>OZ038506.1:60219929-60347429 GCA_964036315.1 Acanthosepion esculentum
TCTATGTCTAATTCATATCTATCTATCTATCTATGTCTAATTCATATCTATCTATCTATCTATCTATCTATCTATGTCTAATTCATATCTATCTATCTATCTATCTATCTATCTATGTCTAATTCATATCTATCTATCTATCTATCTATCTATGTCTAATTCATATCTATCTATCTATCTATCTATGTCTAATTCATATCTATCTATCTATCTATCTATCTATCTATCTATCTATGTCTAATTCATATCTATCTATCTATCTATCTATGTCTAATTCATATCTATCTATCTATCTATGTCTAATTCATATCTATCTATCTATCTATCTATCTATCTATGTCTAATTCATATCTATCTATCTATCTATCTATCTATGTCTAATTCATATCTATCTATCTATCTATCTATCTATGTCTAATTCATATCTATCTATCTATCTATCTATCTATCTATCTATGTCTAATTCATATCTATCTATCTATCTATCTATGTCTAATTCATATCTATCTATCTATCTATCTATCTATCTATCTATCTATGTCTAATTCATATCTATCTATCTATCTATCTATCTATCTATCTATCTATCTATCTATCTGTGTATCCTTGACGATTGTCGTCTTTATTTCTAGTTTTACAGCAAACACTGAATATAATTTCCATTCAAGTGGATGTGTGCTTTGTTTCAGCTAGTCTCAGTATAGAAGAGAGACATCTGCTTACAAAACATATTCGCAACCAGGTCGACGAAATTAATGTCCAATATATAGCAGTAGGCCGAGCCACTTTGCCTCTTTTGATCATCAAAATAGGAGCGCCCTTTGATTTTTCGTTATGTAAATTCCAAGTCATTGTAATTATGATAACGAATTTCGGCATTGAAGTCCTTGTCACGTAGAGATTTAATTTCCTTGTCCAAATATCCGTTACGCCCGCTAATCAAAGCACCTTAAATTCCTCAGACAATTGTACCGAGATCCCCAGTCGTATAATCCTACACTTTTATTTGAATAACTTTCTTTTTACAATTTGTTTCCCGTGGGCCTTTAAAATCTTTCCAATTGTGAGAAGATAGCTAAGGTTTCAATACTGATAGATACGCTTTACGTTGTTTACTTCTTCATCGTCCGACTAAAGAAGAAAGGGAAAAAAAGAAAACGAAAAAAGAAAGCAGCGAGCAAGTAATTCTTCAGGATAAAACGCATTCATCTGAGCATTCTTTAATGGGCAGACGACAATTTGAGCCCCGAATTCCATTAGGTTGTATTTTCTTCTCGTTACCCTTGATCCGCCATTGTAAGTCGATATACTTTGCATCTGACCTAGATTCAATATTTTGTAATTAAACAAACAAAAAGAAGTAGACTGAGTCAAGCTGAAAGTTACCTCGGCTAGTGACAGTGAGGTCTAAAACGGGTATCTGGGAGCCTATTCGGAGTAATTTATCTCTTTGTTCCATCTTTCTTTTTCTTTTCCTTCTTTTGCCACCAAAATATAAACGCTTAGCTCTAATTCTATTTGTTTTCCAACTAATACAGTTTGGGTATTTTTGCCCCCGCCAAATATTTTACAAGTAAACACTAATGGCGAGATAGCCATCTTCCTGCCGTTCCCTTTGCCACGAACATCCAGGACTCCTGTTATTCTAACCGATAAAATAGGCGACCTGATAAGTTTGGTGATTTTTGTAAGGGTATATAGTCTTATGATTAAGGTGGGAAAATACAAGAGAGTAAGAGAGACAGGCAGAGAGACAGAGAGAGAGAGAGAGAGCGAGAGAGAAATTTAAAGAGTGAAAGAGAAAGAAAGAAAGAGAGAGAAAGCGAAAGGTAGATTGAGAAAAAAGGGAGAGAGGGAGAGAGAGAGACGAAGAGAGTGACGGATGGCGAAGAGATTACAAAGAAAACAGGAAGGGCACAAAGGAATAAAAATGAAGGATAATAGTAAAATAAAGTATATATATATATATATATATATATATATATATATATATATATATATATATATATATATATATATATAGAGTTGTCAAAAGCGTTCATTCGATTTATAAAGTAAATTTTCTACTTAATAAGCGAACCAACATTTTGGCCAACCCAACGTATATATATATATATATATATATATATATATATATATATATATATATATATGGAGGGAGAGAGAGAGAGAGAGAGAGAGAGAGAGAGAGAAATAATATAAAAAATTGTAAAAAATTTTTATGACGCGTTTCATTGGTTAGAATTTCATCGCATGGGCCTTGTTGAAGTTGCCACGTCTACACATACCCACAAAACGATCAAAGGCGCCACAAAAACTTTTTTCAAATTTGTCATACTATTTTTCTAAATAGTGTTTGTTGATATATAAAATTATATATATATATATATATATATATATATATATATATATATATATATATATATATATATATATATATATATATATATATATAACCGCCATGAAGAGACCCAACGTTTTTCAATAATAATCATGATGGACAATTAAAAAAAAATGAAAAAAAGGGCTAGCTAACCGGTTTCGAACCTCGCTCAACAGAGCTAAATCGAGGTTAATATGTAAGTGTAAATCATCAATAAAATGGAATAAGAAAGAGGGAAAAAAGAAGAAGAAAAAGACAGAGGAAGTTAGATGGAGGCGGACCAGAAGTAAGAACGAGAGAGGTTAGAATTAAAAAAGAGACGAGTCGGAAGTTTGAAAGAAGCAAGTGGGAGTAAGAAAGAGAGAGGTCAGAAGTAAGAAAAAGAGAGGTCCGAAATAAGAAAGAGGCGGACCGGAAGTAAGAAAGAAGCAGGTCAAAAGTAAGAAAAAGAGAGGTCCGAAATAAGAAAGAGGCGGACCGGAAGTAAGAAAGAAGCAGGTCAAAAGTAAGAAAAAGAGAGGTCCGAAATAAGAAAGAGGCGGACCGGAAGTAAGAAAGAAGCAGGTCAAAAGTAAGAAAAAGAGAGGTCCGAAATAAGAAAGAGGCGGACCGGAAGTAAGAAAGAAGCAGGTCAAAAGTAAGAAAAAGAGAGGTCCGAAATAAGAAAGAGGCGGACCGGAAGTAAGAAAGAAGCAGGTCAAAAGTAAGAAAAAGAGAGGTCCGAAATAAGAAAGAGGCGGACCGGAAGTAAGAAAGAAGCAGGTCAAAAGTAAGAAAAAGAGAGGTCCGAAATAAGAAAGAGGCGGACCGGAAGTAAGAAAGAAGCAGGTCAAAAGTAAGAAAAAGAGAGGTCCGAAATAAGAAAGAGGCGGACCGGAAGTAAGAAAGAAGCAGGTCAAAAGTAAGAAAAAGAGAGGTCCGAAATAAGAAAGAGGCGGACCGGAAGTAAGAAAGAAGCAGATCAAAAGTAAAAACTAGAGAACTAGGAAGAGAGAGAGAGTTTAGAAGTAAGAAAAAGACGGGTGGGAAGTAAGAAAGAGAAGCGACTGGAAAAGCACTCAGAAGAAAAAGTAGGTATATGAAACCAAAATATAAGAACTTGTTTGGTTCCCTTTTGTTCCAAATCCAAGTGCTGTCTGGAATAGTCAATCCAGTGGAAATTTTTGAACTTTTAAAATAAGCGTTCTGGTTCAAATAAACGTTGCACCGATAATTTTTCATTCCATGAACAAAACAAACGTGCCGCGGAAAAAATTGTAAAATCCCCCCTCCAAAAAAAAAAAAAGTACTGTATCAAAGATGCATCGTGCTGGGCGGATGGAAAGAATTTAATCGTATTTGTATTTGGTACACAAAAGTAAGAACAACAAAGAAGAGAAAGAGTGAGAAAGCAAAGTGGAAATCCAAAGAAAACGCACAAAGAAGTAAGAGAGAGCGTAGGAGAAATTAAAATGATAGATCTCGGTTTTACGCGGAAACGAAGAAATTTGAATATCTTGAATTTCGACGAGACCTGCTCTATCGTTCAGGTAAGTGTGTATTTCATCAGCGGCGTCAGGTTTCGAAGCAAGGTAAAAACGAGGATTCCAAGACTTTTTCAAAGTAGGAATATCCTTTTTCCTTGGAATCTGGTAGATTTCAATCTTCTTTTTAGCACTACCCACGTGTAAGCCAAACTTGCTAAAAATCTATAACGAAGAAACTCGGGGAAAATTCATCATGGCGTTATAGCAAAATGTGTACCATAATTCCCCATTTATAATACGCCTTCATCCATAATACTCATCCCTAAAATTGTGCTGAAATTGTAGGAAAATGCTTCTACTCACGTATAATACGCACCACTTGTTTGGTGATCCAGCCCTATAAATTATACCTCTTAAATTTCATTACGGCCAGCGTTTCCTACTCTTATTCAAGCTGTAATTGAAGATAATTATCAAAATTTCCGATCATCACGATTCTAAAAGAAAACGGAAGCACCTATATTGTGCCTACTGCGCAGACTCATTAACATGTTTTTGTTTGATAAAATGTGCAATCTACGGGATCTATATGTAGTTTTTCATAAAAAATGGTTTTAAACGGAATAATATTATTCTAATTTAGTTTTATGATAATTCTTATTTTATTTTACATTTTAAGTATTGTTAGGTACATATGATTTTATCTGATATCGTTATAGGGTCGCAATCGCCGAATGTTAGTGTCAAATTGTCGTATGTTTGTCGTGAGTAGTCATTTCGCAAATTAAATCGACCTATGAATCAGTAACGTTTTTTAAAAAAATTGTAGCTGTGCATAATACGCACCCCTAATTTTGCTTCTTATTTTTTTAAGAAAAAAATGCGTATTATACATGGGGAATTACGGTAGTAGGTTCGATCCTCATTGGGTATTTTGTGCAAAACGTCTCTGCGCTTATTAAATATCTATACTGAATGGTTGAATTCTTTTTGTTTTTGGTAAGTTTAATCTTATCTTGAATTTGTTTTTTTTTTGTTTGTTTACCAACTCATTTTCTTTAATATGAAGACTTTGATGTCAAACACAGATAGAAAAATGCAAATACTTTTAGCCAGAAGAAAGGATTAACGGACAATTGAAAGAAAAAGAATATATGTTCGTTAGCAAGGGCGATAATCCAAGATGCGAACTACAAACTGGATATGCCAACATTAAGTAAGTACGAAAATTAAACTATCGGGCAAATGTTTTCAAAGAGGAGGGAAACCGTGACATAAAAATCCGAAAGTGCATTGGAAATGTGCATATCAAAATATACCTTCCAAAAGCTAAGCAAAGTATTTAAAAAAGAAAATTTTTGTTAGAAACGAATGTCAGAGTGCTGAACTTTTTTCTTTTTTTTTTTTTTACAGTGAGGTTCACACTGTACAAGGCCCGGGGTCCACTCGAGGTAGAGGGTTACAGAGTAAGAGGCACAGTTTATGTGGATAGGTGGGGAAGATAACAGTTAACTTGAACAGGTTATGATTGTAGTGATCGGAGAAGCGTCCTTTTGGGATCCACGCGTTAAGAAGCTGATCGAGTGGAATTTATTTCACACCGATGGAATACGAAGGGAATGTGGGTGGTTTGCTACAATGTGGCCTGCATGGTTGGTTCTAGCCGTGAAGTTGATAAGTGGCGGAACAACAGCACTCCATTTTCTGCCTGATCTGGCTCTTGTAAAGATAGAGGATAGCACGAGGACTCAGGTACTTACTGGAGCGGTACAGGGAACCGACTATCTTTCCTGAATCTTTACCGATGGATCGAATGTACTAGTTCCACCTGAACTCTTAAGTTTAAGGCGAAATAATCGTTCAAGGTGCGGAGCCTCCTCGAGGAGACATCCATTTATCTTTACGGGTGGTATTTCGGGATCCGATCGTCGCTGATCTGTTATGCAATATCGAACTTAGATGATGAAGTTCTGTAGTCGGTTTTAGAACTTCCAACAACGTTTCTCCAAAACGAAACTTTGCCCACCAATTTACTTGCCAGGCAGTTATGATTCCTTTATTTAGTTCGAAATTCGCTATAGGTTACCCGGATCGGCATACACTTGATGAAGCCCGGAGGGTACAACGGCCGGTACATTGAGATAACAATAACAAATATGCAGACAATAGTCTTATGCCTCAGTCTAATAGTGCATACATAAAGGTCACAGAATATAAAATTACTTCTTGAGTATTGGAATTGAAAGGAATAATAATAGATTGTAAAATCGTTTAATTCATATCTTTTAATATGCAGATGACACAGTTCTGATAGCGGACAAGGAAAGGAAACTGTAAAAGCTCCCACATAAGTCAGCGAAGGAAAGCGACAAGAAAGGACTAAGTGTAAACTACAAGAAGACAGATTGCATGGTTTTCCGCAAAAGTATGTGCCCAAAAATGCAAATTACAAATCGGGGATACTAAAATCAAACAAGTACCAAAATTTAAATATCTGGGAAATGTTCCAACAGAGGTCGAAAAGTGCGACACTGAGATCCGAAGACGTATTGAGATGGCCAAAGTTGCCTTCGAAAAGCTAAGCAGATTATTAAGAGACAGAAAATCTTCGTTAGAAACAAAGAAAAGAGTACTGAACTATTACGTGATATCTGTATGGCAGTGAAAGGTGAAGAGACTTGAACTAACAGATATTTCGTACTACAGAAGGATGCTGAGGATACCATGAATGTGTGAGCAACGAAGAGATTTTGAAAGCAACAAGGAAACTTATAATTAACATCAGGTAGAGGTAGTTGAAATGTCTGAGGAACATAATGAGGAAGGAGGGCTTGGAAAATCTGATACTCACAGGACAGATTGAGAGAAAGAGAGACAAAGGAATGCAGCGCGTAACATAGAAGATGGCGTTGAGTAAATGGATGGTAGAATAAGGTTTGGGAGAAATAACAGAAAGACAAAACTTATTAAGACCTACAAGGAACAAGATGATGTGGAAGGGCCATGATCGCCTACGTCCTGAAGCGACTCGGTGCATAAAAGAAAAATAATAATAGCAAAGCAACTGCTAACTATTGGGTCACGGCGATTGGCCTTGTTAATTAGACACATTACTGAGGAGGAAAACAACGATTAGCAAGTGAAAAGAAAAGATAAGTCACTTATTGTACCAGGACGGCTGGCAAACTCACAATGCAGGTCAAATAGTGACTGTTTTTGGGTGCGGTCTTCCATACGCTCTCCTTTATCAAGATCTTGTAGATTTTATGGATTTAAGCGCGGTATTAGATTGGCGGCAATGTCTCATCATTTCATAGTTGAATTGGCAAGATGTAATCGCAAGTTCTATGCTGACAGTTTCTTCTGTCGCACTTCTCGCTTGTGGAAACCTCTTCCGGTTCCATGATTTCTGACCAACTTTGATCTTCAAAAATTTAAAGGTACTATATTGAATCCATTGCTAGATCAGCTGCCAAGAAAGTTTGTTCATTATGTTAGACAATTTTTCACGTACAAATGGAAATTGATAATAACAATGATAATCATTTCTCACCAAATAACACACACACACACACACACACACACACACACACACACACACACACACACACATATATATATATATACTTTCATGGTATTTGTTCTGATGAACATTTCTTTACGGTACCTAGACTTTATGAATTTAAGCGCAGTACTAGTTGAATTGGCTAGATGTAACCGTAAGTTCTATGTTAACAGTTTCTTCTATAACCCTTCTCGCTTGTATAACTCTCTTCCGACTCTATGCTTCCCAGTCAACTTTGACTTTCAAAACTTTAAATGCAACGTCAATCGTTATCTACTGTTTTCCTGGTTCCCCTTTCTTTATTGTTCTCGCTCTTGAATAATATTTCTCTTTTTTCTTATTCTTTCACACTCAGTAAACCCTTGTAACTTAGTAGCTTTACTGCCTTTGAATGGGGTGAAATGCTTAATGTACATACATACATACATACATACATACATACATATATATATATATATATATATATATATATATATATATATATAAAGACATTTTTATGTTTATACATTCTTTTTATAGATACAAATATTTAAGTAATTGCTCTGTTTTATAATAAACAGTATTAAACAACATCTACCGGCCTGAATGTCCGAGAAATTTTCATAGAAACTTTTCGTCCTCCGACAGGAATCGAACCTGTATCCTATACGGAACCGTCATATAGCCTGACGTGCCTTAACCGTTTCATTATATATATATATATATATATATATATATATATATATATATATATATATATATATATATATATATATATATATATATATATATATATATATATATATATATATATATATATATATTACTAGGACCCACTTGGATTATATACCAACTGATTTGTTACCTTGTGGGTCCTAGTAATATAAGATATTAAAACTGATACCCCGGTGTTGACTGAATTTGTGCCTATACAGTGAAGGAGCGGCGGGAAACAGAATTTAACTGTGAAAGCTCAAAATCAACCTGTCGAAAAACTAATACAGAATTTATCCATTTAAATGTTTCAATCAGACGATATGCACGACTCAAGGGAGAGAGGAAGGTGTTTGTCTTAAAAGGAAGAAATTTTATAAAATTAAACCCAAATTTTACCCTTATGACATTAATTTGTGATTATATGAAGAAAGAAATAATAATTTAAAATTAAAAGTGGAATAAAAAGTGGGTTTAAAAATAACTTTAAAATATATGGATAAAAGCATGTAAGGGATTAATGGAAAGAGAGTTGGGGAGATTTTAGAGGAGGGGAAAGTTAATAAATTATAATTAATATAGTGTAAAGAGGTTATAGAGTGGGGTAATAAAATATAGAAAATTAGAATAATTTGAAGAGGGGAGTGAATATTATGGAAATATGGGGGCTAATTATGTTAAACCTATATTATGGAAATTTGAATTTGTTTTTATGTCGACATTTTAACATTAATTCATTCTTTTGATTCAATAGTTGGCTTTGATTATTGTATTTTATTATTCTAATCTTTTCTTCTAAACATGAGTCACACCTATCTCTAAGACTATTAGGAGTTCGTGCGGAACCTATAATTTTCCTGGATTGATAAGACAGACGACCGATATCGTCGTCCGCCGAAACAGGCTATTCCCCATATGAGGTAGTTGTTTCATGGTAATTGTTAGGATGAAATCTTCGCTACGGTAGCTAGACTTTATGAATTTAAGCGCAGTACTAGATTAGCAGCAAGTTCTCATCAATTCACAGTTGAATTGTCTAGATGTAACCGTTCCATACTAACAGTTTCTTCTCTCGCATTTCTCGCTCGTGAAACTCTCTTCTGGCTTCATTCTTTTCAGCCAACTTTAAATGCAATGTCAGTTGTTATTTACTGTCTTCTTGATTACTCTTCTATTGTTCTCGCCCCTTAACAATGTTTCTTTTTTTTCTTATTCTTTCACACTCAGTAGCCCCTCCTGTCTTAGTGGCTTTACTGCCTTGCATGAGGTGATATGATTGAAAAAAAGGCAAGGACATGAATTATGGCTGAGATAGTTGCATCGATCTCACTGATTAAGGATATTAATTATGGCTGAGATAGTTACATCGATCTCACAGGTTCGAACTCGCTTCAAAAGCAATATTTCGAATAATGATTCTGAGGAGAAACCGGAATACTTTCTCCCTTGGGAAATTGGTGCAACATGATCTTTCTTAATATTATCACCCCTTTTGGCATGCTTACTATCGATAGGATGCGACAAAGATATTGCTAACAAGGGAGTAGTGATATGGATCAAAATCCATTACGCGGTCTTGTGCTGGCGGAGGAAGCCTATTCGCCAAACTACAGCCTCTTTTTCACGAGCACAATGTTGCAAACCAATCGCTACTCCATCGGCATTTCCATGGTAAATGCTCGGATGAGCCACATCCACCAGTTCAGGCCTTTGCTGCTTGGATGCACCAGGTAACTTTCACGTAGTCGAAACACCCTCATTTTCTTCGGATTCCAAATGTAATATCTTTTGCTTAAGAACTGCTACTTTGTAGAACAAACTCCCGCGTGGGTGCTTCCCTCTACACTACAATCTTAACTGACAAGCCAAGGGCCGATTGCGTTCTATTGTTAACATCTTCACTTCTTACTACCCAATCCTTTTTTCACATCACACACCTTATTTGTATTTACCGTTATAACAGAATTCCTCTACCTTGAGTGGCTCTCAAGCCTTTTATTGGATGAATTTTAGTATATAAATAACAGACAGAGATAGAAGGAGAGAGAGAGAGAGAGAAAGAGGGTCAGGAAGTGAGAGAGAGAAAGAAGTGAAGGCTCGTGAAAAGGAAGAGAGAGAGAGAGAGAGAGGAATGTTTTTGGATAATTAAATGAATCCTTCTCTTTTTCTCACTACTTGATTACTTAGACTTTCTTTTCTTTCCCTTCTCTTTCTCCGTTTTCATCTGCAACTGGTGTTATCGTTTCTTTGTCTGGCTAGCGATAGCCGAGGTAGGAGTATGTTTGCAATATAAACTTTGGGTTAAGATCCCACCCACCGAGTGGAACCCAACATGCGAACAACAATAAACGACGGGTAAGAAAAAAAAAAAGAAAGAAAAAGAATCCCTCCCCACACACACTTTTTTTATTCATATATTTTTTCTTTTTGTTGTTGTTTTTATTCTGGCACAAGATACGAGACACCAAAGATTGGTGCGTTAAAAAAGACACTCTTACGCAAACGGACGTTTTCTCTCCTCCTATTTAACGCTATTATTTTTCGTTTATTTCATATCGCAAATACTCCTCTCAACACGATTAATAACTTATTGAAAGATTAAAAAGGTCCAGTATTACGAATGCTGCTAGGTATCGACAGACATAAGCTACGTATTTGTATTCTAAGAAAGCCATAGTAGCCAACAAATAAAATCAAATTCATGGAAATAATAATTATTTACATTATTTTTTTTATTTAGCAAAATCATCTAACTCCCCCACTTTTTTAATCAAAATATATTGTCATATATATATATATATATATATATATATATATATATATATATATGGTGCAATGGATAAATTGTCGTCTAAATTACGCAAAAATGAAAGTAGCACTGACATCTCATTTTGATAGACATACTTACCAAAATTATACAAAAAATATCTTGAAATAGTAAAGAGAAAATTTATACAATGAAATCTCCATTGGCTTCAACCACGGTCTCTAGACGACTTCGGTATCTCCTGAAATTCTTCTAAACGATCTCCTTGTTTAAGTTCTTGAATGCTGCCATAATCCTTGTCTTCAGATCATCTTTGGTGTTACAAGGAGTTTTGTTGGTCTCTCGCTCAACTGCACCCCACACATAATAATCAAGGGGGTTGCAGAAATTGTCTGACACCCATGACTGGGTTTTTCCTGTTAGTTTGGCATGGTGAAGAGTCCTATTGCCAAACACAAGGTCTTTCAGGATCCATTCTCTTGACCCAGGGCAGTACGTGTTGAGTCTGATGCCCTCACCAACGAATTCGAAAGTTCTTTTCTTATCAGAACGATCATAGTGAGTTTACCGAGTTACCGTACCTTCATAATCATCATTAGATTCATCCAACTCTTTCTGGATCCTCTGCACTGTACTCAGACTGACACCCAAACACTCTGTAATGTTCGTATTGGTGCTTCCGACGCGAATACCAAGCAATACAGCATGCCGTTTCCAAATTTCTGGCGGAATGAATTGCGTCAGAGTGCTCTTCTTTTCCCAGATGATGCCCAATTGACCCTACTATCCTGTGCAGGTGACAAAATCAAAAACAAACAAAGCGCATGCGCGAAATAAAAATATGAAAAGGAGACTGTGTGTGTGTGTGTGCGTGCGTGTGTGTATTTCTGAGATGAGGTATTGTATCTATTTTTTTTTAATCGGTGTCACCCCATGCAAGGCAATAAAGCCACTAAGACACAAGGGGTTACAGGGTGTGGAAGAATAAGGAACAGAAACATTAATAATGAGCGGAATTAGAAAAGGGTAATCTGGAGGACAGTAGATAGCGATTGACATTGCTTTTAACTTTTGAAGAGTAAAACTAGCTGGAAAGCATGGATCCGGAAAGGGAGTTCCTCAAGCGAGAAGTTCTAGAAAAGATCTGTCAGCATAGAACTTACGGTTACATCTAGCCAGCTCAACTGTAAATTGATGAGATCGCGACACCAGACTGCGATTAAATTAAAAAGTCTACGTACCATAGTGAAGACCTCATCCGAAAAATTACCATAAAAGTATAAAAGTATTTATAGAAAAGACACAGAGCGGCATCTTTACTGCGATGGGAAAGTGACTGAAGCTGAGCTGCCAGATCAGGACCAATAATATTGCTGATTTTTCTTTGGATCTTATCAAAGAGCACAAGGTAAATAGCAGGGGCACCGGACCATGTGGAGGCTATATGATTCATCTGATCACCAAAAATGTTATTTTTTAAAATGCTAACCTTCCGCTAGGCACCACATTAGTTTCAGAATTACAAGACACACACCCAAAAATGAATTCACTCTAGGGCTAACCGTTATCTTCCTCACATATCCTCATAAATTTTGCCTCTTACATCTTACTCTGTAACATCGTGTGACGCTTGGTACGGGGTGAACATTATTGGAACGATGCCAGTGACACCCTTATATATATATATATATATATATATATATATATATATATATATATATGTTGGTCACACCACAAACTCGCTTTCACGACGCTTGACACTACATTTGAATGATAACTCTAACATTTTTAGGCATTTAAAACAACATGCCTGGCCGCATACACAATTCCGGAAAAGCCTCGTCGAAAACACAACTATACTTAAACATGAAAACAATAAACAAAAACTAAAAATTCTTGAAGCTATATACATAAAACAGTTGAAACCTAACCTGAACAAAATAAACTATGAAATCTCCACAAATATCCTTAAATGCCTATAATTAGTAACAGAAGCCATTGGTTCATACCAACGGCTTTCCATACTCAATACTCATCGGATTCACTCTCGCGTGGTCATGTGTGACGTCATGAGCTGTTGTGCGATTTTCGCTTTCAGCGTCTTATATGCACGTGTTTATTGTTGCTTGGAAATCATCCATGTAAACAAAAACAGACTATCATCAATTTCTTGTTCGTGTATTGCTTAATATATTGTGTAATTGTCATCTTTGATAATGGCTTATGTAAACCGAAAGCTTAGATTGGATTAAAAAATATGTATCAATATTGTGATTTTCTTTCATTGTTTAATGATAATGTTATTAAGCTTATCAGACGATATGAAAAGAACTTACAAAAAATATATAGACAACACTTATCTATATTATTTAATGAAACATGTATGAATGAAAAAATGCTGCCTAAATACACACAATATATATATGTGTATATATGTATGTATTTATTAGCTATGGTTGGACTAAAATCTTCCTCAATTCCTTTTATGAAGTCGTGAATGAGCTATTTTATGACATGCCTTAAGATCAAATATTTTGTGATGTCAACGAACACTCATTGCCAATTTTGTGATGCTAATGAATACTCGTTGTCACTTTTGTAATGCTCGTTGTAGTAGAAACTTTGTAATCTCCTCTATTCCTCTATACTGGTCACCATACGGATTACTATTCGAGCTAGTATTACCGAGCATGTACGATTGGGGCGAGTGATATTCGAAGGCACCAGTATTGTTCAACGGCGTTACTATAGTGGATACTGGCGCCTTCGAATATCACTCGCCCTAATCGTACATGCTCGGTAATACTAGCTCGAATAGTAATCCGTATGGTGATCAGTATAGAGGAATAGTATAGATAATAGCGACTCGTATAGTAATAGAGCATAGACTAGGAATAACGATCAATCTAGACGTCACACGACTTCCTACTGATGCGTTTCCTCTATGGTCACGTGATCGCCTGTGATTGCTCACTGGCGATCTATGTTCAGACTCAAGTGTCGGCAGCGACACTTTATTCCTATATAACAAAACATATCCACATCATCTTTCCATCTGATGCCTCGTCTTTTCATATAGTGCTTGCTATCAAGTGGATTACCAATCAACAAGGCTTTTACTATGCCGGCAATCCTACTTTCTTTCTTTCTTTTTTTTTTTTTTTGTCGCTGAATCTCTTTTATGATATCTCTTATTTTGTCCTGTTATTTGATCTATGTCGTTCTTTATTCGATCTATGTCGTCCTTTATTTGATCTATGTCGTCCTTTATTCGATCTATGTCGTCCTTTATTTGATCTATGTCGTCCTTTATTCGATCTATGTCGTCCTTTACGTGTCTTCTCCCCCCTTAGCATGGCTCTTACGATCTTTATAAATGTCTAAGTTCCTTTTCAACTGATATTGCTAATCGTGTTTCATACAGTTACGTCAAAGCTGGCATTAGATATGAATTGTTAACATCGTTTCCGATGTGCGTTGTGGTGATAACGGCTCAGGTTGAAAAATAGCATAGTCGAGTTCGAATTCCAGTCGGGTTCATTATAATCATATACGCTTAAATGCCCTTGGGAAATATATGAATCCATCTCCTCTAACCGTAGTTACGGATTGAACGGCAGGGCTGACCGGGTTCTATAGCCTTGGTTGGCAACCATTCTATCGCAGAAAGAAATGCCAACCGATTGAATTTTCGGAATAAACATTTGCTTGTGCCTCACCAAATTTATTGTGATAAAAAGTGCATTTGAAAATAAAAAAGCAACGACGAATAGTGCATTATATATATATATTTATACATATATATATATATACATATATATATATATATATATATATATATATATATATATATATATATATATATAGCACGACTCTTCGCCAGAATTGAGTCACTGTCAGTCACTGTGTGTTTATCTAAATCTAAAAATAAACACGCTAAAATTCACCTTCATCCCTGCCGTGCGCCGACGGCTTAGCCAATTCAGTCGGGTTTCGATCCTAGCTAGAGGCAACCGGACGTCTATCCACACTGAGGAGCTGTGAAACAGCGAAACAGTCTGTCTGTGGATGACAAAAATATTCGCTCCTAAAAAATTAATTTCGGTTGAGCTCTGTTGATTTCAGGTGTGAGTTTGTAAACAGTGACTATTTAAGCTAATGTAGCACGACTCTTCGGTAGAATTGAGTCACTGTCAGTCACTGTGTGTTTATCTAAATCTAAAAATAAACACGCTAAAATTCACCTTCATCCATGCCGTGCGCCGACGGCTTAGTGGTAGAAGTTCCGACTGACGCTAATTCAGTCGGGTTTCAATCCTAGCTAGAGGCAACCGGACGTCTAGTCACACTGATGAGCTGTGAAACAGCGAAACAGTCTGTCTGTGGATGACATATATATATATATATATATATATATATATATATATATATATATATATATATATATATAACACAAATAACTTATAATATGATTAAACCTTTGAGCCCTGCGTTCCTGAACAATTTTAACTCTTCTGCCTGAGCTCCTGAGTCAAAATTCGCAAATAATTGGTATGTAATGTTTCACAATAGATATAAAAATAGTTACAAGTGTTTACCCACCGTTCAACCGGTGGCTGGCCATTACGTCATTTTTCTCTAATACCGGTAAAGCGGTGATCAGGGTTCAAAGGTTTAAAGTACGCAAATTTAATGAAATATTTGAGTTTGTTATTGACGAGTAATCTCCTTTATATTAGGTCCAACTTGAGAATAAACAAACTCTCATCTCCTCATCAACACAAAGAAGCCATTGCCTTTTTGGCTTTTGGTATTTGTTAGAAATGATAATCCTTGTTCACAGCAATATGAGAGGGCTAAAGGGAGATAACTGCTGATTCGAAGTCAGAAAATTATCATTGATAACTCTCCTCTCCAAGTTGTGGACACCAGTTACTATATTCTTAATGCTTGATATAATGCAGAAATATCACAGTAATAAAATCGATCAATAATTATTTATAACTATTTATACTGGGACTCATGCATGCAATTACAAATAATCCATAATAGCATTTCAAATTTTGAAATCATTTATTTTTGACATATGACTTTTTGAAACTGTTTCTAAATCTTTGATTGTCTTTCAATCATTCCACCTCACTTGCTATCCTCTTCCGCCTCACCTGCTATCCTCTTCCGCCTCACCTGCTATCCTCTTCTGCCGCCCCTATGAAGCGCTCGCACCGTCTGGAAACCACTAGTCAGGCATCAATCGAAAGAGACATGGTCGCTCGAGAGTGTATCACGTATGGCACTTAAGTGTTTATTTTACATTTTATGCATATAGGCTAAATTCTTTTCATTTTTCAATGTTTATCCAGTACAAGAAATCAAACAAATAGCAGAAAAAACAATTAAATATCAGAAAAAAATATCAGAAAAAAATCAAACACAAGAAAAAAAAACCAAAAAACAAAAAAAAAACAAACAAGCCACTCAAGGTAGAATGTTACTAAATAAAGTTGTATGGAGTTAGGAAGGGAAAGTAAATCCAAATTATGAAGATATGTATAATAGGTAACGAATTTAACGTAAATTAGAAGTAGCATTTGCGGAACCCTCCTCTCCGGAGTCTGTTCAATAAAGCAGCTGCTCTTGGGAAGAAACTGTTAGAACTGAACTTTCTTATAACCAATGGATTGCGATAGGGAATGAGAATGGTTTGCTTCTGCGTATATGGCATTGTGGGCCTTAGATGTAAAGGTTCGAACTGGTGGAATTAGGGAATGCAAATTTTCAGAACCTTTTTACATGGAAATAGCGATTGTGTAACGAGAGGCTTGCGTCATTGCGCTTATGGAAAAAAAAGGGTTGTAGGGTGGTAAGTATTTAACCGCTTACAAGACCAGGTAGCACTTCGTCAGAACTATTTTCATGGCAAATGTTCTGATGAGCTACATTACTTAGTTCTACCAGTTCAGACCTTCACAGCTTAAATCCACCATGTCACATACAAAGGGTCGAATCATCCCCAGTCCGTTAGTAAGAAGGAAGTTATTCCCAAGAATCGCTGTAACGAACTCCCAAGACGAAGATGCTTCTTTGATCGCTAAAATCTTAACCTTTTCAATTCTAGGATTAACAGTGATTATTTCTATAAATACTCACAATCTTTACTTCTTAAATCCCCTTATTTTTACAATCAGTAAACTGCTACCTTGAGGGGGCTCATGGGCCTTGTATTGGGTGTAAAAATCAATTAAATGTTACAACTCGAAAGGTTTTCCTACAATTTTGAAAATTACGTCCTCTTCCATAAAAAGTGTTACGTTTAAATACGGTGGAGTAATGGATAGCGGCTCGGATTGAGGAATCGGAGAGCCGAGTTCAAATTCCAGTCGAATCCATTACATTCACTTACATACTAATACCCTTGGGAAATGTATGTATCCTCTTCTTCTCCCCCCGGCTATGGGAAAATTGCAGGACAGACTGGGTTTTATAGCCTTGGATGGCAACTGATTCTACTGCAGAAAGAAATGGCAACCTACTGCGGGAAATAAAATCTGCTTCGTCAGTCATGTATCGAAAGATACATAATCTCCTAAGCGAGTATCACGCTTGGCACATAACTGACATAACTGACTGAGAGTAGAATTATTCATGCAAATGATTTGGAAGTTCTGGAAAAATCAGATAATCGTCAGATTTTAATGAAACTTTCAGGACTTATTCACAAATGAATGGAATTATTTTAAAAATGTTTCTGTTTTAAAAAACTTGGTAAAAAATCTTTTTTTTACATCTGTTATCCTCCACTTATTTAGTTAATGAAATTTCGTGTAATTCCTTTTTGCAGAGCTTAGTGTTTATATTAGCTATAAAGACAAGTCCTCGGAGTAAGTAAATCATCAATTTATTTTTCTCAAACAGTACCCCCAGTTACAGAAAATCTGCCCATGAATGGTATAAGAAAAGAAAAATGTAACAACTAACATATTATTTAATTAGAAATGCTTTTAATTGCTAAGATAAAAGATAACAGTGCCCATAATATATCTTATTCATAAAGAATAAGATATATTATGGGCACTGTTATCTTAAGAAAAACTATTTTGATCAGTAATGAATTTTTATAAGAATTGTTTTCAAATTTTAATTAGAATAATTCATAAACTTTTAAATATTTTTTATTCTGTATTAATTTGTAGCGATTAGGTGATATTTTGAATTTTTGAAATTTTTTGTGTATATATAAACGTGCCGGTTTTTGTAAATACGGGTATTCATACTCGACATTATGAGGAAATAAGAGCAGTAACTATAGTAAATTTAAAATTTATTAATAATTTTCTAAAATTTCCTCAACAAGAGCCTTCATATTTAAGACGATAAAGCCAAAGTATGTTCAATAAAATATTAGATTACTTAGAATATTTTCCTAAATCTTTAAGATTACTGGATAACTAAAAAATTATCTAAAAAGGCGTTCATGTTGCATTCGTTAAATAAATTTTACAGTTCATATCCAATAAAAACAGCGATATTTTAAATTAAAAGTAAGTAATATTTGTTTCAATTCAGATTAATGAAACTTTAAATGAGTTAATTTTCCTCAAATAAAGTTTCAGAAAAGTATGTTTTATTTTTAAAAGATTTTTAATAAAGAGAATTATTTTGTGTTGACACGTTTGTTAATATGGCCAACTTTAGCAATTTTACCGAATCCACCCCAAACCAGAAAATATTCCAATCAGTTTAAGTTAGGTTTGAAATACAGCAAGGTATTTTGCTTATTAGAAATAGGAAATTTAATCTATTAGCTTAGAATTAAAATAATACAAAAGATTTTTCATTTTTAAGGTGATACCTATATATATATATATATATATATATATATATATATATATATATATATATATATATATATATATATAATTTAAAGAAAAACAGACCACTTTAAGGCTCCATTGTAATAGTTTATTTCACCAGAGACCTTTTAAAGTATCCAGGATCATCAGACATCACTTTCAAAAGGTGAAACGAAAAATGAAATGAAAATTTACACTTTTGACAGGTAGTATTAAGTTTATGTAATTTAACAGAGAAGGTAGCGAGGAGTGGAGCGAGAGACATGGTCGAGTTTAGATAGGGTTTAATTTCATATTTCTTTCTATCATACTTAATATTGAGGAAGGAGGGGGGTAAGAATCAGACAATGACCTATTAAATCGGTCAACTCAACGGAAATGATATGTTAAAAGGGAAGGAGAGAAGAGACAAAAAAGAAAAAGAAAAAAGAAAGAAGGGGGAAGTAAAGAAAAAGGAGATGTATTTAGGGTTTACGTAGGTAGGAGATGGGTGGTATAGTTTTAGCGATTTAGGTAAAAAAAAGAGTTTAACGTTTGATAGTAATTTAAATATTTAAAAAATCCACGAAGAATTTAATTTAATGCTTGTTAGCAATTTAAATATTTAACTCCTTTACAAATAAATCAGGGATTTAATATGAGTTAAATACTATATTTAAAAACACTTTAATAAAAAAACTAAGATTTAAAATTTTCTAATAGTAATCTTTTAATATTGTAAATGACTGTTAAGGTAACATCTTTATCAGTTTGAGTTTAACTCATGAATGTAATTTGTAACTATTTTAGATGGGCAATCTTTCTTACTTAAAGTTTAGGTTTCAAATTAAGATGGAGTAATATTTGAAGGTAATATTTAAAAAAATTGTTTTTTCGTATATATACCACATATACACTTACGTAAATCTCCCATATACATACGTTCATTTACATACACACATAAGCACACACATATGTATCGATATGCACAGGTACCTATGCATATTCATATATAAATACTTATTCATACATTTACAAATATTTACACATATTCATATTTATATCTATTTAAATTTTTCCTTAAATTTTTCATTTAACGTTTAGCGTTAGGTGGTGAATTAAGTGTTTAAATTTTTTTAAAAATATCCTATTTTAATACTTTTACTATCAAGACTAATGGTTAAAGAGTAATATATTTAACTTTAAATTAAATTATCAATTTAAAATGCAATTATCTGCAGATGATTAAAAATTTCAATCCTACAATTCTAATTAGAAAATATTTAAAGAGAAAGTAAGATTAAACATTAATAATATAATAATTTTATGTTCTTTCATTAGAATTATCTCTCTATATATAAAGACAAATCTATACCCATATATACCTATATATGCATATATATTCATATTACTATATCCTACATATATATTCACACATATTACATATACGAACTCACAAATATTTACATATATCTACATACACATACATATACATACCACATGCAATCTTATATACATGACTCGATATATATATATATACATATACCTACCTAAAATTACGAATATACATATACACATATATATTTTTTTACATATGAGCCTACAATATATATACACTTATATATGTATATATACATATACAAATGCACATACATATACACATAAATCCACATATCTATGTCCAAGTCCACTTACACATCTGTATATATACAATTATGTATCCATGTGTGCATACAATAATTTCCAAATCCCAAAATAACACATTTACCTTCGTATGTAGCTTTTTCTAAATATATTGAGTTAGGTTGAGATAGTTTTTATGTCTACATTTAAAAATTAACTCGTTATGTTGGTTCAGTAATATATCAGGATCTTTATGCTTTATCATTAGGATCTTCTTTTTATACACAGATCATATCGGTCTCTGAAATTTATTGGAGTTCGAGCACTAGAGACGATTTTCCAATTTACTTGTGGGGTTAATCCGTTCTCCAACAAATTCCAATAATGTTTTCATAGTGCTGTTGGTGTTTTTTTAGATCCATTTGTGAAGGACGGGTGATGGTTATAAAACCGTTGCTTCCAATTTTCCGCAGATATTCCTATATATATCTTTTTCTGTTTTATATTTTCCTTGGGGAATATTGTAGCTTCGTATATCACGTTTTCTGCCATGCATATTCCTTTTACTGGACAATCTGATCCTGCCCTGCAATTACAGGTAGATGTTTTCTTTTGATTGGCATTAAGATCCCTTTGTAAATGATTATTGTGAAAATCTCTAATAATTCTGTTATTGTGAGAGCATATAATTTTTTCTACATTGCTCATGCATGAATAACAAATTTTTACAATTCATTTTATTAAACATCTTTTTCAATAGTCAATTTTTACTAAAATGTTTGTCTATTAGTTTTAGGAAGTATTTCCCTATATTGATACTAGATAGTTTACAGATAGTTTACATATATATATATATATATATATATATATATATATATATATATATATATATATATATATATATATATATATATATATATATTAGGATATTCCAAGGAAAACATGTAAAATTGCTACTTAAGTGCAGTCGTGTTTCAACACATATCAATGCGTCTCATTAGACGATTGTAAATTTCTGATAATTTACAATTGTCTGATGAGACGCATTGATATGCGTTGAAACACTACTGCAATTGTGTAGCGATTTTACATGTTTTCCGTAGAATATCCTAAAGTAACTAATATTTCTCTACTATGTATTGGGCCTTCTTTTAATTTAAATGTTACAAAAGTTGGAATTGTACTCTATTCGTTCTCATCGTACTTATATATATATATATATATATATATATATATATATATATATATATATATCTGTGTGTGTGTGTGTGTGTGTGTGTGTGAGTGTGTGTGTGTGTTTATTACTATTGTGGCCAAGTAAATGTTTAAAGACATAACAAAACATGTGTTGTAGATATATCATATATTAAACAGTAAATACAACAGTAGAGTATTACATGACTAGTCAGTGTGTAATTCAATCTATTCGACTGTTCCCCCAAGGCCTTCTCTCCTACTAATCGTATAGTAGGCGGAAGAGTCCAACATAGACTCTTTAGAGGGAGGACCCCACAACAATTACTTAAACGTTATTTTTAATGGATACTCGTATATTAAGTAGTCGCTGCGTTTATTTATTAAACGGCACATTTATTTTCGTCTACAGAGCTGTATATTCGAGAAACCTTATTAGTGAACAATATGCAACCCCTGTCAAGAACTCGAACCCACATTTCCCTAGGTGAAACCGTCATCAGATCTGACGTGCTTTGGACCTCTTAGCCAAGGAGTGCGTCGAGGAGCAAGTACAGTTGAATAGTACCTTTAAACAATGATATTTCTCTGATTCTCGAAATACGAGTATTCACAAAAATAAAGTTTAAGTAATAAAATCTGTCGGATTAATCTCGCTTTAGATGTGTGTCCGTGTATGTGTGTTTTCATTACTCTTCTCAATTGTGCAAGAACTCAGCTTAACCAAAGAGAATAAATTGCCATGCCTTAAAATTGTCTTTTATGTTTATAAAAGATATGATCAGGAGTATCACTGTACCAGCAGTGTAAGTAGCGATAAGCATCCAGTAGACTAACGCCACTAGTTTTATCATTGCTGTGAATATGTGTTTCTTAGTGTCTTCGAACATTATCAGGTAAGCAGCATTAAATGAATACGACAATGTTTGTTGTTCAGTGTATACAAGACTCTCATACGACAAGCGTGTCCCATATTGAAGTCATTAAAATGCTCGCTGTAACAAAAGTTGATTCCAGTAACACATCTGCAGCGCAAGTCGGTAATTGGAGACGTTATATTGTCGTCTCTTCTGCTTTTGTGGGGAGTGAAGGAAGAAAGGAGACTAAATCTGGTTGGCTCTTAGATTCGCTATTCACTAGCTTAACAGTTTGGTAAAAGGCCACGAGTGTGGGGGCAACCAGCGAGGATCGAACTTATAGTTAATCGTCTACAAAAGCAACCTGCTAACCATTTCGACACGACGTTACCCTTGGCTATTACAAAACCAAAACATTAAGTAAATAGCTAATGTAGGTACTTGCATACCACTGGGCAGAGGGAACCGCCAGGGCTTTCCTTCCGGATTCTTTCAGAGAGAATGGCAGAGGAGGAGAAGGGTTTTTTCCCGTCGGAGTAGATGCTACAGATGTAGTATCTGTTCCGTGCTGGAGGATTTTTCTCCTCCCTGGCGTCCCCACTCACTGTTGCGTAACATCAGTTACGTAACGGTGGTATGACCGGCTATGTCTAGCTTAGACAAACCATGACTAACAGACAAGCTCTGGCCAGCTTAAACAAGCTTTGACCAACTTAAACAAGCCCTGGTCAGCTAAGACCAGCTTAGACAAATTTTGACCAACTTAGACAAGCTCTGGCCTGCTAAGACCAGCTTAGACAAGCTTTGACCAACTTAGACAAGCTCTGGCCAGCTAATACCAGCTTAGACAAGCTTTGGCCAACTTATATAAGCTCTGGCCAACTAAAACCAGCTTAGACAAGCTTTGACCAACTCAGACAAGCTCTGGCAAGCTTAGAACAGCTTAGACAAGCTTTGACCAACTTAGACAAGCTCTGGCCAGCTAAGACTAGCTTAGACCAGCGGTTCCCGCGTTAAAAACTGACCTTGTATCACAACCTAACTCTGTGGGAGGTTAATGTAAATCTTGGGCAGGTAGAACCGTCATTAGAGTGATAAATCATTCGGATTAATAAATAAAATAGAATAAATAAATTAATTAAAACATTCATTACTTCTTTAGAAAATTGCTTTGTTTACGTTTGGATACGAAACTGAGCAGATATGAAAATTTTGTGATTCTCTGACGAGATGGATTTCGCTTAAAGCCGCTACTTCACCTTGCTTGATCAGCAAAGCGAGTCGATTGAAACACATCAGATCTAACGACCGTTCCTTCTGTACAGGGAGATGCAGGTTCGAATCCTACAAGAGTCTGCTAATTCCATTTTAATAAGATTTCTCAAATCGCGCAGTACACGAAATTAAATAAATATGCTATTTAATAAATAAACGGAGCGTCTGCTCAAAATGTGTATCCACTAAAAATAACGTTTCAAGTGATAAAATCTGTCGGATTAATAAATAAGAAACTATTACTTTTAGGCAAGAGTAAAACTACTTGGTAAAAATTATACTAATGCATCCCCAAAAAGGTATGCTTTGGTCAAAAACAAAAATTATGCATTGATTTTTTGTAATCTATATTATACTAAAAGTCTGTGATTGTGTGCGTGCTTCTGTGGCGCGTCTTGTCCGGCGCATAATGATTTAAGTTCATCTGATTGAAGTGAATAAGTTAAAGACAGACACAAAGAGATCCTGCTTTGCTGTTTCGTCCACTTGTTTGTAGAGTAATTATTTATATTTCAGATTTTATTAAACTAACAATATTTTAAATATTTAAAAATATTTTTAAGTTAATTTGATTTTTTTAAAAATGTTTTAAGTGAATAAAATTTAAAAATACGAGTTGTTTATACAGGAAGTATTTTTATTTCAACTTTTTTCAAACAGACAAATTTTTAATGTTGAAATCAATTTCAATGTTTTATAACCTGAACCGCCCGTGACCCAACGGGTCACGGGCAGTCTAGTGATTAAATAAAAGCTGATCATTTATTTTCTTTCTGTTTTGTATTTTTTTCGCACTCATCTTTGGTTTTAGGCATGGTTATGGACATTTTTTTTTTTAGATATTCCAATATTTCATATTTTCAAAAGGATTTATTATACCTTAATAGGAATAGATCGGCGTTGGAAAAGATGGCTTCTTTTCCAGTCTTGTGTCTCGCCGACGACTACCTTGAGCATGTTAGGCCGAGAAGTCGCAACGGGCCACTCTCCTGGAGGTTAGCATTAGCCATGCTGATGGAAAGCAGAAAGCAGAAAGGGGTCTCTTAGATGATTAACAGAGTGGTAAATTCCTGTTAACATGACGAGGCATTTGTTGCTGAAAATGAAGTTGTTCATTCTCTTTCGCCTTCACACACGCACGCCCACACAAAAACACACATACAAGTACACGCACCTGTTATATTTAACAATAAATAAATAAATAAATAAGTAAAATAAAGATCAGGCACACAAGAAACTGCAGGGAAATTTTATTATAAAAATTCAAAAAAGGACGTCACAACGCGTGACATGAGAAAAAAGAAATTCAAAATATACTGCAAAAAATATCAAAATATGACGTCGGAGAAGAGTAATGATTTCACCAATTGAAAACAAGTTTACTCCCTTGCCAGGGTTGCTTGGGCGTGGTTGAGGTGGGTGGCAGTGGCAGGGAAATGCGTCTATGATCTTGAGCCATCACGAGAGATGCTTTTGGGAAAACAAGAAAGATTAACTGTTGAATCTCTTGGGAGAAATATTTCCGTGTTCTTCGTTAAAATATACAAAAAAGAGAATTTGCTGCCGAAATATACATTATATCTACGTACGTTCAGTGGTTTGCTGATTTTGTTTAGCGGCATATCAACCTCTACGGGTTATTTAATGCCGAAATCTAAATATTTTGTAGTAATTTTAAGCTTTAAACTACAGATATTTTGTTGGTGCTGGGTACGACGATAAACTACATGCCATAGCAAGGCCTCTGATCGGCAAATTTTGAGGAGCGTGGAACCACTTAATTTGCTGTTGTTCCCAGGTCCACCCTGACACAAGATGGTAGCACCTGTTAGGGCCCCAGCTATGGAAAATTTCAAACTGGGGTCATAATAAGAAAATATATAAATACATTATAAAAAATTACAGGCAATAAAGTTTTTGGGGAAAAAAATTACCAAAGCACACAAAAAATAATATTTTGGCATTAAATGACCTATAAGGTGTTGATATGCCATTAAACAAACCAAACCAAGCAAAAAAGATATTTTCTATATAATATTATACTTTCAAATTAAAGGTAAGTTATAGTACATCATAATATGTATTGCTGGTAACCTTACGATAAAAATGGATTTTTATATTGTTTTAGTGTTGCACTGATTTTTATTTTGCTATAAAAATCTATTGTTGGTCATTTTATTATTAAAGTATACTGTTAAATTTTGTTTGGGAGTTGACTATTTGCCCATAGCTGGGACCCTAACAGGTGCTACCACCCCGAGTCAGGAGGAACCTGGGAGCAACAAAAGGTAAGAGGTGGTTCCAGGCTCCCCCAAACCTCCAATCTCCCGATTAGAAGCCTTGATGCCAGCTGTAGTTCATTGTCATACCTAGGACGCATATATATATATATATATATATATATATATATATATATAAATGTAAAATTTCAGATATAACTAAAATATAACTCTGTAAAAGGACACTATAAATAAAGGCAAATGGAAACGTCTTGATATAGTACATCATAGGATGAAACGCGTCGGCTAAGATAAGTTTTCCTTTTGTCTATCTTTTAAAGGCAGGATGCGTGAGTGTGTGTGTGTGTGTGTGTGTGTGTGTGTGTGTGTGTGTGTGTGTGTGTGTGTGTGTAACGAATGCACGGCCGCAATTTTCGATGGATTTGCACCAAAATGTACATGTACATGCTCCAAGTTAGTGAAAAGGCCAAGACCGACGTTGCATTTCCCAACTCCCATCGATAGTGGAAATAATCGATTTTTTCATGCTTCGACAGCAGTTTTAATGTTGTTTGCGGCCATTTTTTACTGGTCACAGTGAGAGCATATAGCTGGCTGCCACGAATAGGCAGGAAGATTCTATTGGCCAGCGTGAGAACCAACAGCTGACTGACACGAATGTTAACTAGCATGTAAGCATGCAAAAAAAAAAAAAAATCGATCACAAGTGGGAAAAATTTAAATCTGCATGACACTTTACTCCAATTGGCTCATTCGCTTGCTTAAACTCAACGTTGATTCTGATTCCGCAGAACTGGGTTGGGTGTGAAAATATATTTGTTGTTAACATTCTTTTTTCATTCGGTTTTTCCAGTTACGAGTCCTTTTTTTAAAGCTGATCGTTTTGTGTTCATTTTGTTTAGTTCTTTTTTCCTAACAGATTTAATGTTTAGTATAGAGCTATTTTAAGTCAAGTGATAGCGATTGCTGTAAGAGTCGTACGATTTTTGAATCAAGCACGGGCAACGCCGGGCCATGCTGCTAGTTCATATATATATATACATATATATATATAATATTAGTGGTCAGTATATATATATATATATATATATATATATATATATATATATATACTGACCACTAATATTATATATATATATATATATATATATATATATATATATATATATATATATATATATATATATAATATTAGTGGTCAGTATATATATATATATATATATATATATATATATACATATATATATATAATATTAGTGGTCAGTATATATATATATATATATATATATATATATATATATACATATATATATATAATATTAGTGGTCAGTATATATATATATATATATATATATATACATATATATATATAATATTAGTGGTCAGTATATATATATATATATATATATATATATATACTGACCACTAATATTATATATATATATATATATATATATATATATATATATATATATATATATATATATAGGATAGAATCCAGGTAGAACTCAATGTCCAGGACAGAGTAAGAATGTTAGTGTTTGAGCCTTACTTTGAGTATTACTAGTCAGTGTTGACTTAGATACAGAATAAGCGTTATAAAAATATCCTCATGAGAGCGCATAAGAATTTTTTCTCTCGTCCGAATTAACTCTTTAACGGTATTACTTCATAGATCATCATATTAGACTTTTTCTTTCTAAGGTAAATAATAGCAACACTGAACATACAGATAAAAACAATAACTTTAACATTTTGTAGAAAAATCCAATGCATGGTAACTTTAAGCAGGATGAATCTTCCCTTAGAAACATTATAAAGAAATCAAGTCGACAAAAAACAAGAAAATTAAATTAATTATCTACTATAAAGAAAATTAAATCTGCTAACCTCATTGTCAACAACAGTAACTCACCTGCGAGATCCAAATTACAGAGAACCAATATTACTTAAGAATTCACATCTCCATTAAGAAACCATGATCCTGACCAAACCAAATTCATAAATAATTATACTGGATATACTACAACATACCTAACAAGCAGACTCTTGTTACAAATCTTGGATCATAGCTCAATTAAGTCTCATTTAAATATACAAGGAGAACTACCAAACACCTTCTGCAACATACACGTTGACAATACAAATATAATAGCCTATGCACATGTAAATTGTTAAGAATAACTGAAGCATTATTAATGCAAAAGAATAAGCCAACACTCGATAGCCATAACAATGAACACGGCTACTGGGTTGGTGCATAATTATCAGGCGTTTTTTAAACAATATATATTATGAAATGATAAACATAACGATTCAACAATGACATTTTAAAATGATTATTCTGGAGCGTATTATTATCGACGCACATTTTTATAAGCTGAAACTAAAATAATATTTTTATTAAAACGTAAACAAAACAGCAATTTTTATTACAAATAACTCGCCTACAGAAACGCTTGATAATTATGCACCAACCCAATACAATGTGATTTGAAAATAAAACGTTCCTATAACTCTAGATACATACAAAAAAACAATCCATACATTCAGTTAGATGTAAAAATAAAATCCTCCTTGATAATGGCTATAGATAAAGTATAGCCGAAAGCTATACTTTAAGCTCTACATTTCCTTTTTCAAGAGTAAATGGCTGGGAGTTAGATGCCAATCTTAAATTCATGTTGTCGGGGTACTAGGGAAAAAAGCTCGTCAGACACAGTAGCTGCCATGAAAATAATTGTAGAGTAGGCAGAGGGAAGCCACGTGACGTCAGTGAGAAAGTGGCTGAAGTCGATATGCCAGGCTGAACTATTTCACCTTCTGCTATATGTGTTAACAGTTGAACTTTCGCAAAGTAACATATTTGACACTGTTCAATGAGCTATAGATTTATAGGGGCATCTCGGCGTAGTGTAATGGTTAGCAAGCTTGTCTCGCTAAAACAGTTATGACTGAATAGTGACTTCAATCCTCACTGGGTGCCCCCCTACTTTCGGTCTTGTGCCACATCTAAGCTACGCTTGGAAAATTGCTATATTAGGGCACCTCGAGGCGGTGTAATGGTTAGAAAGCTTGTCTCGCTAGATCAATTACGACTGAGTAGTGAGTTCGATCCTCACTGGGTGCCCCACTACTTTCGCCCTTGTGCCACATCTAAGCTACGTTTGGAAAATCACTATAGATTTCTTATCAGTTTTCTTGTACCTCTGCTTTTGATGTAGCCCCAAGCGATTAGTCCCACCATCGCTAAATATTACTGCCTTTGTTGTATTTTTAAAAAAAGTTTCTCGTACAAATTCGTCTCTTTATTTCTTCCATTAGAATTTCGTTCTATTTTGCTTTCGTCAGTATACGTAACTTTACTAATTATTTCATTATCCCAGATGTTATTTTCATAATGCGTTCATCTTATTCGATGTTCTTTGGTTAATTATTGTTTTTTTTCTGCAATTCATTCATTTTGTTTACTTTTAAGTAACACCCTTCTTACGTTATGAATTGGCACTTCAGTAGCAATGACGCTTTCACTCATTACGTCGTTAGCTTTCTTTGATCTAATTTCGAAGGTGTACTTGTCTTTTTTCATATCCAAAACACTCTTAACAACAACATGCTTCCCGAGGTTGACAGCATGCTTTGATATTCCAAACTCCAAAGAGTTCGAAACAGAAACCTTACTAATGAGCGAGAACAAAAAGAGGAATCAGGAGGACAGTAGATAGCGATTGACATAGCATTTAAATTTGGCTGGAAAGCATGGAGCCGGAAGGGAGTTCAACAAGCGAGAAGTGCGAGAAAAGAAACTGTTAGCATAGAATTTACGGCTACATCTCTAGCCAGCTCAACTGTAAATCGGAGAGACCTTGTCGCCAGTCTAGTACTGCGTTTAAATTTTAAAAAATAATCTTGGTACCATAGTGAAGAGCACATCCGAACAATTACATTGGAATTATTTATAGAAAAGACATAGAGAGGCAACCTAACGGAGGTGGGAAAGTGACTGGAGCTGAACCGCCAGATCAAGACCAATAATATTGCAGATTCTTCTTTGGATCTTATCAAGTAGCTGAAGTTAAATAGCAGGGGCACCGGACCATGTGTGGCAGTAATATTCTAAGCTTAAATTTGAAGAGTCTAGGCACCATAGGGAAGTGATCATCCGAACAATTACCATGAAGGTGAACAATCAAAGTGTGTGAGACTCACCTTCGCAAGGAGGTTTCCAAATAGCGTCCAGTTGGCTGACAAAAATAAGTTGTAACTCAATATATTTTCCTCTCTTGAATAGTCACATTATGCTGGATATTTATTGAGCACAATATCAACACTGGAATCATCAGCCAATCAGAACTTACAGAATAGACTTGCCCGGGTAACAGAATGGAATCTCCCAGGCTGTTATATAAACCACCTACCAATTTGCCCAGCAGATAAACTTGGTCAATCAGACTCAACTTCTATTACAGTTGAGTACTGTCTGTTGCTATTACCAAATTCTACAGAAAGTATTTATAGAAAAGACAAAGGGCGGCAACCATACGGCAGTAGGAGGGTGACTGAAACCGAGACGCCAGGTCGGGACCAATAATATTGCTAATTCTTCTTTGGATTTTATCAAGGAGCTCTAGATAGATATCAGGAGCACCGGACTATATGTGGCAAAAATATTTTAAGCATGGATGAATGGTAGACTTATAGATAGGTTTGATTGACCCTCCAGAGAAAAACCGTTTAGTAGGGCACAGTGAACCAACCATTCTCGTAGCTAAACTAGTATTGGATTCAATATAGTCTTTCCCCTTTCCATGTCAGCAGAGAACGTTAGCCCAAGAGGGCGCAGCGAGTCTCTCTCCTGGAGCTCAGCATTAGTCATGGTTATCTCAGATGAATAACAGAGAGCAGTTTAGTTTTGGAAGTGTTAAAATTAACAAGCCATTCCTTGCCTCAGTTAACAACAGACTGAAAGTCGTTTTAGATATATCAGCTGCCATTTTGACCTTATCAAACTGATTAGACTTAATATTTAGACAGGAGTAAATGGTTGTTTTTGGTTTTATTTCTGGTAACATTTTCCCTTCAAATATGTATCGCTGGTAGTTTTTTTTTTCAAAAATGTATTGCTTTTTTTACAAAGTATTTCTGGTATTAAACCTATTTTAACACTTTCATGGTATTTTGACCCCAGTTTAGTGGTTAACTATTTCCCCATAGCTGGGACCCTAACAGGTGCTACTACCCCGGCTCAGGGTGAACCTGGGAACATCAGCAATTAAGAGGTGGTCCACGCTTCTCAAAACCTCCTGATCAGAGGCCTTGCTGTTGGATGTAGTTTATCGTCTTACCCGTGACGCGGATGTAGTTTATCGCCATACCCAAGACGGAGTAAATGGTTGTGTCATCAGCATAGATACCGGGTTGAGAGCTGATGCCATTGGGAAGGATTGAGCCCCATGGGACACCTGCATTAGTACGAAAGGAACTGGAAGTGTGGCTATTCAATGACCATTTCACGATTCGAGAAGAAAGATTGGATCAGTTCAAAAAATTGTCCAGAGATATCGTGAATTTTCAGCGTGTGAAGAAGACCTGCATGCCAAAACCTGTCGAAGTTTTTTTCTAACTGTCCGAATATACAGTCTTGGCGTCACCATTTTTTTAATTTTTTATCTAGAGCTTGATAGACTCTTTCCATAATTTCACGTCAGCAACTGAACTGGAGAAACGAAAGCCATATTTATTGTCTGAAAAAAAAAAGGCTCTGCGATTTTAGATGCTTAACCAATTCAGCATTGATTAGGGCCTCTAGGAGTTTCAAGATGGTGTAGACCGATATTTGGAAGGGTCGGACGGTTCATCAGAGTTCTTAATGTTGGCTCATTCTTTCTGACATTTCGATAATTTTCATCGCCTTCTCCAAAATAATTTTATTCCCCTTTTGGGACTTAAAACAACCGATAAAAAAAAGTCAGGTTGAAGTCTCCAGACTACATGCAATCTGTGACCGATTATTTAACATGAGAAATTTGTAAACGTACCTTAGTCTACGCAACGTAGCAAGAAACAGATTGATTTGTTTGTTTAACGGCATATCAACTCCTTATGGGTCATTTAATGCCGAAATTTAATTTTCTTGCGAGCTTTGAAGTAATAAAAATACGATATAGGTTATTCTGCTTTCACAATTGAATACGCTGGTTAATAGTCAGCTTTTATGTATCTACATGTTTGTGTGGACATAATTGCTAGAGGCGGTCTTACGTTGTAGTTCTGTTTAAATTATATTTTGGAATAGTTTGATTTAAGAAATTGAAGGATATTATATGGATTAATGTCATGAAAGAGTTCTTTTATGTTTGTTGGTTGGTTGATTTTGTTTAGTGGAATATCGACGTCTAGGTTATTTAATGCCGAAATCTAATTATTTTGAAAGCAATTGTGTGCCTTCAAACTGCAATAAAATGTACTGGTGGTCATTCTACTATAAAATGTATTATTGGTAATTTTATTATAATTAGGTATCGGTGGCAATTCTTTTTTTTATATATATATAGAAAGTATTGCTGGTATTTTTACTCTAAAAATGTATTTTTTTTTTACTTTCTTAATGTTTTGTTTTTGTTTGGGGGTTCACTGTTTATTCATAGCTGGAACCCTAACAGGTGCTACCATGACGGGTCAGGGTGCAACAGTAATTAAGATGTGGTCCCATGCTCCTCAAAGCCTCTAATCTCTTTATCAGAAGCCTTGCTGTCGGTTATAGTTTATCGTCATACCCAGGACTTTAAGAAACAGAAAAAAATCGTTAGAAACAAAGAAAAGAGTGCTGAACTGTTATGTAATAATAGTTCTCCTATATGGCAGTGAATGCTGGACAATATCCTCAAAGATGAAGAGGAGACTTGAAGCAGCAGAAATGTGGTTCTACAGAAGGATGCTGAGAATAACATGGACTGAACATGTGAACAATGAAAAAATTTCTGATGTTAAGTGTCCTTTGTCGTTCTCATGTTCAGTGCATGGAATTGTCAGCATCCTTTTACTATAGAAATTGTTCAAGCTTATTTGTGAGACATTTAGTTCCTGTCATGTAGAGTGAAAAATTATTTTGGTAATTTTTATTTATAATTTACATATATGTCAGTGAAAATGGTCACGATGACCAACTATTATTTATGGTGCTAAAAATCATTGTTCCTAAAATATACTTTAAAACCTCCATTTTAAGGTTTAATTTCATCTTTTGTAATAATTATTAGAGTAATTAAAAGTTAGATAATCCACCTCTTAAGTTTTTAATCAATTGTTTCTTGTGCAGGTAGTCAATGAATGTAAGGGACATAACTGCTACTATATTTTTTATTTTTTTTATATGAAGTCTTAAACATAATGGTTTATCAAAGACCTTACCAACTTATTTTTGCTATTGTGTGTACTGATTTCTTTTTTGAATGACCAGGTCTTTGGTATAAGGACTTAATTTTAACAGAATTTTTGGAGTTCATGCCTTTTCAAAGAGCAACAACACGACAAGAAAATTTACATACAAAAACAAATAGAACTGTTAGCATGATTTTGAAATCAGCAACTGAGCACAAAAATATTTTCGTACTAATGTCCAAATAAAAAGGTATAATAGAATTTTATTCAAGTATCCAAAGCCGCATTGGAATGGCAAAAGATGCTTTCCAAAAGCTATACAAAGTATTAAGAAACAGGAAAATTTCATTAGAATCAAAAAAAAGGGTACTGAACTGTTATGTAATATCCATTCTCCTATACGGCTGTGAATGCTGGATAATGTCCTCACAGATGAAGAGGAGACTTGAAGCTGCAGAAATGTGGTTCTACAGAAGGATGCTGAGAATAACATGGAGTGAACATGTAAACAATGAGAAAAATTCAAGTATCTCTTTCTGATGTTATGTATAATTGTCCTTTGTCTTTGTTCACATGTTCAGTCCATGGAATTCTCAGCATCCTTTACTGTGGAAATTGTTCAAGCGTATTTGTGAAAAAATATTTAGTTCCTATCATGTAGCGTGAAAGACTATTTTTATTTATATTTTATTTATATTTTATATGTATCTATATTGCGTAAAATGAGTATTTTGATCGAATTATGTTAAAAAAACCTTTTCAATAATTAAATACACCAGTGACTTTTTGGGCTGACTTCATTGAATGAGACGTGCCCAGTAAAGTCACAAAACAGTTATTAATGCTTTTTAATATGTATTTATTGAAAGAACCATTCAGACGACCGTTTGTATGACGCACGGATGTTCTCATCAAATCTCTGAGATATCATGGCTGATTTTTATTCAGCGTTTTAATGTCTGCATTTGTTTTAAACTGATATTACGTAACAGAACAAGACTACTGAACGGTTCGGCAATGTCAGTCTTCCTATATGGCAGTGAATACTGGACAGTCTTCTTACAGATAAAGAAAAGACTTGAAGCGACAGAAATTTTCTTCTACAGAAGGATACTGAGAATATCATGGACTGAACATGTGAGCAACGACGAAATTTTAGAGAAAATGAAAACAAAAAGGACACTTATACTTAAGGAAGTGACAGTTGACATTTGATAATCACAGGACAGATTGAAAGCAAGACGGACAGAGAAAACACCGTGCAAACTACTTGGAGAGTTTAAGTAAATGGGGTGGGGGCGGAGCAAGGTCTAGGAAAGATAACACAAAGACGAAATTTATTAAGTGCTTTAAAAGATGCTTTCCAAAAGCTAAACAAAGTATTAAGAAACAGGAAAATTTCATTAGAATCAAAGAAAAGAGTACTGAACTGTTATGTAATATCCATTCTCCTATACGGCTGTGAATGCTGGATAATCTCCTCACAGATGAAGAGGAGACTTGAAGCTGCAGAAATGTGGTTCTACAGAAGGATGCTGAGAATGACATGGAGTGAAGATGTAAGCAATGAGAAAAATTCAAGTATATCTTTCTGATGTTATTTATACAAAATTGTGGAGAGCCATGATCGCCCACGTCCTGAAGGGAGACGGCACATAGAAAAAGACCTTAATCTGGGATTATCTTAATTTTGAAGAGTGTCTTGTGACTCCTTTTACATGTATCATTTTTAGTATCGCCGTCTGTATCTCTTCTTGTACCGTGTTCACGTAAATACCAAGATTTGTATTATAATCCCGAATGAGTACAGATACTACCACCTAAAGTATATTGTCTAATACTTACAGCCTATTAGTAAAAATTAAGCTAATTAGTTTTTTTTTTTTTTTACGTAGGTGACTCATTTCTTTTATCTTCCAATGAATATGCATAATTTTTTTTTTTTAATAAAAATATAAATTAAATTAAAACACACGTGAAACTAGTCAAACATCTGATGGTAAAATTTCCAATTCACAATATGACGCCAAAAATCGTCACCACCACCACCAATCCCTTGACTGCTTCAATTGCCGGGAACGGGGGGGACCTAAACGTAGAAGAAACAGACAACCTCCTCCAGAATGATCTTTTTAGCGGTGGCTCTCAAGAGTTATAACATTGACATGTCCGTCCCCCCCCCCTTTGATATTGTCTGACCGGATTTTGTGTTGTCGTTGCTGCATACGTTCGTCTTCAACAGTGCCTTGCATGATAGTCTCGCAGAAGCCGTTATGCCATGGGACGTGGCCAAACCATGACATCTTCCGACGCTTAATAGTAATGGCGAGAAGAGATTCCTGAGACTTTTCTCCTGGCTCTGTACATAGTCGTTGGTTTTGTGCTTCCAGCCGCAGGAGATGCGGAGGAGATTTCTCAACCAGCGATTTGTAGAGCTTGGACTGTGGCAACCCGCGTGCGTATCTCGACATTGTATGTGTCACTTTTGACCGGGTTTTCCCCATTATTTAAAGCTGGAAAATTCTGTGTATAGCACAACCAGTCAACGAAAATCAATGCTCTTTAACCTCTTCAAAAAATTACCCCCCGTATAGTGCGACCCCCTATTTTTGTGTAAAAAAAAAGAACTGATCAGAAAAACTCGCATTATGTTTACGTTTGGATACGAAACTGAGCAGATATGAAATTTCGAGAAGGATTTCGCTTAATCGATCTTGCGTGATCGGCAAAGGTTCATCGTTAGCTGTGTTGGTAAAAGCACGTCGGATTTAATGACAATTCACTCTGGAAGACGCAGGTTCGAATCCTGTCAGAGGGCGCATTTGTTTTCTTAAATATGATTTCTCGAATATTCGGCCCGGTAGACGAAAATAAATATGCTGTTTAACAAATAAACGGAGTCTCTACTCAAATATGTGTATACACTAAAAATAACGTCAGTCAGTCATTTGCCATGCGTGATGCACGCTTAGGCGATCATGAGGCAATTTTTTTCCGCAGTAGGTTGCCATTTCTTTGTGCGGTAGTCGCCATCCAAGACTATAGAATCCGGTCTGTCCTGCTATTTACCCATAGCTGGTGGAAGAAGAAGAAGATTCATACTTTTCCCAAGGGTATTATAGCACGTAAATGAATGTAATGGATTCGACTGGAATTCGAACTCGGTTCTCCGATTCCTCAATCCGAGCCGCTATAGATTACGCCACCTAAATAGCGTATAAAGTGATAAAATGAGATCAGATATAAGAATGGGTGTATGTCTTATATTTGAAAAGAAAAATGTTCGGACGACTTCGGTCATTCTCTTCCTTTCATGCCAGATAGTCGAAGTCCGGAAAATCGAAGTCCGGAAAATCAAAGTCCGGAAAATCGAGGTACGGATAATCGTGGCAGTCTTCCGATGTTTATGAGAATGTTGAGATTGTCAAATTAATGCAAAGTGATTGTCATTCTGTAAAAAAAAAAAAAAGCAATATAGTTTTTGTCTTAATTAATACTGGCATGTAACTGGAGACGGAGGTTTATCGCTTTCTCTTTCTGTTTTAGTTCAACAGTGTAAGCAGCAGGTCAGTTAGTTGTCATCTTCTAATTTCACCAGCAACGGGGAAAAGGTGAGATTCTTATCTCTATTGGTACTTTTCGAGTAGTAATGTGGTTATCTGGGACACCCACACACATCAACTACTTTATCTCTCTCTCTCTCTCTCTCTCTCTCTCTCTCTCTCTATATATATATATATATATATATATATATATATATATATATATATATATAAAGTCCGAGTTAAAATACATTTTTAAAATAAATTCACACATTCTAGGTTTAAATAGGAATTTAGGCATATCCAAATGAGAACAGTTTCCGCCAAGAGCCTTCTATAAACTCTCTACAACTCTAATCGTGGCAAACAGCAAACCGAGAGCGACTAGATATCATCAGTAATATAACACATGAGAAGAAAAATTCCCTAAAAAGTCCAAATTCATTTTTTCTTTCTTGTTGAGAAAGGACACAGTCATGTCCGAAAATTTTACTATCTTTTTCATCATGTTTCCATACGGTCAAAAAGCCGACTAATATACAATAAATATTATTAGCCTTATTATCCAGATTATTTTTGTTGTGTTTCATCGCCCGAATTTCTTTTATCGGTCTTCTGTATCTAAATATTATAAGAATATGACCGTGTTTGGAAAATATTATTATTATTATTAATAATAATAATAATAATAATAATAATAATAATAATATTACCTTTTATCAGGTTGCGCGGTTTTGACACCGGCTGAATATAAAACACGGCATGATAGAGTGGGCCAATATATGCACTGGAAAATCTGCAACCTCCACGGAAATGGGACCTGTAACAATTTTATGGAACTTTAAAATACGCACAAACAAAATAATCAAAGCTAATCGTCCAGGTATCGTTATTAGAGTTCGCAAAAACAAAAAGTGCCTCCCTATTGACATAGCAGTTCCTGCAGACTGCAATGTATCTTTGAAGATCTTCAAAAAGCTATCAAAATGCAAGGACACTGAAATCGAATCTCAAAAATGTGGCACAATTCCAGTTGTAGTTGAAGACCTCGGTTTGATTGGAAAAGATTCCAATAGACTAATTAAAGGGATTCCTGGTAGCCCAAACTTTAAAGAAATACAAAACATTGTTTTCACGAGTACAGCCCACACATTACGAAGGGCTTTATCTATGTAAAATATGTGACTTTTTTTTTTAACTGGTCAGTGGAAAATGTCATGATGCCATTTCTGACCTTAGGTCTCTGGTCGGGACCCTGAAAGAAATGAGTACACACCAGAAATCAAAGGAAATAATAATAATAATGATAGTAATAATAATAATAATAATAATAATAATAAACACTCCTATCACTCAAGATAAATATAAGAAAATCTACACGTTTAGTTAAAAATTAGAATACAAATAATATCCTTGAAAATGGCCAACAAAATAAGCGAAAGCGCTCGGATATACAGAATATTTTGAAAAGTTTTTACACATTCTATTCCCAGAAAAGAAAACACTTATACGAACACAAGAAAAAATGAATAAAAAGATTATCTGTTAGTCATGTTTAGTGAAACTTTTATATTATAAGCTGTGGACAATCTTTCTTTACGATATATATATATATATATATATATATATATATATATATATATATATATATATATATATATATATATATAAATGATAGAAATTATTAGGAGGATTTGATAATTATAATTAAGTAATTCATCGAGTCTGAAACCTCAACAGAATGCAGAAAGCACTGTACGGCCGTTTCGTCCTATATTTGGGACTCATCAGCAGTGCGCATATTCGTCACCGAGGCCCGTTGGAACAGTTGGGATGATGTTTGCTTTAAAACCTAACTGTCAGGGTTTCAATTCTCGGTAGTAGATGCGCACTGCTGATGAGTTTCAAATATAGGACGAAACTGCCGTCCAGGGCTTTCTGCATTCTGTTGAGGTTTCAGACTCGATGAATTACTTTATATATATATATATATATATATATATATATATATATATATATATATATATATATATATATATGTGTGTGTGTGTGTGTGTGTGTGTGTGTGCATATATATATATATGAAGAAATATAGTTTTAAGGTGTACTATATTTATGAGATAAAGTGCTCAATATCAGCGATAGAGCGTATGTAAATATAAATATAAAAGTGAACATTGAAGTCAACACTCAGAGGCGACAGGCTGTTTCATGCTAGACGCAATCTATCAATATTGTTGGTAATTTTACCATAAAATGTATTGCTGGTCATTTTGGTTCAAAATTGTTGGAAATTTTACTATAAATATGTATTGTTGTTTTGTTTTAATATAAAAATGTAATGGAGGTATTTTTACTACTTAATTTTTATGCTTTCATAGTTTTTTGTTTTTCTTTGAAAGCTCACTATTTGCTCATAGCTGTGACCCACAGCTACCACCCTGGCTCAGTGGGTGGGAGGTTGACTGGAAACAACAAAAATTAAGAGGTGGTTTCACGCTTCTCCCGATCAGAGGCCTTTCTGCCGGATGTAGTTTATCGTCATACTCATGACTAAAAAGAAAAAAAACACAAAAACAAAACGTCCACTCAAATATGGGTATCCTTATAACGTTTAAATGATAATATATATATATATATATATATATATATATATATATATATATATATATATATATATATATGATATAAAGATATATAATAGTGTATAATTTTATATATCAACAAACAGTATTTAGAAAAATAGTATGACAAATTGGAAAAAGGTTTTTGTGGTGCGTTTCATCAGTTAGGATTTCATGGGCTTTGTTGATGCTGCCAAGTCTACACATGCGCACGAAACGGGAGACGCTGGTAGTTTCAAAATTTTGGAAAGAATATTTTTGAAATATTTCTGCTGTCACAATGTGGGATAGTCAGTAACAAAGATGACGGAGAGAAAAAGAAAAAGAATACATATGAATTTGGTTAGATTCTTTCAAGAATATTCTTTCAAAAAGATTGTACTGGAACTCAGACCACGAGATGAGTGCTACTGGTAATATGTAACACAGTACAACCTGCTGTATAATCCAATTATCGTTTAAACCGATTCCCCAAGAGGCTTGACGTTTTTTGGAGATAATAAGGAATGCAGCTCATCAGTACACATGCAATGGAAGTAACGATTATCACCTTGCTTGGGATGAATTGATTAAAATAATGTCTAGATGGTGATCTAAAATTTATTTCAAATTTGATTCCATTTTCTAAATTAACACCAGACTTTTTATTTGAAAAAGCTGAGTTGACTGCTCAGGCGACTATATAGATGATGGCACCCGCTTAAATCAGGTTGTAAAATATATTCAACACTCTCTGAAAATCTCTGGGCGACAGAAATAACAAATGATTAATTTTTTTATTATATTAATTTGCTAAAAAATACGTGAAATTTGTGTACCACAGAAAAAAAACACGGCCAAACACGAGAATAGTTTAAAACGAACAGCAAAATGGGCCCATCTTAAACAATTATATTGTCTAGAATCTGAAAAACGTGTTAAATTTTAAGAAGTTTTTCAGATTCTTGACCGTTAAACTTTCAGATTTAAATGAAATGTCCCTCTCTCCAAAGAGCACAGAAGGAGAACAGGTTTCCACTTGCCTCAAAGTGTTTTCTGAAAACACCTATAATGCACATCTCAATCTGTCTGGACTAAGTGATGATAAGAAAGACATCTTCATAAACAAGGTTTTGACATGATGGAAGATTCTGAATGTTAAGGCACTTGGCACTGATATACAACATAAGCATCATCTACAAACTGAAATCAGATCGCCAGATGACAGCTGGCTTGATTTTATCATTACGTTTGGTAAAATGGCTCTTAATGTGACTCAGGGTCAAAGCAATAGTGAAAAATATCCAGAAATATCCATTGCCTTACACTGTACCTGCATGATTGTTAGTCTATGCTGGCACCTTTTATCTATAAACCATGAATATGTGCTACTTGGACAGTTTACAACTGATCCATTAGAAAGAAAGAATTTGGTAAACGTCATCAAGATATAGGATGGCACCTACTTTACGAATATTCAGCTATGTATTGAACAGCTTCATACCAAGCAGAAATATTTGTTTGGGGATCAAAATGTAGATATTGAAGCTTTTGATATCAATCAGGCCACCATCTGTACATCTTTTGAATATAAACTTTGTGCAGAATACTCAGAAATATTTAATAATCTTGAAAGTGTTGAATTATCACTTTCTAACGAAATAAAAAATGGCACTTATGTATTCAGTCATTGCACGAATTCGTTCGGTTTTTTAATAATTTACTTTAGTACATATTAATTATTTAATAGTTCTGATGAATCATTCAACAATACAAATCCATTCGTTGTTTACGGACTCCTGCCAACGATCCAAAAAATATTCAATGTCTCAACGATAGAAATTAATAAGTTTTGACTCAAAAAATTAATCAATCGGCGTTTTAAGCTTCACATCGTTGTTGAACGAAACACCCCTCAAATAATTATCACACTGTATCGCAGGTTAGATCTTTTCAGCTGAAGTGCCTATTTGAGCTTGTTCATTTGTTTACCATGCAGTGTAGCGTCGACTGTTGAGTTGTTCTGGGCATTAACCATTCAGTAAAGATGACGAGCGACACTAACAGGAGAACTTGCTATTTTTTAAGCCAATTCCCCAATCGTCTGGCGTGATTCGTCTTTAATCAGCTACACCCGACAGCAAGGAGGAGCGTGGATCCACCTCTTAATTGCTTTTTGTTGTGGTAGGATCCACCTAATTTGCATAGGTGACTACCGACGATATAAATATGGTTGGTACCGGAAGACAGGGGGGGAGAATACAGAGATCCAACTAGAGACTCTGCCCGACTGCGACTTAGTCAACACATTCTCCAGGAACGGTCTTCCCAGAAATATACAAAAGACTATATGGAAATATTGTGTACACTTTCTTGTTTCAATACATTTTATTCTAACTACATTTTGTGTTTGCATTATTATTCCATGCATTAGTCAAGTTTCAACACTTTTGTTCGCAGGTCCATTTTGACCCGGGGTGTTAGCACTGGTGAGGGTCGCAGCTATGGGAAAATAAGAAAACACAAAACAATATGAAAGTATAGAAATTCATTTTTATAGCAGAAATATCAGCAATACATTTTTATATAAAATAATTACCAACAATACTAACATACTAACAAACTGTAGCGACTTCACTCAAATCCTCTTAAAATACTACCAAACAACCGAAATGAAAGAACTCTTCCTAGACATTAATCCATATAATATCCTACAATTCCTTAAATAAAACTGTATTCCGAAAAAAAAAAACATATCACCGCCTCTAGTAATCATGTACACACAAACATGCATATGCACAAAAGCTGTGTATCATCTACCATGTATTCAATTGTGAAAGCAGAATAACATATGTCATCTGTTTATTTCTTTCAAACTTTCAAGAAAATTAAATTTCGGCATTAAATGACCCATAAGGAGTTGATGTGCCGTTAGACAGATAAATCAATCAATAAATCTTTAATCAGCGTATGCATTTGGTTCTCCTCAAAATCAGCAGATCGGACAGAAAGCGGAGAGTCTGTGAATTCAGACGCCTCTTCCTTAAAAAGGGAAACCCATTTCTGAGACATTCTCTCGGTAATGAAGTCATCTGCGGACACAGCCCAAGAGTCTCGAGCAGCTTCGTGAGCTCGATAGCGTGAGGGAACTGTTTCACTTGATGAACAGAGTTACTAAGAAGCAAAAAAAAAAAAAAAAGATAACAAAGATTATTCTTCGAGGTCAGTAGCAGAACAACCAGAAAGACGAACGAATATAACAATCTAATACATAGCTGGATATATCACAAGAAAATATAATTAACACAGTGAATGTGAAAGCATTTATCATTATGAAAAAATATAGAAGATATACCTTTCAGTCGACCGGGGACAACTCATCGTCCTTTCTAACGCACTTGCTAGTTTTCTGTTTTATCTCCTGCCATACAATAAATGCAAAAGTGTGTCATCAAACATCATATCTTCATGCTTGCTTCAGAGTTTCATGGAAAGAAAGCACACTAATATTCTTTCGAATATATTTTTGAAAAACCGTTGAAGGCATTGTAAATCCGGATCAAACAAAACAGGTTTAAAAATTCTGAACTCTTCATCGACCTTTGTATATTTAATTGAAAGTCGGAGGGTCATTCAATAAATAAGTTGAATTTTTCGGTATAAGGACTTCTAATACAGATAGAAGTTTACTCTTTTTTATTTTTTTTTTTTTGCTTTACTTCTTTTTCACATGTATTTAATTTCTTTTGCAGATTTAAAAAAAAAAACTTTGAGAGTTTTGACGATTAACAAAGATGGCCGACCAAGAAGCATGCCCCAGGATTGAACAGCGGTCAGTTATCAAGTTTTTGGTTGCTGAAGGGTGCAAACCAGTTGAAATTCATAGGAGAATGTCAACTGTGTATGGTGCCACATGTTTCAGCCAAAAAAATGTCTACAAGTGGGCTAAATTGTTTAAAGAAGGACGGAGCAGTGTTGAGGATGAAGACAGGCCTGGGAGGCCTACAGAAGTGAGGTCTCCTGAGGTGATCGAATCAGTCAATGACCTCATTCAGTCTGACAGAAGGGTGACAGTGGATGACATTGCAAGGACTTTGAGCTTATCTGTTGGGACAAACGCAGGGGTCATCCGTCAGAAGGAGTGATCTTGCATCATGACAACGCAAGGCCTCACAAAGCAGCTCAAACGGTGCAGACCATTAACGAGCTGGGCTGGGAACTGCTCCCTCATCCCCCTTACAGCACAGACCTTGCCCCTTCAGACTTTCACCTGTTTGGTACCTTGAAAGCGTTCACGAGAGGCACGAAGTTTAAAAGTGACGATGAAGTCAAAAGTGTTGTGAGCGACTGGCTGATACACCAGTCCAAAGATTTTTACGCTGAGGGAATACGGAAGCTTGTGCACAGATGGAAAAAGTGTGTGACAGTGCTGGGAGACTACGTTGAAAAAACAAAGTAATCTTCTATCTGTATTAGAAGTTCTTATACCGAAAAATTCACCTTATTCATTGAATAACCCTCGTACTTTTTTAAAATCATATTTGTTGTAACCTAGGGAAGGTTACTGAATAGAATAATCACACGAAGGTTGGTAATGAACGATAATACTTAGGACAAGAACAACACAAATAAGATTCGTTAGCGACGCGTAGAAATAGTCAACTGCTAAAAGTGAGTCAAGTGAATTCCACAATGAATTTTCAACTGCAGGATATCTACCATACGGTCAAATGTGGCACAAGGCCGAATTTAATGTGGGGTATCCGAGCCTTGGTCGGGTAGGTGTTTCCTGAGACGAGACTCTGCCCTTCGACATAGCCTCGTCTGGGGATCCATTCTTCCCGGAAGCAGAGAGTTTGACCAACATAGATAGAGACGAATTTCCAACTACAGACCAACATACAGTATTTACTACTGTATTTATCGTCCGTATGTATGCTACAACAATATTTTTACCAGAAATGTTGGTTTATTCTTCTTCTTTAAAGAAGAAGAAACCAACATTTCTGTTATTTGCCAGTGACCACAGGAAAAAAACACATATATTTTCATTTATTTGACTTTCGACATATGTAATTATGCGAAACTATGGGTCAAATGTCATTAAAAGTATTTTAAAATACATTTAACTATTATTTATATTATTTTCATTGTTCGGACAGTTGTCCTCATCTTTATTAACAATCTACTCGTGTGGACGAAATAAAGGGTTTAATTCGCAATTCCACTCACCTGAAGAAGGCCAGAGCGTACAAAGACCGAAACGTCGTGAATACAACAATAAAAATGAGAACAAAAGTCCGAACAATGTAAATAATTACAATACCTCATGTTTGAAATATAGACAGAGAGTTAACCTTTCTCCCTAAATCTCTTAAATTAAAATATTTTGAAAGCGTCCTCAAGGTTTGCACAGAGATACACTACGAGTTGGGCTGAAGTATAAAATTCCATAGTTATGGATAATTGCAGTTTTTGTTTATTAACTTCATTCTTCAGAAAATAAAGTACAGGGTGAGCCAAAAAAGGGGAACTTTTTAACAATCCAATAAAACCAAGAGTGACGGAAGAAAAATATTTAATTCATAGTAATTGAAACCTTAAAACATGCCATTTAAAAAACAATGATGGAATTTTCATTTTGTAAAAATTACGTCCTGTAGATGGCGTCCTCCTGTACGAATGCATTCTTGAAATCTGCTGTTGAGATTCCTCATTGACTGCTGCAACATCTCAGCTGGGATACTGTGAATTTCATTCTCGTTACTAAAATGGTGAAATGTTTACTTGCTTAAGGTCACTGTCTCGCAGTGTTGCCACTTGCTCATGTCTGGCAATACGCACTTCAAAAATTCCCGTATTTTGGGGGGTCACCCTTTACAATTATACTTTTTTCATTATGTATTCACTATTTTCAGCAATGACTTCTTATCACTTATCAGGTAGTTCTTCGATATCTTTTGTGTAAAACCTGGCGTTTTGACGCGAAAAACGTCTTGAGGAACACTCTAATCTGACTTTCGTTAAATAAAGTTTTCCCCCATCAAAGTGCCACGATTCCTACTAACAAACGCAGTATTCATCGAACTAGAACTGGTTGCTTCATGTCCTTGATATATTGCATATCAAATCAATGTATGGATCAATACATGTTTGCCTATCTATGCAACTGGATCGTCGATTAATGCACATCAAGACCATCCATCGGTCAATTGATGCTTGCCTGCCTATACAAGATGATCGTCGAACGCTGCGTATCAAGTTCATCTATCAGAACCTTACTGCTTGCCGATCAATGAAATTGGATCATCATTCGTTGAATATCAAAACCATCTATTGGGCTGTTGCTGCTTGCCTATCTATGCAACTGAATCATCGACCGCTGCATATCAAGCCCATCTATCGACCTATTGGTGCCTGCCTAACTAAGCAATTGGATCGTCGATCGGTGCATATCAAGTCCATATATCAGCCCGTTGCTGCTTACCGATCGATGCAATCGGATCATCGATCGTTGCATAAGACCATCTATTGGCCTCTTGCTTCTTGCCTGTCTATGCAATCGGATCATCGATCACGCATATCAAGCCAATCTATCAGTCCGTTGCTGCTTGCCGATCGATGCAATTGGATCATCGATCGCTACCTATCAAACCCATCTATTAGCCTCTTGCAGCTTGCCTATGTATTCAATTGGATCAACGATCGCTGAGTATCAAACCCATCTATTGGCCTGTTGCTGTTTGCCTATCTATGCAATTCGATTGTCGATCACTGCATATCAAGCCCATCTATCAGCCCGTTGCTGCTTGCCAATTGATGCAACTGGATCATCGAGCGATGCATATCCACCCCATCTATTGGCCTCTTGCTGCTTGCTGCTATGTATTCAATGTTATCGTTGATCGCTGCATATCAAACCCATCTATCGGTCTGTTGGTACTTGCCTATCTATGCAATTGGATCACCGATCACTGTATATCAACCTAATCGAATTGTTGCCTCCTCCGTTTTTATTTTATTTTTTAAAATGTATTTTTACTTAGTTACTTAATTTACTAGATGACTACGGTCTTGTCTGCTTCCTACACATTGACCTGTCTGACTAGTTTGCACCTACCAAAAGATAAACTCCCGCCAGTATCGTTCTCCGGGTCATAGGAGCAAGCGTGTCACTCCATCACTTCAAAGTACTTAATCATTGATATTCCATAAAATATCTTACTGTTGTTAGAGCGTGAAATATCTTACCAACGATATAACATGAACGCTCTTGTCTCAAGTTAATGCTTAACTATCAAAACGACTGCAGAAATGTAGTTGTTATATTGGCACCAACGACGATATAGAAACACGACAGTGTTAAACGGCGAAGTTAATGCAGTCTATGCCATATTGGAGGAGCGGTCCTGTTGTTGAAACTATTGTCGCTTTTATATACCGTTGTTGACAAAACTTTCTTTTTTTCTTTTTTTTTTTTAAAAAAAGGGAAATAGTTATTTTAAGAATGGAGGACACTTTTTCCTGCTTACAGCTTTCTGTTTTACTTTACCCGTGGCCAGTATTGGGAGGTGGTAGCGGTTGATGGAGGGGTGTTGGAGAGTGCGTTCGGTTTGTTACGTGGACTGAAGCAGAAACTAGGCTGGCTAGCTAACTGGCTGTTGCTTGGTTGGCGAGTTGGCTAATGTGGGTCAGGCTAAAAAATCGCACACCTCGAAATGAAAGTATTGCTATTAATCTTTACTGAACTGGGTCGCAGTTTTATCTGTCTCTGAATTTTTATATGAGAGCAAATATGTCTAGAGCTATAAGAAATGATGTTCATTCTAATATCTATCTATCTAGCTAGCTAGCTAGCTAGTTAGCTAGCTATCTATCTATCTATATATATATGTGTGTATATATATATATATGTCATTGACAGACAGTAATGTTTCGCTGTATCGAATGCGACTAGACTTCCGAATATATATATATATATATATATATATATATATATATATATATATATATATATATATATATTGTGTGTGTGTAGCGATTGTAAAGTGTATTTATGTCAAGATGAATACACACACACATATATATATACACAGATGTACATATATATGCATATAGGCGGATATAAAGACTAATTATATATATACATATATATATTATATATATATACATATATATATATATATATATATATATATAAGTTTGTACACCCACATGCACACACACATATATATATATATATATATATATATATATATATATATATATATATATATATATATATATATATATACATACAAACTTAATGATATATATATATATATATGTAGATATTTAGGCAACAACGCTTCTTTAATACATGTATCGTTGAACGAAACTGACAAGTTACTTTAGTTTATATTATGTTTTTGCTTTAATGCATATATATATATATATATATATATATATATATATATATATATATATATATATATATATATATGTATATATATATATATATATATATTCTGACAAGATTTCTCGGATATCGACGCCGGTAGATGTAGCTGGATAAAAATTTCAGTTTAGTTCAATAATAGTGTTTAATTAAAAAACAGATCTTCAACTCCATATGAGTATCCCTAAAAACAACGCACCATAAATATTTTTGTTATCGGCACAAAACCTGGGATAATTTAAATCATCAATACTGAATATTCTGCTATGAATGATAAGATAAAAAAAGTTGTAAACTTAAAAGTGAGATATTATTTATCTGTCTATATTTCTGAGATGAGGTATTGTGTACACTATTTACATTATTCGGACTATTGTCCTCATCTTTGTCCCCATATTTATTACAATGTTTCGGACCTTCAGTAGCTGTCTATATTTCTGAGATGAGGTATTATGTACACTATTTACATTATTCGGACTATTGTCCTCATCTTTGTCGCCATATTTATTACAATGTTTCGGACCTTCAGTATCTGTCTATATTTCTGAGATGACGTATTATGTATACTATTTACATTATTCTGACTATTGTCCACATCTTTGTCGCCATATTTATTACAATGTTTCGGACCTTCAGTATCTGTCTATATTTCTGAGATGAGGTATTATGTACACTGTTTACATTATTCGGACTATTGTCCTCATCTTTGTCGCCATATTTATTACAATGTTTCGGACCTTCAGTAGCTGTCTATATTTCTGAGATGAGGTATTATGTATACTATTACATTTTTCGGACTATTGTCCTCGTCTTTATTGCCATATTTATTACAATGTTTCGGACCTTCAGTATCTGTTTATATTTCTGAGATGAGGTATTATGTACACTATTTACATTATTCGGACTATTGTCCCCATCTTTGTCGCCATATTTATTACAATGTTTCGGCTGTTGTACGTTCCAGCCTTCTCCAGGTGGTTGGAATGTCGAACTGAACCCTTTATTTCGCTCACTGGGGTAGACTGTTCTAGTTCCACGTGCCATGTTTAATGGATGATACTTATCAGTTATCTCCTGTTAATTCCCCTCTCCAAGTTCTCCACTGCCTTAACCGGTTATTGAACACACACGTTTTGGGTCCTGCCATTGGATCTAACTAACGCCTTTATAAACTGTGCCATGTGTTCATAAAGGGTTCAGTTCGACATTCCAACAACTTGAAGAAGGTCTGAGCGTAAAACGGCCGAAACGTTGTAATAAATATGGCGACAAAGTTGAGGACAATAGTCCGAATAATGTAAATAGTGTAATATATTATTTAATTAAAAAAGCATTTAATCACTTTTATGAATAAAATATATTATAGACACTATTGTCTTAATTGTTTACATTTTAAAAATTTAATTAAAATAATTTATAAACTTTTAAATCTTTTAAAATTCTGTATTAATTTTAACTGTTCAGTTGATATTGTTATTAAATGAAAATTCTATTTACTAATCCTAAATGGAAAAGCTTCCTACAATTCAGCGACCCACAGTATTTCAAAAAGTATTTTGAATTTTTGTGCGTGCCGATTTGTGTTAATACGGATGTCCATATCCGGCATTATCAGAAAATAAGAGCGGTAACTATAGTAAACATAAAATTTATTAGTAATTTTCTTATATTTTCTAAATAAGCGTCTTCGTAAGTAAGACTATAAAGTCAAAGTACCTAAAATTTAGTACATTAGATTACTTTTACAATTAAGATTACTGGATAGTTAAAAATTATATACAATACGTTGTATTCGTCAAATAATTTTTACAGTTATGTGCTTTTTACTTAAAAATGCCAAACATTAAGCAATCGATACATCTATCAACACCTCCTAAAAATATTTTTCTGCGATATTAAATCTAAAAACGCAGGAAGTCCTTTTAACACCAAATGTTTTTTAAAATTATCCGATAACATTAACTGGTTTTGTTTGTATAAAAAAATATTATTAATACATGATAAGGTAAACGATATGAATTACCCAAGGTAAATATATAAGATGGAAAAGGTGAAAACTATTTGGATGTTTAAAATTGTATTGTTGTCAACTGAAAAGACTAACGAAAATCGTTACTATGCAAATATTGTTACTTAGAAAAGCTTTGGATAATTTGAAAAAACAATGTTACGTTAACAAAATTAAAAATTAATATGAGAATAAGATTTTTATTTCCAGGTATTTTTATTTTATTTTATTAAGCGTTTATTAAGCGTTAATTTTTTCTACGTAGAATAATTGGCATGTAAAAAATTTACCATAGTTTTTTCTTTTAGTTTTTTTTCACAGTTGTTATCTTGATGTTCATATTGAACGGAACATTGACAATCAAATAAATTTTAAACATTCAACTTTTCACTTTTCATATACTTCCTGTTGCATATATATATATATATATATATATATATATATATATATATATATATATATATATATATATCACTCATTCACTTACCTATCTGCCCTATCGAGGTCTTCTGTTAATATAAGTAGCAAGATTTTATCACCAGCTTGCTAGGCCTGGTGCATAGCTTACAGCTCCTGGTATACCTCAATGGTCACCAGTTGGAGTACTGACCAACGTAACTTTGCTTAACGTCGGTGACTGGACAGGAACAGGTGTTTCAACCTGATATGGCCATAAGCTGTATTAATGGTGTGTGTGTGCGGGTGTGTTCACAAATATATATATATATATATACATATACATATATATATATAAATATATATATATATATATATATATATATATATATATATATATATATATATATATATATAAAGATGTCCCTAGTCGTAACCCGAGTTTCACGCTCACGCGATTTACAGGGGAATGAACGCAAGACGACTTGAACGTTCAAGTTTTCTGAAGTTCACTTGAGCGTAAAACTCGGGTTACGGCGAGGGCCATCCTTTCAACGTTGTTACGTTTTGTTGCTCTGTCTAGGCAATCTAGGCTTCGAGCACTTTAATGAGTAGGTAGGTATTTTTGACTTTAGGCTTCTTTTTCTTTTTCCTTTTTTTAGTATTGTCGTTTTTGTCCTAAATTTATTTGAAGAAGGGTTTTAGGTTTTGGTAAGTTGTCCGTTAGTTGAATCAATGGTTTTGGGTCTTTCTTTAACGCACGCACACACACACACACACACACATCTCTCTCTCACTCTCTCTCTCTCTCTCTCTCTCTCTATATATATATATATATATATATATATATATATATATACATATATATATATATGTATATATATATGTCTAACATATATATAAAAATACGTATATATATATATGTGTGTGTGTGTGTGTGTGTGCACATTGATTTCCTGGAAGTGTCTTTAATAAAAATGTTATCCAAATTTTCGGAATTCTTCAATATATAAAATATACTCTGCAAAGATAAGCGCTCTCCCCCCTTTTTTTTAGCTTATCTTTTATAATTATAATTTAGCATAAACTTTTCTTTTTTTTTCAAATTCCTTTCATCAAGCAAAAAAAATAAAATAAAAATTTAAACTGTGCAAATAAAATTTGCACAGAAGGAAAAGGCAGGTTATATACCCCCGACTCCGCATACACCACCTCGGCTTCCCCTGGCTCTAACTCCGCCCAACCTTGTAAATTTAGTAACTCAACGATTTGGTAAAAAGAAAAATATATCTCAGAGTGAAAATCATGTAATGATCAAGCGTTTTAGATTAGACAGAAATAAAATGTGCAACAACGAGTTAATCAAATTATCAGCCAGAAATGTCTCTGTCAAAATAAATTAACTTTAAGGGAAGAAACTTGTCATCCAGATTCTTTCTCGTCCTTCAAAATCCGGAGAGTTCCTGCGTTTATTCTGTACGCCTAAAATTGACAGTAAGGATCAAAGAGATAATAAAAAGAAATGCCTATTCCGTTACCGATATAGAAATATAAACACGACTGTTATCATCTTAATATGAACTTCACCGTGTTAGAAACAGTCTTCTTGTTATAATGCGACAGTCTGTACAGTTAGGCATTCAATTTCGGTTGTCAAGTTCGGAGACTTATCCCACTCGATTTTCACTGTAACAACGACATCGTCTTCATTGAGCAGTGGTGCTTTACCAAAGGTCCGTTCTTGTCTTTTATGATGTCATCCAGTTACACGATTCCTTTTGGCAGCCCTGAGAATAAGTTGACGGAGGATTTCTGGTGAGAATTTGCGATAATATTTTTTTTCTGTTACGAATGGACCTCACTGCCAATGGAACCGGTCTATCTCTTTATTCCTTATCTTTTGTTGATGGAGAAATTTTCAAGCTAAAAACATTATGTGGAAAGAGATTATCAACGCGTGTTGACAGCGATATCAATTCTTCCTCTTCTCCTTCTTCTTTTTCTTCATTTTGTTTTTCTTCTTCTTTCCTTCTTCATTTTTTCTTCGTTTTCTTCTTCATTTTCTTCTTTTTTTCGTTTTCAACTGCATTTTCTTCTTCGTTTTCTTCTTTTCTTCTTTCTTTCTTTCTTTCTTTCTTTATTCATTTTCTCCTTTTTCTTCTTTCTTTCTTTCTTTATTCATTTTCTCCTTTTTCTTCTTCATTTTCTTCTTTGTTTTATTTTCTGCTTTTTCATTTTCTTTTACTTCTGTTTCTTCTTCACTTTTTCTTCTTTTTCTTCTTCATTTTCTTCGTTTTCTTTTTCGTCTTTTTCATTTTTTTCTTCTTCATTTTTCGTTTTCTACTTTTTTCTTCTTTTTCTTCTTTTCTTCTTCATTTTCTTATTCTTCATTTTCTTTTTCTTCTTCGTTTCTTCTTTTTCTTCATTTTCTTCTTTTCTTCTTTATTGTTCTTTTTCTCTTCTTCTTCTTCTTCTTCTTTATGCTATCAAAAATATCCTGTTTATGCGAAATGTATTTACAATGCACGCAGATGTTAATATCAGCTGAACTCTGTTTTATGAATATAAAACTCAGCTCAAGTGTAATTAAATTATTAAATTGGGCAGTATGTTAGATTTTGTCACATGTTTAGAATTTGAAAAAAAAAAAGCTTTAGAAATAAAATGAAAAAAATGTCGGGAATATTTAACAGTTGACGTGCTTATTTAATTATTTTGAATTTTATTTAATTTTGTAGAACTTTTCGACATGCCTACGTCATGTTTGCTATCAATGGCTCTTTCAAGTTGATTCCCTCAATAATTGGGTCGCAACAAAAGCTCGTCGCATTTTTTTAAGTGAATTTCAAAGACAATATTAAGATTTATTCACATAGATTTATTCAACCGCATACATACCATTTTGTTTTGCTATTTTCATCAACTTTGAGGTAGATTCATGATTCCATCCTCCCAGAACTTGGCATCTTTTCGGATGATTAACATACCTTAGTGGTTTTTACAGGCTTTCAGAAATTTGGATTGTAACGATAAACTACATTCGACAGCCTCTGATTGGAGGTTTTGAGGAGCCTGGAACCACCACTTAAATGCTGTTGTTCCCAAGTCCACTCTGACCCGGGGTACCACCTGTTAGGGTCCCAGCTCTGGGCAAATAATTAACACCTAAACAAAAAAAGCAACCGTACATTCTTATAAGAAAATGAGCAACATTATATTTTTTATAGCAAAATGACAATCAACGGAACACTTAAAGAATTATAAAATTACCAACAATACTTTTTATGATCTATAAACTATATATCTAAAAAATCATACTTTTACTCAAAGTATAAAATTATGTACAAAATATATTCAGTTAAAGCCATAAAATTGCAGTCAAAATATTTAGATTTTGGCATTGAATAACCCATAGAGGTTGATATGCCGCTAAACAAAATCAAACCAACCAAAATTCAAATATTTAGATTTTGGCATTAAATAACCCATAGAGGTTGATATGCCGCTAAACAAAATCAAACCAACCAAAATTCAAATATTTAGATTTTGGCATTAAATAAACCATAGACTGTGACATGCCGCTAAACAAAATCAACAAGCTAAAATCCCAATATTTAGATTTCGGCATTAAATAACCCATAGATGTTGATATTGCGCTAAACAAAATTAAATAACCCATAGATGTTGATATGTCGCTAAACAAAATCAACCAACCAAAATCCAAATATTTAGATTTCAGCATTAATTAATCCATAGAGGTTGATATGCCGCTAAACAAAATCAACCAACCAAAATCCAAATATTTAGATTTCAGCATTAAATAACCCATAGAGGTTGATATGCCGCTAAACAAAATCAACCAACCAAAATCCAAATATTTAGATTTCGGCATTAAATAAGCCATAGAGGTTGATATGCCGCTAAACAAAATCAACCAACCAAAATCCAAATATCTAGATTTCGCCATTAAATAACCCATAGAGGTTGATATGCCGCTAAACAAAATCAACCAACCAAAATCCAAATATTTAGATTCCGGCATTAAATAAGCCATAGAGGTTGATATGCCGCTAAACAAAATCAACCAACCAAAATCCAAATATTTAGATTTCAGCATTAATTAATCCATAGAGGTTGATATGCCGCTAAACAAAATCAACCAACCAAAATCCAAATATTTAGATTTCGGCATTAAATAATCCATAGAGTTTGATATGCCGCTAAACAAAATCAACCAACCAAAATCCAAATATTTAGATTTCGACATTAAATAAGCCATAGAGGTTGATATGCCGCTAAACAAAATCAACCAACCAAAATCCAAATATTTAGATTTCAGCATTAATTAATCCATAGAGGTTGATATGCCGCTAAACAAAATCAACCAACCAAAATCCAAATATTTAGATTTCGGCATTAAATAAGCCATAGAGGTTGATATGCCGCTAAACAAAATCAACCAACCAAAATCCAAATATTTAGATTTCAGCATTAATTAATCCATAGAGGTTGATATGCCGCTAAACAAAATCAACCAACCAAAATCCAAATATTTAGATTTCGGCATTAAGATTTAGATTTCGGCCCTTAGATTATGATATACGCCGACCATTTGTGAATAGATATGGTAATGATGCAACGGTATATGGGTACACCTCCAAAACCCTAGATGACCAGATCCTGGCAGCTGATATCTTTTCTGACCGAGCTCTAACAGCTCAGTGGAAGAAAACTGGCAGGTCACAATCAATCTCTCGAAAACCAAACTAATGATATTCCACCATCGGCGCCTCTTGGGACTTGAACTCAACCCAGACCTCAATTGGAACACGTATATACGATGCTTCACTAAAGATGCTGGAAAAATGGTCGGTTCCCTGTACCGCTCCTGGAAGTACTTGACTCCTCCTGCTATCCCTTGCCTTTACGAGATCCAGATGAGGCCGAAAATGGAGTAATGCTTCCACATACCGGCGGACCGCTCAATTTTCACTTTCCATTAACACTTTATTAATAAACGCCGATAGGACCCACAACATTCACCAATCGCGATAAACGGATGTTCCCTCAGGGAGGCCTCATGCTTTGAGCGCCTATTTGGACTTAAAATCAGCCCAGACCTCAAAAGTAGAACTCGTACATACGATGCATCACTAACGATGCCAGAAAAATGGTCGGTTTCCTGTACCGCTCTTTCAAGTACCTGACTCCTCCAGTTGTTCCCTGACTTTACAAGAGCCAGGTCAGGGCGAAAATGGAGTACTGATGCCGTATATGGTCAGGAGCTGATCAGTGTCCACTTTTCAGTCTCAATAGAGTCCAATAGCGTCTCCGCGTCCTTGTAGGTCACGAATTATTTTCCACTCCTTTCCCACAGACGAAACGTTTCAAGACTCTCGCTGCACTACCGCTCTTTCCATGGAGAGTGTTCAGAATAATTACACTCCTTAGTTCCACCAGTCCTAACCTTCATGGCTAAGACCCGCCATTTCATGCATATTGTAGTGAATCACCCTCATTCTCTTCACATCGCCCTAGTGCGATGTAAGTTGAACACAAGCAGCTACGAACCGCTGCCTTATGGAACCGGATCCCAAGAGGCTACTTCTCCGATCACTACAATCTTAACCTGTTCAAATCTGGGTTAAATTGCGCCTCTTACTCTGTAACCCTCTACATCGAGTAGATCCAAGGCTTTATACAGAGTGAACACTGCTGTAAAAAATGTTATAAACAATCTATTATTCACACCTTATTATCGTTCTTTTAAAAAACCCAACGTGATTCAGTGAATCTCAGATAGAAATGTCATTCAAATTTTGTTTCCTGTTCAGTCATTAGCTATCCAAATCTTGAAACGATTCATTAATGCAAATGTTTTCAACATGCATTACAATGCTCATATGATATATTTGGAGGATATCTGCGATGTCCCGTGTTGTGTAACCTGGATTAATTTTAACAGCGTTTTGATTTGGTCACCATCAACGAATGCAGGTCTGCTGGGAGGTTCTCGGTTTTCCAGATCAAAATTTCCATTTCTAAAACCTAGCGAACCACTTAGGAACAGTACTCGCAGCTATGGCACCATGTCCATAAACAGCACATATATTTTTTTGCTGTTTTTACAGCATATTTTTCCGTTCCAGAAATGAAAGAGCATCAAATGACGAAAATGCGTTTCATTTCCATTCATGATCCCGTACAAGGACTTTATATATATATATATATATATGTATATATATATATATATATATATATATATATATATATATATATATATATATATAAAAGGGAACGCTGAAGTCAACACTCAGAGGCGACAGGCTGTTTCATGTTAGACGCAGTTGTCAAGCCGATTGCTGTTCCATGCTAGACGATTGCGTCTAGCATGAAACAGCCTGTCGCCTCTGAGTGTTGACTTCAATGTTCACTTTTATATTTATATTTACATACGCTCTATCTGATATTAATCATTTTATCCCATAAATATAACACACCTTAAAACTATATTTCTTCATATATATATATATATATATATATATATATATATATATATATATATATATGTATATATATATGTTATTTTAGGATATTACACCGAAATAATGTCAAAATCGCTACACAAATGCAATGGTGGTTCGATGCGTATCAATGCATCTCATCAGGTGATTGTAAATTACTGGCGATGGGACAATTTACCTGTTCATATATATACATAACTTTAAACGTTATATTTAGTGTATACTCGTAACATAGTAGTTGTTCCGTTTGTTAATTAAACAATATACTTATTTATTTTGAAAAAGCTTATTAAGAAAGATTTATGCTTTCTGACAAGATTCTCACCTGCGTCACTCTGGAGAGAGAAATCTACTGCTAAATCCGGTACACTCTAATCAACTGAGCTACAATCGGTCAGGAAAGGACGAAATTACACCTTTAAGCGAAGCTTCTCTCGTTATAAATCTCCCGAAATTTTTCATATCTGCACAATTTCGTATCCAAACTTAAACTAATTTGAACAAAGTTTGGGACAGTATATTATCAAAATTATTAATAATAGTTGTGAACAAAGGTGCGACTAGTGAAATTTCACCGGAGCCTAGCTTCTTTATTTTCGGTCCATGGGCATTACATTAAGGTTGTAGAAAATAAGAACGGCCTGAACGTTAAAATAATAATAATAATAATAATAATAAAACAACAGCATGGAAGATATACTCATGAATGGGGGATAAGGAGGAAAGAGTGATGATTGACCCATGAGTTGAAGAGGTCAAGATCTGTAACATCCCTCTACTCTGAATAACAAGAGTCTTACAGTAAGCACATAAATGTATCCTTGATCTGCTTTGTATCTGAGGTGCGGCTGCCGCGTATTTTTCGCCAGTGCTCATAGTCGACGTTCGAGTAGAAATAAAGTGCTCGAAATGCAAACGCGGATTTTCAAGTCAATCCATTTTTACAGTCCCTTGCTTTCTCGTTAGCTGTCCTGTGCTGGACTAATACGAATTTAATGAATATATCAGTAAAGTAAAAGTCCTCTTGCGATCCTGCCGACAGGAAAGTGTGCGTCCCACTAAAATGATAGAATTCTTTACTAAATAAGGTTAAGCATGAGGCCGTCATCAAAAAGTATTGGTTTTGCAGAGTTCCCAAGTTAAACCAGCAAACAAACCATGTGGTGCTGAACACGTGCTATCTCCTGGAATCAAGTCTTTTTTTCGTCTAATACGGAATTTACCACTCCGCTTGCGCCTTATGTAAAGGAATGTAATACAGTCACAACAAACAGACCAGCAGATGGCGCTCAATGTGGTGGTCGACAGCTTGGTAGCAATAGCACCTCACACAATAACAAAAGCATCATTTTCAAGTTCGCTTGATGACAATTGTTTATTTTTCGCTTCCTTCTTTTAAATACTTATGCAAGTGTTTAAAATGCTTTTCGTAATGTCCACCTGCAGATAATTCGTTCTATATTTCATGTGCAATTTTTTTTATATACAAAAACAAAGTGGGACTCGCATTTCATTTTTTACGCGGATGTTTTCTGCTTTTTTTTTTTTTAGTAATGCTTTGTCAAATATACGAGGTCAGATCAAAAAGTTTCGGGACTGGTGCTAGAAAAAGTAAACTGCAACATACTAATTAGTCTTTTAATCTCCTTCGAAGTAGTCCCTTTCTGAAGCTACACATCATAACCAGGGACGTTTCCGCTGAGGGGAGAATTCATTGGAATTCCTTTTTGGGGGCCTAGCGAGCGGTTGTCTCGTTCAATTCTCTTAGATTTCTTCGACGTCTTGACATCTTGTTTCTTTCAAGTAGGATTTGATTTTTGGAAAGAAGAAAAAATCACAAGGGAGCGAGATGTAGGGAAAATGGGGGTTGTCGGACTGCTGCCCAAAACTGCTGCACAAGACATTGTCACTAATGGAACCTCTATGGTGTGGTGAGACGACCACACTCTACACTCTTTCCTTCCTAGCATAGCTATAAACAACACAATTGAGCGAGAACCTTATGATTTAATTTGTATGCGCGACAGAGTTCAAAGTGAATCTCTTCCAAGGGGCTTCACTCTGCTTACTTCGGATCCGTTACCATAGCAATAGTCCCCATATATTTTCATCAGACCTCGTAAACTGCGACACATGTGTTAACGTCCTACGGTGGTGTAATGGAGAGGGATCGGATTGAGGAATCAGAGAGCCGAGTTCGAATTCCAGTCACATTACATTCACTTACGTGCTAATACCCTTTCCCTCCCCCCAGCTATGGGTAAAGGGGAGGGCAGATCGGGTTCTATAGCCTTGGATGGTAACTGGTCTATCGCAGAAAGAAATGGCAACCTACTGCGGGGAAAATGCCTGCCTCGTCAGATACATGATCGCCTAAGCGTGTATCACGTATGTCACATGACTGACTGACTTTCTGGAAAATTCACTAGTTTTCATGGTTGGACAAGAATAACTGCTACGACTACTACAACTACTACTACTACTACTACTACTACTACTACTACTACTACTAATAATAATAATAATAAACTAAGATTCTTCTACAAGGACTTAACCGGTGATTTGATAATTAAATCTTCAATTGCATGAAACGTTGTAATATGATGACGCAATAGACATTGATATACCAGACGCTTAAATAAGCCGGTTCTACCAGGGAGTAAAGCTTGTGTTACCCCATCTTCAGAGTGGTTATATTGACATTTAAACAAAGATATTCACCATATAACCATGCGAGCCGAAAACTTAGATCAAGGAACATCATAATAAAAAAATATCCAAATTTTGGAAATTTTTGTCTTTATTTTCTCCTGAAATTAAAGCAGCCATATGGAGTTTAGAACGGCTCATGATCAAACATAATAAACATTCGTTCTCAATTATATTTAACAATATAAGTTTGAATATATATATATATATATATATATATATATATATATATATATATATATGAAAGTGAACATTGAAATCTATTGCTTTGTGGTGGGTAGTCTATTCAAACAGTTATTTTGACGGGCGTGGTTTGTTAATTTGATTATTACTTACTTTATTTATTAATTTGAACTACTCATAATGGAATAGACTCCCCCACAATTCAACACTGACCCGTATATATAAATAGTCGAGAAAAGACACAACGCATGCGGACTGATGATTACGTTTAGCATGAAACAGTCTGTCGCCTCTGAGTCTTGACTTCAATGTTCATATTTATATACACTTTATCTCTGATATTGAACACTTTATCCCATAAATATAGCATAACTTAAATATATATTTCTTCCATTTTAAAATCATAGAAAATTGTAGTTTAAAACCAGTAAAATCGACCTTGCCAAGCAAAACGCTCCTTTGTGGCTAAATCGGTAAAGCCCGTCAGGCTATATTGTGGTTCCGTGTAGGATACAGGTTCGATTCCTGTCGGAGGACGCATATTTTCTATGAGAATTTCTCGGATATTCAGGCCGGTTAATACTGTTTATTATAAACAGAGCATTTACTTAAATATTTTTATCTATAAAAAAGAACGTATAAAAATGTCTTAATATATATGTTGTATATAACGTATATTTGGGCAACAACCTTTTTTTCAAACAGGTTTCAATTAATATGACAGAAAAGGAAAATTTAATTAAATTTTATTTAGTTTTTTCATCATTCTTACATTTTTTTCGTTTGTTGTGTTTAAAGGAGTATATATATATATATATATATATATATATATATATATATATATATATATATATATATGTGTGTGTGTGTGTGTGTGTGTGTATATATATATATGTGTGTGTATATATATATATATATATATATATATATATATATATATATATATATATATATATATATATATATATATATATATATATATATATATATGTTCTACTAAACCAATTTTAGCATCCATGAAAAAGATGTTCTTCCCCACCATAATAGCTCCATTATTTTCGTATCCAAATGTAGTTTCAGTTTGCACTACATAGGAAGAACAAATCACAGTCTGGATGTTAGGATTAAGCAACACTTGCCGACAATAATTCGAAAATCCAACTATTTACTTTCAGATGTTCTGAATATCACATACGGGTCTTCTATCACTGAACACCTCATAAATAACCGCAGTTGTGCTGCTAATTTCACTGTGGACTCTTTTTCCATCTTAAGTAATTCACACTTCAATTACCACTTAAAAGCGTTAGAGGCCATATACATTCAATCTAAGCAACCTTCCCTTTTTGCATGCAGAAGGATTTTGTACTCGGCCTCCAAGTGGTTTCTATTTTAAAGTCTTTTGGGGTCTTCCTTTCCTTTCCATTTTATTTATGATTTATACTTATATATTAAATATATATACTTATATATATATATATATATATATATATATATATATATATATATATATATATATATAATAAGTATATATATATATATATATATATATAATAAGTATATATATATATATATACTTATATATATACTTATATATATATATACTTATATATTAAATATATATATACTTACATAATAAGTGTATATAAATATATACTTATATATATACTTATATATTAAATATATATACTTATATATATATAATTATATAATAAGTATATATATATACTTATATATATACTTATATATAAAATATATATACTTATATATATATATACTTATATAATAAGTATATATATATATACATATATATATACATATATTTTAAAAATATATACTTATATATATATATATACTTATATAATAAGTATATATATATATACTTATATATATACTTATATATTAAACTCGATTTAGCTCTGTTGAACGAGGTTCGAAACCAGTTATATAGCCCGTTTTTTCCTTTTAATTGTCCATCATGACTATTATTAAAAAAAGTTGTGTCTCTTCACGGCAGTCATATATATATATATATATATATATATATATATATATATATATATATATATATATATATATATATATATATATATATATGTGTGTGTGTGTGTGTGTGTGTGTGTGTGTGCTTGTTAGTAAAATTTATCTATCATGAAATCAATCCATTTTTTACCAGATGATTAGGGTGACAGCAAAAAAAGAAACCAATACAATCAACGGACGGACGGAAAACGTCATTTTCTCTGGCATTGTTTTAACTCTGAAAACCTGGCTTCATTTTACTAAACAATTACCGTATTTGACGGCATATAAGACGCACCGGTGCATATAGCGCACCCCAATTTCAGCAGGGGAAATCAAGTAAAATTAGCAATTAGTACAATTATTAGTAAAATTATTATTCGGCCAATTATCATGAATTTTAAACTTACATATAGCATATAAGACACAATTTTAAAAGATATTTTTATTTAAAAAAAGTGCACTTATATGCCGTCAAATATGGTAGTTCATTTTTATTTAATTATTCTCGAGATGAATTCTTGCTTTTTTGTGTGGGGTAGCTGGGGAGTTCTCAAACCGACTCTCTTCCTCCCCTCCACCAAATCAGGGCATTGTTTTCTTATCAGAACTGGAATTATTTCTTTCTTTTTTTTTGTAATATTATAAATTGCTGATTTATATTATTCTTGTACTTACTTTGAATTTTTTTTTCAGATTATTGAAGCATGCGAACGGAAAATGCGGAATTTTCAAGTGTTGAATTCCGGGCTATCATGAAATTCCTGTTCCAGCAAAATAAATTTTCAAAGGACATCCATGAGTGTACGAAGCAAATACTAGATGATATGCGCCTGTGGTACTCAACTCTGAGCAAATGGTGTAAAATTTGAGAGTCAAGATACAGCACACACGAGAGTGCTTTCAGCTGTGCTAGCTTCTTAAGTCGACGAATCTCAGCCAAAATAATTGCCAAGACACGAGGTATATGCATGGACAGCCTTGTTGACCATGTTCAACATAGTCTATGAATATAGAATCCAGCGCAGTACGTAATCTGTTCAATGAAACAGCGTTAAAGATTAACACTCACGAGTCAGACACTCTACTGAATCTGACTATATCGCCAATACCACCAGCAGCTGTTCTGTAATTCTTCAGTCTTCGATATCAAAGGCTGGCAGCTCTCAGTATAATTTTCCTCAATTGCAACTGTCCTTTGACGGAGTCGCTCCAGGGTGCATACTGCCCAAAGACAGAGACGCATCTGAGAGATGATAAATAAGGTGTTACAAACTACTCGAGAGAATAATTTACACACTGTATATATATATATATATATATATATATATATATATATATATATATATATATATATATATGTATATATATAAATATATATATATTCCTTCTAAACCCATCTTTAGTATCCATGCGAAAAGATGTTCTTCCCCACCATAATAGCAAAATCACTGTCGAAATGCTGGTTGTTCTAAATTCAGGCAATTCAAAAATGAAAAATCAGCGAGTCATTTATTTATTATTTGGTGATAATAATGTGAAACGATTTGATGATTAAATATATGGAATACCATAGTTTTCGCTCTTCTTTGCCGGGCCGGGAACTTTTCAGCTGATGTTGGTTGGTTTTGTTTAGCGGCATATCAACATCTATGGGTTATTTAATGCCGAAATTTAAATATTTTCTACGCAATTTCATTGCAAGGAAATGAGTGCTATATTTTTTTCAATCATACACATAATATATACGTATAAACAAGATTTAGTATTATATAACCCTCAGGGTCGATGTGCCATAAAACCTAACCAACCAAAGACAAAAGTAGGCAATTGTAGAAAATGGCATCTTGAATAATTTTATAAGTAAACTTACCACTTGCTTTCTGCCAAAAAAAAACCAAAAACCAAAAAAACAAAGCAAAAAAAACAACAAAAAACAAATGGATGCAAAAAATTCTTTGCCCAACCAACTGCAAAATATTACTTAAATTTTCAGAATTCTTTTGTAGCCTACATACTTTTAAGACAAAACAAATTTCAATCAACTTCTTTATTATGAAAATTATACATTTTGTTTTTTTAAAAAGAACTGCATATTGAAAACCTTTCTTTAATGTAGACGGAATCTAGCATTTTAAATAAATAAAAATAAATCTTTTAGAAAACTAAAGTATATCATTGGTAAGAATATTATAATTTTTTTTCTTAACCCTGATACACAAAATAACCAAGACGGATATATATATATATATATATATATATATATATATATATATATATATATATATATATATATATATATATATATGTAACTTATATCACCCCACCCACAGTCATACACATAATATATGCGTATAAACAAGATTTTGCATTATATAACCCTCAGGGTCGATGTGGCATAAAAGCTAGCCAATCAATCAATGTTAAAACCATAGATATATAAAACATACGCACACACATATGAACCTACTTTATTTTAATGTTTCTATTTAACTATTTATGCAACTTATTTAGTTTTTTTCCGTCATTTCTTCAATGTTTGGTCGAATGCGCGATAAACAGATTGTCATTTCTTTCAGGTGAGTGTAGGCTTTTTCGGTTTTTACTTTTGATGTTATTTATGGCTGGGAAGCGTAATTCTAATTAAATTTAATACGTATTCATTTATTCAAATACTAACGCTGTACCATTACTACTTCTATACACACACACACACACACAAATATATATATATATATATATATATATATATATATATATATATATATATATATATATATATATATATATATATATACATAGCCGTAATTAACCAACAACAAAAACAACAGGATTTTCCAACCATGTAACAACAAAAGTAGCTTATGCTGTAACCACATTAGACACACCAATTCATTCACTAGCTTAGTCACTAAATCTACTTTCAAAAATCTACCATGACTCTAACTGTAGAAGTCATAACATAATTTACCTCCTAGAATGCACACTATGCCGGAAACAATATGTAGTAAAATCTGAATGGTTCTTTCACTACAGAATTAATAATTATCGCAATCGAATTAAGTCGGCTCCCCATGAAAGATTGTTACCTGTAGAACAACATTTCCGTCTACAAAAACACGATGTATGTATGCCGTGACAATATTACGCGGCACATGGCAGTTGAGAATCACTGATCTAGCGAAATCAGTGGCGAACGCTGGTTGTTCAAAACCGAGGCAATTCAAGAACGAAAAGTCAGCAAAGAATCGATCCTGACCTGCCACCTCGACTTCAGTCACTTTATCACCGATGTGACTGGCTTTCCTCTGTCTTTTCTACAAATATTTTCATGGCAATTGTTCTGACGAGCTTTCCTCCTTGATGCCTAGACTGCATGAATTTAATCATGCCTCTAGACTGGCAACTAGGTCTTACTAGGTAGATACAACCGTATGTTCTATTCTAATAGCTTCTCTTCTCGTATATGAGGAGGTATGGTGGTGCAATAGATAGCGGCTCGGATGGCGGCTCAGATTGAGCCGAGTTCGAATTCTAGTCGAATCCATTATATTCACTTACGTGCTACTACCCTTGGGAAAGTTATGAATCCTCCTCTTCTCCCTCCAGCTATGGGTAAATAGGAGGACAGACTAGGTTCTATAGCCTTGGATGGCAACTGGTCTACCGCAGAAAGAAATGGCAACTGGCAAAAAAATCTGCCTCGTATCCCCAGACGTATCGAAAGATACATGATCGCCTAAGTGTGTATCACGCATGGCATATAACTGACTGACTGACTTCTCGTATATATGTGTTGTAGTGAAGGTTACTGAATCGCACGAAAATTGGTTATGAACGATAATACTTAGGACAAGAACAACACATAAAAGATTCGCCAGCAAAGAAGTAATCAACTGCTAGAAGTGTGTCAACTGAATTCCACAAGGAATCTCCGCTGTCAGATGTGGCACAAGGCCGAATTTAATGTGGGATAGACCCCAAATTCCCGGTAGACTCCCTTTAAAACATCTGAGGATCCTCCTTGTTGGAGAGAGTTTGACCAGCACAGCTGGAGACGAATTCCCAAATGCAGGCCAACATACAGTATTTACTACTGTATTTAGGTGAATGGGAACAGTATCGCTATAACATTGCACATATATATATATATATATATATATATATATATATATATATATACACACACACACAATAGGTATGCTACAACAATATCTATATATATATATATATATATATATATATATATATATATATATATATATAGGATGTATTATATATATATATATATATATATATATATATATATATATATATATATTGCAACCTATATTTTTCCAGTCATGCACATAATAAATACGTATAAACAAGATTTAGCATTATATAACCCTCAGCGTTGTTGTGCTATACCTATCCATCCAACCAACCAACCAACGTACATTTCGTCAGTCCCTTCCGATTTCATGCTTTCCTGCCAACTACAATATTAAAAACTTCAAATGAAATATCAATTAATAATTTCTAAAGCCTGTTCTTTTATTGTCCTTTTTCCTAACTTATCCTTACTAAAGTTTTATCGTTCCTAGTAATCCATTGTATCCTAATGGCATTATCGCCTTGCTTGGAGTGAAATGATAAAAAATAAAAATTAAAATAAATAAGCCATTTTGGTGACTGACTCACTTCAGAAGGGCTAAAGAGATAAGGCAGCTAATTTTCTATGTTGATTAAAGGAGTTGTTGTTTGCTTAGTTTGGCACAATGACACAGCTATGGGGCATCAAAAAGGAAATTAACACACTACTCTGTTGTAATGGCCAACAACCTGAATAGCTCGCTAACAATTAACTCACGCCGTTGCACCTAGTAGGAGGAGGTGTTGAAAGGACAACGTTGAGGAAAGTTTCAGAAAAATGTTCTTTTTTGCAGGACAAGGCACCTGATTACACGACTGGCAAGACATTTAATGTTGGGAGTTTATCAGCATACACCCTCCACCCGACTCATTAGATGTTCCTTCCTCTTGACCCCCCCCCCCCAAGACAGGGAATTTACGAAGGATTTGTAGGTAACGGCAGAAGTAAAGAGGTATTCCAAACTCAGAAAGGGTTTAAGGAAATTGTGAAATGATTTGCTGATTAGAATGCCATAGCTCTCGCTCTTCGTTCTCGGGCCGGAAACTTTTCAGCATCTCTCATTTTGGTTGGTTGGTTAGTTTTGTTTAGCGGCATATCAACTTTTGGGGGTTATTTAATGCCAAAATTTAAATATTTTGTACGTAATTTTATTCAATTTTTTTGGCGATAACAATGCTTTTAGTGATACAAGTTTTACTAATTAACCCATAGACGAAGGGGAGAAGAGGTGGTTTCATTTCCTTCCCTTTGTAAGTGAATATAATGAACGCAAGCGGAATCGGAACTCGGCTCTTTCCGATCGATTTTCCATTCCACCACCCGCACATCCCAGCTTTACAGCACCCGGTATGCGGGTAGTATAATGAGAAATAACTCGGAATTGTTAATTGTAGAACCAAGTTCCAATTCCAGTAGAGATCATCTGATTCAATTACGCGTAAATACCCTAAGTAGGAATCGATCTCTTCTCATCCTAGCTATGGGTTAAATAGTGAGTCTTGCACCACTAAAAACATTGTCTCAGCAACAACAAAAACTATAAAGTAAAAAAATACAAAATATTTAAATTTCTCCATTACATAACCCATAGATGTTGATATGCCACTAAACAAAAACAACCAACCATCCAAAACTGTCGGAAATCCTAGACGAGGTAGTAGAGGAAAGCGAGAAGAAAGGACTAACTATCAGTTGTCCGAAGAAAGGATGAAGTTTAACTTGTAAGAATAATGTATAGTCGTTAGTAAAAGGGACAGGCCAAAAGACGAACTGCGAAATAGAGACGGCAGAATCAAGCAAGTATAGAAATTTGCATATCAGAGAAATATTATAACAGAGGATTGGAAATGCAATGCCGAAATTCAAAGGAATATCAAAAGATGCCTTACAAAAGCTAAACAAAGTATTAAGAAATAGGAAAATTTCATTAGCGACAAGGAAATGAGTGCTGGACTGCTAAACAATGTCTAATATATATATATGACAGTGAATGCTGGATAGTCTTTCCTCTGATGAAGAGGAGACTTGAAGCAACAGATATGCAGTTCCACAAAAGTATGTTCAGAATACCATGGGCAGAGCATGTGGAAAACGAGGATGTTTTAAGGAAAATGGAAGCAACGGAAACCTGTGCTTAGAGCCAGAAAAAGACAATTGAAATTTCTAAGTCGTATAATGAAGAAAGAGGAGTTGGAGAATTTGACACTCACAGGACATACTGGTGGTAATAGAGACAAAGGGAAACAACGAGTAACCTACCTATCAAGCTCGTGTAAATGAATGGCGCAAGAGGCACACATAATGGGGAAAGAAGGCTTAGAGAATTTGACACTCACAGGATATATTGGAAGTAAGAGAGACAGTAAGAGAGTAACTAACAAGTTCCTGCAAATGGATGGAGGAAAAGGTACAAGAAGGGATAGCAAAAGGAGACACATTGTTTAAGGCTATAACGTATAGGAAGTTGTGGAGAGCCATGAACACCTACATCTTGAAGGAATACGGCGCATAACAGAAGAGCACTTGTCGTGCAATAGTTAGCGTTCTAATTTCATAAGACAGTGAATTTTATCAGAAATCGGTGCTCAGAAATACATGATCTTTTGCCAGACTAGCTTGTTGTTCAGCAACTATTTAATGACGAATGAAGAGAAATATAGGACGAAGTTAACCTGTCACTTTTTTTTTCTTTTGCAAAATAGAGCCTCGTTGCGAAAAGGACAAATTATAAATAAGCGATGATAGTTTGAAAAAGGCCACAAAACAAAGAAAAACTGTAATTATATCTACGCTAGCCTGCCTTCCTTCCTATCTTTCTTTCTTTTTTTCTTTCATTCTTTCGACAATGACTGAAAGCAAAGAGCTGTACCTCCACGACTTTGGTTTAAAAAAGCAATTATTATTTTTTTTTGTGCGTATGTCGACACGACTTCAAACTGAGTAACCGAGCCTTCGCGTTCACAGGCGATCTCATGTTATATGTAATTATGGAGCATTTCCCTTGATTACGATTGATATGCTGGTCCTATGGTTGCCATTGTTAAAGACCAGCCATTTCAGGTGACTGGCGCGCACATTCTGAATGCTTTGTCGCAAAAGGTGAAATGACAGATCTTAAAATCTTCAGAATATGACGATAGATAGAAAAAAAGATCATGCAAAGTCTTAAGTAATAAAAAAAAAGAATTATATTTTCTTTGATCCTTTCTCTGGGTTATTACCGAACTGAGTCTATCTGCTGGCGTTTTTTTTTTTTCTTTTTAACTATTCAACAGGCAAATCAGTGGGAAACAAACAAAAAGTTGTCTATCTTTTTCCAAATGATTTAGGACAATTTTTCACCGCTGAACCCGTTTCTCTCGATCAAGTCAACGTTTTTGTGCTAGGTTGAGTTTTAAAAAAAATGATCTTCTGACTAAATCGATTACATTTTTGTGACATTATCGATTGAATTTTGTTAATATTTCTCATAGGAAATAAGTTTTTAAGAGAAAAAATGTTTTCTAACACAATTTATGAATTAAAAGTTACAAACATCGATTGCAATAAATTAAATAGTATACATTGATAAATTAAGTACATGTAAATTGCATATTACGTTATCATTGTTCAATATTCAGGGCTTGAAATTCCGTTTATTTGAACCCTTATAATGATCAACGATAGGGGTGTCTCTCTTCAAAGTCCAGCAGTAATTAGCCATCATGACAGTGCCCCAGATACCTGGTCTCCGTCTCTTTCATGTCCTGATGGAATCTCTCCCAGATTCTTAGAAAGCCGATCCATATGTGAGAATAAATAATGCATTTTGACGCTCATGTTGCATTTGATGTTTCAGTCACAATATTGATGACAAGTTCTGCGTAGATTCTGGCCTTGTTGTTGCCAAGAAAGTTCTTCCCGACCAGAACAAAAGCCTTCCAAGCTTCCAGTACCACGTCGTACATTGAGCTTTCAAACTCTAGATCTCTGATGAACTGACGAATTTGAGGACTTTTCCATCGTCAATCCTGGGAGAGACTGGCATAAATATGTGAAACTGCCACCATCCTTGTTCAGAGCTTTGGGGAACTGCTTGATCAAGCCGAGATTGATGTGCAGTGGATTGAAAAGTATCCTGTCTCTGTCCACCAGAGGCTTATTGATGACGTTCGTTGCTCTGCAAGTCATCATTTCTTCGCGAACAAGCCAGTCCTTTTTCGTGTAATGCTGAGCAGTGTTCCTACTATCCCACATGTACAGGAAGTATATGTACTTTGTGAACCTGAACTCTTGTCCTAACAAAAAGTTCACCATCTGCAGGTCAACGTTAAAAAAAATCACTCATTCTGATCATAATGGATTTTCTCCAGCACATACTCCACTGCCTCATATTTCGCCTTTAGTATCGTCGAGGGAGGAAGCGGTACAGATGCAAAATGGTTGCCATTGTGCAGTAGAGCACTTTTCAGTGATCGCTTGCTACAGTCATTGAACAGCCTCCAATCTTTGGGCTCGTACTGTGGTACTCGCATTTTGAGCAGAAGCTGTGCAATATCTGTACACTACACCAACTCCTTCTTTTTAGAGAAAAAAAAAGATGCCTGTTGCTGTAGAAGGTGATGCGGGTTCTGTCAGAGAATAGTTATTTCCATCACTCTGGATGCCAAAACGTCGGCAGCAGACTTTGGAAAGCTGCGATCGCGAACTCGATTATTTAGTTCCTTTTCGGTAAAAGGGATGTGGAGCATTATCAACAAAAATCGTCTTCTTCATTTTCTTGAACACTGAAGAAATCTTCCTCACTAACGACAGGAAGTTCTCCAAAGACATGTATTGGAATTTAATCTCACTGAGTTACAGAACGACGTGCTGATTGAAGATCAGGATACTTGAAACTGCGCCAGTTTTTCTACTGATCCCAGTCACATCAGTAGCACAAAAGTAACAGTCAGTGCTATGCTTTGTTTGCTTCCTCTAAATCATGGTAATTCCAAACTTCAGACAACTCTTCTTGCCCTTGGTCGACTGACGTAGATACTCGGTACATGTCTTACATACCATGTGTGACGTCAAGTTTTGTCTTGGTCACTAATTTTAATACCAAAAATAAAGAAAGTAAGCACGCTGTGTGAAACTTGTGACTGGATTCCTATTATAAACAATGTATTCACCGCAGATGTAGCAGAATACGCCGGGCTTATTTTTACAAGATCTTCTGGTCGATGCCATTTCATTCACCTATAAAATGAAAATACCAAATAGACATAAATTGGTGCATTATATCTTCAGAGTTCGTTTTTATTTCAAGAAAAAAAAATGCATCATATGAATAAAAAATACATGTATATGTGGGAATCTTTCTACGCGGGTTTTAGTTAAACATTAAAAAGCGGAGTATTGGGATTCTATGAAATAATATAAAATGTTGCGGAACTGCTCGTAATTTGGCCTTTTAAAACAGTTCTGTGACATTCATTTAAATGAATAAAATCATGTATAAAAACACAACGTAATATTAATAAATAACATTACTTTTATATAACAAGAATTCAAGCTGGAATATACGGTTTGTTGAAATGTATTGAGTGAGTAATGTCTTTTTTCTGGTTGCTAAAAGAGTTCCTGTGTGTAGTACAAACTGTATGGCGTACGTATTTGAGAAATGTGAAATATCGTTACTAGTGTGTTTGTGTAAGATAGTATGTGTATGCCTATGTAGTAGTAATGGGTGTAAAGAAGACAGAATTAAGTTCTTATCGTAGACGACGGCGCCGGTGTCTGGAAGCGCCCCTTTGAGGTTTGGTCAGTGCCGCTGTGTCATTTTGTTGATAGACTGTGTGGAAGCGATGAAGTCTTGAATATCAGCAGTTAGAGTGACATGGCCCTTAGTGGAATCTGAGAGACTGTGTCGTTTAGGTCAAAAATCGTGATTTTTTTTACCGTTATTCCTGAGAAAATGGTTCCTGAATTATATAATTTTACATGCTTCTAATTGGCCATAAAAAGTCACATGCTATGCTTACTACTACGTCAGCGAGCTACTTTGGCCGGAAACCTAAGTTATAACGACTAATAAAACAACCTTTCTGATTTGGATTCCATGGTTTTGTATTGTACAGTTTAATTGGTGCATTTTGAGATATAAGCAATTTATTGGTTTATAAATATTTTGGAGGCGTGTTTTAATATTTATGTAGCTATTTTCTGTTGAAAAATACTTTTGATTGGTTAAAATTAATAAGTTTATAATTAACATAATACTTTTATTGTGTCAAATATGCTGCATATTCAGATATTTTAATGGACATGACAATGTTAACAAACTGGCAAAAACAGCATGTGGTTACAGCTCAAAAAGATGACCCGATTGAGTAAAACCAATGTGATTTTGGGATTCAGCTCATCAAAATTGTCTTAAATCAGCTAAAAAATTACACAATTAATTTAGTGTTGACCAGTGAATTTGTAGTATTTTAAATGCAAGAAAAACGATTAATTCCATCAAATGAGATATATTTCATATTGTTTGTTCAAAGAAGTTTGGTGAGAATGATGAAATACATTTACCTTATAAATGATTATGTTTTTACCTTTCACAATATATATATATATATATATATATATATATATATATATATATATATATATATATATATATATGATTAATATAAGTAAACGTTTGTCACTTAGCTTCAGCATCTCGACGCCAGTTTCGTGGGCAGACCTGTCCGTCCATACTTCAGGGGGAATCAGCAATGGACTGCTTATATATGTTCCATTTTTTCCTTTTATACATTTAACTATTTTAAATAGTTTTTTCTGTATTTTTGTGATCGTGTGTGCGTTTGTGCGCGTGCAGCCATGCGCCCGTCTCTGCGGATGTGCTTTCGCGCGCGGCGTCCATCTGCGCGTACGTATAGGGTGTCGTCATCATTTGGCCCTTTCGTTTTTTTTTGTTTTTGTTTCACTTTACACTCTCTCTTTAGCCTTTTCTCTTTTTTCTTTTCCTCCGACAGTTGCTTATTTTGTGGCGAATTACGAGGGTCGGCCGAAAAGTTCATAGGCTGGCCAAGATGTAAGTGTAAGTCGATACACCAGTTGGTAGACTACTAAAAGACATGCAGGTGTACAAGAATATAACACCTAGCCGACCCGGTGTCCTATTCTGATGCACCTGCAAGCCATTCATTCTGCTAACGTGTGCGTCTACTTGCATATAAACACTTTCTGGTTTCAGTGATTCAACAGGCACCAAGGAATTTCAAGTAAAAAAATCCCTACCTTTTCTCGATATCTTATTAATACGCAACAGTAAGAAATTAGATTTTAATGTTTATCGTAAATCCAATAACAAAAAAGATCTAATTAATTTCTATTGCCACCTCAACCAATGAATAAAATCTGGACTAATCATAAGATCCTACATCGGTGCCCTTACTATTTGTGGCCCAGAATACCTAAGTGAAGAAGAGAGATATATTGAGAAAACATTCAGACTTCTTCAATACCCACATCATTTTATCCTCAACAGTAAAAAAATGTGCTTATAAAATCCACAGACCCCCACCCCCCCAAAAAAATATTCAAAAACAGATACCACTAATAAGAAATCTAACAAAAATTACAGAAAATTCATAATCCATCCCTCCAGCACTATTTCTGCTAAACTCGCAGACAAATTAGTCAGCCCGAATACTAGGATCTTTACCACCACTTCCAAGACAATCGGAGATAAGTTCAGGAAGAAAAATAAACCCAACACCAAATGCAAGGGTTTATCAAATAAATTGTTTCCAATGGAAAAATGTTGACGTGGAGGAGACATCACATGATCTAAAACGTCGCATCTACAAACACAGACAATCTAAGTCTTTCGTATTGCCTAGGAACGATGCTGGACATAACTTTTATTTTACTAATGCCATCCTGATTAAAAAAGAGCATAATTCACTGAGGAGAAAATACTTTGAAAGATTAATAATGACATTATTAAAGACTATAAAATGTTGGACGGTCTCCTCAAAGATGAAGAAGGATGCTGAGTATATCGTGGAGCGAACGTGTGAGCAACGATGAGGTCATGGACAGGATGCAAACAAGGAGGAAGCTTATACTTAACATAGGGAAGAGGTAGATGACATTTCTGGGACGTAATGTGAAAGGAGGGCTTGGAGAATCTGATACTCACAGGTCGAATAGAGAGAAAAAGAGACAAGGGAAAACAACGTATGACATACCTGGAGTGCTAAAGCAAGTGGATTTCAGAACGTGGTTTGGGGAGTTGGCAGAGGCACGAAACTTATTGGGAGCTACAAGAGGACGTGGAGAGCCATGATCGCCTAGGTCCTGAAAGAACACGGCACATAAAAAGAAAAAAAAAGAAACACACGCCTAACACATTACATTAGATCACCATCCTTCTTTGAATCCGTTCTTTAAAAAAATCTAACTTATATATGTATCAAATACAAAGAGTACGTGCATAAAAAGCATTCCTCCAAAAATAGTCCCAGATTAAAGTGGATTACCACCCCCACCTGCGCCGGCTGAACGCACAAAGGTGAAGACATTAGAGCTCCTCGTACTAAACACATACACAATTACGAATACGCATTACCATCCGATGTCCGCCTAGAACTAGAATTTTACAAACTTTCATACCTATAGAATTATCTATGATTTTAATGTATGTGATACGTAAAAAAATGACCAACAACTCTTACAAAATGCGTTAATATTTCTCGGGCCAGTAGTCAAAAAAAAAAAAAAAGAAAAAAAGAAAAGGAAAGAAAAGAGAGAAAAAAAGTCATAGATAAATAAATAAAGATAAAGAAAAATAAAATATTAAAATTAGAAACAAACACGTACATTACATTCAGAAAAGACAGGATTCGGACATGTCGGCTGTCAGGAATTTTTTTCCCAAAACACTCGAGACGATTACGGGCATAGAGAAGTCCAGGAGAGGAAACTAAAAGACGAATTGACTACATAACTATCAACAAATGATTCAGGAATGCAATGGTTCACTGCAAAACCTACCCAAGTACTCTCTGCGGAATCGACCATCGCCCTGTTATATGTAAACTAAGATTGAAACTACGGAAATTGAAGAAGCCTAACGCAGCACCCGAATTACAATAAAACAAACTCCTGAGCGACCCGAACCAGAAAGAAAAATAACTGGATTGTGTGAAAGGAAGATACGAGAGACAAAAGTTATACCTACATACCCCCTCACACATATATCACCACATGAAAAAAGAATAACAAAAATTTAAAATACATAGCGCATCACATAAACATACACAAAGATACATATATATAATAATCATTCCGTTAAAAATTATTTCCTATGTTATTGAACCAAGATGGAAATGTCACAAGCGACAACACGTTACAAAACCGTGTTTATGTTTTGAATCGTTTTTTGTGCCTACATTTAGAAAAGATCTCACTACGGAGATTTAGCAACTCATATATATATAACTAGCTCAAAAGCCACTCTATCGGGCCGCATTTAAGCTAGCTCCTGTGGAGGGCTCTTGATTGGGCTTTCATCACAATAGGTAGGGAGGAGTAGATGCGATAGGTAACAATAAACTACAGAAGAACTCAAAATTGATCGCTGCATTTAAGTATTGCATTAATATTTAAGCCTACCTTTTAAAAGTCCAGCGATAATTCTTCTGCCGCCACTTAATTAAAAGACGCAGACCCTTACTTTCCATACAAACAATTCTTTTTATTTCATGGGTGACTTTCGCTGGATTTCACATTTAATATCGATTATTCCCAATTTTATTTTCAATTTGTAAAACTTGTTATCGTACAAAAGAATTCGTCGCAAAAAAATCACGTAAAAATCGTCGAAAACAATCGCAGTAATGAAAACTTGGGAATCCAAACTTTCAGGTTTGCGGGTCAGGATCCGGCCCGGAATGATTTTAATTTGCCCACGGAGTCGGTCTGATTCTAAAAATGATATGATATGTTGGGCTACGGCCTTTAGGAGACTTTTATTTTGAAACACTGTAATTTGAGAACAGTGATTTTTTCTTGTGAAATAAGCTATTGGAAGTTAGAGAGTTGTGTTCCATTAAGTTGAAAAAGTGAGACACAGTGACACAGTGACATTCGTATTATATATATATATATATATATATATATATATATATATATATATATATATATATATATAGAGAGAGAGAGAGAGAGAGAGAGAGAGAGAGATGAACAAGTAAACAAATACTTTCTGATTTCTGGCAGTCAGATTTGATAAGGTAATTTAATTTATCACCCCTCTTATACTCAAAAATCCCAACGCATTTGCCTTACACATCGTTTTGTCTTTCATTCTTACCTGAAGAAACCAAAATCAATAGACGTCAGCAAAATGTGCCGTTTATTAAGCTTTTCCACTTACCATCTATGCTTTTGTTTCGCATACTGTTATACACTCTACACACACACACATGCATACACACTAACACAGACACACACAAACACTCATACACATATCTATATATATATTAATGTGTGTGTGTATGTGTGTGTGTATATATACTTTATCACTAAGCGTTATTTTTAGTGGATACTCATATTTGAGTAGACATTCTGTTTATTTATTACACAAAATATTTATTTTCGTACACCGGCCTGAATACTCGAGAAATCTTGTTAACGATAGATATGGGCTCTCCGGCAGGATTGAAACCTGCGTCCCGCTCTCCGGATAGAGGGAAGCGTCTTTAGATTCAACGTGTATTAATCGACTCAGCTACGAAGAAATTTTGCTGATCAAGCAAGGCTGAATACTGTGCCTTCAAGCGAAATCCTTCTCGCCATGGACTCTCCGAATTTTCGATAAAATTGTGATAAAATCTCACGGATTTATAAATAAACAATCCATTAGAAATGCACACACACACACACACACACACACACACACACACACACACACACACACACACACACACATACATATATATATATATATATAGGGTGACCCAAAATAACGGGAACTTTTTAACAATCCAATAAAACCAAGAGTGATGGAAGAAAAATATTTAATTCATAGTAATTGAAACCTTAAAACATGCCATTTAGGAAACAATGATGGAATTTTCTTTTTTTAAAAATTACGTCCTGTAGATGGCGTCCTCCTGTACGAATGCATTCTTGAAATCTGCTGTTGAGATTCCTCATTGACTGCTGCAACATCTCAGCTGGGATACTGTGAATTTCATTCTCGTTACTAAAATGGCGAAATGTTTACTTGCTCAAGGTCACTGTCTCGCAGTGTTGCCACTTGCTCATGTCTGGCAATACGCACTTCAAAAATTACCGTTTTTTTTGGGTCACCCTATATATATTATGTTGTCCAGTAAGTCCTGACTAACTTAGAAACTGGAAAGAAGAAACTAAAATTTTTGCAGCAACATCAATATTTATTCTTCAAAATAAACTCCATCAATCTCGACGATCTTCTGCCCGCGATCACCCAGCATCCGAATCTGTCTCAGATACCACTCCGCTGCCTTTGAATCAAAAAACAAGCTTCCATCACTTCATCAAAAGTGTTGAATCGCTGGTCGCGAAATTAGTGTGCCACTGTTATTCGGAGCATCATCGGGACTCAATGGCGGACGTGGAAGAATCTCAACATAAGTATGTATGTATATTTAGGCAGCATATATTCATTCAAGCATGTTTGATTGAATAATCTGGACATATGTCTATTTTTATTTTAATCCTCTCGAATACTCCGATCGACTTCTTAATGGTGATATTAAATTCATTAAGGAAGGCACTGTAGTTTTTTTTTTCATTTCTTTTATTTTCCGAAGTATTTTCAATCTCATCTGAGATCATCTATAGGGGTGAATTGCAAAGACAAAAAAATGAATGTAATTGATAGTTGAGTTGTTTTTTTTTTGCAAATGCGCATGAATGGCGCTCTGTTATAATTAATTTAAAAATTAACTTTTAATACTATTATGTTTTTTCATTGTTTTATCTATAGGGGGGTAACTTTAATTTCTATAATAGTAATTTTTTATAATTTCAATTTAAGTATTTAAAAAAAACATTGGTATTATAGACATTTTAAAACATTGTTGCCATACTCATAACTAACCTTATTTAGTGTTGGCTGCATCTTTCTTATATAGAGATCCTCAAGAATTTGAAGGTTTTGTTTTACATTTTCATGGTGGAGTATACTTGTATTGTCAATTAATATTTCTCTAAATTGTGAATGTGGAAAGGAATGTTTCTTTAAATGTCATGCAATAGAGCTTATATCCAACATTACACACACACACACACACACACACACACACACACACACACACACACACACACACACACACAAACACACACACACACACACACACACACATACATATATATATATATATATATATATATATATATATATATATATATATATATATATAACAGCTTGGATTGTCATGCCAGGATCAAATACCGCACGTTATTATTCTCTAGCATACCAGCAGCAGAGGGATTGAGATTTATCATCCACCGGCAGCTCAGGTGGATTGGTCATCTTATCACGATGCCTTAAAACCGACTCCAATAGAGAATCGTATATGGGGAACTCTCGTTAGGCCAGCTCTATGTTGGAGGACCTTAAATGCGTTTCACAGACCACCTGACAGTAATGCTAAAACGGCGCGGCGTTCATCCTGTTGAACTAGAAGTTAGACTAGCCAATCGCAGCAGTTGAAGGACACTATGCTGTCAGGACATTGAAAGATTTGAAACTAGCCGAACTCAAGATCAGAAATTTCGCCGTCATCAACGTCATGATCGTCTGGTGCATGGGCCACCGCCATCAGGTGTCGGCATTCAGTGTTCAACCCGTGGACGACAATGTGCGTGTCAGTTTGGTCTCCGCAACCATCAATGGCGACATAATGTCATCGACCAGTGATTTCTTCAATTCACTTTCTTCTCATTCGATGGAGCAGGCATCGTCATCGACGGACATTATTATTATTATTATTATTATTATTATTATTATTATTATTATTATTATTATTATTATTATTATTATAAGCTATCATTGTGAATGATGTGAATGTATTCGCACTAACAAGTTACATCAAAGCTATATAACTAAAAAAACTTTAATGAAAGATTTCCTACGCTTGTCGTAGATCGATTAGGAATAACAAGTCTTGTATATATACTATCGTGCGATTTCGAATCAGACCTTTTCTTTCTCCGATGAAAGTTTTGAATGTATAGAAAAAAGTTGTTTTTTCTTTAGCAGTTTATTTAAAAATTTGACACGATTTTAAAATTTTCTGTATCCTTGACTTTGTAATAGTCGAAAAAAAAAAACGATTTAGAAGTGCCTAGTTACAAGGATAAAAACCTTCAAATGAAAGAAAAACAAGTTTTTAGACGAATTCCGATGTGGAAAGCCGGAAGTCCGATCCTAAACATACAACCTTAGAAAGAAAAATGTCTGACCACAGTTATTTGGGCCTGCCAACAGAAGTTTTCCGTGCTTAAGTGTCTCAGCTAAAAAATAAAAACCAAAAAAACAAAAAGAAAAAACACTCAATATAGCTATATCAATAACAACTAAGACGAGCGAATAAAAGAAAAGTCTCGGGCATCATTATAAAATAATGCTGCCAAAATATTCTACCCAAGTATGTTATACAGGCTAAAGATTTCGCACCACTGCCAGGCATAAATGAAGACATACCCGTCACAAACAGCGAAACCAAAACTGCACTTAACAGACTTCAGCAAACTTCCATTTTTGATGGCATATTTTTCTTTATTCGAAACGCGCAGGTTTTTAAAACTGTTCAACGCTAGTATGATCGACTTTTCAAATAGGCGGGTTGATTTTTTAATAAAATGGGTTTAAAAAATATAATTTTAGAAATCATTTTTTTATTTTTTTTTAAGAATATTCTGTAATGAAATGAATTCTCCTGGGATGCGCGCAGTGTAAATTAAAAGGCGGGAAGAAATTTCCTGAAAAGGATATACCGGGTGGAATTTAAATAAAAGGACATATGGACAGAATAAAGAGATATATCGAGTGGATTTTTCTCCGAAAAAGAATGAGTTCCGACCCGGCCATTTGAAATTGGAAGATACTGATATTCGATACATTTATTGAACATCTGACCTAGATGAGTGTTTCGACACGAAACTCTTGAATCGGTCAATCATATATATATATATATATATATATATATATATATATATATATATATATATGAGAGAAAGAACAGATGGAGTAAAAATCCACTGTTCGTAGCATTTACTTTTAAAAAGTGCTCAATACAAAGTAGAGCAATATATTATTATAATATTTTTATTATAAGAGATTATAATAATTTGAAATCGCTATACAAAAGCTTTCATGTTTCAATACTATGATTGTACTTCTTCAGGCGATGATAAGTAATTGGTGATCATTAAGGACGATTTTATTTTTACTTTCAACTGAATGTATAAATTGTGTTATGTATGTGTCTAGAGTTATAGGAATGTTCCAAACACGGTCAGCACATTGTTGCCATGTTCGTAGTTAATGTTATTGAGTGTTGGCTTTTTTTCTTTTTTATTATTAGGGCTTCTATTGTTTTAAATCTTCTTTCGATGTGTATGAGGTTATTAGGCTTGTATTTTCTACTAGTATGTTTCTGATGGAATCAGGTAGGTTTTTGTGTGTGTTTAAATGAGTTCTAACGGACCTCTGCTCGGATAGGTGTAATGTAAGTCGTCTGGGTAGGCATGTAGTAGTGTGACAGATGTAATTATTTGTGAGTTTGGAAAAACGATATATATATATATACATTTTTATATGCCAAGAACATTTTTGGAAGAAAGATCTGTGACAAAGTGGAAACAGTCTTCATGTGACGCGTTTCGTCCTGTAGGACTTCACCAGACTAAAATTTCCTACGTTGAAACGACCACACATGCGCACGAACGAGAGACGCTGAGAAATTTAAATTTAGAAAAAAAATTACCATGTCTTTTGGGTATATAATCTACCCATTTTCATGCAGGTTCTTTTTGTTTTTGTTTCCATCTTTGTTATTCTGTCCTCGGTATGACGATAAACAACGTCTATGTCCTGGGTAAGACGATAAACTACATCCGACAGCAAGGTGTCTGATAAGGAGGTTTTGAGGCGTGTGGAAACACTTTTTAAACGCTGGTGTTCCCACGTCCACCCAGACTCTGGTGGTAGTACCTGTTAGATTCACAGCTATGGGCTAATAGTTAACCCCGAACTGGGGTTAAAAAATCTATGAAAGTGTGAAAATAGGTTAAAACACCAGTAATACATTTGTGGAAAAATTATTACCTGCAATACATTTTTGGGGAAAAACGATATTACCAGCAATACATTTTGGAACAAAAAATATTACCAACAATACATTTTGGAACAAAAGAACATTACCAGCAATACATTTTGGAACAAAACATTATTACCTGCAATACATTTTGGGGGAGAAACGATATTACCAGCAATACATTTTGGAACAAAAAAATATTACCAGCGATACATTTTTAACAAAAAAAGTATTACCTGAAATACATTTTTGGGGAGAAACGATATTACCAGAAATACATTTTGGAACAAAAAAAATATTACCACCATACATTTTTGAAAAACAAAATTACCAGCAATAAAAAATCTTGTTGGCATTAAATCATTGAGGTTGATATGGTGTAAAACAAACCAAACCAAAACCGTCTTTGTTATTAACTATCCCACACTCGGCCAACAGTAGATCTACCAGATATGGTAAAACGTTAAAACGTTTTAAGAACCTGGATGCATACTTACGTTGTAAGAACCTGGATGCATACTTACGTTGTAAGAACCTGGATTCATACTTACGTTGTAAAAACCTGGATGCATACTTACGTTGTAAGAACCTGGATGCATACTTACGTTGTAAGAACCTGGATTCATACTTACGTTGTAAGAACCTGGATTCATACTTACGTTGTAAGAACCTGGATTCATACTTACGTTGTAAAAACCTGGATGCATACTTACGTTGTAAGAACCTGGATGCATACTTACGTTGTAAGAACCTGGATTCATACTTACGTTGTAAGAACCTGGATGCATACTTACGTTGTAAGAACCTGGATGCATACTTACGTTGTAAGAACCTGGATGCATACTTACGTTGTAAGAACCTGGATGCATACTTACGTTGTAAGAACCTGGATTCATACTTACGTTGTAAGAACCTGGATGCATACTTACGTTGTAAGAACCTGGATGCATACTTACGTTGTAAGAACCTGGATGCATACTTACGTTGTAAGAACCTGGATTCATACTTACGTTGTAAAAACCTGGATGCATACTTACGTTGTAAGAACCTGGATGCATACTTACGTTGTAAGAACCTGGATGCATACTTACGTTGTAAGAACCTGGATGCATACTTACGTTGTAAGAACCTGGATTCATACTTACGTTGTAAGAACCTGGATGCATACTTACGTTGTAAGAACCTGGATTCATACTTACGTTGTAAGAACCTGGATGCATACTTACGTTGTAAGAACCTGGATGCATACTTACGTTGTAAGAACCTGGATTCATACTTACGTTGTAAGAACCTGGATGCATACTTACGTTGTAAGAACCTGGATGCATACTTACGTTGTAAGAACCTGGATGCATACTTACGTTGTAAGAACCTGGATTCATACTTACGTTGTAAGAACCTGGATGCATACTTACGTTGTAAGAACCTGGATGCATACTTACGTTGTAAGAACCTGGATTCATACTTACGTTGTAAGAACCTGGATGCATACTTACTGTGGATGAACCAGCGATTAAAAATCACTCTTCCAACAGTTTCGTCTTGGTGAATTGTTTTGGACAAAATGCTTCACACGAAAACTTTTCCCACGTTTTCATATATACATATATCTACAGTAGGGTAATATAAAACATATAGAAGCAATTATAATTCTCACCAGAAATCATACTAGAATCAGATAATCTAAGTACATGTGCGAGTTGAAAAATCAGGACAGGAATGATTCAGTGCTCAAATGAAGGGTTTTGAAGAGGCTACGCAGTGATATGTATCCTGGAGTTGAAGCAACAAAATAGACATCTTAACAAAAAGTTAGAAATTCTGATCAAAATGTCAACATATCAATCTTATGTTACTTGTATCCTGACTCACGATTGCATAATGGATACGCTTATCTTTAGCGGAAACGTTTACGTGTTGTAAACTTCCGAAAATCTGGTAGGCCAGAACCTAGAAGCTCGTTTCTCCTCTAACACAGCCCAAGTGGCTCAAGGGAGCGGGGAAGGACTGGCTTCTAAAGATTCAATACGGCCAGAACCAAACCAGTAACGTTCCACCACCACCGAACAGACCTTAACCTTTCACCTGTCATGGTGTATGGCCCCTTACAATGAACGTCTCTTGGGTCTCAAGCTATCCCCCGACCCGAAGTGAAATTCATATATATGATCTATTGCTACAGATGCTGAAAAGATAGTCAGTTCTTTGTAGTTTCCAGTAAGTATCTGACACCCCAGCTAGATTTTTTTTTAATCAAATATAAATCTTTTGTACCTGTGGACTTTCAAAAAATATTTTAATTTTTTTAATTGGAATAAAATGTTATTAAGTCATATTTAACTCAAGACAGAGGCATTTCCCGAGAAATGTTTCTTAATTCCTTCCCGGATCAGATCTGATACTCTTTACCTTCAGTATCATCTGCAATTTTGCTTGCTATCACTATACAATTCATTACCAGAGTCAAAAATAAAATACTGGATCGGAACAAAAGTTGGTAGCATTTTAAAATGAATATCAAAAACATTATTTAGATATCTGTATATAGATTTATTTACCCATATTTGTGCCATTTTGTTCCACAGTTTTTCACTATCTTTGAGTCAGCCTCATGATTCCATCCTCCTAGAACCTGGCATCTTTTTTGTGAACTGGTTTAAGTGGGTTGTACAGGCATTCTGAGAATTGAAAGGATTTTGTAGGGATCAAAATAAGTCATTCGAAGGTGCAAGCACAGGTGAGTCGGGAAGGAGTAGCATATCTCAACCAATTTGTGATGGGTCTGTAAAGAAACATTGGGTCTGGTGCTGTCCATTCAATTTGGCCAATTGCGGACGTTTTTCCTGTCCTGTTACCTTTAATCGGCCCAATTAAGAACAGCACTTGTCAGGATCGAACATCTGATTTTTGGAAGGAGCTGGTACAACAGAATACCCTTCCAATCGGACATCATCATCTGATGCGGACAGGCATATGAAGTGATTAACGGTGACTCATCTCGTATTCACCAAAACCATTTCCACTCCAGATTGTTTTAAACAATACATTTTTATCGTCTGCTATAGTTACTTCCAAAAATGGGTCGTTTGCATTGCGTTTGGGCAGAGAATCACAGATGAAAATGTGATCCATTAAATATTTCTATGTTATCATCGTAGCGACTCACGCATCCAATTGTTTTTGAATGCCTTTCAGCATCAATTTGATATGTGAGGAGTATCTCTGTGATGTCCCGTCTCCTGTGACCGGAATTATTTTTAATTGGCGTTTCGATTTGGTCATCTTGAACGTCTGCGGGCCGGCAGATCACAATTTCCACTTCCAAACAGTGAACCAATGACAAACAGTACTCTCAGCTATGGCACCATCCTATAAATGGCACGTACCTTTTTTGATGTTTGTACAGCAATTTTAACTTTCTTTAAATAAAAAAAGCATCAATTGTAAAAACACATCTCGTTTCTTTTCCATATTCACTTTTAATGTGAAAATATTTAAAATTCACGATCCACACACGAATCGTATAGAAAGTGACGTTAAAATGTTACCTTATGTATATACGTCATAAATCTCATTCGTATATGAAATGAAGTAATGTGTTCAAACACCACTTATTGGAAAAGGTTAAAACCTTTATTTAAATACATTTCTTACTGGTTATTTCTTCAGCCGTTCTTGGAACCTGTACATTTTTCAAGAGATATTCAATAAGCCAAACTTTGTCTTCGCAACGTGTTCCCTGACTGAAGTCAATAGAACAAGTTGATATCTATTCACTTAACCCAGCGCTTCTCAACGGGTGAACCTAGGGGTAAAAATGAGCCCTGAGAAGTAAGCCAAGTGCAGCCTACGTTAACAGAAGGGTAATTTATGAATTAATTTTATATTAAAAAAAAATCTTTATTTTTAAAAAGCTAGTGACAGCAAGCTCATGGCTTCCATATCTAAGTCAAGTCTTTGTCATTTGATATTTTAAACTGGATGCTAAATTCCCTCGTCTTTAAGGTGGAGTAGATAATGCTTTCCCTTTTGCCTTCCTCATGGGATTTAAATCAGTTATTATTGGCATCTCTAATAAAATAGCAGGTCCTTCATAAATCGCTTTAAATGAGAACTGTACATGGGGAAGAGGTAACTGAAATTTCTGGGACATGTAATGAGGAATGAGGGTCTGGAGAATCTGATACTTACAGGTCGAATAGAGGGAAAGAGAGACAAGGGAAAACAACGCATGACATACCTGGTTAAAGCAAATGGATGACACAACGTCGACTGGGGAGTTGGCAGAAGCATGAAACTTCCTGAGAGATACAAGGGATAGGGGGAAGTGGAGAGCCATGATTGCCTACGTCCTGAAAGGACACGAGATATAAAAGAAAATGTCGTTAAGCTTCTTTTAAAATGCTACTGAGAAATCGTTTATCACATTTCTTTTTTTATTTCACCCCAAGCAAGGCAATAAAGCCACGAGCATGCAGGAGAGAGTGTTAGAGAATATGAGAAAAACTACTGTTAAGGGGAGAGAACAATAAAAAAATAAGAATTTAGGAGACAGAAGATAACGATTGACATCGTATATAAATTTTTGAAGTTCAAAGTTGAGCGGGAAGCAAAAAACTGGAAGAGAGTTCCACAAGCCAGAATTAAGTCCTAACATTCAAATAATTGCCAAAGCACATCAAGTACAGTTTTCACGCAAGCATACTTAAATCGAATAGGCTATTTTCCCGGTCCCAGTAAAATAGACACCAAGGCTATTTTGTCGGTATATATAAATAGTGTTTAGTAACAAAGAATATATATATATATATATATATATATATATATATATATATATATATATATATATATATATATATATATATATATATATATATATATATATACGAGGGTCATTCAATAAATAAGGTGAATTTTTCGGTATAAGGACGTTTAATAAAGATAGAAGCTTACACTTTTATTTATTTTTTTTGTTTTACTTCTTTTTCACATGGATTTAATTTCTTTTGCAGATTAAAAAAAAACTTTAAGAGTTTTGGCGATTAACAAAGATGGCGGACCAAGTAGCATGCTCCAGGATTGAACAGCGGTCAGTTATCAAGTTTTTGGTTGCTGAAGGGTGCAAACCAGTTGAAATTCATAGGAGAATGTCAACTGAGTATGTTGCCACGTGTTTCAGCAAAAAAATGTCTACAAGTGGGCTAAATTGTTTAAAGAAGGACGGAGCAGTGTTGAGGATGAAGACAGGCCTGGGAAGCCTACAGAAGTGAGGTATCCTGAGGTGATCGAATCAGTCAATGACCTCATTCAGTCTGACAGAAGGGTGACAGTGGATGACATTGCAAGGACTTTGAAAGACATAAAGAACAAACGCACGGGTCATCAGTCAGAAGGAGTCATCTTGCATCATGACAACGCAAGGCCTCACACAGCAGCCCAAACGGTGCAGACCATCAACGAACTGGACTGGGAACTGCTCCCTAATCCCCCTTACAGCCCAGATCTTGCCCCTTCAGACTTTCACCTGTTTGGTCCCTTGAAAGCGTTCACGAGAGGCACGAAGTTTAAAAGTGACGATGAAGTCAAAAGTGCTGTGAGCGACTGGCTGAAACATCAGTCCAAAGATTTTTACACTGAGGGAATACGGAAGCTTGTGCACAGATGGGAAAAGTGTGTGACAGTGCTGGGAGACTACGTTGAAAAAAAAAGTAAGCTTCTATCTGTATTAGAAGTCCTTATACCGAAAAATATACCTTATTTATTGAATGACCCACGTATATATATATATATATATATATATATATATATATATATATATATATATATATATATATATGTGTGTGTGTGTGTGTGTGTGTGTGGCCGAGTGGTTAGAACGTTCGCATTCGAATCTCACCATAGTCGATATGTGGGGAAGGAGACTTCTTGATGTTACCGAACTGGAGGGGTCGGTACCAGTGTGTGGCATCTATGAAAAGTGTCTGAAAACCATACCACGGGTTGACCCAAGTGTTGTGAGTAAAACTGGGTAGACGGAACCCTTGGGTGCCGTCGATAGCTGTGCTAGCACGAAGTCACAAGTCATCGGGGCCGATGGCTCGAGCGTGCTGGCCTTGTTCAAATTGTTGATCATGCTAGATAACACACTCTTTCCCAGAAACTGTAACTAAGGTCTGCTCAGTATAGTTGCAGTATAAGCCACAGGTGGACTCTGTGGGTGTTGAATAAACACAAATGTGCCTGAGAAAGAGTCTGCAATAGGGATTGGCTAGCCGCCCTAGTAGGCAAGTATACTCGAATACGAGTAGCCAGACAGACACGATGAATTACTTAATTCTAATTACCTCAAATCCTCCTAATTTCTATCACTTGTATATCCTTGCTTTAACCGGCTTCTAATGCTCTAGATGGAGAGGCTTGGTGATAGTAGTCATGGCTCATGGGGGCACAGTCCTATGAGTAAAAGCAAAACGCGGATGAGTTCCACCACAGAATATGTGATCGAGCAGCGCTATATTGAGTCTTATTCGTTACCACTTCTTCACCGAGGCCCGTTGGAACAGTTGGTATGACGCTTGCCTCGTAACGTAAATGTCCGGTTTTCAATTCTCGTTAGTGGATGCGCACTGCTGATGAGTCCCAAATATAGGACGAAACGGCCACCCACTGCAGTTGAGGTTTCTTCTAGACTCGGGTGATTGGAGTGCATGCGTCTCATGCTAAGCTAGACTTAAGCCCCCCATCCAAGTCCCGTGGCGATAGCACCGCGAGTAACGGGGGCAGGCCTGGAACGCGGGAAGCCTCCAGCCCGCGACTGCACACAGGCGGCGGGTCAAAGATGGTCGCTCTCTGGTGACATTGCCGTGACACCCGAGTTTGGCAGCTGGATCCGTGACTGGGCTGGCCTATTGAGGACCACCGAAGCCCACCCCACAAGGTGGGAAAACATCGGACACGGCGATATATCTGGCCAGTTTACCTCGGCTGATGGACACCCCTCTACTGCGGTCCCAACAATGCAAAAAGTTTAAACAATAAAAAATATCCTTACACTTGGTGCTTGGAACATCCTCACCCTCCAAGACGTGGCGAACGCTACTCGCCCGGAAAGACGCACAGTCCTCGTTTGCAAGGAGCTTGCCCGATTCAACATAGATGTGGCGGCCCTCAGCGAGACTAGACTTCCCGAGGAGGGCAATATCAGGGAAGCTGGAACAGGTTATACCATCTTCTGGAAGGGGAAGGCCCCAGAGGAGCCGTGCATACATGGCGTTGGCTTTGCCATCCGGTCCCAGCCCGTGCATCACCACAACCTCGTTCCCACGGCCATCAGTGAGCGCTTAATGACTGTTCGCATTCCCATCATGCGGGGCAGACACATCACCCTGATTGCAGTATACGCCACGACTCTGACCTCACCTGATGATGATAAAGCCGCATTTTATTCCCAGCTCGATCATACCATCCAGAGAGCGACCGCTAACGTCAAGCTCATTGTACTGGGTGACTTTAATGCCCGAGTAGGCAGGGACCATCGCCTGTGGGAGGGAATAATTGGCCATCACGGTATCGGGAACGGTAACGCCAACGGTCAACTCCTACTGGGTCTCTGTGCGGAACATGAACTTGTTGTGACCAACACTATTTTCAGACTCCCGAACCGACAGAAGACAACATGGAGGCATCCCCGGTCCAAACACTGGCACATTCTGGACTATGTCATAACTAGAGCCAGGGACAGGGAAGACGTCCGCATCACCCGATCCATGCCAGGACGACTGCTGGACGGATCACAGGCTCCTGATCTCCAGATTATCCACGAGAACCTTTCGACCACCTAGGACACCGGACAGCGTACCACATCGACGCTTTGATTATAGCAATCTACGTGACCCACAGCTGGCCTGCGAACGCCACCTTTCAGACCCTGTGGATCAGGCCTCAGTGGAGTACCACTGAACCACCCTCAGAGACGCCATGACCCGTGCAGCGGAGGAAACCATCGGCTACTCAAACAAGAAAAGACAGGACTGGTTCGATGAGAGTAACGGGACCATCTCTCCTCTCATTGAAGCTAAACGTCAGACACGTCTGACTATGGAGAACCAGCCTACAGCTACCAATAAACGTGCTCATAAACAAGCCGTAGCTGACTGCCAAAGAGGCATACGAGAATCCCAGAACATCTGGTGGCAAAGAAAAGCAGCAGAAATACAGAGTTAGATTCTTGTTCTTCATGATCCTTTCAGTGGGTTTCCAGATAACAGGACGGCGCCCATCTCCTTTCCAACCTCTTGATCGACAGCCGAAGACTACGGAATATGGTGAGGATCGCTCTCGGTCAAGTTTGGAATTCAGAGCTATCCTTCTCCTAGACCTGTTAAACCACCCATGGTTATACGACCCATTCTATTCTGCTATTTATCCATAGTTGATTGTGGGGCGGGGGGAAGAGCATTAGTAGCGCGTAAGTCAAAGTAATGAACTAGAGTGGAATTTAAACTCCGCTCTCCGATTCATGAATCCGAGCCAGTATCCATTACTCCATTGTGCATCCATTATAAATAAAAAGTATTTTTTAAGTATTGTGATACAGTGTTGCAATCTACGAGGAGCTGCTGAAAAATCTCGGTTCTAAGCAGTATCAGCATTTCAATGAACAAACCTCAGAATGCTGATTTTGAGCAGTTACCTGAACCGACAATTTTTCTGCACCTCCCTATAAATATTTCATTAGTACCAGCATTCTTTCTTTCTTTTTTTTTTAGTTCTTAGTACGGCTTGTTTTATAAAAACGCAATAACAGGGCACACACTGAGGATTCAACACTTTACTGGTTAATAACGATTTGTAAGGCCTGTTATCCTCTACCTTTATAAGAGCCAGATCAGGCCGAAAATGGACACTGCCAGTGAGCAATGGGCTCTCTATTGCTTAATAACGATTTGTAAGGTCTGTTATCCTCTACCTTTATAAGAGCCAGATCAGGCCGAAAATGGACACTGCCAGTGAGCAATGGGCTCTCTATTGCTTAATAACGATTTGTAAGGCCTGTTATCCTCTACCTTTATAAGAGCCAGATCAGGCCGAAAATGGACACTGCCAGTGAGCAATGGGCTCTCTATTGCTTAATAACGATTTGTAAGGTCTGTTATCCTCTACCTTTATAAGAGCCAGATCAGGCCGAAAATGGACACTGCCAGTGAGCAATGGGCTCTCTATTGCTTAATAACGATTTGTAAGGTCTGTTATCCTCTACCTTTATAAGAGCCAGATCAGGCCGAAAATGGACACTGCCAGTGAGCAATGGGCTCTCTATTGCTTAATAACGATTTGCAAGGCCTGTTATCCTCTACCTTTATAAGAGCCAGATCAGGCCGAAAATGGACACTGCCAGTGAGCAATGGGCTCTCTATTGCTTAATAACGATTTGCAAGGTCACCTTGCTTACCATAAAACCAAGACGATATGTTTTTAGATGTTTTATTTATAATCAATTTTACTTGTACAAAATATTTTGAACTTGACCGTAAAACAGAAGGCTACCTGGGACAAGTACCGTAATTCCCCATATATAATAAACCTTCATCCATAATACGCACCCCTAAAATTATGCTGAAAGTGTGGGAAAATGCTTCTACTCACCCATAATACGCACCCCTTGTTTGGTGATCAAACCCTATAAATTGTACCTCTCCAATTTCATTACGGCCAGCGTTTCCTACTCTTATTTAAAAAATGGTTTTAAACATAGAATAATATTATTCTAATTTAGTTTTATGATAATTCTTATTTTATTTTACGGCAATTTTAAAGATTTTTTTGTAGCTGTGCATAATACGCACGCATGATTTTGCTTATTATTTTTTAGAAAAAAATGCGTATTATGCATGGGGAATTACGGAAAGATTATAATATGCCGATAGAGAAGAGGAACTGTTAGCCTTGAAAATCTGCATACGAAATTCAGAAGTTCATAAATCAAGTTAATATCCATTCGCCTAACCCGATCGTTTTTATTTTCTGTCTAGAAGATACTAATTTTAATTTCAGTTTAAAGAGCTCATTTGGATCTGCATGTTTCGACATATCTGTTTTCAAACATTTCCTATGGCCGTTTTATTTTTTTTTATCACGGTAACCTGAATTAATGTTTATTATTGTTTCTCGAAGAGTAGTAGACTAACAAAAGGACGCTGATTGTATTTCTCAGATTTCCCTTTTTCCTTTACCGCAAAAAAAAAAAAAAAATCACACACACACACACACACACACACACACACACACACACACACACACACACACACAAGGGAAAGACATTTAACAAACCAGTTCCAAAGTCTAATTAAGTCTTATCTTTCGTTCCTTATTTATTTGTTTGTTTATTTATTTTACCAACTCCGGCGTCTTTTGACATAACAGCTGAATACGGGCGATTCTCACGGATTTTATGCCACAACGCATGAACATTACACACGCAGACACACAAAAACCCTCGCAGATACGCAAGCAGGCCAACTCACACACGTACAAACACGGAGACTAACCATGTACATATGTCAGTATTATGATCATCGTAACCAGTAGTTTCGTTGGGGGAGCCATATGTACTGCAACCGTGGCAGCAATGAGTATATAGCAGCATTCGGATGTCTAGAACAAAAATAGTTTGACGGAACTCATCCATCGTTAGGCTGGTTTTGAATTTAGAAAATTTTTTTTTTATTCTAGTTACCGTATGAAAGCTAATATCTTCCATATTTACTGGGTTTTGCATTCGCGTTTCGTTCTCCTAGACTGGTTGCCACCAAAAAGCAATAAAACCCAGGTAGCCTTGTTTTTAGACCATACCCGAATGAAAATGAATTCCTAGATTTTCTAATGGCATTAGTCCAATGTACAAAACAGACTCAGCTGAGAATATCATAGACTGGACATTTGAACAACGAGGAAGTTTTAGAGAAATGGGAAACAAAATGGAATTTATACTTAACATCAGCAAAGACGGCTAAAATTTCTAGGGCACATAATGAGGAAAGAGGGCTTGGAAATTTTAACTCTCACAGGAGAGATTGAAAGAAAGAGGAACAGAGGAAAACAACGCATGGCCTACCTAGCGAGTTTGAGTAAATGGATGGCAGAACAGGAGTGATAACATAAAAACATAATCTACGAAAAGGTACAAAGGACATGAAATTGTGGAAAGCCATGATCGTCAACGCCCTGAAGGGATATGACACAAAGAAGAAGAAGAAGAAGAAGAAGAAGAAGAAGAAGAAGAAGAAGAAGAAGAAGAAGAAGAAGAAGAAGAAGAAGATATTAATTTCACTTTTCGCGCTGATAACCGTTTCACTATGGTAGTAATGAATGAAAATGGATTATTATACTCATAAGAAATTAAACGCAATCATATTATGTTTAGAGTTAGATGTTCAGTGGCTAGGGTTAAAAGATTCATACGCTATTGAAATAAAGTTCAATGATAAAATATACTAAAATTTTACCGTAGTAAAACATAGTAATTTCTGTGCCGCGATGGAATCATATTTTTTTAAAATAATTATATATATATATATATATATATATATATATATATATATAGATATATATGTATATATGAGTGTGTATTTAGGTACCAATCCCTAGTTTATACATTTATCACACACAAACTTATTAGATTCCACCCGAAACTACTAGTAGAAAATGTAAGCTGAATAACCTCATCCATATGTAAGAAAAGATTAAAAATGGAAGCCTTAATAATAAAAAAATAAAAAGACAACACTCAATAACATTAAGTACGAACACGGCCACAATGTGCTGACAGTGTTTGGAAAATAAAACATTCCTATAACTTAAAACACGCACATAAAAAACAAACATACAATCAGTTGAAAATCAAAATCATCGTTGATAATCGCTAAAAGTATAGCTGAAAGAACTCGGATACACGGAACTTTTGGGCAGTTCTTACACACTTTGTGTCCACAAAAGAGAACACTTGCATGGACACAACAAGAATTAAATAAGAAGCTTAATCGCAGTATCTTGTCTATCGTATTTAACGAAACATGCATAAAAGAGGGATTGCTGCCCAAATACACAATATATATATATATATATATATATATATATATATATATATATATATATATATATATATATACTATAGTTCAAAAGTTTGAGGCTGGTAATTTTTTAAATTGGCCCAAAATGTAGTTATTTTGTACTTTGAATAAGAGAAAATGATTATACGTGGTTAAAATAAAAATGATTTATGATTTTTATTAGAAAATTTATTATGACAAAAAGAAAAAAAAAATCATGATTAAATTTTGCTCTCGTCAAAATATCCTCCTTTAGCCTTGCTTACTGCAGCAAAAACTTTTGGCATTTGTTGCAAAAGTTTCTCAAAGTGTAAGTTTGATAAATGATTCCATTCTTTTTTCAGTGACTCTAAGAACACTTTTCATTTTTTTCACTCTTCTATCAAGTTCCTCTCATGCTAATTCTGGTGGTTCCTTCAAACTTTTGAACTGTAGTCTCTCTATATATAAATGCGCGCGTGCGTGTGTGTGTATGTGTGTATGTGTGTGTGCGCTTGTGTGTGTGTGTGTGTGTGTGTGAGAGAGAGAGAGAGAGAGGGGGGAGAGTTTGTATCCATATACAAACACGAGCATGTATTGCTATCCTATATTGAAGACGTACTAAATAAATACCAAAGACTTGTTATATTTTTTCGCCTTATACTACAAAGGGTAACGGATAATGTAGGTTAAGACGAAATTTCGTTTGCCGACAAGTAACGAAAACAAGACGATTCTAAATAATAAAAAATGGGTTTGTCAATGAATGACATGAACGTGTCTGTGCGCTCTTATAACAGGCGCATGCGCATGATGTTAATAAAGTGATTGTTTATTTTTCTTGGATAATTTTTAATTTTTTTTTTTCGCTTTTTTTTGTTTTTGTTTGACGGGCTTCTGCTGCAAAGACACACGTACACAGACATCTTTAGGTTTCTTCTTCCCGAAAAAAAAGAAGAGGAAATAAAATTGTGTCATGTTTTTCTATCATGGGAATGCAAAATAAATGCTCCAACAATTACTGGGAATCGAATCTCTGGCGATCATAATTTAAGGTCATGTCAAAACTGGAGGCCTATCTCAAATCAAAGTTCGATGTTCTAGTTGGTTTAAGAAATTTTAGCATTTTGTATTTGGAATGACATTAGCTTATTTCATTGAGTAGATAAAAGACTTAATTATTTTATTTCTTTCGGACATGCTATATTTTATGTTTTCATTGCAGAAACAATATTTTTTGCAAAATTCACTAAAAAATGTAATTTAAGTAACTTGATCTCGTGACTTGGAAATCAATTTAGCATTTTGTCATTTAAGGTTAATATAATATTTTTCTCTATAAAGTTTTTTTTATTGATGAAAGTAAATAGACTAATTAGTAATTTATAAAATGTTTGTGTAATATGTATTTCTGTTTCTTACAAATGAGAATCTATGTTGGATTTCTTAATTTTAATAGACCTTTTAGCAGATATTTTAATAACTCTTAATTTTAATAGACATTTTAATAGGTATTTTAATAATTCTTAATTTTAGCAGAGACTTTAATAGATATTTTAATAATTCTTAATTTTAATAAACATTTTAATAGACATTAGAAAAATTCTTAATTTTAATAGATATTTTAAGACATTTTTTCGAAGATATTTTCTTTGATTCTGCTTTGACACTGCGAAATTTCTTTAAAAATAATTTATTTGTTCCATAAAGTTAATTTAACATTTTTATCTACGATATTGTTATTCATAGCAAGAACTATATTGATGCAATTTAATCTTTTATGAATAATTTCTGTTTTTCTTTCTAAAATGTATTTTAAAAAACGCTTTGAAATTTAATTTAGTTTACCGTTAAAAATCTAAGATAGGAGCAAACGTGATATTTTATGCTACAATATATATATATATATATATATATATATATATATATATATGTACCATTTGCCCATTGAATATTGCTGCCATATTTGGTCTAGAGCTCCTACTATATATATTTCCAGATGGTGTGTGTGTGTGTGTGTGTGTGTGTGTGTGTGTGTGTGCGTGTGTGTGCGTGTAAAAAATAATGAAGTTGGTAGTTGTTAATTTTTTGTAAAAGCACATGAAACCCGCTCCGTTATAGTCAATTTATGTTAAGAATATGTAAGGGAGATAACTTAGTTTAAATTTTTATTGCTAATCTTATAAAAATAGTGAACCTGCAATTCCTTTAAAAAGAGAATTAAAAACATTTTTTTATGTTTACGCATTCCAAATCATTGTTCTTATGTTTTTTAAAACATTGTTGCCATAGTTATAATTAATTTTATTGAGTGTTCGTTTCGTTTTATTAAAATTGAGAGCGTCAAAAAACTTCAAATTCACGAAGCGCTTTATATAAAATATTTAAATTCTGGAAGCTCTTTAAATAAAACATTTAAAATTCTCGAAGCGCTCTATATATATATATATATATAAAAAAACGGAACCAAAACTAAATAAGTTTGAGTATAGCAACAATGTTTAAAAATGTCTAAAAAAACAATGAGTGTAAAAAAAGTTATATATATATATATATATATATATATATATATATATATATATATATATATATATATTCCATGTCTGGTTGTTTAAGAATTGATTGTTTTTACGGCTTGTTGCAGGTTATTTACAGTCAGAAAATATTTCAGATTCAGATTGCAAGAATTCAAGTAGATATAAAATGGCGAAATCTCTTCGCTAACAAAATTTTAAAGGTGGATTAACCTACAAAATTCACCTTTAAAATTTTGTTAGCGGATGGATTTCGCCATTTTATATATACTTTTTGTATGAATGATTCATTGTAATATAAATTGGACAGCACCACATACTTGATTTAAAAGAACTGATCCGACGTGCAAATTTTCCGGATAACAACTGAGACATTACTCTATATTTTTTTTAACTGTTTAGTTCATGCCACATTGACTGATAAACTCCTACAACAAAAAAATCTCAAATTGCCATATTAGTAAAAAAAAGCACTCTCTTAAATTTTCAAAAAAATTCAACCTTAGCGTTGAGGCTGCAAGCTTCAAAAATTTGTATCCGTTATCAATAATACATTTCAGAAAAAAAAACATATTTCGATTCGCATTATATTATTTTGTCTCAGATGCTACCTGAATTTTTGGCAAAAGCAAATTAATTTCCATGCCTGACGATGACTGAATGTACAGTCGAAAGTACTTTCGTATTAAAGAAAGACCTTATACAGCTTATAATGTTTAAAAACAAGCATCATAACATTCATCGAGGGATTTGTAGGTTAATGCACTTTTAAAATTTTGTTAGCGAAGGGATTACGCCATTTTATATCATTAACTTTACTAATCTACTTTTTGTATGAATGATTCATTGTAATATATATATATATATATATATATATATATATATATATATATAAGGAGAGGCGACAGTCTGTTTCATGCTAAACGCAATCGTCCGACCATGTGTGTTGTTTTTCTCTACTAATTATATATACAGATCAATGATGTAGTGTCGGTAGTCTATTGCAATATTCTAACGGTTATTTGGGTGGGTGGCAAGTGTTGTGTTTCAAATTATTCTTGGGGCTATTCAGTGGGAATAATTGTAGACCGCCAATGTAGTTTTGGGGTAATGATAGTGTTGTTAGTTAACTTTTTATTTATTTATTATTCGTTATGATATTGGTGGTTGTTATTACTACGTTTTCTTGTGTTTATATACGGAGTTTGTTTATTATTTACTTTATTGACTTTTTTATTTGTTGGCATTAATTTATTTACTTGTTTTTGTCTATTTACTTTATTTTACTTATATATATTTGAATACATTAACCTATTGATCCATAGATATAGCATAGTTTATCAAATATATATATATATGTGTGTGTGTGCACATATCTCTCTTTCTCCCTTTCTCACTCTCTCTCTCTCTCTCTCTCTATATATATATATATATATAAATGGGCATTGATACACACACACACACACACACACACATATATATATACATGTATATATACATATATATATATATATATATATATATATATATATATATATATAAATTTACGGTAATGAATAACAACGGACATCTTTGTATAAATACTTATACTAATCAACAACATATAGTTTTGTACCACTTGCACCCCAGAAGATGATATTGAAAAATTAGCAGGCATAATGTCAGTAATTTATTCAATCAGACATGCCTAAAAGAGAATTTGCTGCCTAAATACACTAATTTTAATATATATATATATATATATATATATATATATATATATATATATACATATATACATATATATATATATATATACATACATATATATATATATATATATATATATATATATATATATATATATGAATAAAGACGAGAGATTTATACTGTCCTCTTCCAAATAAACTCTATCTTAGCATGTTTACACACACACACATACAAGCACACACACACACACACACACACACACACACACACACACACACACACACACACACACACACACACACATATATATATATGTGTGTGTGTGTGTATGTGTGTGTGTGTGCATTCATACATGACTACAAATATGTCGAAAAATCAAAAGAAAACGATTATTTGTATCACCTCATATTTTTGAAAATGTGCGGCCCATACGTGCATCTCATCCCACAACAATTTAATCATAATCTAAACAATATTCATTTTAAAAAGTCTTGAATATTACTCGCTTACTTTCACTAAACATTATGACACTTTGTCACCACACGTTTTGAATGATCTTTCAGCCAACTGATGAACATACATGAACATTCTCAAATATAAAAGCCTTGATGAACTAATGACATCATCGCTGTAGTATATAAACAAGTGCAACAAAATAAATCCTACATTTGCCTTCATAAAGTCCCTCTGAGGAGAGGACGAAACGCGTCGGTTAAGAATAGTTTTTCCTCTTGTGACTTTATATATATATATATATATATATGTATATATATGTATATATATATATATATATATATATATATATGTGTGTGTGTGTGTGTGTGTGTTTTATGGTCCAAGGTTAGGACCCAGGAAGAACACCACGAACACAAGAGTAGAAATAACAAAGATATATTACACAGAATAATAATACAAGATGTTGAAGGTGTTAGTATGACTGTCAGTCTGGTTTGGAGTGAACTAGTATTGGCTCGACTCGATTCCGTCTCGTCCCTCTATATTGAGAGGCGCAGTATTCATAGTGTCAGGAAGAGTTCACTCTGTCATTAACACCCCCCTCCCAAAGCTTTTACCTCGCAGGGGTCTTTAATATCTTTTCCTCTTCGGATTAATCATGAAAGGCTATGTGAATTTTCATTTTTGCATGTTGAATGTGTCAAATATTTTGTCCATTACTTCTTCCTCTTCCTGAGGTAGACCGTTAGAATCCTCTAACAGCCTCTTTCTGATCTGATTTATGTGCCTTTTATGCGAGAACTTCGGACCCTGAATTATGTAAATCACGTTCCCGATTCGTTTCTCTATTGTACCTGGCTCCCAATACGATGTGTTGTTTTTGAACATTTAAAAAAAACTTTCTCCCCTGGGTTAAATTTTCTTTTTGGTACAAACGACGTTGGTGATTGCTTTGTCGGTTTTGGCAGTAATTTGTCGAATACCGATCTAATTTTTCGGGCGTACATCACTTCCGCCGGTGATAATGCCGGTGTAATTCCATACACTTGCAAGAATTGTTGTAAAGCCTTTTCTGTTGGTACGTCAAAAGCTTTCCTTAGTGCTCTTTTTACTGTATCTACAAACCTCTCCGCTTGCCCGTTTGATCTTGGGTGATATGGCGGGGATTTGATGTGTTTCACCTGAAAAGTTTCACAAAATTCTTGAAAATCTGCAGATGTAAATTGTGTCCCATTATCGTTGATTAGACAATCAATCACTCCGAAACAAGCAAACAGCTCGTGAAGGCAATTTATTGTAGTCTCAGAAGTAGGTTTTCTACAACTTCTGGCCATTTGCTGTAACTATCTACTACAATCAAGTAGTAAAAGCCATCTAATGGACCTGCGAGATCTACATGGATTCTCGACCACGGTCGATCTGTCTTAGGCCATGGCTTATGAGTGATCGGGGTGCTTTGGCTGCTAAGGAACAACCCTTGCATTTGTCTACCATATGTATAATATCTTGATCCATGTTTGGCCAGTACACGTAACTTCGCATTAAGGATTTCATTCTGTTCTGTTCTGGGTGGCCCACGTGAAAATCCTTGAGGATTCGCCTTTGTAGCGTTTACGGGGTTACTACTCTTTCATTTTATAGTAGAACATTATCACATAACGAAAAACTGATATATGCTTATCTTTTCCTGGAATTTTTGTTTTCATTTCCTTTATAAATTCGTCATTCACTGATTCGTTTCTTATTTCCTGTAATGTGACGGGGAGTTTTCGAATTGTACTACATAATGATGTTCTAATATCTTCCTGATCTCGTAGAGCTGCAACTACGGAATCTTCTAATGGCTCCGTTTTCTTTGGTATTAGTCTCGAAAGACCATCTGCATGCCCGATTTTGTTTGATGGAAGATACTCCAATTTAAAGTTTAATAAAATTGTCCCCTATCTTAGCAATCTATTAACAGTGAAGACAGGTAGACCTTTCTTTGATTCAATATTTTCAATAACGGCTTGTGGTCCGTCTGTAAGGCGAAAAATCTATATAAATATATCTGTGGAATCTTGTAACCTCAAAAATAATCCCCGGCACTTCTTTTTCGATTTTCGAATAATTTTGTTCGGTTGGTTTAAGGTTCTTGACGCATGCGCGATGGGTTTTAGTGCCCCATCTGACATTTTATGAAGTATACATGTCCCAACACCATAGGCACTCGCGACTATTATTTCCAATTTTGGGTCATAATGCGCTAAAAATAAATCTGCTGTTAGAGTCTTAATGGTTTTGTCGAAAGTTTTCTGACATTTATATGACCATTCCCAAACTTTTTCCTTCTTCAACAGTTCGTTTAGGGGTGCGCGTAATTTGTGCATGTTAGGAATAAATTGTTGATAATAATTTATTAAGTCCAAGAAGCTTTGTAATTTGGTTACATTTTTTGGAGCCGGTATTTTTTTTATTGTCGTGGCTCTTTCTGGGTCTGGTGTTCTTCCTTCTTCGTCAATAATATGGCCCAGATATTTTATCTCCTTCATAAAGAAGTCACTTTATTTTCCTTTACCTTAAAACCGTAGTTTTGTATCCTCTGAAAACCTCTTGAACGCGTTCCCAGTGTTGTTCAATATTTTTGCTATTTATCTACTGGTACTTGTAGGTATGCTTCGCTCAAGTCTATCTTTGAGAAAAATTTTCCTCCGTTCAACTTTGTGAAAACTTTCTCTGGACCAGGGAGAGGATAGTGATAATTCTTAATCGCTGCATTCAATCCCGCATCAGCGCATACTCTTATCTCACCCGATTTCTTTTTCACGTAAACCGTAGGTGCGGCCCATTGACTATATTCCACCTTTGTAAATATACTGGTTTTCACGAGTCTATCCAACTCTTGGTCTATTTTTTTCTAATGATGTGAAAGGTACATTTCTTTTTTTCTTGAAAATGGGTTGTACCTTTTATTTCAGTTCGATTTTGGCCGCCATTTTTTACATTTCCCGAGGCCGGCTGAAAATACGTCGGGGAAACTCTCCTTTAATTTCTCCTTCAATTTCTCTGCCTCGGTCGATAACCTTTCCACTTTTTGGCAGAACGTATTTATCGGTAAATCCCAGAGGTCAAATTTCTGCATCCAGTCTGTTCCAAATAAATTTTCGTATATTTATCCCGTCCGCTTGGTCAGTTCTAGTGACTCTTACTCGGCTTTTGCTTTCTTTCTTTGTTCTACAGTGAGAACTTTTATGTCCCACTTTATTGCACGACAGGCAAGTCTTATAACGGTATGGACAAACTTTGTACCAATGCAAACTCCCACATCGATAGCATGGACTGGGTGGTATTTTCTTCTGAGTTTTCATTTGACTTTTTGTAGTAAAATAATTTGTTTGGTTTGTTTTTGAGGAGGGAGAAAAATGTGTTTGTCGTTGTACTTTTCGTATGTGAGCGACGCCAGACTCTTCTATATCTTTCGAGTCCTTTTTTACGCTTATACATCTCTGACAGTCCTCAGTCAATTTTTGTAGCGTCAATTCTGGTTCACTCTCAAGTTTTGTTAGAATTCTCCGTCTGATCTCCGCGTCTTTAGTCGAAACCAGGCCATGGACGAATATCAAACATTTAAAATTGTCCGGGCTGAGTTCAGATAACTTAAAGTCATCGCAGTGTTTGTTTACTATGGAAGCTAATGTTATATAGTCTTCGCTATTCTTTTTTATTAAATTTAAACATTTCCACCTTTTGTGGAATAGTGAAGTGTTCGGACTAAATAATTCCGTTAAAAGTTTCACGGCTTCCTTGAAAGTCAACTCATTCATTTTCCTCGGTAGGATGTAGTCTACGAATTAAGTGTATTCGCTTGACCCTAGTTTCCTCAGTAGTAGACGTACTGTTTTCGCGTCTGACCAATTCCCGCAATCAAACTCATATAAATCTTCATATCTTCTGAATAAGCTGCGAAGGTTTTGTCTTCGTCCGGTGCATAAGTGAAGTCTTCGATAGAGCTCCATATAGCATTTTGCGAGGATGCCATTTCATTTCCAGAATTTTGTCCTTTATTTGTTACTGCTCGTAGTAGTAATTCTTGTAGTTCGAGTCGATTGTCTTCATTTTTCTGTTGAATTTCCAATAGTTTTCCTTCATTTTTCTGTTGAATTTCTAATTGTTTTTCTTCGAGCCTAGTCTGTCTTTCCTCATTTTTTTGCTGCTGCTCGAATTGTATTTTCATTAGTTCCAATATGGTTGCGTAAATGTCTTCCATGTTTACACCGTAATTTTGTTAAACTTTTTTTTCTTTTTTCTCAGTGTAGACTTCAGGTCTTTGTCGCCACTTTTATTCTGGAACCTTAGTACGAAAATATTTTCCTGCGTAGAATTCGATTCTGTTCTGGCTGACAGGTAAAATTCGTGTCTTCGTTAACACTGTTAAGGTTGGTGTCAAAAACAAAATTCTTCTTTTTTTTCTTTTTTTCTTTTTTTTCTCGCGTAGAACTTGTTTTCTTTTCTCAATATCCCTGTCGCCACTGTTATGGACGACTGATAGCAAAAAGGTTTATTCTTTTTAGATTCTCTGCGTAGAACTTCGTTTCTTCAATATCATCGTCGCCATTGTTATGGACGACTGATAGCAAAAAGTTTTTTTTTTAGATTCTCCCCGTAGAACTTCGTTTCTTCAATATCGTCGTCGCCACTGTTATGGTCCAAGGTTTGGACCAAGGAAGAACAACACGAACACAAGAGTAGAAATAACAAAGATTATTACACAGAATAATAATACAAGGTGTGGGAAGTGTTAGTATGACTGTCAGTCTGGTTTGGAGTGAACTACTATTGGCTCGACTCGATTCCGTCTCGTCCCTCTCTATTGAGAGGCGCAGTATTCATAGTGTCAGGAAGAGTTAACGCTGTCGTTATAGGTAAGGTCCCATAACAATATGTGTGTGTGTGTGTGTGTGTGTGTGTGTGTGTGTGTGTGCGTGTGTGTGTGTAAAAATAAGCTATATCTCGTGCCCGATGACTTGGGTAACCAACGAAACTCGAGTCACACATCAAACGTAGGTATATGTGTATTTACTAACACACACACATACACACACACACACACACACACATATATATACATACATGCATGCATACATATATACATATATATATATGTGTGTGTGTATTTCAGTATACATATATATGTATATGTGTGTATATATATATATATATATATATATATATATATATATATATATATATATACGTTGACTTTGTCATTTTATTTCTGATCTCTCTTACATGAAATATATAAACTGTATTATAAGTAAATCTGCAGATGTTTTAGTTCTTTGACATAAGTTTATCTGTTTGATGTATGAGTAAACACTGGTTTCATATCAAGTCTCTTGGAATTATTACTTATTTTTCACTTATTAGAAAATATCTTAATCTTCTATCAGCCCGGTATCTCACGAAATAGGCGCGGTCAGACACTTCAGAGCAAATGGGTTAAACCTGGCAGTACACATGCTGTTCATTACACTTTACGTTGCCTTCCGGCCTAAGGCGAGACCAGACGTCAATTTCAATAACATTTTACATGCGATCTTTTCGAGACGTTAGCAATTTACCTTTTCTCTTTCTTTTAGTGTTGTTTTTTTTTTTTCATGCATTAACACATTTATAGTAAATTTGAAAGCTTTTCATCGTACTGAAAATTGAGGGTGTGCTTGTAGCATCGTGGCTATCGTCAAAGAAATTGAAATCGGCGTACCGAGGCAAAAGTCCAGCGTTTAACAGATACCCTTGGGATAGGTATGAACCTATCTTCACTCCGATGTATTGATTAAATAACAGGGCAGACGGTGTTCTCTAGCATTGGTTGGTAATCAGACTAGGAGATGGGTATCTCTGAATTTAAAACCGGTCGGGCGTGCTGCTGGTCACTGCCGATTACGATCACGGGCCACGTAATCGGGTTTTAAGGACATAACATCTACTGTAGCAGCTGTAAAGTTGGTGTGTCTCGAGAAAGATATCCCTACGGAGCCCAACCCACTCCAGGCTAGTTTTCCTTCTCCTAGACCGGTTACTACCCAAGGCTATAAAAACCAGTCTGTCCTGTTATTTACCCATAGTTAGAGGCAAAAGAGATGGATTCACACCTTTCTCAAGAGTATTAGCACGTAATTGAATGTAATGATCTCGACTGGAATTCGAACTCGGTTCTCTGATTCGATTCCTCAATCCGAGGCACAACCCATTACTGTACCTGTAAAAAAATACTATCTACAGAAAGTACAGTATTAACACCTATTATTTTAATGTTATAGCCTTTCTTCTTTTTTATTTAATCATTTTAACCACAAGTAAGGCGATGATGCCACTAAGCCGCAGGTGATTACGGGAAGTTAAAGAGAATGTGAAGAAGACTTTAGTGAGGAGAAATGAGGAAAAGAAGAATAAGAGACCAAGAATCAAGAAGACACTTAAATTTTTGAAGATTGTATGTGACAAGGAAGCAATAACTCGGAAGGGGGTTCCACAGTTGAGTAGTGTGAGAAAAGAGACTATTAGAACATACGGTTTCATATAGCTAGTTCAACAGTGAAACGGTGAGACCTAGTTGCCAATCTAGTAGCACGCTTCAATTCATGCAGTGAGGACACCAATGAGGAAAGGTCATCTGAAGATTCGCCATGAAATTATTTGTGGAAAGGTCGAAATGCCAGGTCTGGATCGATTACATTACAGACCCTTATGTGCGTGTTTTCTACATATACGGGTTTCTTATTTTTAAATCGTTTCATCCCAAGCAAGGTGATAATGTCACTAGGATGCATGGGGTAACAGGGAGTCTCAGAGAGTGAAATGACTTAAATGAGGAGAAGTGAGGAAAAGGACAATAAATGAACGGGATTCAGGAAGAAGACGAAAGATGGTGATTTACGTTGAATTTAAATTTATGAAGATTGTAGCTGTCAGGGAAAGAAGAAATCGGAAGGGCGTTGAACCGACGGGAAGTTCGAGAAAAGAAAATTCATACAGTCGAGGCACCATGGAGGAAATCTCATCAGAACAATTGCCATGAAAATATTAGTAGAAAAGACAGAGAGAGGCATCGTTACATAGGTGAGAAAGTGACTGATATCGAGATGAAAGGTCAGCATCGATAACTTTACAGACGCTTCTTTGGATTTTGTCAAGAATCTCAAGAGATAGAGTAGGAGCACCAGATCAGATATGGCAACAGAATTCAATGCACGGACGAGTGGTAGATTTATAAATGTGCAAGATTGATTCTTAAAAGGGACGTCCAATGACACTAAGGCCGAGGAGGAAGAGGATTCGCAATAAGTTTGTTTCTTGCTCACATAATTCTTTATGCTGATTAAGAATAAATAATATTTTTAAAAAGTTTTGTATTAAAAAAGCTGTGGAAAATACTTCACTGATGCGTTGATTGGATAGAAGTTTATGTTTCAAGTTTCAAAGTTAATTAAAAAGGAATCCCGAAGAAAAAAGTTGTGCTACCAAAGAATTGAGACGTATGATAGCGATTATTGACTAAGGCACATTTTCTTTAGTGTTGCATATATGGATTGTGACCGCTCCTTCGGGGTGGAACTGTGGTCAGTACTCGGCGTCTGAGGCATCCCAAAAAGGAAGCTTCAGCAATTTTTCTACGGTTTTGCCGAAAGCTCATACTAAACTCCGACCTTGAATCAGATTCTGCTGCAACACGGACGAGCGGAAAGATGCCTACATTCGTTGATTTTTTTTTTTTTACTCATGATACCTGCCATAAAGTAATAATTATCAACGGTACATTGTTGGCCATAACTGATGAATTTAATCAGTATCAGTGGTGCTGACTAATGCACAACTATAAGCTTTACTTGCTACTTGTACAGAGAGAGCTAGAGAGAGAAAGTGTGTGTGTGTGTGTGTGTGTGTGTGTGTGTGTGTGTGTGTGTGAGAAAGAGTGTTTGTGTGATAGAGAGAGAGGAAATTGCTGCTCATTTCGTGTAAAGCACATAGTCACCACGTCAGTAGTAATTTTACGAACTGGAAATGCAGGACCCACGCTCAGCCGGTTTTGAACTCAGTGTTATCCATCTTCAATCCAATATTGGTTAGAGAGCAGAGTCTTCCCTGCTATTTTATTCATAACACGCACAGACACACACACACACACATATATATATATATATATATATATATATATATATATATATATATATATATATATATATATTCAAAATTATAACATATTCATGTTATAACATTACTACAAAAATTGCAATTTTGTTTCAACACTGCAGGTGTTTTATCAAGTGATGGTGTCGATTGCGAAATAAAGAGTTTTAAATGTTTTAAATCTAAACAGTTTTAGATTGCAAAATAAAGAGTAAAGGTGAACTCTTTATTTTGCAATCAACACCATCCTTTGATAAGACACCAGAAGTGTTGAAACGAAAATGCAATTTTGTTTTGATCTTATAACTTGCATGTTATAATTTTGAATAAATATTATTTGCTTTACTCGGTATTGAGAATAGTGTTTTTGATTATTGGAATTTTATTCCATCGGTATCAACCTTGTACTTATATATATATATATATATATATATATATATATATATATATATATATATATATATATATACACACACACAGTAGTTGGACAAAATAATTGGAACAGGTGCAAATTCCACTCCTATATTTCAAATACCTATTATATTAAGAACTTTAACTAAAACTTCGTAATTCCAGGTTATATCTATTGTAAATACGTTTATTTATTTAATTTACTGTCTTTGTTTTATTTATTTTTAGAATTTAGTAAAATTTAAGCTAAATGCGTGACCGGTCTGAGTTCGAAAAAGAGAAAATTATTGGAGCTCGCATGGCAGGAGCTTCGATCACTAAGGTTGCTGAACTGTTTGGTTTTTCAAGAGCTACCATATCAAGAACTGTGACGCAATTCGAGAAACAGGGCAAAACGTAGCTAACAAACGTAGCAATTCGGGCCGGACTTTCAAACTTACTGACAAGGACCGACGTGCATTGAAATGCAACGTGGCAAAAAATCAGACTACTGCGGCCAAAGTGACTACTGAGTTGAATAATCATCTGAATAGTCCAGTTTCTACTAAAACTGTTCGTCGTGAGCTCCATAAGGCTGCATATCATGGAAGAGCCGCCGTAAGGAAACCTCTTCTCTCCACTCGCAACATTCAGGAGAGGTTGAAGTGGTGCAGAGATCACAATGCCTGATCTGCAGACCAATATTCTGCAAGTCATATTCTCAGACAAGTCCAGTTTTTCTCTTTTTCCAACTTCAGGGCGAGTTTATGTGTGGAGGCAGCCCAAAGAAGTTTACAACCCTGACTGTCTTCTTCCAACAGTGAAGCATGGAAGTGGATCAGTGATAGTTTGGGCCGCCATATCACGGAAATGTCTCTGTCCAATTGTTGCCCTGCGTGGTAGAATCAACAGCAGAGATTACCTGAACATTTTGGGAGATCATGTTCATCCAATGGCCCAGACTTTATTCCCTAATGGTTGCTGCATCTTCGAAGACGATAATGCTCCGATACATACCGCTTGAGTGGTTAAGAATTGGTATGAAGAGCATGAAATGACCGAGAACACATGGTGTGGCCTCCCCATTCTCCAGATATATCAATATTATTGAATATTTGTGGTTCATTTTGGAGCGACAATTTAGGAGCCGCTATCCTCCACCGTCGTGTCTTAAAGAGCTAGAGCAGATGTTAATGGAAGAATGGCTAAAAATTCCTCTGGATGAAGTCAGGAAGCTGTATGATTCCATTCCTAGTTGTATTTAAGCTGTATGTGAGGCTAAAGGAGGACCAACTCCATATTAAATAAATTTTCTTTGAATTTAACTAGTGTTTCAATTATTTTGTCCAAACCCTGTGTGTGTGTGTGTGTGTGTGTGTGTGTGTGTGTGTGTGTGTGTGTGTGTGTGTGTGTGTGTGTGTTCTGTAAGGATTGGAGAAGGACAATTCTGAATTAAAAATCGAGGCAAAGACAACGAGAAAGCGTTTCATTATATTTCCAAAGAAATCGCGACATTTCACAGATTTAAAAAAAGAATATGTGAAGAGATCACCTACGCTCTTAAAACTACTGACGGTAAAAAGTAGTAAGAAAAATTTATTATTCGAGGGTGCTTCAATGTGGCTAGCGAAGCTAGTTTGCTTGAACATGACTTTTGTGTAATGGCAATATTAGCAGTTTCCTTATGAGGAAACATTCGGTATAGATTGACTGAGCAGCCAATGCTACTCAAGTTACACTTTTTCACTCCCTGATCATCAGGCTGGGATCATAGTGTAATATCTGTTTTCCTCATCTGTAATGGTAATGACAATATTAGCTGTTTCCTTATAAGGGAATTGATTGGCCAAGAAGTCAATGCTACTTGAATTACACTTCTTCACTGCCTTGCTCTTGGGCTGGGATCAAAGTGTAGTATCTGTTTTCCCCATTTCTTATGTAAATGGTAATAATAACTGTATCCTTATAAGGAAATATTCGGTATTGATTGACTGAATATCCATTGCTACTCAAGTTACACTTCTTCACTTCCTGACCATTGGGCTAAGATTCAAGTGTACATTCTGTTTTCCTCATCTGTAATTTTAATGGTAATATTAGCCGTTTCCTTATAAGGAAACATTCGGAATTGATTGACCGAGCAGCCAATGCTACTCGAGTTACTCTTTTCCACTTTCTGACCATTAGGCTGTGATCAAAGTGTAGTGTCTGTCTTCGGGCGGACAAACTACATTTTATTTCGTAATTGTGTTTCTATCTTCGGACAGAACACAACAAAAAATGGTGGGAGTGCCTGGTCCCGGGGATTCCAACTTTGAGGTAGCACCTCCCTCATTGCACCAAAGCGGGAGGGTCGGTGGAATATCGAAGCCAGCGCAACGCTGGTTGCTGAAACTGGGAAGTTTGGGGGTTTGGCTCATGTGCACGCGCTTGGACTCCCATTTTACATCAACCTAGTGCCATATTCTTCCACCGTGAAGGGTGATAAATAAATATCAAGTCTAGTATCTGTTTTTCCTCATCTCCAAAGGTAATCGCAATATTAACCGTTGCCTTATAAGGAGGGGTAATTTTTTAATTAACATAGTTATAACTTATGAAAAAACTTAAAATCCATACAATATTTCTACACCATAATGCTGCAATATGCAAAAAACAATTAGAAAACTTTGTTATAAATGAAATTATGTGTTATTTATAAAATTTCTATGCGAAAAAAGTATTCGTACAAAATATGTCTTTAATATCAAAAGGCTCAAATTACCTTATTTGCATAATTCTTTGTAAGATTTTACCAGATTCTTCCAATTATTTTTATTACCGGAACAATCTAGAACGTTCTTCAATTCATTTCTTATATAAGGTTATCTCCGCACAAAAATCATACACAATAATTATCATCATGGGGAAAGAAAAGGGACTATCAAATTCGTAAAAAGAATTGATCATCAAACATTAAAAAGAAGGTGAAAGCTATAGGTAAATAACAGTAACCCTGAATTTACTATTATTAGTTCCGTTATTGCTAAGTAAAAAAAGGTGAAAACTCTTGAGAACAAATTGAGATCTGGTGCAGCACGCAAAATTTCTCCCAGATCAATGAGAAAAATTCAGCTCAAATCTAAGAAAATCCAGTGACTACTCGGAGAGAAATACAGGAAAAATTAAAAGCATCAGGTATTATTGTCACGAAGCCAACAATAAGCAGTGAACTTCATAGACGTCAACTAAGATCGCGTTTTCCAAGAAAAGCTCCACTACTATTGAAGAAACATAAGGATACCTGGTTAAAAATTTGTTTGTGAGCATAAGAATAAATCTGAATAATTTGGGAATGCGTTTTATTGACAGATGAAGCAAACTATTTGGGTGTAATTCAATGACTTTTGGAGAAAAGACGGCGCAGCCTTTGTATTGAAGAACACAATCCCAACAGTGAAATTTGGTGGTGCCAATATCATGGTTTGGGGATGTTTTTCTGCTAATGATACGGGTAATTTACAGTAATTGATAGTAGAATTAATTTAAAAAAAAATACCAATATAGACTCTAATTTGTTTGGGTTAGTTGTATGAGCCTCAACATATGGCTAAATCTACAAAAAAATTTTAAAAAATTAAAAAAAATAACTTATTGAAAACAATGTCAATACACTCGAATGGCCATCACAGTCTCCCGACTTGAATCCAATAGAGAATCTGTGGCTTTTATTAAAAATTCAATCTAATAAAAGAACTCCGAAAACATTCTGGACGTAAAGGGAATATGCAAAGAAGAATAGAGTAAAATACCAACGGAAACTTACAAATCCTTGATTAAAAGCCACAGAAAAAGACTGATTTCTGTTGAATTCAGTAAGGGATATGCTACAAAGTATTAAATAGGTATTATAATTTTGTACGAATACATTTTTCGCCTCTATTTTTTAATTTCATATAATTTCATTAATATAACAAATTTTGCTGAATTCTTTTGCATATTGCAGCATTATGCCATGGTATACAAATATTGTATGGATTATGTAATTCTTTTATAAGCTCTATGTTAAATAAAAAATAATCATGGTGTAGGAATATTTCTCCTCGTCCACTGTAAATGTCAGGTTTAAGATTCAGTAAAAATATTAGACATATGTCAGTTTTGCACGAGATTATAAAATATCGACACATGTCTAACTTACACTGGAGTCGAAACAGTAGATCCAGATCTGAATTACATTAGAATCAAAAAGCAAGTCGAATGGCCAGTTTAAACGAGAGAAGAAATGTAGATATTAGATATTAGAGTAAAAAGGTAGACACATGTCCAGTTTACATTAGAGCAAAAAATGTAGACACATGTCTGGCTTACACGAGAGAAAAAAATAGATACCCAGTTTCCATTCGATTCAAAAAGGTAGGTACACGTCTGGTTTACACTAGAGTAAAAATGGCACACGTATGTATGTTTTACAGGAAAGTCAAAAAGGTAGGCACATGTCTAGTTTACACGAGAGAAAAAGGGTAAATATTAGAGTCTGTATTAAGCTTGCGTAAAAATGGTAGACATAAGTTACATTTATACGAGATTAAAAACATCGACACATGTTAAATAAAACGACAATAAAATAAAAAGTATTATAAAAGAACAGAAATTAAGAAGACAATATACCAACTGACATTGCATTTAAATTTTTGAAGATCAAAGTTGACTGGAAAGCAGACGGATGGAATAAACTTCCACAAATAAGTGTAAGAGAAGAAACTGCTGACATAGAACTTACGGTTACATCTAGCAATTTCAAATGTAGAAGGAGAAGACCTAACTGCCAATCTAGTACTGCACTTAAATTCAAAAAATTAAATATAAGCACAGTACTATATTGGTTTATCTGTTTTAATATAGAAATATTTAATAATATAATAGAAGTGCTGCTTATCTGTTTTTTTTATTAGAAATATTTATCAATTTCCAATGCCCATGAAGATTTCCATAGGTATAATTTCAAGGTATAACTTCAAGTGAGAAACATAATGGAAAGTTACTGATAGGGAAGTTTCAAATAAGTTGATCAGTGAACAATAAAGAACAGAACTGAAAACAGTAGCAAGAATGCCCCCGTAAAAAATGGGAGACAAACTAATATTTAGAGGTAGTATACTAAACAGTCAAATCTTGTCCCTTCAAAGTTGATAATGGCATCAACATAAATACTGAGAATTTTTTATAAGAGTTTGAACAAGATGTTTCTTCAGATGTGTTATAGCTCACACCCAAAAACCTTTATGCTAAAGAGTATATTCCTGCAAATTCTTTGTATTCTGCAAGAATGAATATTGGCCACTTTGCAAAAATAGGCTCCAAAAACACAAAATTAATGAAATTGCTCCAAAAACTTCAGATAGAAATCCAATTAAAATTGATACATAGGAGAACGGAAAGCAATATCCAAAGAAAGATGTCTGAAAAACTATATAACTGTAAATAATGATAAAATAATCAAAAGAAATTTTTTTTTTAAAGTAAAATATCTATGAAGGGTATACTGTATTTTCTTGGATAAAACGTCGACACATGTCCAATTTTCACAGGATTCAAAACATTAGCCGCTTTTCTGGTTTAGACTGTCCTGGGCATAACGATAAACTACATCCGCGTCCTCGGTAAGACGATAAACTACGTCCAACAGCAACGCCTCTGATCAGGAGGTTTTGAGGAGCGTGGAACTACCTCTTAATTGCTGGTTTTCCCAGGTCCACTCTGACCCGGGGTGGTAGCACCTGTTAGGGGTCCCAACTATGGGTAAATAATTAACTCCCAAACTGGGGTTAAAGCACTATGAAAGTGTATAAATAGGTTTTAATACCAGTATAATTATTTTGAAGGACAAATTATTATCAGTAATACATTTTTGGAAAAAATATTCTCAGCAATAAAAAATCTTGTCGGCATTAATTAACTCATTGATGTTGATATGCCGTAAAACAAATCAAACCAAACCAAATCTTTTCATTACATTAGGATCAGAAAGCTAGACACATCTCCGGTTTACATTAGTGTTAAAATAGATTATTTTTTACTGATAAAATACACTATTTTATACTCGAGTTTGCAAATATTTACCCAAGATTTAGCTCCTTTCGGAAGGGGTCTTACGTCTCAGCAGGGGATACAGACTATTTATTTTAAGCCCTGCTGACGGGGCAAGTAATATTTACGGGGGTCGTCTCACGCACAGTTACTATCATGAGTAATGAATTCGATCTTCTCTTGATACCTTACACGTCTGGCTTTGAGTCAAAACTGAACCAAGATTAACAAATAACAAACGTAAAATCCGCTAGCTCACCGGATAACAAAAATAACCTGAATTTAGAGTTTTTAAATAGGAATTTATAGAAATTACATTAACTTTGGTCACAAAGGAGGTGTATTCACGATATTTAACTGATTATTTTCGGTAATTCAAGCCTCTGTAAAAACATTTACATATTGAGCCTTGTTCTTGCAAACAGGTGACATTAAATCCGACATCCAAGTGTAGAGTTTGACCTAAAACGCACACCAAAGAGACATCAATCACACTGAGTCCTTCCCACTCGAACTGCTGTTAACGAGACGTTAACTTTAGCGATAAACGCTGCTTGCAGTCTCAAGTTGTGACCTTAAAAGCAGAATAAAATTGATGGCGGAGAAGTTTTCCCAGACATAATCTCCAATATCTATAATAAGCGCATGAAATGCTGTTCTTAGAAGCTTTCCAGACTTAAAAAAAAAAGATGGCGGTGGTCTGTAAATATCAACATTAATCGCCATAAAGTAATTTTAAAAAAAGACATAGAAAGATATACATAAAAGGAATACTTGAAAATAAAAAAATAAAATTTGAAAACTTGATGCCTTTCAAAAAAAAATATCAGTTTCTCTTTCGAACATCCTTACGCATTTGGTTTAGCTCACTTTAACTAACCACTCGGCCTTTCCATTCTCGGATTGCTTTCAGGCACCATTTTATTTTCGCAGATACGGAATCGCTTATGTCTATGTGATTACAGAGAGTTTAAGCTGATAAAATAGCCTCATGTGTGCCGATTTGATTTTGATTTTAACATTTGTCTCCCAAACGTTTAATTATTGCATGCTTTCACGAAGTAGGCTCATTATAAATAGAATCGTTTGACGATGTTGATTCTGAAAATAAAGTAGACATGACTAATGTGGGAACAAGGACGCATTTGTTTATCGCATATTGGTAATCGTGTTAAACCTCCAATTGCTGGATAGATTACAATGTTAAAAACTGTATTATCTATCTATCTATCTATCTATCTATCTATCTATCTATCTATCTATCTGCCATGAATACACGTTCTATCAATCTATCCAAAATGTATAAACTTTCTATCTCTATAGCTCTCTATCTATCTACAATGTTTAAACTAGCATTTTATCTTTCTCTTTATCGATCCACAATAAATTATCTATCTATGTATGTACAAGATTTTATGGAGCAACACCAACATTAATTCTTCAAAATAATGGCCATCATTCTCGACGATCTTATGCCAGTGATCAGCCAGCATCCGAATCTGTCCCTGGAAGAGTCAGGACGATCTGGTTTTTCTTTGGAAGCCATGCAAAAATTGAACGGGATCGCGCCCACGTTGATACTGAATGTGATACAAGGTCGAAGTTTAGAGTAGCAATACGATAAAAATTGCCTAAGACCCCTTAGCACTTGGGGAAGTGCTGAGGGGGCTCAGGCACCGTGCAATAAATTCACCTCTTCCAAAAGGAGAGGTAATTCCTGGTAGTAATTCCCCCTGGGGCTTTAGATTACCGAAAGGGCAGAGAAGGGTCTCAGCTGATATGAAGTGGAAAGAATATATTGAATCGATAGCTAGGTCAGCAGCTAAGAAAGTTTGTTCCCTGTGTCGTGTAAGACGATTTTTCTCTCCAGAATCGATCATACATATCTATAAGTCAGCTATTTGTCCATGCTTAGAATGTTGCTGCCACATATGGTCCAGTGCTCTTGCTATTTACCTTGAGCTACTTGATAAGATCCAAAGAAGAATCTGCAATATTCTTGGTCCTGATCTGGCGGCTCGGTTTCAGTCACTTTCTCACGGCGGTAAGGTTGCCTCTCTGTGTCTTTTCTATAGATACTTTCATGGTAATTGTTCGGAGGAGCTCCTCGCTATGATACCTAGACTTTTTAATTTAAGCGCAATACTAGACTGGCATCGAGATCTCATCAATTTACAGTTCAGCTGGCGAGATGTAGCCTTGATTTCCATGCTATCAGTTTCTTTTCTCGCACTTTTCTGGAAATCCCATCTGGCTCTATGCTTTCCAGCCAACTTTAATCTGTAAAAATTTAAATGCAATGTCAACTGCTATCTACTGTATTCCTGATTAATCTTTCCTCTTCCCGCTCATTATTAGTGTTTCTGTTTCTAATTCTTCCGCACCCTGTAACCCCTTGTCTCTTAGTGACTTTGCTGCCTTGCATGGTGTGGTACAAACAAATAAAACCAAGAATGTCACCAGGTATAGGACGTGCAGATTAGAATTAATGAGGTGGAGGCATAAATAATTTCCGTTTATATATATAAACGGATTCGATTTGCTATTTGTGAGCGTGTGGAACCCAAACACCTAGCTTGCCGATTTTCTCTATCTTTTTTAATTATCGATATATGGTAGATTCCAAACTATCGATAAAATAGCAGTTCAGAGTGCGTCCTATAGCCTTGGGTGGCAACCGGTCTAGGAGAAGGAAACTCTGAATTCAAAACCGGCCTGGAGAGGGTTGAGCACCGTCAGGCTATATTGCCCAAGAAACGCCACATCTACTGCAGCTGCAGTACATGTGGTGCCCCTAATGGATCACGGCATTCACGATCACGATCGATATGATAGACTGTCATCATTGATAACTCCAGAATATTTTTCTTGCAATAATAACTGTATAAATTCGTATTTAAAGCCCGATGAACGCCCCTGTCTGGGTTCAAAGTCCAACAGTGTATTTCCAAAACAAAACACTTCTACTAGCCGGTCTGTTCTGGTTCACTATTGAGGGGTCTCACAAATGGACTCAACCAAGGTATATATATACTACTACCAGTGAATACCCGAAGAGTGAAGGAGTCGACACGGAACGACAGAAGAGTAGTAGAGTAAGTCACACACAGAGACGGCAGAAAGCGTCACAGTTAGCGAGCACGTAGACTCAGTAAGGAGTCATACCGCGATACTTCAATACCAAGTCTGTATATATATTACTGCTACTAACCCGCATTCCTAGATCTACTAACCCGTATTACCAGTTGGTATTATTACGTTAATACATTTATTTTCCTTATCCATTCCTGGCGTTTGTTATTCATTGATATCGGATTTCATCCCGGAATCCACAACATTCACTAACCATCATCAAAACGTATTTTTTACTAGATATCTCCATAGTATTATTGCCTTGTTTGAACTCCTGTAGTCATGTGATGTAAATTACACTTTCAATCTCTCCATTAGCTGGGTTAAGAAATTTATTCTTTAATCCACTGCTGAGCAAAAAAAAAAAAAAGGAATGGCAATGTAGCTTCAAATTATTCCGAACTGCCACGTATGATTCATCCTGAACTTTCACCTATGGATTGGTTTTCTCTCAAAGAGACTATTTGTCTTGAACGTCTACTGAGACTCAAGCTCACCCTAGACCTCAAATGAAACCCATATATGCGATCTTTTGCGAAAGATGCTCTAAAAATTGTCAGTTCATCGTATCGCTCCAGTATGCCATCTGACTCCCCCACTGCTATACACTTTACAAGAGTCAGATCAGACGAAAAATCGAGTTTTACTACCATATCAGGGCTAGAGCTGTCCAGTCCTCACTTGGCTGTCTCTATAGAGTTCAAAAGCGTCTACTTTGCCTTGTAGGTGATAAATTATTTCCCACCCTACAACTCCTTTCTCACAAGTGAAACATTACAAGTCTCTATGTCAAATGTTCCGACGACCTTTGGTCCCACTATCCCTGCCCTTTATAACTGGGACCTGACATGCCGCCTACACAAGAATGAATCACCCTTATTCCCTTCGTATTCCATTTGTAAGAAGTAAGTTCCATCCGGATAGCTGCCGTGTGGAACAGACTCCCAGTCTATTTCCCCAGTCGCTACAAACTTGAGCTCTTCAAGTCTATGGTTAAACGTTATCTTAGATAGACTCATGCATCTACATAACCACATGAACAGCACTTCTTGTTGTTTCTTACGCTTATATAGCCCCCTGGTTCTGGAGAAGTACTGGGCGACGGTGATTCCTCGATAATAAAGTTGCATTCCTCTCTCTCGGCCGGTGATCGCTAGTTGTTTTGAATCCAAAGATAAAAGAAATCAACACAGGGAATTATACTTAACTATTTTATGAATCAGGTCGACGTCTACATTATTACCTATCCAGTGGGTTTTCTCTCCCTCCACTGAGGAGCCATTTCAGACACGAAAGAAAAGACGTCTACATTGTTTGACGGTTAAAACTCGACTCTCTGAAAATCGTTTCTCTAACTATTGTTCTCACGTTGGCTCAGCCAATCAAAATTGACTCCCTTGTTTTGTCTTCCATCTGACCTCAAAGGTCAAAGGTCAACCTCAGGAAATAATAGCAAGATGGAAATAGAAAGTTGGTGAAAACATGTTAGAAACAGTGAAAGAAAGCAGTAAATATATTATTCAATAATGCTAGTCCTTGAAATAATGAGAAAGGTCGGATTAAAAATAAATCCTTTAACGGCCGAAACGTTGTGACAAATATGACGACAAAGATGAGGACAATAGTCCGACTAATGTAAATACTGTACAAATCCTTTAATTCTTTAGAAATTATTTTGTTTACATTTCGGATACGATACTGAGCAGATATCGACTGTTGAGAAAAATAATCTGAATGTATGGAATGAACTTTCCTTAAATAGGGTAAAACAGCCTTATTGTCAAACGGTAGTTTCCCCTAGAAAGAGTCATGTAGGTTCGAAACCTGTCGGAGGACATTTCTTCTTAACTAAGATTTCTGGAATGCATAGGCCGAAAAACATAATACACACAGTGTAATAAAAAAGAAAAGAAAAGATGCGTCTATTTGAAATAAAAAGTTTCTACTAAGATATCGTTTGAAGTAATAAAGTCCGTCGGATTAAAAATAAGTCCATTAATTGTTTAGAAAATAATTTTAATGTAGAAGAAAATTCTATTTTTTAATCAATAAACCTAATGAACCCTGCGTCGAAACCCCCAAATTTAATTTGTATTTACTCAACCGCCTACGAGGTCAGGTTGTGACACAAGGTCGGTTTAATGTGGGGATCCCGAGCACGTACACCCGGGCTATGATCAAAAATTGACCGTAGTCCCGCAACTGTCGGTTGCGCTGGCCTCGGCGCGAGCACCGATCCCACTCTCTGGTGCAATTAGAGGGCTGGGCACCTCTCAGTAAAATCTTCCTCAGTTGCGACTCTGTCCTTTGACGTAGTCGCCCCTGTGTGCACCCTGTCCAAAGACAGAGACGCAACTGATCGATGATAAATAAAAGTGTTACAAACTACTCGAAAGCAATTTAAACACTTTAATTTAATAAATTTGATTCATAAGATGCTGGCCCACAGTGATATGCACGTTACAACACACTGGCATCGATTGGTCATAACTGGCAATGGTTATAAGAGCCATATTTGCTATAACATGTCCTGTAGATTAATTAGGTTTGGTTTGTTTTGTTTTGTTTTACGGCATATGAACCTCAATGAGTCATTTAATGCCGACAACTTTTTCTTTTTCTTGGTAATGTTTTTGTTTTGTCAAAAGTCTATTTCTGTTAATATTTTTTTCCTCAAAAATGTATAGCTGGTAATATTATTTTTTTCAAAAACGTATAGCCGGCAACACTATTCTTTCAAAAAACGTATAGCTGGTAATATTATTTTTTCAAAAACGTATAGCCGGCAACACTATTCTTTCAAAAAGCGTATAGCTGGTAATATTATTTTTTCAAAAACGCACAGCTGGCAACATTATTTTTTCAAAAACGTATTATCAGAGGCCTTGGTGTTGGACGTAGTTTATCGTCTTACCCAGAAACGTGGATGTAGTTTATCATCTTAAACAGGATGGGGATGTAGTTTATCGTCATACCCAGGACGCGGATGTAGTTTGTCGTCATACCCAGGACGCGGATGTAGTCTGAGTGTTAACTATTTGCCCATAGCTGGGACCCTAACAGGGGCTACCACCCCAGGTCAGGGTGAACCTGGAAACACCAGCAATTAAGAGGCGGTTCCACACTCCTCAAAACCCCCTGATTATAGGCCTTGCAGTTGGACGTAGTTTATCGTCTTAGCCAGGACGCGGGTGTAGTTTATCTTCATACCCAGGACGGGTAGATTAATTAGAGTGTGTGAGGTCATATCATTCACGTATCATTATGGCACACTGCAGCTTGACTATGGCGAAGATAACTGATGGTTTGATATAACATGCAAATTTCATTTACGTCATCAGCGCGATGAAAACCATTGCTAGTATTCATTACAGCACTCTCACACCTAAGCTAACAGCACTTGCTATTCCCAAGTGGTCACCTATCTATCTATCTATCTATCTGAATTTGTTCCTATCTATCTATCTATCTATCTATCTATCTATCTATCTGATTCTGTTCCTATCTATCTATCTATCTATCTATCTGTATTTGTTCCTATCTATCTGATTCTGTTCCTATCTATCTATCTATCTATCTATCTATCTATCTAAATCTGTTTCTATCTATCTATCTATCGATCTATCTATCTGAGTCTGTTCCTATCTATCTATCTATCTATCTATCTATCTGAATTTGTTCCTATCTATCTATCTATCTATCTATCTATCTATCTGATTCTGTTCCTATCTATCTATCTATCTATCTATCTGTATTTGTTCCTATCTATCTATCTATCTATCTATCTGAATTTATTCCTATCTTTCTATCTATCTATCTATCTATCTGATTCTGTTCCTATCTATCTATCTATCTATCTATCTATCTATCTATCTGAATTTGTTCCTATCTATCTATCTATCTATCTATCTGAATTTGTTCCTATCTATCTATCTATCTATCTATCTATCTATCTATCTGAATTTGTTCCTATCTTTCTATCTATCTGAATTTGTTCCTATCTATCTATCTATCTATCTGAATTTGTTCCTATCTATCTATCTATCTATCTATCTATCTATCTATCTATCTGAATTTGTTCCTATCTTTCTATCTATCTATCTATCTGAATTTGTTCCTATCTATCTATCTATCTATCTGAATTTGTTCCTATCTGTCTATCTATCTATCTATCTATGTATCTATCTATCTATATATATATATATATATATATATATAGTGATGGCTTGTTCAGATGAGCAACCTATCGAACAATACTGCATTGGCTTACAATTTCTAAAAAAAACTCTAATAAACTATAAACCACACTACTCCCTTCTAATCAAGCATGTATGAAAGAAGAATTTTAAACAAGCTTCCAGGAAAATGCAACCCACATAGCAAATGCACGTGTATCCATATGTGTATATGCGTGTGTACGCGCGCGTGTGTATGTGTATAGACACACCATTACATTCTAAATACGAGACAAGTTCTACCAAGCACAGTATGTCGTCTGGTTAATATATCACGTCAGACTATGACGTCACGTCAGACTATGAAAAGCCAAAGCCACAAACAAAAGAAAAGAAAAGAAGAAAAAAAAACAACGAAAGAAAAAACAAACAAACATTTTCTCTTCCTGCTATCGAAAAACAAGCAAACTAATAGCAATAACAAGCAAGCAGAACACTAACCATGAACAAACAAAAATGGAGTCGACGAGTGCTCGCGAAGACAAGAAATTTGCGGCCCGAGGATGGTGGGGGATGACGAAAGGTGGAGTAAGGTGCTAAAAGAGAGACTTGTTTCCACTAAGGCCTGTCCCGCCATGACATAACTGGGTCCCCTCAAACTTGCCGGCAATGTTTGTTTTTCTAATGTCGTTACCTTATCAACATCTCGTGAGTAGAGCCATATACGGATGACCGGAAGTGAATTGAAAAAAAAAATGCACCTCTTATGTATATAAGGAGAAATGTTATTTTTAATTATCATTTTATTCTGACTTTTTTTTTCAAATTTATTTTTGGAGGAGTTAATTTCGTTAGAAAATAATTCCAGAAGAAAAACTAAAGAATATTACGCATTTTTTATTCGTCTTCCTCAGAATTGGCTTCAGTGGATGAATTTCATGTTTCTTAAGGATTCTTATGCGTTTTCGTAAAACGCTAAAAGAATGTGAAAAGAGTTCCGCCATGTAGGCGACAATATAGCTCGACTCTGCAAACTCGTTTCAATCTAGATAAATACGTATATGTCTATATGTAAAAGAGAAAGGTACATACACTTCTTCTTCCTCTTCTTCTTCTTCTTCTTCTTCTTCTTCTTCTTCTTCTTATTATTATTATTATATTATTATTATTATTATTATTATTATTATTATTATTATTTTCTTTGATATCTGGCGCATACGCATTTCTTTCCGGGTCCCGCCCAGGGACCTAAGGTTAGAAATGGCATCATGACACTTTCTCCTGCAAAAAAAAAAAAAAAAAAAAAAATAAAATAATAATTACATAGATAAAGCCCTTCGTAAAGTGTGGGCTGTACTTGTCAAAACAATTTTTTGTATCTCTTTGAGGCATGGACTTCCAGGGATCCCTTCAATCAGCCTACTGGAATCTTTTCCAACCAGTCCAAGGGCTCCAACTACAACAGGGATTGTTGATATTCCCATGTGCCACATTTGTGAGATTTCTATTTCAAGGTCCTTGTATTTTGACAGTTTTTCGAATATCTTCAAAGATACATTGCAGTCTGCAGGGACTGCCATATCAATAAGGAGGCACTTATTTTGTTTGTGGTCTTTAATAACAATGTCTGGGCGGTTGGCTTTGATTGTTCTGTCAGTGTGTATTGTGTAGTCCCATAGAATTGTAACAGGTCCTATCTCCGTAACCGGGTCAGGGTGGTGTTCATACCAGTTTCTTTCAGTTTCCTTCCCGTAGGAGTTGCAAATTTTCCAGTGCAGATATTGGCCCACTCTGTCATGCTGGGTTTTATATTCAGTGGGTGCCAATATCGTGCAACCTGATACAAGATGATCAATGGTTTCTGGATATTTTATTATTATTATTATTATTATTATTATTATTATTATTATTAATTTTTACTTTTTAGGTTTTTAAAGCATTTCACCCCCAACCAATGCGGATGTGCAACTAGTACGCAGAGGGTTACAGAGAGTGAAAGTGTGAGAAAAGACTGCGTATAGGGGGGGATTGTGGAAAGGATAAAAGATGAACGGAGTTCAAGGCGGCAGAAGATAGAGACTGACGTTGAATCTAAATGTTTTGAGAACTGTAGTTATCAGGGGAGAAATTAAACGGAAGTGAGTTCCACTGTAGGGCAGTGCGAGAAAAGAAACTGGTGGAGTAGAATTGTCGGTTATATTTAACTAAGTGTGGGACCTAGTTGCCAATCTAGTGGCACGCTTAAATCCATGCAGTCGGGGCACAAGGGGAAAAAAGCTCGTCAGAGCAGTAGCCATGAAAATATTCGTAGAAAAGACGGGGGGAAGCCATATCACGTCTGTGAGAAAGTCGAAATGCCAAGTCAGGATTGATTACATAATTATTAGTAGTAGTAGGAGTGTTATTATTACTAAAAAAAACTTCCACTGTTTTCCTATTTTAATTTTCTGACCAATTTTAATTCTTAAGATAATGATTGTGGCAGATTCAACGACAATAAAATAACCGTAGAAATTCCCCTATCGTATCATTAAATACTTCAGCTTAACACCTTTAACAAAATGCAGGGTGTTTCAAAGGCATGTGTCACAATACGACACTGTATATCTTAATAGATATCTAAATCTGTTATCTATCTATCTATCTATCTATCTATCTATCTAAATCTGTTCCTATCTATCTATCTATCTATCTATCTATCTATCTATCTAAATCTGTTCCTATCTATCTATCTATCTATCTAAATCTGTTCCTATCTATCTATCTATCTATCTATCTATCTAAATCTGTTCCTATCTATCTATCTATCTATCTAAATCTGTTCCTATCTATCTATCTATCTATCTATCTATCTAAATCTGTTCCTATCTATCTATCTATCTATCTAAATCTGTTCCTATCTATCTATCTATCTATCTATCTATCTAAATCTGTTCCTATCTATCTATCTATCTATCTATCTATCTATCTATCTATCTATCTAAATCTGTTCCTATCTATCTATCTATCTATCTATCTATCTATCTATCTATCTAAATCTGTTCCTATCTATCTATCTATCTATCTATCTAAATCTGTTCCTATCTATCTATCTATCTATCTATCTATCTATCTATCTATCTAAATCTGTTCCTATCTATCTATCTATCTATCTATCTATCTAGTGATGTCTTCTTCAGATGAATAACCTATCGAACAATACTGCATTGGCATACAATTTCTAAAAACCTCTAATAAACTATAAACCACACTACTCCCTTCTAATCAAGCATGTATGAAAGAAGTCACGTGGCGTGAGGTTTGGAGTCACAGTCAGAATAAAACTCACTATTCATTCGTAATGGTCAATCAAACTACCCTTGTTAACCATTTGCACACGATGAGGTGCTGTGTATGTGCTCGTCTTTGTGCGTTTGTGTATGGCAGAGAGAGAAAGAGTGATAGCAAATGTGTGTGTTGGTATATATATATATATATATATATATATATATATATATATATATATATATATATATATAATCTTAATGGGATTATACATCGGAAAGTGTGAACTCTTATTAGGTATTGTTGGCATGTGAAATTTTAGCTTGACCCTTTCCCATATTACTTCCTTACAGTCAACTTTTACTTCCTGCTTCCTCGACGGACGTGGATTCCATTCCATATAGGGTTTGAAAAGACAGATGCTCACTTTTATCGTCTGCTGAAATAGCCTCATATATATATATATATATATATATATATATATATATATATATATATATATATATATATATATATGTATGTATGTATGTGTGTGTGTGTGTGTGTATGTGTGTGTGTGTGTGTGTGTTTAATCAGTTCAATTCCTTAAAAATGTACTGCTGGTCATTCTACCATAAAATGTATTGGCAATCATTTTGATATAAAAACGTATTGCGAGTAAGTTTGCTATAAAATGTATTGTTGGTAGTTTAACTATAAAAATGTATTGCTGTTAATTTTCGTATAAAAATATATTGTTGTTATTTTTTTAATAAAAATGTATTTTTATACATTCCTAGTATTTAGATTTTTGTTTGGGTTTCCCTATTTGCAGATAGCTGGGATCGTAACAGATGCTACCATTCTGGGTCAGGGGGACAACGGCAATTAAAAGGTGGGTCCACGCTCATTAAAACCTACAATCTCCCGATCAGAGGCCTAACTGCCGGATGTAGTTTATCGTCATACCCAGGAACAGACTGATTTTAAGGATGGGTGTCAATAATTATAAACATTCACCTAAATGATGTCTAAAACTACAACATTCTTCTTATCAGGCGTGGACTGAATCGCCATAACTTGTCCTTTGATAGACAAAAAACTTTCCCAGCAGTCGCCATAACTTCCGGTTTTGCGTTCTTATTTAAAATTTGTCGAAGTCATCCCGCCATCGTGGCTTTTCAACAGTCAGAAAATCCTTCGTATTTTTTTTCTTTAGGGGAGTTTCCAGTTAGTTAACCTCGGGGTGTATAGGGTGCGATAGATAAATTTTCGTCTAAATTACGCAAAAATGAAAATAACACCGACATCTCATTTTAACAGATATATTTATCAAAATTAGACTAAAACGTCTTGAAATACTAAAGAGTAAATTTATTTCATAAAATTGACAGTGTCTGCAACCACGACCTCCAGATGATTTTGCAATCTCCTGCAACTCTTCTGGATGATCTCTTTGTTTAAGTTGTGTATGCTGCCATAATCCTTGCCGTCAGTTTATTTTTGGTGTTACAAGGAATTTTGTTAGTCCCTCGCTCAACTGGCCGCATACATAATAATAAGGGGATTGCAGTCTGAGTAGTTAGATGGGCAGGTGTAAAATGTGATGTAGTCGCAGAAATATCTGACAGACATGACTATTTTCTCCTGCATGTGTGACATGGTGCAGAGTCCTGTTGCCAGACATAGTGTCTTCCATCAGCCACCCTCTTGACCCAGTGCAGCACTATTTCCCCAAGGCCCATGATGTAGGCCTCCGTGTTGAATCTGAGGCCCCGTGGGAAGATGAAAAGTGGCATCACGTTACCAGCATTAATTGATCACTCCAAACACCTTCGTAATCACCATTAGACTCATCCAACTCTTTCCAAATCCTCTGCACTGTTCTCAGATTGACACCTAAATACTCTGAAATGTTCGTATTATAGTTTCCGGTGTGAATGTCAAGCGGTACAGCATGTCATTTCCAAATTTTATGAATTGCGTCATGGTGCTCCTTTTCTCGTAGACGGTGCCCAAGTTACACTACTATACTGTGCAGTGGACAAAATCAAAAACAAACAACACGCATGCGCGAAATTAAAAATATAAACTTGCGACATTTTAACCGTCGCGCCCTGTATATGTTATCTGTTAGTTTTATTTGACTAAAGGAACTCCCAGAGAAGGTCGCAGAGCAAAGTAGGAAGACAGAATCTATGGCCGTCGGCAAAAAATATAGCCCAACATGCGATTTGCAAATTGGAAAAAACAAACTCAAGCAAGAACAAATATTTAAATATCTAGAAAGTGTTTTAACAGAGGACCGAAAATATGTGAAATATTCAAATGCATGGCACGTGGAATTTGAAGTATCTACTCCCACCCCCCGTGGACTAAATAAAGAGTTCAGTTCGAAATTCCAGTTAATATCACCTGAAGAAGGTCGGAACATATAACGGCCGAAACGTCGTGAATATGGCAATAAAAATGAGGATAACTGTCCGAACGATGTGAATAGTGTAAATAGTTATAATACCCCATCTCAGAAATATAGACAGACGAGAAACAGTTCAACATAAGAATTAAGAATTGGAGACACCAGAATAGGTACAGCAATTTAAATATCTGGGAATTGTTTTAACAGATGACGAAAAATCTAACACCGAAATCCGAAGATACATTGGGATAGCGAAAGATGCCTTCTGAATGCTAAGCAGGGTATTAAGTAATAGGAATATTTTGCTAGAAACAAAGAAAAGATTACTGAACTGTTATGTAGTATCAGCTCTCATATATGGCTGTGAATGCTGGACAATCTCCCTACAGATGAAGAAGAGACTTGAGGCAACAATAATGTTGTTCTACAGGAGGATGCTGAGAATACCATGAACCGAACATGTGAGCAACTATGAAGTCTTAAATGGGAAAGGACACATATGCATCACAAAGAGACAGTTGAAATTTCTAGAATACACAACGAGAAAGGAGGGTTTAGAAAATTTGAGACGCACAGGACTTAGTGAAGACAAGAGGACAAAAGAAAGTAGTGCATAACCTACGTAACATGCTTTTGTAAATCGTTGGCAAAACAGGGTTTAGGAGAGGTAGCAAAAAAGACAAATTTTACTAAGAGCTACAAATGATAGGAAATTGTGGAGAGCCATGATCACCTACGTCTTGAAAGGACGCGGGTGACCGCTTGGTAATACCAGGTGCTGTAAGCTTGGATATGCGGATGGTGTAATGGATAATATCAGTGGACAACCGCTTACGGCCACATCACGTTGAAATAACGGTTACTGTACGATCACCGAAGTTAAGCAACGTCGAGCGTGGTCAGAACCTAGATGGGTGAATACCAGGTGCTGTAAGCTTGGATATGCGGATGGGGGGAATGGATAACGACTCGAAATTGGAAATCGGATAGCCGATTACCAATTTCAGTTGGGTTCACTTAAGCACACATACCTTTGGGAAAGGTATGAATCTATCTCTTCTCCCCCGTACTATGGGTTAATTAGTAAAACTTTTATCACTACAAATATTATTATCTCCAAAAATCTAAAACTGTGTTCAAAATATTTAAATGCCGTCATTAAATACAGGTGTTGATATGCAGCTGACCAAATACAAGCAAATCTTAATTTACAGGTGAAACTGTATCTGACTGCCGCTTTTGTACTGGCTGTAAACTTCTTTTCAAAACCATGACGACATTGAAAGGGAGGGACTGAGATGCCGACCTGGGGGCACGTTTAAATTCATGCAATTGGGAACTATCAAAAATAGCTAGTCAAATCAGTTACCGTGAAATTATTCGTAGAAAACACAGAGGGACGCGTCGGTACGTCTGTGAGAGAGCGACTGTAAACGAGATGCCAGATCAGGGCCAACCACATAGCATATCCGTCACTGGATTTTGTCGTGGACCCTAAGATGAACAGCGAGGGCTCCAGACCATATATGGCAGCAATATTCCACGCAAGGGCGGATGGTTGATTTATAGTTTTGAAGGATGGACTTGGGCGAGAAAAAAATTCTGGCGCGACACATAGAACCAATTTTCCTTGCGTTAGATGAAGCTATAGATTCAATGTAATTGTTCCATCACAGCTCAGCAGACAGTGTGGGACCAAGCAGTCGCAAAGAGGTGCTTCGTCCTTGGGTGGCCTCGTCTCGTACTTAGTTTAAATCTCCATATCAACAAGCGGCACACACACAGATACGCACATCCATATTCATCCTTATTGTCATTATCATCAGTCTCATGACCGAGTGTGGTTGTAGGGTCTCTGGGCATCTGGCTACCTGGCCAGTTCCTTCCATATATCTGGATTGAAAGCCGAAAAGCTATCCATTCAGGCGTAAGTAGACCCGGTGGAGCGCATCCTATTTCA
>OZ038506.1:60352429-60717429 GCA_964036315.1 Acanthosepion esculentum
ACGGAACTGGCTTCCAGGACAAAAAACTTTCCGTCCAAGACGCGAACCATGTAGCCTTCAATCAGCCTGCACAGAGGTTGCACAACGTCGCAGTGGAAGAAGGCATGTTCAATTGACTCCTCCCAGTCACCACAGCGAACACATTTGGCTGAAATCGCCAAACCCGCTGCGCGGAGCTTTTTGCCGACCCAGAGAGCCCCTCGCAACACCAGCCAGGTGAGTGATGCTTCGTCGTTGTTGAGACATTTCAACCCGGGCGCCCAAGGCGAGACGGAGCGAAACTCCTTGTTCGTAAGGCCCCCCTCACTGCCACCCGATACAAAGCCTTCCGAGACATATCCCGTGTGTCGGAGAGGCGATCTTTAACCTATAACAGGCAGCTCAGAGCGTCTCTACATTCCTTATAAAAGAAGCATTCAACTTCAGGTGAGCGGTTCACACGGAATGCACACTTTGAAGGGACGGAAAAGATTGACGGGCGTCTTCCTTCCAGAATTCGCCTTCACCGTCGTACACATCCGTTCTAGGAAATTCAAGCGGAGCATATACTGACGTGTCTCGACGCTTGGCATTCCCAGACCGCCTTCGGCAGGATGGAGGCAGCAGACCTCGCGACTTACCAAGCTCTTTAACGAAATTGACTAGTACGGTAGACGGGAGTGGAAGAACCGAAATCCGGTAAAGGAGAATCGGGTAGATGTGCGAAATGCACACTTCCGCCCTCCCCTTCAAGGAAAGATTCCTTCGAGTCCACAAGCGAACTGCTTCGTCGACCTTATTTCGAACTTCCGACCAATTTGTGTCCAGCAGAAGGCCGGGACCGAACCAGATACAGAGTATCTTCACCTGCCCGTCCGTCCAGCTGAAGGGCCCAGGGAGAGTAACTCCCTCCCACTCAGCCAACCGCAAGCCAACTGACTTTTCGTGATTGATTTTGGCCCCTGCCACCGTCTCATACCTGCAAATTTCTTTGCTGACTTCGTGAATTTCGGCGGTGTTCTTTACGAAAACAGACACGTTGTCAGCATAGGCGGAATACTTGGCCGCTTTGGTGGCACCAGGTAAAGAAATTCCGCGAAGGACCGGATTCGCCTTTAGCTTGCGAAGGAAGGGCTCCAACGCAAGGACATAGAGCATAGGCGAGAGCGGACAACCCTGACGAATGAATCGAGACAAGGTGAAAGGCTCCGACCTCGCCCCGTTCACCTCCACCAGTGCCCCGGGGACTTGTACAGGAGACGGATCCAAGAACGAAATTGTGGCCCGAAACCGGCAGACGCGAGAACAGCCCCGAGAAAAAGATTGTCCACCCTATCGAATGCCTTGGACTGATCCAAATTGATCAACGCGGCTTTTTGGAGAAATTCATGGTAGATTAAATCCTATAGTAATTATAATTATATAGTAATTATAGTGATTTCAGTAATAATACTTTTAAAACTTCTAGTAAACACTCTTGACATCTTAATTTCTCTAGCGAATGCCCTCTTAGATATAAAATGCGTGTTAAGAATTTCCTCACGCGAGCGCACGAGAACTCATCCTCTCGCACGCTTTTCTTTAATGAATTAAAAAATATAAAGCAAACGCTGATTAATAACGGATTTCCTAATCAATTGTTGGATTTCCACATTAGGCGTTTCTTGTCCAAAGTAACTAATAGCAACGGCGAGAATAGAAACATAAATTGCCTGCTTCGGGATCTCTTGTCCTTCGGTGTGGATGTTGCCGCGATCGAAGAGACCCACTTTGTTTGCACTTCCGATGCGTGTGTGCTGGAGAATGACTTTGTCATCCATTCAGCATATGGGAACCGGTTGGCCAGAGGAGTTTCTTTGTTGGTCAGACGTACTCTTGATGCGAAGGTGGACCTTGTGCATACCGATGCCGAGGGCCGGTTAATCGTGGCCGATATTGCCGTGAAAAGTGGTTCATTTCGGGTCGTTGCGGTTTATGCGCCCAACGACGGGGTGGAGAGGGTTTCCTTTTTTCGGCGGTTGGGGCCGTTCCTAGTTGATTCTTCGCGCCTAGTTTTAATGGGGGACTGGAATGCCATCCTGGACCCCAAGTTAGACAGGGGGCGGAGCGCTAGCGGGAGAAGGGGCGATCGTAGCCTGATCGATCTGATTGGCGATTATGGTCTCGTCGATAGATACCGAGTCGATCATCCCGGGGGGAAAATGTGGACGTGGGCTCATAGCTGGCCGTCTGACAAGGTAGTTAGCTACCTTGATAGAATGTTAGTTCGTAGAGCCGACATAGACTTGTTAGATTGTCCCACGTTCCACTGGGTAGGCTACGCGATCACAAACTCGTTTGTGCCCGGGTGGCGTTAGAACATAGGCCTAGAATGGCTGGTTACTGGAAGTTCAATCTGTCTTTACTGGACAGGCGGGACTTCCAGGAGCAGCTAATTAAATTAGTGCAGCGGGAGCTAGTGGGGGCGGTTATCGGGAATACGTGGTGGGTTCGACTTAAGGATAGAATTAGGTCTTTCACCACTGATTTCAGCAAGCGGCTCGCCCTAGATAGAGCTGATAAGGTGAAGACACTTAAGGTTAATTTTTCCCGGGCGGAGGCTGGGGGGATCCCCTAGAGATAGCCCTAGCTAGGGAGGCCCTGCAGCGTTCGAATAGCGAGCGCTACATGGGTCAGGTAATTAGACATAAGTTAAGTAAGATGTCTTCTGAAGACGTGAACCTAGGCGCAGAACAGCGTCGGGAAGAAGTCCGTCGAGGTGGTGATCGTTACATTCGTCAAGTCGAAACCCCGGAGGGGCGTACTCTGCGGTCGACTGACGACATGTGCGAGTCGTTACGGCGGCATTTCGAGAGCCGTTTTACCAAGGAGCCTGGTCTCCGTGAGGAGGAGTTTCGAAGATATTTGGCTGACTTTCCTCGGCTTGCGCCGACTGAAACGGCTAGCTGCGAGGGAGAGATCACGGAGGGCGAAGTCTACGAGGCACTGAAGAAGGTTGGCAGAGGCAAGTCGCCCGGTCTGGATGGTTTGCCTTATGAACTGTACTTGAGGCTGTCGCACATCTTTGTCCCGATTTTGACAGCAGTGTTCAACAACTGGTTTCGGTCGGGGTCCATCCCCAATCGCATTTCCAGGGGTGTGATCACTCTGTTGAAAAAGGGCAAGGGTGTTGGTCGGAAACTAAATGATTATAGGCCCATAACTCTGCTAAACACAGAGTTAAAGATTATGGCCAAGATCCTGCAGGAGCGTTTGCAGTCAGTTGCCGAGTCTCTGTTGGGACCTGAGCAGACTTGTTCTGTGAGGGGCCGAACAATTCAGATCAACCTGCATTTGATCCGCACGATCCTAGACTACGACGAAGCCGCGCTGATCAATTTGGATCAGTCCAAGGCATTTGATAGGGTCGACCATCGCTACCTTGCTACTGTCCTGCAGGCCGCCGGATTCGCACCTGACTTATGCCGCTGGATTAGCCTCCTGTATCGCTCCCCAGTGCTGTGGTACAGGTGAACGGAAAGTTGTCGGGCGCTTTTGTTCTATCGAGGTCGGTTCGTCGGGGTTGTCCGCTGTCGCTTCTCCTGTATGCTTTGGCGTTGGATCCTCTCCTGTGCCGGCTGAAGGACGAGGCGTGCAGTCCGGCCCTACGCGGAATCGCCGTTCCTGGAGGGTCTCGAGCCAGGTACTTCCTCTCTGTAAGGCCCACAAGAAGGCGCTCGAGCAAGCGCTATCCTCCATTTTATGGAGGGGGCACGCGAACAGGGTCGACAGACGAGTCTGCATCAAATGTCCGTGTCATGGGGTGCTGGGAATGCCACACTTGAGGAGTCACATCCGTGCCTCCCGGTTGGCTTTCTTACGCCGTGCATTGACTAGAGGAGACACGATTCTGGAGGGGATTGTTAGGGATGCGTTCCCTAGCCTTACCATCAGTCCCCCCCATCTCGAGGGTTGAGCGCAGTCGTAAACCTCGGGATGAATCGCATTTCCTCCGCGAGTGTCGGTTAGCCTTGAAGGCTTTTCCGCGGTCCAGTGACCTTTCACGGCCTAGGAAGGTCTTCTATCGGGGATTAGTGGAGGGTCGCGCGAAGGATCCCCTACGTGATACGCTCTGCTGTTCGGAGGAGGAGTACCGCTCCTACTGGTCTTGGGCGCCAGCGGCGGATTATCTCAGTAACCCTGAGTTTTCGCTTACCTGGCGATTGGCTCGAAATCGGCTGCCTCTCAACGACAAGGCTTTCATATGGGGCTTGGCGGATTTACCAGACTGTGAACGGTGTGGCCTTGGATTAGAAGAAACGGCGTCGCACGCCTTCTACCATTGCCCCCGGGTCCGCCCCTTATGGGACCATGTCGTCGAGCTGACGGCTCGTCTCGCTCCCGAAGAACTCGTGTCCATTGATCGCGCATACGCGTATGACAATGTGTCGCCCCCGTATTCCGGGGTGAAACGAATGGTGTTTCTGACGCTGCTAGCCACGGCTCGAATGGTGATATGGACGACGCGAATGGAGGAAGTCTTGCGAGGCAACAGTCTTTCGCATCAGGATCTGATCCGATTCTTTGAGCATCAGTTCAGGATGAAGATTAGAACTGATAGAAAACGATTGCATTCGACAGTCTTCAGTGAAAGGTGGGTAAAAGAGGCGAGCTTGGTTCGTTTGAACGGGGCTAGCCTTGATTTTCTTTTCTAGGTCAACCTATGACACATCGGAGTGGTTTCCTGTGGAACCCTCCCCTTGGTTAGGTTAGACAAGCTTAAGTGTACCTAGTTAATATGAGTAAGTGTTGTTCTCGGCCTGTTTCCCGGCCATCTTTTTAGTTATGAGCCAAGTCGAGATTCCCAACCTCCCTAGTTTGTTTTGACCTCCTTTTCATCTCAACTGGATCAGCCGTTTACTTCCCCATGTCCGAGTTATTTTATCTATTTCCCACTCCCTTAGCGAGAGTGCTTCTTGATTTTGTCCTCTGGGCAGAATACAGCGGCTTCTCTATTTTGAGGGTTGGACGGGCCCTACTAACATAAATTATGTTTAGTTTTAAAATTTCTTGAATTTTAGTTTGTTATGGGGTTCATCTCCCTCCCCTTTCATCTCTTCATGATTAGAATTTTATGTACCTTATTATCATCAATTTTTTATGGTGTGGGGCGCGTTTTTGTAGGTCCCCCCTGGTGAGGATGTTGTATCATGGTGTATGGAGGATTGAATGGTGACGGACGAATTCTTGTGGTGAATGTGTCAATTGTAATGTATGAATGGGTCGCGAATCTGATTAGCTAAGTATAGGATAGTTAGTTAAGACCAGCCTTTACCCCTCCCTTTTTTCGGCCTTGTGCCACAATTTGTACATTTTTGTACGAATAAATAATGAGAATAGAAACATAAACAATAATATTAATACTTTTTATAAAAATCAGATGAACGAAAATTATAAACTTGTAACCTTATAGTTAAAAATAATAATTCACCTCCTAGAACAAAATTAAATAGAGCAAATATTATTTACGAATTCAAATGCCCATGAAGGAATTGTATTCCTCAAGAATCAACTTTCGTAAATAATTATATAGGCCACACTACAAATTGTTTAACACGCAGACTAACTCTACACCTTTCTGACAATAGCTCAATTAGATCTCATTTAAATATTCATGGAGACCTACCGAACACTATTCGGAATATACTTGTCGACAACACAAATATAATAGCATCATCCACTTGCTAAAAATAATGGAAGCCTTACTAATAAAAACAAACAAACCAACACTTAATAATATTAACTTTGAACATGGACATAATATCTTGACCGTGTTTTGAAACAAAAAATGAATAATTTTATAAAACATACATATAACAAACTATTTCTAATTCTAACAGTTGAAATATAATCCTTGAAAATGGCTAAATGTATAGCCGAAAGCGCTCGGATAAAAAGAACATTCGGACAGTTTTTATATAATTTATCCTCTGAAAAGAAAAACTTTATTAGATCGCACGAGAAATTATATAAAAAAATAAATAAAACCACCTTGTCAGTCGTTTTTAATGAAATGTGCATGAAAGAAGATTTGCTGCGTAAATACACAAATATACATATTGCCAAAAATAATATTAACCTCCTAAATACTGCTTCTAATCGTATACAAAATGATATTTTACAACGTACCAGCCTTGAACAATTTCAGGAAATAACATCACGGCTTAAACCAATTATTGAAAAGGATATAACTCCTCAGAAGATTTCCATCGATAGGAAACTTAGCAATTTATACAAAGGAACTATTCTACTACCCAATGGAATTGACAAATTTATTAACCTCTCTGGTTGTGAATTGACCCAATCACAGAAGGATCTTTTAAATTTAGGCCCTAATTGCCATATTATGAAATCTTGCAAGATTTTTAAAAAACAGTAATTGAAATACTATATCAAGACATTTTAAAACTACAACTTAATAATGAGGTATCTACCACCTCTGAATTGCAATATTTGTTAAAAGCTGAAGCTTTGACGAACAGAACCTTACCTTCAACTTACTTCCACATCTCTTATGACCTATAAACTAAAAAACGCTGCAAAATAATTAAAAAACCATCCTGACATAATTATACGAAAAGCTGATAAAAGTAACATGTTTGTAGTAATTGACAAAATTGATTATTATAACAAATTACAAAATATCCTCAATGACCATACTAAATTTAAAAAACTAAATAAGAACCCTATTAATGAACTAAAAACAAAAATTAACAAACTTATAACAGCTAATAATGCTCAATGTGATAGCCTAAAACTTCCTAAAATTATAGGAGACTATAAGCCTAGCTACCTATATGATACGGTTAAAATTCATAAATCTAACTACCCTCTTCGTCCCATTATTTCTCAAGTAAGCACTCCTATTTACCAATTGATAAAAATTATTAATAAATTAATAAACACCATGTCTACCTAATAAATATAATATTAACTCTACTCATGAGTTAATAAAAGCCTTACGTTCTCATGAACTGAATAATGGAATACTAGCTTCCCTTGACGTGGAAACTCAATTTACTATCGTCCCCGTCATTGAAACTATTTATATAATTACTAATTACATCTATAATAACCCTCTTATACAACCTCTTAAAATTAATCCGAATATACTCAAAAAAATCCTTTTAATCTGCACTACACAGGTTCCTTTCTATGACCACCTTAATAATATTTATTTACAGGTGGACGGCGTCTCTATGGGATCTGTCCTTGGTCCAACATTTAGCAATTTTTATATGTCACATCTTGAAGATAAAATTTTTGGTATTATTGAAACACCTAGCATATACCTCCGTTATGTTGATGATATCCTTATACTTGCTAAAAATTTTGATGAATTAACCTTTTTGCAACAAGCCTTTAAAAATAATTCAGTACTTAATTTTACACATGAACTAACTAAAGATAATAATATCCCTTTTTTGGATGTTTTAATAGATACTAGTAATGACACTTTTACCACTTCTGTATACAAAAAACCTACAAGTGATAACAATTGCACCCTCAACTATCTTAGTGAATGCCCCATTAAATATAAACGGTCAATAATTTCTAACCTAGTTACTAGAGCAAAACTTATCTCTTCTACCAATAAAATATTTCATAAGCAATTGACTAACATCAAGCATACCCTTATTAATAACGTATTTCCTATGGACAATACTTATTTCGAAATCATTTTCAAATAAAAAGTCTCATTAGAGAATATGAGAAAATTCAAAAGAAAATATGCAAGACTATGTTGTCTTTAACATTCAATACTACATGTTTAAATATACATATACATACATACATACATATATATATATATATATATATATATATATATATATATATATATATATATATATATATGGATAGATATGTGTGTATATGTGTGTGTGTGTGTGTGTATATATATAAGTGTGTGTGCGTGTACATATATATATATATGTATGTGTGTGTGTGTAATTTTTTAACTGAAATATATGCTGGAATCTTTTGAAATACCTTCGGATAATATTTGAAAACATCTGGAAAATACATATTTGAAAAATATAGATTGTTAAATTAACATGTCTGCTATATATTGTCGTCACACGTCACTGCCTAGTCACCATAGAGTGGGGTTTTTGTGCGGACCCAACCTATACTCAGGGAACTCGTGCCACGCCAATATTGAACAGCCGGCATGGAACCTTGTTTAACAATGGATACATAGGGCTTGTTGTACACCGTACCCAGAAAACGCGATTTGGGTGTTAGTGTCTTCTAAAAATATGAACAATTGCACTTCAGATCCTATTTTGTCACAATAATATGGTGATTAGTTTGCAGATAATTCATGTGTTGTTTTTCATATGAGACTTTCGCTTATATTATACGCAGTCCTGTTCTACATTGATGTCAGGTCGAAAATGAAGTAATGTTGTCATATGTGAGCGGGAACTGCCTGGTTCTCTCTTTCCAGTCTCGATAGAGTTCAAAAGCCTCTCTGTGTCTTTGTGGATCACGAATTATTTTACATTTTCCAACCTCTCTCTCACAGGCGTGATGTGCCGAGACTCTCACTGCTCTATAGCTACTTCCACAGAAAATGCACGGACGGACTACATTCCTTGGTTCCACCAGGTCTACCCATCACGGTTAGGACCCACCATGCCACATACAAACCTCTCCCATTCTCTCCGTATTCCATTGGTGAGAAGTAAGTTTCACTTTAACAGCTTTTTCCGCTAACCCCTGCCTTGTGGAACAGGCACTCAAGAGGCTGTTTCCCTGATCACTACAATCTTGGCCTGTTCAAGTTATCTTCTTCTCCTATCCGTGTAAACTGTCCCTCAACGTAACCCTCTACCTAGAGTGGTCCCCGAGCCTGGTACAGAGTGAACCTTACTGTACCCCCACCAAATAAAGCAAAAAAACACACACATATGCATCTCTATAATTAAGAGATAGGCTACTGATCTTCCTATATGCATCAGATTGAAACACAGGTTCCTGTACGATCACCTAAGATAAGCAACGTCAAGCTTGGTCAGTACCTAGATGACTGACCCCTTGGAAATACCAGGTGCTGTAAGCTTGGATGTAAGGGTTGTGTTATGTATAATGGCTCGGAATTTGACATTGGAGAGCAGAGTTCTAATTTATGTTGGGTTCGGTATGTTCACTTACGCGAAAATACCCTTAGAAATCGTATGAAATTACGTCTTCTCCCTCCCGCTACGGATTAATTAGTAGGACTTATATTACTAAACGATTATTATCGAGAAAAAAGATTCTCAAAAACTAAAAATATTTTCTGGCTTTAAAAACCCATAAAAAAACGAATCAATCATATCCCATGGAAATTAAATAAAGCTGAAATGACCTGCTGAATATTCATTTGCTTTTGAATTTTGATGGAATTAGTGCCACATATAACCACAGACAATTCTAACTAGATGCAGTTTAACCATTAAGAACCAGTCGATATTCTCGGTACGCATATAACACAGAGGATCAAAGAATACCAAATGACACTACAATTTCAGAAATGGAATGTATCGTCTGTCTGGAAGCCCTGTCATGCTCCGTCCTAACGACCTGCTATCATGAACCAATCGATAGCCTTGTCGTAAAAAGCCTAATCGGTTTGATTATTTGAGTTTGTTTAGTGGCATACCAACACCTCAATGGGTCATTTAATGCCGAAATCTAAATATCTGGATTTTGGTTGATCGATTTTGTTTAGCGGCATATCAACCTCTATGGGTCATTTAATGCCGAAATCTAAATATTTAGATTTTGGTTGGTTGATTTTGTTTAGCGACATATCAACCTCTATGGATTATTTAGTGACGAATTCTAAATATTTGGATTTTGGTTTGTTGATTTTGTTTAGCGGCTTATCAACCTCTATGGGTTATTTAATGCCGAAATCTAAATATTTGGATTTTGGTTGATTTATTTTGTTTATTGGAATATCAATATCTATGTGTTATTTAATGCCGAAATCTGAATATTTGGATTTTGTTTGATTGAATTTGTTTAGCGTGATATCGACCTCTATGGGTTATTTAATGCCGAAATCTAGACATTTGGATTTTGCTTTGTTGATTTTGTTTAGCGGCATATCGACATCTATTCCTTATTTAATGCCGAAATCTAAATATTTCAATTTTGGTTTGTTGATCTGGTTTATCGGCATATCAACCTCTATGGGTTATTTAATGCCGAAATCTAGACATTTGGATTTTGGTTTGTTGATTTTGTTTAGCGGAATATCAAACTTTATGGGTTATTTAATGCCGAAATCTAAATATTTGGATTTTGGTTTATTGATATTGTTTATTGTAATATCTACATCTATGTGGTATTTAATGCCAAAATCTAAATATTTGGATTATGGTTTGTTGATTTTGTTTAGCGGCATATCAGCCTCTTTGAATTATTAAATACCTACATCTAAATATTTAGATTTTGGTTGGCTGATTTTGTTTAACGGCATATCAAACTCTTTGAATTATTTAATACCGAAATCTAAATATTTGGATTTTGGTTGGTTGATTTTGTTTAGCGCCATATCAATCTCAAAGGGTTATTTAATGCCGAAATCTAAATATTTGGATTTTGGTTAGCTGATTTTGTTTAGCGGCATATCAACCTCTTTGAATTTTTTAATACCGAAATCTAACTATTTGGATTTTGGTTAGTTGATTTTGATTAGTTGCATATCAATCTCTATGGGTTAATTAATATCGAAATCTAAATATTTTGATTTTGGGAGATTGATTTTGTTTGTCGGAATATCTACATCTATGTGTTATTTAATACCGAAATCTAAATATTTGGATTTTGGTTAGTTGATTTTGTTTAGCGGCATATCAAATTCTATGCGTTATTTAATGCCGTAATCTAAATATTTGGATTTTGGTTGGTTGATTTTATTTAGCGGATTTTATTTATTCTTTGCTTTATTTAATACCGAAATCTAAATATTTTGATTTTGGTTGATTGATTTTGTTTATCGGAATATCTACATCTATGTGTTATTTAATGCTCATATGTAAATATTTTGATTTTGGTTAGTTAATTTTTTTTAACGGCATATCAATCTCTATGGGTTATTTAATGCCGAAATCTAAATATGTGGATTTTGGTTTATTGATTTTGTTTAGCGGCATGTCAACCTCTATGGCTTATTTAATGCCGAAATCTAAGTATTTGGATTTTGGTTGGTTGATTTTATTTAACGGGATATCAACCTCTATAGGTTATTTAATGCCGAAATCTAAATATTTGTATTTTGGTTGGTTGATTTTTTTAGCGGCATGTATGCTTGTCTCGTGTATGAATAGAGGTGTCTCTAATTCTTTTAAAATAGGGACGGACCGAAAAAAAAACAATGGCGACAGAAAATTTTAACAAATGAAAGCAACACAAGGAATGAGTATTAAACGTCCCACCTATTCTTGGAATGATAATGGCTCATCTCAAAAATATAAACATTTTCTCTTTAGATGATTATTTTATCACAATTATACATCTACAGATTCGTTTGCAGATAATCCATGTGTTGTTTTCGAGGGTTTCGCAATGCAATCTTGTTCTACATTGATGTCTGATGTTATTTGCAACATATGTGCATATCTATAATTAATATATAATGCATTAACTCATTGAATACACTAATATGATTTGGAGGGATTTTTCTCTTTATTTCGTTTGAAACTTAATTAGTACTACAAAGAAAAGTTAAAAATATATTGAGAATAGGCGTGTTGATTCATCTAGTTTTGACGAAATAGAGACAAAATATTCTATGTAACATAACGTTGGACAGAAAGCTTATCGAACACACAAAATAACAAGAAAATAATCAACAAGAAAAGTTAATCTAGCAACGAAAACTTTAAATAATAGTCAATAATTTACAACGGTCGACAAAGTTTTATCTGATAATTCAAGGTAATATTAGAATTTCTAATACTAAAATCTTTGATTAAAGGAACTGACATTATTATTAAAGAAATATAAATCAAATATTTATAATGACTGGCAATGCTCCATCTAATAAAAATATGCAATAATATTATAATTATTAATAGTACAAGTATAAATAAAGTATCTGCAATTAAGATGAAAGAAATACTAGTCAGATATTAATAGTGCTGCGTTTAACAAAAATTCAAGATAATGTTACTATTACTAATAATACAAGTGTAAATAAAGTAATTGAAATTAAGATGAAAGAAATACTAGTCCAATATTAATAATGGCTGACAGTGTTTCGTTTAACAAAAATTCAAGATAATATTACTATTACTAATAATACAAGTGTAAATAAAGTAATTGAAATTAAGATGAAAGAAATACTAGTCCAATATTAATAATGGCTGACAGTGTTTCGTTTAACAAAAATTCAAGATAATATTACTATTACTAATAATGCAAGTGTAAATAAAGCAATTGAAATTAAGATGAAAGAAATACAAGTCAAATATTAATAATAGCTGACAGTGTTTCGTTTAACAAAAATTCAAGATAATGTTACTATTACTAATAATACAAGTGTAAATAAAGTAATTGAAATTAAGATGAAAGAAATACTAGTCCAATATTAATAATGGCTGACAGTGTTGCGTTTAACAAAAATTCAAGATAATATTACTATTACTAATAATACAAGTGTAAATAAAGTAATTGAAATTAAGATGAAAGAAATACTAGTCCAATATTAATAATTGCTGAAAGTGTTTCGTTTAACAAAAATTCAAGATAATATTACTATTACTAATAATACAAGTGTAAATAAAGTAATTGAAATTAAGATGAAAGAAAGACTAGTCAAATATTAATAATGGCTGGCAGTGTTTCGTTTAACAAAAATTCAAGATAATATTACTATTACTAATAATACAAGTGTAAATAAAGTAATTGAAATTAAGATGAAAGAAATACTAGTCCAATATTAATAATGGCTGAAAGTGTTTCGTTTAACAAAAATTCAAGATAATATTACTATTACTAATAATACAAGTGTAAATAAAGTAATTGAAATTAAGATGAAAGAAAGACTAGTCAAATATTAATAATGGCTGGCAGTGTTTCGTTTAACAAAAATTCAAGATAATATTACTATTACTAATAATACAAGTGTAAATAAATTAATTTAAATTAAGATGAAAGAAATACTAGTCCAATATTAATAATGGCTGACAGTGTTTTGTTTAACACAAATTCAAGATAATATTACTATTACTAATAATACAAGTGTAAATAAAGTAATTGAAATTAAGATGAAAGAAATACAAGTCAAATATTAATAATGGCTGACAGTGTTTCGTTTAACAAAAATTCAAGATAATATTACTATTACTAATAATACAAGTGTAAATAAAGTAATTGAAATTAAGATGAAAGAAAGACTAGTCAAATATTAATAATGGCTGACAGTGTTTCGTTTAATCAGTATATTCCTAGCTTTGTTTTTCTTTTCTTTTGTTATTGCTTCTTTCATTTTTTTTATCAGTTTTGTTATCAATCCTTATTAAGTTCAGCATCGCATTGCACTAAACGAAAATATAACAAATCGAGAAGCCTAATATTGAATAACACAATGGCACAAAGTTCATCTGACCAAGTTAAGAAATATAACCCGAGAGTTGATGTGTACTGTTGATAATGTCAAATATAACGAATAGTTGATGATGGTATCAATTAAAATATAGGCCAGTGACAATAGTTACTATCAGACGATGACAAATGCGTAACCAGTATGACGCATAGGTTCATTATATTGCAAATACCAGTTTCTTTTTTGTTGTTATTATTACTGAAATATTCCCGTCAATACATTTCAAAAGCTTTCTACGGATGTAAAATTGTAAAGATGAGAGTGAAAATGGCTGTTTTCATGCAAGAAAGATCGGCATTTATTGATCAGTTAGTGTTAGTGACGGTTGGAATTTATAAAATATTTTTCTTAAAACAGTTATTCCGAAAAAAAAAAAAACAAAGTTCTCATGTCCACTAACTGTTATCGCTCTTTCTAATAGTGTTTCCTTCTAAACCATTTGTTTTTGATAGTGTGGTATGTTGACATATCCATTATGTCATTCATTACTATTCTAGTTACATATGGTGATTTTTCTAAGTGTAGGCCGAAAGCATGGAGCATCCAAAGTGATCTACTAATCGTAGTTTAGTTGTGGCACAGGGCCGAAATTATGGGGGCGCCCACTGAGGATCGAACTCACTATTCAGTCGTAATTGATCTAGTGAGACAAGCTTGCTAAATAGAACACCACTTCGAAGTGTCCAATGATTTTCTAAGTGTAGCTTAGATCTGGCATGAGGCTGAAAGTACTGGGCGCCCAGTAATAGTTTGCTGACCATTATACCACGTCGAAGTCACATATGCCACATATTTTAATTTTTGTTACTCCTATGAATATTGAATTGATGAAGCTTTTTTTTTTTAATTAGATATAGCTCTTTAAGATTTTGCAGCGCCAGTCTATAGAATTTTGATGAAGGATCATCTTTAAGATTTAAAAGAGATATTCGTTTGAAGCCATTTTTAATCGTGGATCATACAAAACCGGAAGTTGGTTGAGACATTTCTGAACGGGTTGGGCTCCAAGTATAAGGTCCCTATGAAAGTCTAGATCTGATGTAACTATTTAAGAATATGACACTAGTCTTCAAGTGTATTTCTTCTAGTTCATCCATTACTCTAACTCGCTGACAGAAAACACAGAATTAAGTCAGTTAACTCATGTGGAACGGCACATGACAGGGAAAATATTGTCGCTTGACGCCGAGGAAGTATCCCACTGAGTTTAATATTTTCGAATAAGTATTATAAATAATCTGAACAACTTGCAGAGCGAGTGATTATAGCTTGGATAAAATTAAACACATTTCAAAACTTCTTAACCTGACAATACTTGAACTGACAGCCTGCCTAATTGTTACTTCCCAGCCGGTAAATAAAACGACACCCGGGCCCACACAGAGTAACTTTTCGAAAACCAAATATAAAAATACGATATATAATACAGACTGGGCCCCTTTTATGAGGCGATTTTTTTTAAATGAAAGATTTCACGCAATACAAACCTCTAGACCAGGGTTTCCCAAGATGGGCGATATCGCCACCGGTGGGCGATTTCAACTGTTGGGTGGGAGATGAGCAAAAAACAGAAAATGGCGGTCGATTTGGTGGGCGATATAAGATTTTAAGTATTAAAAAGGTATTCAAACATATGATATTCGAAAAAGTATTCAAAGTAGATATGAAAAAACCTGTATAAAACACCGCAAGAAAAGTTGGTTCCTGTGCCAAGCCAAGAAATATTTCTCCCCGGAATCGATCCTCCAAGTCTATAAATCGACCATTCGCCCTTGCATGGAGTATTGCTGCCATATATGGTCTGGGGCCCCTGCTGTTTGCCTCAGGGTTCTTGATAAGACCCAGAGACGGATATACAATGTGATTGGCCCTGATCTCTCATCTCGTCTGCAGTCGCTCTCTCACAGACGCGATGTTGCCTCGCTCTGCCTTTTTTACAAGTACTTTCACGGTAATTGCTCCGAGGAGCTGCTTTCGCTTGTCCCTAGGCCTCGTGAATTTAAACGTCCTAGGAGGCTGGCATCCCGTTCCCACCCTTTCACCGTTGAAACTGTTAGATGTAGACGTCTCTTTTACTCCAATAGCTTCATGTCTCGCACATCTCGCCTATAGAACTCCCTTCCCTATTACTGTTTCCCTGACAAATACAATCTCCAACGGTTTAAGTGTAGCGTCAATCGACATCTCCAGTTGCCTTGTCCTATCCACTTCCCTTCTCCACATCCTTTCATCTTTCATTCTTATCTGCTCTCGCTCCAAATCTTCTGTAACCCCCTTGCCTTGATCGACCCACTGTCTTTCTCTTTCTTCACATCCTCTCCTTTACCACTACTATTTGCTCTTCCTCCAACCCTTCTATAACCCCTTGCGTGATAGTGGCCTCCAGCCTTGCTTGGGGTAATACACTTTAAAAAAAAAACAAAAAAAAAAAAACACAGGAGGCATAAAAGGAATAACCGACTCACATTCCTAGATAAGATATATGTATATCCCGGCAAACAATGAATATTTTGGTATTAAAGGGTCATTAACATTCAAATGGTTCTTCAGACGAAATAACATTTTTTTTCGGATAGAAATCACATAAGGAAGACCAAGAACAACAAAACATATTCGTTGAATTTTTATGAGTTACTAGAAGTTGATATTCTTTTTAATTTCATAATGAACAAAATCTTCAAATTTGTTGTCAACGATTGCTAACCATAAAATAAACTTGACCATAAAACTAAATTATATATATATATATATATATATATATATATATATATATATATATATATATATATATATATATATATATATATATATCAGATTCCTCAATCCGAGTCGGATTGAGGAATCTGAAAGCCGAGTTCGAATTCCAGTCGAATCCATTACATTCACTTACGTGCTAATACTCTTCTCCCTTCGGCTATGGGTAAATAGCACGAAAGACTTGAATGCCAATTGGTCTAGAAGGAGGACAACTCTGAATTCAAAACCTGTGGAGGGTTGTTTGGGGACCTTGAGCAATGTAGTGCACCAGGTCTCTGTATTCGGCCCTTCACAAAGTGTGGTTGGTTCTGCACAAAGCCTTCACCACTATAACCAAATCATATGTGCTGTCAATTCCTAGGAACTGATCTGCTTAAACCTCATACGTCGAATACGACAGGAGAGTCCACTATATATATATATATATATATATATATATATATATATATATATTTAAGTAATGAAAATCTTGGTAATCCGTATGGATAATCACAAGGAGGATGAAATTCAGAGAGCTCAATGTTAAATCAGAGCAATTAATTCAATGAAAACAGACAACTTTAAGTATCCATTGGTTATAATTTATTTCCCCAGAGAATTTCTTTTTCCCTGGCTCATCAGAACACACTTCCAAGGGTGAAAAAATTAATTTAAATTTACATATCTTCTTATACGATTTTAATTTTATGTAAGGTGATATAGAGAGTGAAGAGAGAGAGAGAGAGAGAGAGAGAGAGTGTGTGAGAGACATGGTCGAAATTAGAGAGGGAAGGTAGAGACAGGAATGATTTTAAATTTATTTTTATTAGAATACTTATTAGCGAGGAAGGGGGCGTAAGGACCAGACATTGACTTATTTAATAGGTCATCTCACAGGAAACGATATAGAGAGAAAAAAGAGAAGTAAAGATGTTAGAAAGACGCGGAATTGGGGTTTTAAGGAAAGAAAAGGGATAGAGTTTTTGAAAGGGAAATTAAGAGAATTAATGTATGTGGGCATATTGCGGCTATATATATATATATATATATATATATATATATAAAATGACAGGGGGTATTAAAAATACTTTTGCAAATTTTGAGGGGCAGGTTTCGCACAAAAAAACAAAGACAAAAGTCCATATAAACACCTGTCCGAAAAGCTTTCGTTTTTGAGTTATTAAATTTAAAGAAAGATGGCGCACTGTTACTATGTAGACTATGTCACATTTGTCATTTGTGCACATTTGTGGCTAGTCTGTCTTATAGGCTTGAAGTTTGTAGTAATGAGTTAACTGAGAAATGTTTCGTTTAATAAGGGCTGGATGTTCATATCGTGAGCAGGTAGATATGATTTTTACATACGGCCGCATAAATGGTAATGGACTCGAGGCTGCACGGCTGTATCAGATTGCGCATCCAGACAGAAGACAGCCGAGTCATCTAACCTTTTACTGCCGTTTCGTCGCGTTGCTGAAACAGGATCCGTGGCACTACAAACTATGGATCGATGAAGACAGCGATCCACTCGCACACCAGACCAGACAGAATACATTCTACATGGCCTTTTGGACATATGATAATATGAACATTTACCTTCTTTTGGTGTCTGGAATCCGCCACCAACGTTTGTTTGGTTTGGTTTGGTTTGTTTTACGGCATATCAACCTCTATGGGTTATTTAAAGCAGACAAGATTTTATTGCTGGTAATAATTTTTATCTATCTATCTATCTATCTATCTCAGTATATATTGGTTTCGTTTGGTTTGTTTTACGGCATATCAACCTCTATGGGTTATTTAAAGCAGACAAGATTTTATTGCTGTTAATAATTTTTATCTATCTATCTATCTATCTATCTATCTATCTATCTATCTATCTATCTATCTATCTATTGGTTTCGTTTGGTTTGTTTTACGGCATAACAACCGCAATGGGTTATTTAATGCCGACAAGATTTTTATTGCTGGTAATATTTTTTCAAAAATGTATTGCTGCTAATATTTTTTCTTGCTGGTAATACTTCCGTAATGTTTTGACCAATTGTTTTTCGGGGGGGGGGGTCACTATTTGCCCATAACTGGGATCCTAACAGGTGCTACCCACCCTTGTCAGCAATTAAGAGTTGGTTTAACGCTTCTCAAAACCTCCTGATCAGCGGCCTTGCTGTTGGATATTGTTTATCGTCTTACCCAGGATCATCAGAGTTTTTAAAAGTATTTTTGATACACCCTGCATATAGTTTTCAATGGCCAAGCTGGCTTTCGTTTGTTCTTCAATACGGTAGTAGTTGCCTAAGTTACGGCAATTTGGTATTTTTTTTTTACTACATCAGTTTATGAATCAGTAACAAAGAACTACAAAGGACAGGAAATTGTGGAGGACCATGATCGCCTGAATCCAGAAGGGAAACAGAGCATAGAAGAATAACAAACCTTTACTACAAAATGTTGGTATGCTTTTGAATATTTACTATATAGGTGGGCGGTGGAATTTTTTTTTCATGTGAAAGAGGGTGGTGCCGCAAAAACAGGTAGGGAACGCCTTCTCTAGAGCCACCTTCGATAGAAAGTTAATCAATGTTAATACTGACTGAAATATATGAATGGAAGATAGGTTAATAAGAAATTAAGTTTACGAGGGTAAGGAGGAACATTGATGATTGGGCCTTGATTTAAAGAGGTTAAGACTGTGGTTTTCAGGGAGCAACCACGTAGGAGTCTTTTCCTCAAAGTGACAGTTATTGGGAAAAAAAGCAGTCTGATTGGAACGTTTTCTTAAAATTTGTTTTATTGATTGACTGGTTCGTTTTTTTTAATATAGTTTATCAACCAATTTCATGTCATTTAAAGACAGAATTTCGTGAAATACATGTATTTGATGCTTCGGCACAGGCCATCAGTGATGTTTTTTGGTTTTTAGGTTTCAGGTCTTTTAACATCACACCCACTATCGACGGTGACACAGCCGATACTGGTCAGGTATCGACTTGTGCGCCATCCGTCAGCTGCAGCTTTCCTCAATTTTTAGATTGAAGCTTGATATGTTTAGATTGAAGAATATTTTTTAAATAATTAACCCATAGCTTGGAGGAGAAGAGTTGGGTTCGTACCTTTTTCCAGAGTATTTTCACGTGAGTGAATGAGTATAAAGAAGCCAACGTGAATTGGAACTCGGCTGCCCGATTAACAATTTCGAACCATTATCCATTACCCGCACTTCCAAGCTTAGAACACCTGGCATACCCACGCAGTCACCCATCTAGATAATGACCAGACTCGACATTGCTTAACTTCGGTGATCGTATGGAAACCGGTGTTTCAACGTCTCTTTTTTTAATACGAGGGAAATTATGAGGATTCGACTCCGTCGAAGTGGCATAGCGTGTTATAGCTACAAAGTATTGAACTGTTGGAATTAACAATGGAGCTCATCTGAACATAGCGACGAATGATAGTCTTACGATGCTGTGTTTGCGGAGAAGAATCAGCAGGGGAGAGAATATTTCTTTCCCCACGTGACCACTTAAAGGAGTTTTAACTTGCCTGTAAGATGGGGATTGAGCAGCAACATCACAGTTATGGCAGCTATATTCCATTTTGGACCTAAACTAACTCTTGTAAATATAATACCGTGCTAACTCTAATCGTAGATTCCCCTAGTCATCTCCCAAATAAATCTGATCAACATGCCTCCTTACCTGATTTGTTCCTTACGTCCTTTTTTAGCCCTTGTCGAACTTCGTAACACTGTCCTCATGGGAACTTTGATCATGCTGTAGTATCTATTAATATATCATTGCAGTCATTTATTAGACAGGAACATCCTATTCGCAAGAACTCATTCCGTTACCAGAATGCTGATTGGGATTCATTCGTGATTTTCTTCAAGACACCCCTATGATCGATATTCTTAACCTTCCGATAGAGAATCGTGCCAGCGAGGCTTCATCTTGGGTCAAAACCGGTATAGATATTTTTGTTCATTCTTGAAGACATCAGGTGAAACCGCAATCTTCTCCATGGTTCGATGCAACCGTAAGTTCTACGCTAACAATTTATTCGCTCGCACTTCTCGCTTCTTTTCCGGCTTCTTGCTTTCCAGACAAGTTTGATTTTCAAAAATTTAAATGTAATGTCAATCGTTATCTGCTGTCTTCCTGGTTACTCTTCTATTGTTCTCGCTCCTCAAAAATGCTTTTGTTTTCGAATTCTTTCAAACCCAGTAACACTTTGTGTCTTAGTGGCTTTAGTGCCTTACATGGGGTGAATTCGATCAAAAAAAGGTTAAATGAGTCGCTCATTTTTGCAGCATCTTTAGCTGCGGATCGTACATATAAGTTCTGCTTAAAGCCAGAAGTGAAATTGAGACGCAGTAGACGTTCTATGGTAGGAGCCTCACTGAAAGTGCAATCGTTCATCATGACCAGAGAAAGCTCAGCATCTGTACGATGGTGATGATGATAAGATACTATTATAGATTGGATTTGAGGTATTGAGAGTTGCAAGCCAGTCTGGATTTGAGGTATTGAAAGATACAAGCCAGTCTGGATTTGAGGTATTGAAAGATACAAGCCAGTCTGGATTTGAGGTATTGAAAGATACAAGCCAGTCTGGATTTGAGGTATTGAAAGTTACAAGCCAGTCTGGATTTGAGGTATTGAAAGATACAAGCCAGTCTGGATTTGAGGTATTGAAAGTTACAAGCCAGTCTGGATTTGAGGTATTGAAAGTTACAAGCCAGTCTGGATTTGAGGTATTGAAAGATACAAGCCAGTCTGGATTTGAGGTATTGAAAGTTACAAGCCAGTCTGGATTTGAGGTATTGAAAGTTACAAGCCAGTCTGGATTTGAGGTATTGAAAGTTACAAGCCAGTCTGGATTTGAGGTATTGAAAGTTACAAGCCAGTCTGGATTTGAGGTATTGAAAGTTACAAGCCAGTCTGGATTTGAGGTATTGAAAGTTACAAGCCAGTCATTAGCTTCTTGAGCAGATGAGAGATCAGCTGCCAGGCTCCGACTTTCATGATCTTTGGTCGATGCATTTGTAAACAGTGCTATCATCTGCCTACATGTTTACCTATGATCTGAAAATATACATCGACAGATCGTTAATAAAGCGATTCGTTACGATGAGAGAGAGAGAGAGAGAGAGAGAGAGAGAGAGAGAAAGATAGTGAGAGAGCTAGAGAGAGAGAGAGAGAGCCTTGGGAACGACTTCACTGATATCACGGGGTCTTTGAATATGGGGTAAGAGGTTGAAATATTATGAAAGTAAAATAATGGGAATGTTCGGTGAAAACCGGTGAATTGATTGGAAAAGGGTTTCAACGAAGGGCAGAGCATTTTGAGAGCTCTTATCTGTTTTAGATTCGCAGCATGAAATCAAAATAAATAGGTTTTATCCTTTAAGCAATTTCAAGAAGAAAATAAGCTATCTGCCAATTTTCATAAACATCGAAAATTATACACACATATGCTAGCGCCAAAAATGCAAGACTTCCGATTAAACTCCAACTTTTTTCTTATATGTGCCGCGTACATTCAGGACGTAGGCGGTCATGGCTCTCCACAATTTCCTATCCTTTATATCTCATAATAAATTTTGTCTATTTGTTATCTCTCCTAAATCTTGTTCCACCATCCATTTGCTCACTAGTTAGGTTATTTATTAGGTTATTTATTAAAAGTTGCAATAGACAGAAAATTGTGGAAAGCCATGTAGAGACACTCCACATAGAAGAATAATAAGTTATATTTCTAACTAGCTTAAAAGCCACCCGATAGGGCGGCATATAAGTTAGCTCCTGTGGAGGTCTCTTGATTGGGCCTTCACCACAATAGGTAAGGAAGAGTAGATGCGATAGGCAACAATAAACTACAGAAGAACTCAAAATTGATCGCTGCACTTAAGTATTGCATTAATATTTAAGATTAATTTTTAAAAGTTCAACGATAATTCTTCTGCGGCCACTTAATTTAAAGACAATTTGATGTACGTAGGTCCTTACTTTCCGTACAAACAATTATTTTTATTTCATGGGTGGCTTTCGCTGGATTTCGCAATTAATTTAGATTATTCCCAAATTTATTTCCAAGTTATACACATTTTTAACAAACCAAAAAATTCGTCGCAAAATATCACGTAAAAAAATAGATGAAAACAATCGCAGTAATGAAAACTTGGGAATCCAAAATATCAGGATTTCAGCCTGGAATGTTTTTAACGGAGTCGGCCTGATTCCAAAATGTTATGATATGTTGGGCTACGGCTTCTACGAGTAAAGTTGAAAAAGTTTGACACAGTGACACACGGATATACGCATTTATTATATTGATGAGATAAAATACATGTGCAAAAAAAAAAAACAAACACAAAAAAAACACCGCTTATACTCAGGAAAATCCATTAAGGTTTTAATATAATACAAGCTACAAAGTTTCTTTTTTTATATCAATATGTTTCTTTAAGTTTATTCATTTTACTTTTTTTTCTGCGTCTTCGGTTTCTTCGTTTTTCATGTTACATTTCTCGTTAGGTTAGGTTAAGTTAGTTGATTGCCGGCTTATTTAATGTGGAATTATGTATGAGATTCCCTAGTGAGGATGAACATGCTACTCGTTGCTAACGGCCAATCAGAATAACATCGCTAACCTTTACTCAACCCGAGGTTCTTAATTACATTTTGAAAAAACATATTTAACTGACGATCTGTTCCCTAGGCTCCACCTTCTCATTACATTAAAACGGTTATGGACAATTCGACGTTGTGTAATGGTTAGCAAACTTGCCTCAATAAGTTAATTAGAACTGAATAGTGAGTTCAATCCTCATTGGATAGCGCATACTTTTGGCCTTTGTGCTGCAACTAAGCTACGCTTAGTAAATCACGGTCACTTCGACGAGGTTTAATAGCAAGCCTCAATGGATCAATTGCGACTGAATTGTGAATTCAATCCTCATAGATTCGTCCTTGTGCTACGCTTAGCAAAGCGCTACACTAAGGTGGTTAGGGTCAAAGGTATACTATCATACGTAGAGTCAGTAGGACACCGGACCGTTTCTAGAAGACACGATAAAAACAGTGGTATAGTTATGCGCAGTCAACGATTCCCCCAGACACGTTTTGCCCATCATGGATCGTCAACAGATGTCACCTTTCCTGAGGTCACTTACCCTACAGCTCTGATGTTTTATGAGAAAGTACGATTAAAACAATATATGGGCGTCGGTCAAAAAAAAAAAAAAAAGAAAAAAAATGCCATTGGTAAGTGCTAGGAGCAACGTCAAGTCTTCGTATGAAAAAGAGTAAACGCCCAGTAGTATCCTGTTGTCCAAATCGGCCGCGTCAGTCGTGCATCGTCCTTGACTTTAGTTCAAAATATTGTTTCGGGGTTGCGTGTTACGCTGATGTAGGTCATCATATTTATGCTTCGTTTAGAATCGGCTGAAATCTAGGGTTCACGCCAGACGTCCGACGCGACACGCTTCGCCGATTTTATACCAAAGTACACCTTTTTTTTTTTGTTTTGTTTTGTTTTTTTGCGGGATGATGAGTGCGATAAACAAAAATAGAAGAGAAAAAAAAACATGGGCAAGAAAAAGAGGGAAAAGAAATGTTACTTTGAGAGCGGATGATTAAATCTGAAACGGCAGACAGCGTCCAGGATTGCGTGGTGGCATAAATAACACTTCATTGTGACGTGTTCAGTATCGCATTCCGTTCGTTGTCTCACCAAACACACACAACGGTGCGAAGGTGACTCTTTCTTCGCATTTGTTCTTGTTTTTTTTTTTCTTAATTTCAATTTTGTGTGTTTTTTCTTTCTTTTTTTCTTTTCTTTTTCTTATTCGTTTCTTCTTTTATTTTCCTTTTCTTTTTACTTTTTCTTTTACATTTCTTTTTCTTTTCCTTTTTTCTTTTTTTCTTTTTCTTTTTCGTTTTCTTTTCTTTTACATTTCTTTTTCCTTTTTTTCTTTTGCTTTTACTTAATCTATTCGAAGCTCACCTGCGGATCGAGATTACGGGTCTTTTTTTCACGACGAACGACCAAGAGGCCATCGAGGTCTTTAATAAAGAGAAAATACGGTCTAGAGTTGCAGTTCGCAAGCAAAAGAAAATAAGGTTTTAAATTGCATTCCTCAAAAGAGAAATGCGATTTTTAATTGCATCAGGTGAATATGTGTGTATATTCGTGTCTGCTTTATAAATATTTGCAGCGGATATATAAGCAACTACTACACACGCACTCGAGCGCACGCCGGCGCAAAAACACACGCACCCAACTATATTGACATACGCATTCGAAACGCTACTTGCATAGACACACGCACAGATGTTGGTCCAGAAAACGCCCCAAATTATTTGTAATTATATTTCTGTCAGCAATTTGAAATTTTCGTAGCAATGAAAGATATACAGACTTGCTCACAATTAAAAAAATGCTAACGTAGAGTATACACAGCCGACGGGTTTAGCTGTTAAGATTAACAAATCGATCAATCAAGGCGATAATGCCACTAAGACGCAAATACTTTAGTGAAAAGAAAGGACAATAAAAGTTTGTATTTAGCTGCTTAGGTATTACATTTACTGACAAATCAATCAAGCTTATCTCATTCATGGCTTATTTTAATCATCTTGTGAATACAAGACTTTTTAATCATTTCTCTCCAAGTAAGGCGATGATGCCACTAAGACGCAAATACTGAGGAGAAATGACAATAAAACCTGCTTAGCCATTAAGTTTACTTATTAAGATTGAAAAAACGATCAAGCTTATCTCATTCATGGCTTCTTTTAATCATCTTGTGAATTTGGTATCTCCGCTGATGACAACCATTGATAGTAAGGCAGATCGGTCCGACAATGGCAGGCAATGTCCAAAACGGTCCCAAGTGTGTCGTTAACTGGAGCTTGTTAATTTTAACGCCTCCAAAACTAAACCTCTCCCTCTGAATCATCTGAGAGACTCCTATCTGTCTTCCATCAGCATGACTGACGCTAACCTCCAGGAAAGTGACTAACGTTCTCAGCTTACATGAAATGGAAAGACTATATTGAATCCATTGCTAGATCAGCTGCTAAAAAAGGTTGGTTCACTGTGTCGTATGAGACACTTTTTCTCTCTAGAATCTATCTTACATATCTATACGTCAACCATTCGTCCATGCTTTGAATATTGCTGCCACATATGATCCGGTACCCCTGCTATTTACCTTTAGCTCCTTGTTAAAATCCAAAGAAGAATCAGCAATATTATTGGTCCAGATCTGGCGGTTCGGCTTCAGTCACTTTCTCATCGGCGCAAGGTTGCCCTTCTGTCTTTTCTATAAATACTTTCATGGTAATTGTTCGGATGAGCTCTTCGCTATGGTATAGTTTTGCTTTTATATTGTAAATACTCATTGGGGCTAGTTTTTAAATTGTTGCTATATCCCCCCCAGACAATGAATTGTACATATGGCGACTGGTTAGGATTTTCATAGAGACATTGAGGTATTATGGTGAATGTAGTAAGAAATGTAGATGAGAATGCGCTGTTTTGGTGTAAGGAATATTATTGTATGATTGGGTCAGTGTTTGTGGCTAGCTAAGTTTGATGTTAAGACAGAAAACTATCCTTTTCCCATTCCCCATTTTGGCCTCGTGCCACATTTTGCATCTTTTACAAATAAATATCCCTCTTCGCTATGGTGTCTAGACTTTTTGAATTTAAGCACAGTACTAGACTGGCGTCGAGATCTCACTAATTTACAGGTGAGCTGGCTAGATGTAGCCGTGAGTTCTATGCTAACAGTTTCTTTTCTCGCACTTTTCACTTGTGGAACTCCCGTTCGCTCCATGCTTTCCAGCCATCTGTAAAAATTTAAATGTAATGTCAATCGCTATCTAATGTCTTCCTGATTACTCTTTTCTCTTTCAGCTCATTATTGATGTTTCTGTTACTAATTCTTCCACTTCCAGTAACCCCTTCTTATGTATAAGTGGCTTTACTGCTTTGCATGGGGTGATACCGGTCCACCGAAATCTTTTCATCGCAAGCAAGGCGATAATGCTACGAAGAGGCAATGGGTTACTGGGAATGAAAAAGAAGGAGAAAAAAATTAGTGAGGAGAGAGGACAACAAAAGAACAGGATTAAGGAAGACAGAAGATTGCGATTGACGTTACATGTAAAAATTTGAAGATTGAAGTTGGCAAGAAAGCAAGAAGCCCGAAGAAAATTCCACAAGCGAGAAATGTGAGAGAAGAAACTATTAGAATAGAACTTACGGCTACATATAGCTAATTCAACAGTAACTTGCATCTTGGGCTTTTTTGGTTGCTGATGACGATACTGAAGTTTTGCCTTTGATCTATAGTCCTTTTTTCTCCTTTTCCTATAGTCTTCTTTCCGAGTCGGTCATCGTAATTGTGGTTTGCTTTGGTTTATTTTACGGCATATCAACCTCACTGGGTTATTTAATGCCGACAAGATTTTTATTGCTGGTAATAATTGTTATCTATCTATCTATCTATCTATCTATCTATCTATCTATCTATCTATCTATCTCAGTATATATTGGTTTGGTTTGGTTCGTTTTACTGCATATCAACCTTTTTCCATATGTTTTTGTCCTGTGAGTGTCAAATTCTCTAAGCCCCTTTTTCCTCATATGTTTTTGTTGTGTCATCCATTTACACAAGCTCGTTAGGCAGGTTACTCGCCGTTTCCCTCTGTCCCTTTTACATTCACTATGTCCCGTGAGTGTCAAATTCACCAAGCCCTACGATTTAATGGCAAAAATAACAATGACAAATTTTCAAAAAATACTTGCTGAATACCCATAATATGTACAGAGAAAAGCAAGTTGTAAAAGAATTTCTTTTTAACTCTGTAAAACTTCTCTTTGGGCAACATATCTTTAGCAAGATACCCTTGCTGCCATCCATCAGCTAGCCTCCATCTTCTGGTGCTAGCCTCCAGGAGAACGATACGCTGCTCCTTCTCCGTTTTACACTGACATGAAGTGCAAGGATTATATCGAACTGAAGGCTAGGTCTGCAGCTAGGAATGTTGCTTTACCGTGTCGTGCTAGACAATTTTTCTTGCCAGAATCTATTTTATATACTGTTAAGTCTATCATTCGTCCATACTTAGAATATTGCTGTCACATATGGTCTGGTGCTCCTGCTATATATTTAGATATCCTTGATAAAATCCAAAAATAATCTGCAATGTTATTGGTCCTGACCTAGCATCTCGGCTTCAGTCACATTTCCACCGCCGTAATGTAGCTTCCCTATGACTTTTCTGTAAATACTTTCAGGATAAATGCTCTGATTATCTCTCCTACATGGTCCGTAAACTTTATGAACTGAAGTGCATTACTAGATTGGCGGCAAGGTCTCATCATTTTACAGTCGAAATTGCTAGATGTAGCCATGGGTTTTATGCTAAGAATTTTTTTTCGCACTTCTTGTTTGTGGAACTCTCTTCCGGCATCTTGTTTTCCAGTCAAGTTTAATCTGCAAACATTTAAATACAATGTCAATCGTTATGTTCTGTCGACTTAACTCCTCTTCCTTTATTGCTTACTTTCTTTAATAATGTTATTTTCTCATATTCTCTAACACTTGGTAACCCTATACGTCTTAGTAGCTTTACTGCTTTGTTTGGGATGAAATGATATATATATATATATATATATATATATATATATATATATATATATATATATATATATATATATTACATTCAGTAAGTTCCTGCGTATTAGAGGCTCTACTGCCATGCTTGGGTTGAAACTATTAAAAATAAGGAGAAAAATAAAGATATTTATTTTCTAATGTCAATTTGTTATTATGCAAAGTCTCCTTGAATCTCTTATCTTAAGTAATAGCTACATAAACCGAATTATGGGGTGGGGCACGCTAGAATGATTTTTCTAATATTTGTATTTTCCCGGTTATGCTGTAAATGAAATTTGTTAATAATCTATATATAAAATTCAGTGATTTCCGTTAGTCCGTCCCTCACACCCTCTAAAATAGCCATACATTGACCGATCGAAACCAAATTTTGGAGTGAAGTGCAAACAGGTAAAGGAGTACAAAATACAGTTGGTATTACTAGGGTGCATAGCTTAGTACAATAAATAAGTTTTATTATTTAACACACACAAAATACTCCCACTATCTTAAAACAAAATTTAATGATTAAAATGACAAATACTTATTTAATAAAAATGTGATCTTGTTTTTTTACATATCATTTCTTTTTTTATATATAAATATCCAGTTTCCAGTTCACCCTGCGTTTGCGAGAACTATAAATAAATCACAAGACCAAACGCTTCAAAAAAGTTGGCTCCAAAAGGAAATATTTACGCATAGCCAGTTGTATGTTGCATGCTCAAGAGTAAGAAATCCTAAGAAAAAAAAAAATTTCTTAAAAAATATTTTTATTATAAAATCCTATAAAATTAAATTAAATTAAAGAAATCATTAAAGCGCGAAGTAGGGTTTTTGCCAAAGTATTTTTCCAAAACTTATTCAAATGTTATCGATTGGTTTGCGAGTTAATCTCGTCAAAAATATTAGCGATAACTTCCACAATACTAAATAATGTGATGGGTTAGTGTCACAGACAAAATTTAGCCGTAAACGAATATCAAGTAAATGGAAAGCATCGTTTCTTTAATATCAAATGTTGAAAGGAACGAATGTTTTAATGATCTATAATATCTGTTGGTCATTAAAGCACTTGCTTAATACTAAAAAAAAAAAAAACTCTAGCCTAATGATTTACAATGAACCGTATAAAATGAATTATGCTTGATTTCATTGGGTAGATACTTTGTTTATATATATAATCTTTTCTCTAAAAAAAAAAGGCAACAGTGCCACTAACACGCAGGTGATTACTGAGTGTAAAAGAATGTGGAAAAAGCATACTATTAAGGAGAGAGAACAATGCAAGAACAGAAATGAAGAAAACAGAAATGAAGAAAACAGAAGATAACGATTAACATTGCATGTACATTTTTGAAGATCGAACTTCAGTGGGAAGCAAGAAGCTGGAAGTGAGTTCCACAAACGAGAAGTGCGAGAAAAGAAACTATTAGCATAGAACTTACGGTTACATCTATCCATGTCACCCGTCAAATGATGAGATCTTGTCGCTTACATTCATTGAGATAACGTACCATAGAGGGGATTAATATTTATTTTGAATAATACAAAACTGTGGTAAAAAATGGGGAAAGCTGGTCTTCAGTCTGTCTTATATTAAACTTAGTTAGCCACGATTACTGACCCAAACATACAACACTATTAGTTATACCAAAACAGCACATCCTTACTTATCATTCATACTACAGCCAACATAACGCCTCAAGTCTCTATGTAGTCTTAACTAATTCCCATATGCATGAATTATCTGTGCGGGCTGGGTACTAAAAATAACAGCATATTTAAAAATGCAACCCCAACAAAGGAGAGTTAATCTGAACAATTAACACAAAAGTATTTATAGATAAGGCTACGTCACAGCGGTGGGAAAGTGACTGAAGCCGTGATGCCAGATACGGACCAATATCATTGCAGATTCTTATTTGGATACTATCAAGGATATCTAAATATATATGAGGAGCAGTGTGTTGTAGCAATATTCTAAGCATAGGCGGATGGTAGACCGGTAAACATTTTTCATTGCCGAAGCTATTGTCATATATTTCTGAGTCTAAACGCTATTATTTGTTTACGGTGATTGTCAATTGACAAGAAAGAGTGTTCAGCCTATGCCATGAAACTAGTTAAATAGGAATGAATAATCTCAAATTGAATTAGTTTTTTTAATAGCACACCTGAGACTGAAACTTGATATAATTTTGAAAAACTTTTATTGATGTTTTTCGGCCTTTATATTTAGCTTTCAGGAGTTTTCGGTATAAAGTCTTTGCAGTCACTTGTCATTTTGCATTGAGTTTAAGGTCAGGTTTCGAATACTTAATTTTAGGTGAAGTGTACGGATCCCGCCACTTGTTTTTATTGACTGAACTATTTTTTCGTCTTATCAGCCCTTTGCAGGTTATTTAAAGCCTGAAAATATTTTCAGATTGTAAGATTTTCTTTTGAGGCAATAATGATTTACTAATACAAGTCCTACTAATTAACCCATAGCTTTGAGGAGAAGAAGTGAATTCATACATTTCCAAAGGGTATTTTCGCATAAATGAATATGACGAACCCAGCAGGGATTGAAACTCGACTCTCGAATTTCCAATTACGAATCGTTGCCGACTACACCAACAACTTATCAAAGTTTGCAGCAGCTGGCATACCCAAGTGGTCACCTAACCAAGTACGGACCAAGCGCGACGTTGCTTAACTTCGGTGTTCGTATGGGAACCGGTATTTCAACGTGATATGTCTGTAAGCTTCCATCACAGGATTTGCGCCATTTACCACACACACACACACACACACACACACACACACACACACACACACACACACATATATATATATATATATATATATATATTATAAATTAATAGATTTAAAATATGGTTTTACCGCTACACAGTGATGACCATGTTTCAGAAATGGAAGCTAAAGCCCCTGAATTTAATTTTGTTATTAAACCAAAGACATTAGTTCCATTTCCTCATCAAGCGAAAAAAAAATTCGCTTGATGAGGAAATGGAACTAATGTCTTTGGTTTAATAACAAAATTAAATTCAGGGGCTTTAGCTTCCATTTCTGAAACATGGTCATCACTGTGTAGCGGTAAAACCATATTTTAAATCTATTAATTTATAATATTAATGCTCTGTAAATTTAAATTTACATAGAGCACTATTGTGTAAAAATAAAAATATCTATAAGAACACCGGATTTTATATCTTACTGTTCTTTCCTTTTTATTTATATATACATATATATATATATATATGTAAGTATATAATACATAAAAGGCTAATGGTCAGTTGAATTGGTCAAGAGACCAGGTCAGGACCGATGACATCACAAATCTATCATATCTCTCTCTCTCTCTCTCTCTCTCTCTCTCTCTCTCTAGAGATAGATATGATATCTATATCTCTCTAGAGATAGATATGATATCTTTCTCTCTCTAGAGATCCAACTAAAAATAATAACGGTAAAATCAGCAAAATCATCATTGAAAGAACATGCAAATACACGAACAATGCTCGAGGAATTAACTAGAAGCACAAAACAGCTGAAGCCATAGAATGGTTTACTAATATAAAAAGAAAGAATGAATGTATTCATCCACTTTGATATTTGTTGCTTTTACCCGTCTATCACCGAGAATTTGCTAATGTCGGCTATAAATCTAGCAATAAATTACTGTTCTATTAGCGATCGCTAAATAAATATCATAAAGCAGCTACAAAAATCTATACTATTCCATAAAGGTTATTTGTGGACCAAAAGAAATAACCCAGTATTTAGTATTTCTATGGGAGCGTGTGACTCAGCGGGGGGTATGTGAACTTTTTGGAATTCTATTATTGTGACTACTTAGATTTATTTTCCGCATTAATGACACCGGGCTCTATAAAGATGACGGTAATTTTTTAAAGATCACGAACTAATTATTGCCACCACCACTAATGCTAAAGTTATCAAATTTTTGGATATAATCTTAGATCTGAATAATGGTTATTATAAATGATATGTCCCGGAAAGGGATATATTTGTTCGAGGTAGCTAAATGGTTTTGGGCTACTGTAACCAAGTAGTAAAATCTCGCAGGCAACCGTAATCGACTGGTACTCGTCGTTGTCGTAGTCAATAGAGGTAGGCAATAGGCGTAGACTAATAGGATAGCCAATGGCGCAGTCCAATGGGCGTCGTCATAGACTTGGACTCTATCGTACCTCCACGTCAGTCTGTATTTATGGCTGACACCAGTCAGTCATATTCCTGTGAGGGGGAACACGGGTGTATGCATATTCATTACATCAATAAACTATACACAAAGATCTATACAACCATAGATACGTCAGTAAAGAAACAAATCACCACCACAAAATTCTAGATAATTTACGTAAATCAGCCCAAGTTAGATAATCTAGCAACTCCAACAATAAGGAAATATTTGTATCAGTTTAAAAATAAATATTTACAGGCTTTAGAAGTAAGCAATCATAAAGTAAATTTAGAGTATTTGAAAATAAACAAAGAAGGCAAAAACAAGCAGAAACACCGTAAACGCAGCATTATATGGTTTAACCGTAATGTCCAAACTAATATCGGAAGTATCTGTCTATATTTCTGAGATGAGGTATTATGCACACTATTTACATTATTCGGACTATTGTCCTCATCTTTGTCGCCATATTTATTACAGCATTTCGGCCGTTGTACGCTCCGGCCTTCTTCAGGTGGTTGGAATATCGAATTGAACCGCTTATTTCGCTCACTGTTCTAGTTCCACGTGCCATGTTTTTAATGGATGTCAGGTGTCAATTATCACCTGTTAATTCCTCAAGGACACATGGCACAGTGGATAAAGGCGTTAATTAGATCCAGTGACAGGATCCAAAGAGTGTGAGTTCAATACCCGGTTAGGGCAGTGGAGAACTTGGAGAGGGGGGGGCGTACAACGGCCGAAACGTTGTTATAAATATGGCGACAAAGATGAGGACAATAGACCGAATAATGTAAATAGTGTTAATATCGGCAGAATGTTCCTAAATTTAATTCATAAGCACTTTAACCATTCACCAACATTAAAAAAGAGTTTTAACAAAAATATGTTAAGAACAGCTACAGCTGCGTTAATAACATAGGCACAACCATCTCCCATCATAACATTATATAAAACGAATATATTTCCAACAAAGAAAACAAATTCTTCTAAAAATAAATGCAACTGCCATAAAAATATGATATGTCCCTTAAACCGTCAATGTATAACTGATAATATCGTATACCAGGCGCGCATGCATACTGGTAATGATGTTAAATTTTATTTTCGTTCCACTGAAAATCCATGAAAATTTCGTTTTTACCATCATCGAATAACTTTCGATAATATAAAATACATAAACAGCACTGCTCTCTCTAGATATTTCTGGCAGTTAAAAAATAATGGTAGTTCCTCTTCTATTAACTGGAATATTATAGGAAGAGCCAAAGCTTATAACAGAGAAGGAAATAAATGTAATTTCTATCTTGTTGAAAAACTGGTTATGCTAAAACGAGCTTATTAAACAAGAGAAATGAATTTTATGGTTACATGTAGACATAACAATAAATACCGGCATAAATATGTTGATCCAGATTAATTTTGAATGTAAATTACTGCTTATTGTTAATGTAAATTACTATTTATAAATTAATGTTTTTTAAAAGACAAGTAATCTCCCTTTAATTGAAAAAGAATTAAAAATTAAATAATGAATATCTAAAAAACAAAAAAAGAATTTTTTTTTTTTAAATTTATATTTCTTACATACATATATAAATTCTGCTTGTTTTAATTGATAAATATAATTTTAAAATTAAAAAAAAAAGCTGTAATCCCAGAATAATACATAGCTGTACCGGCATTGGGATAACCAGATATATTAGAAATGAAATTAAGTAACGGTCAGTCCATACTTAGCACCTGAAGACTGGGTTGTTCATGAAACTCCGAGTCGTGCTAGTGGTAAGGGGTATATTTATTGATATATATTAAGAGCTCTGTTATATTACATCAATCAGTGTTTTATTAACACCGGCACTATATGTGCGATATATATATATCTGTCTGTGGATGACAAAAATATTGGCTCCTGAAAAATTAATTTCGGTTGAGCTCTTTGGTTTGAGGTGTGAGTTTGTAAACAGTGACTATTTAAATTACTGCTTATTGTAAACACAGACGATTTAAGCTAATATTGCACGACTCTTCGGCAGAATTGAGTCACTGTCAGTCACTGTGTGTTTATCTAAATCTAAAAATAAACACGCTAAAATTCACCTTCATCCCTGTCGTGCGCCGACGGCTTAGTGGTAGAAGTTCCGACTGACGCAAATCAGTCGGGTTTCGATCCTAGCTAGAGGCAACCGGACGTCTAGCCACACTGATGTGCTGTGAAACAGCGAAACAGTCTGCCTGTGGATGACAAATATATATATATATATATATATATATATATATATATATATATATATGCGCAAGTATTTATGTGTATAAGTGAATGTATTAAAATTGTATGAATTAAAGTGATAGATTCAAGTAGTTAAGATTGCTCTAGCAGTCGGAAAATACTTATTACAAGAATGGAAAATACCAAGCAGTACCAGTATTTAGCTACATATACATTTGTTGTACTCTATCGCGAGACAATTTATTGTAAATTGTATGAATTGAAGCAATAGATTAAAGTAAATAAGATTGTTTTAGCAGAAACAGAACCAGTATTTAAGCACCTTTAAGTATCTATTTCGAGATACTCAGTTGTAAATTGTATGAATTAATGTAATTTTGTAAGTAGGTAACTCAGTGGAGTAATGGATAGCGGCTCGGGTTGAGGAAGTATGAAGCTATAAATCCTCTTCTTCTCCTGGGTCAATAGCAGGACAGACCGGGTTCTATTGTCTTGGATGGCAACTGGTCTACCGAAGATGGCGAAAAGAACAATCTGCCTCGTCAGTAATGATCGCCTAAACATGTATCACACATAACTGACGGAGGTAACCATTCCATAGTAGACAGGTATGATGTTTTTCTTGAGAATAATTTTATGGCGCAGTCGAAAATTAAAGCTTATTTAATTGTAATAGCCATCATAAAGTAGAAATATCAGTCATCATGTTAAAATATGTCAATAATATTATTTATTTGTTTTGTTCTAATATAGCATGTATAACATATGCATGTTCGATTCTCAATGTGTTAAAATTAGTTTTCTATACTGGTGTTTTTTTTTGTTTTGTTTTTTTGTTTATTTTTGTTTTTTATGACTCAAAGACATTATATTTTAAACTCTAAAATATTTCATTATTTATAAGCCTAATTTGGTGTATCTCGGCTGCATTGAGGTTAAATTTTGTTTTCTGGAAGCTTTACTTCCCTATTGACGTTGCGACGATGTGCTATTAGATTTTATTTGTCTGGCGATGACAACTTCTGTTTTTTATTTCTCGGACACTGTGATTCCTCTCGACTTTATTAATGTTCCAAAAAGACCGAATACTTACATCTTTTATAACACCTGTTGTTGCTATAATTATTACTACAAATTGAAATTCATTCAAGTGTCAAGATCTCTTGTTCCATGTAGTGAGTTGAAGTTGTCAGACTTTTCGCAAGTTCTCTTTTCTTGTGTAATCGCTTTAGAATTCAATAAGCGTGTCATCGTGTAGGAGTAGTCGTAGCAATAATAATAATAATAATAATAATAATAATAATAATTATAATAATGATTTGAAACATTTGCTTTTGTCGTTGTAATAGCGGCAGGGATAACATCTGACATTGTACATTTAACGCAAGTTATTCATTGATGTGCTCTTGTCGACATTTTTGTAACTACTTTCCTTTATGTTGTTGTTGTTGTTGTACAGAAAATGACATAAGTTTACTCTGCCAATGAGGATAAACACCTGCATTTATTCCTGGTCTAAGTGGTGACATGGATATAAATAATAATTAGAGTAAAAGAAACAGCGATTTCCACGTGACCTACATGTTTTGCTGTCTAAATTCCTAAACACGCTAAACACCGACAGAGGCTCAAAAGCTGTCTGTCTAGAAGTGGTAAAACGTACCGGACACAACGAGGCTATGGATGACAAAGAGGTATAGAGTTACTTTATTTTTTAATCACATTCACCCCATGCAAGACAGTGAAGCTACTAAGACACATGGGGTTACTGAGTGTGAAAGAATTAGAAACCAGAAACCTTTTACTAAGAAGCGAGACAATAGAAGAGTAACCAGGAAAACAGTAGATGATAATTGATATTGAATTTAAATTTTTGAAGATCAAAGTTGGTTGGAATGCAAAAAAAAAAACAAAAAAAAAAACGGATGGGAGTTCCACAAGCGAGAAGTGCGATAAAAGTAACTGTTAGCATAGAACTTACGGTCATATCTAACCAACACAACTGTAAAATGATGAGACCACGCCGCCAATCTAGTACTGCGATTAAATTCGTAAAGTCTAGGAATCATAGCGAAGATCTCACCAGAAGTATTACCATGAAATTATTTATAGAAAAGACACAAGGAAGCAACTTTACGGTGGTGAGAATGTGAATGAAGCCGAGACGCCAGGTCAGGACAAATAATATTGCTGATTCTTCTTTGGATGTTATCAAGAATCTTTATAGCAGGAGCAGCGGACTATATGTGGCAACAATATTCAAAGCAAGGACGAATAGTAGACATGTAGGATAAATCCTGTAGAGAAAAATTGTCAAGCACGACACAGAGAGCCAATTTTCTTAGTAGCAGACCTAGTAATGGATTCAATATAATCTTTCAAGTTATTCTCCTGGTGGTTAGCATCAGCCATGCTGATGGAAGGCAGAAAGGAGCCTCTCAGATGATTAATAGAGAGCATTTTTGTTTGGGAGTCGTTAAAATTAACAAGCCATTCTTTGCTCCAGTTAACAACAGACAGTCGGTCTTTTGTAAGATCAGCTACCAATTTGACTTTATCGAACTGATCAAATTTACTTTCGGGACAGGAGTAAATGGTTGTGTACTTACAAAAGTGTTGTAACCTAGGGAAGGTTACTGAATAGAATAATCAAACGAAGTTTGGTAATGAGCGATAATATTTAGGACAAGAACAACACATATAAGATTCTCCAGCGGCGCGTAGAAGAAGTAATCAACTGCTAGAAGTGAGTCAAGTGACTTCCACAATGAATATCCAATTGCAGGATATTACGAGAAGAGACTCTGCCCTTCGACATAATCTCATCTGAGGATCCTATCTGCCCGGAAGCAGAGAGTTTGATCAGCACAGCTGGAGACAAATCTCCAACTGCAGGATATCTACCAACCGCCTTCACGCGGTCAGATGTGGCACAAGGCCGAATTTAATGTGGGGTATCCGAGCCCGAAGGCTTGACCAAAAATTCCCCGTAGACCACGTATAAAACGGGGTTGGGTAGCTGTACCCGAGACGAGACTCTGTCCCTCGACGTAGCCTCGTCTGAGCATCCCGAAAGCAGAGAGTTTGACCAGCACAGCTGGAAACGAATCTCCAATTGCAGACCAACATTTACTACTGTATTTATGTGAACGGGGCCATATCTGTTATCGTCCGTAGGTATGCTATAACAGAAAGAAATGTTCAAAGACATTTGAGGAATTTATATTCTTTTTTTTTTCGATTTTTGTTCTTGTGTGGATTTATCTTATAACATACAAAGCGCACATGCATAATAACAGTGCATTAAATGCATATGCATAATCTGTTGCGTTCTTGCTGCATACATCCAAGTATTGCGTTAACTCCACACTAATACCATCGTAAAATGCATGAATACATCCCTTCTTCCCCCAGAGAGAGCTTAAATAGAAGTGTAGACTGGATTCAGTAAGATTTGCGTGGTCAAACCATGGAGAAGACAACGGGAAATCACTCCACAATATCTCCCAAGAATGCATCGCAATTCTCAGATAATAATTATGCAGGGGTCCCTGCAGGGCCCTATCCTCGGACCTACGCTGTTTCTGATCTTCATCAACGACCTTCCCGGTGTAATCAGTTCCGAAAATAGATATCTATGCTGATGACACAACGATTGACTCCTGCCTTAGTAGCAAGTCTGAGAGATTCGACAAAGTAGAAGTGATACCTGCTCTTGAAAATGTGGTTAACCGTAGCAAGAAATGGCGTGTACTTTTTAAAAGCCTGCATGTAATCACCACAAGGAACCTTTTTTGCTTGCCACTAACATGGCTGATGCTAAACTCCAGGAGAGCAAAACTTTGCACTTTATTGGGCTCGCGTTTTCTCCTGAAATGAAGTGTGGGGGCTATATTGAATCAGTTGCTTCATCTACAGCTAGGAACTTTGATTTACCGTGTCATACCAGACAATTCTTCTTGACAGAATCTGTCATGCACATTTATATATCTACAATTTGTCCCTGTCTTGAATACTACTGCCGTATCTGGTCTGGTGCTCCTACTATATATCTGAAAATTCTTGACAAAACCAAAGAAGGGTCTGTAAAGTAATCGATTCTGATCAGGCATCTCGGCATCTCGGCATCAGTCACTTTCTCATCGAGGTAGATTGGCTTCTCACTGACTTTACTACAAATATATTCACGAGTTTATAAAATTAAAATTAAAAAAATTAAAAATAACGTGATGCCACGAAAATTCATGCAGTTGAGGTACCAAGAAGGAGAACAATTGCACTGAAAAATATTTATAGAAAAGATAGTAGGACGTCACGTTACGGCGGCGGGAAAATGACTAAACTCGAGACATTACAAAAATACATACATATATATATATATATATATATATATATATATATATATATTATCCCTCAGTGCTAGCACAACTTGGGGTTTCATGCACAAGGAAATCTTCAGGTTCTGAGTATGGAGTAACAGTTAATTAATTTCAATTCTGATATATCTTGATATAATAATGCCGGCGCAGCTATATATTATGTTGGATTACTGTTTATTTTAATTTTTTAAATTATATTTGGCTATTAAAATAAGCGAGATTTATATATGCATGTAAGATAAATAAAATCAAAATTAAAAATAGCATCAATCGTGAAGCCAAGAAAATAGTCTTGGAGCTAAAAATTGATGACAGGATCCACAAATTCCACAAACAACAAAATTTGTCACAGTTAAAAACAATATCGGTAAAATAGAAAAAACACAATTGAAAGAACATGTAAATAAAAGAACAATGCTCGAGGAATTAACCAGTAGCACAAAACAGCTGAAGCCATAGAATGGTTTACTGATATAAAAAGAAAGAATGAATGTATTCATCCAATTCGATATTTGTTGCTTTTACCCGTCTATCACCGAAAATTTGCTAATGTCGGCTATAAATCTAGCAATAAATTACTGTTCTATTAGCGGTCGCGAAATAAATATCATAAAACAGCTACAAAAACCTATACTATTCCATAAAGGTTATCTGTGGACCACATATAGCGTGCTACTTGATTGGTGTGCTACTTTATATGGACCGAGTGGTTAGAACGTTGGCTTTCTGACCGTGTGACCCGGGTTCGAATTTTAAGGAAGGTGACTTTTTGGTGATATCAGTCTGGAGGAGGCCATCCCAGAGTGCGGCACCTTTGGAAGGTGCCTGAAAACCATAGCACGGTTTGACCCCAAGCCTTGTGAGCGAAATTGGGCAAACGGAACTCTTGGGGGCCGCCGATGGCTGCGCTAGCACGAAGCCACGAATCATCGTGACCGAGCGTGCTGGCCTTATTCAGATTGTTGATCCCGCTAGACAACACGCTCTTTCCCCAAAAGAGTAAGTAAGGTCTGCTCAGCATAGTTGCAGTATAAACCCTAGGTGGGCTCGGTGAGTGTTAAACAAACACAAAATTCGTCTCAGCAAGCGTCTGAAACAGGGATTAGCTACCCGCACTAGTAGACGGGCATCTTCGAATACGAGTGGCTAGTCATAGACTAGATTGGTAATTCGGTCTCACCGTTTTACTGTTGAACTAGCTAGATGCAACCGTCAGTTCTTTTCTAATAGTTTCTTCTAATAGTTCTCACCGGTAGAACTCACTTTTGATCGATTGCTTCCCTGCCACCTACATTCTTCAAAGATTTAAATGCCACATCAATCACCATCTTCTGCATTTATGAACTCTGTTCTTTTATTGTTCTTTTCCACACCTTTTATCACTAGTCAGCTCATTCTCTTATACTCTCTGTAATCCCTGCGTCTTAGAGGCATTATCGCCTTGTTTGAGGTGAAATGATAAAAAATAAAAATAATGAAAGAAAATTTATTCGTTTCCTACGGGTTGTCAACCTGTTGCAGGTTATTTAAAGCCAGAATATATTTTTAGACTGTAAGAATTCTTTTTTTTTTTTTTTTTTGAGATAATAATTACTTAGCAATAAAAGTTTTATTACTCTAGCAGTGGGAGAATACTTACAACAATGGAAAATGCTAAACAGAACCAGTATTTAGCCACGTACATTATTTGTGTTGCTCTATTTCGAGACAATCGACTGTAAATTTTATGAATTAATGTAATATTGTTAAGTAGGTAACAATTATGGCGTAGAAGGATACATTCTTTTACTTGAGAATGTGAGTAGAATCGAGGGGATTCATACCATTCCTGAGGGAACTTACGCGTAAGTGAATATAACGAACCCAACGGGAACTGGAACTCGGCTCACCGATTAACAATTCCGAACCATTATCCATTACACCACCTGTACATTCAAGTTGGTATTCCCAAGCTATACTGACCAGGCACGACCGCGTTTAACTTCGGTGATCATACGAGAAAAGGAATCTGGGCAGAGTCCTTGGAATGGAAATCTTAGACTGGGTGCTTTATGTGCATATAATATATAAATAGGATTGCAAAATGCAAACGACAGACAAACCCATAAGTAAAATGATAAACATTTTCAAATTCAAAACACGACTGGAAATGGGCATAAAAACACACCTAGAAGAGTTAAATTTCCTAAATGTAACTTTAAACTCCCAAAAATGTACATACCAACCATTCAGGAAACAAAACGACATGCCATTTTGAATATTTTTCCGTTAATGCATACATTTTACAGTGCATTGTCTCTAGAAAGAGTAGACTAAAATGATACATGGCTAAATACTGGTTTTGTTCCCAAATGCAGACATGCAAACAAATTCCTACTTGTAGCATACCTACGGACGATAATGTGTACGTCTCCATTCACATAAATATAGTAGTAAATACTGTATGTTGGTCTGCAGTTGGAGAGTCGTCTCCAGCTGTGCTGGTCAAACTCTCTGCCTTCTGACAGAGAGGATCCCAGACGGCGCTATGTCTAAGGGCAGAATCTCGTCTCGGGAAACAGCTACCCGACCCCGTTTTATACGGGGTCTACGAGGAAGTTTTGGCCGAGCCTACGGGCTTGGATACCCCACATTAATGTCGGCCTTGTGCCGCATCTGACCGTATGGAGCGATTGGTACATATCCTGCAGTGGGAGATTTATTGCGGAATTCACTTGATTCACTTCTAGCAGTTGACTACTTCCACGCGCCACTGGCGAATCTTATATGTGTTGTTCTTGTCCTAAGTATTATCGTTCATTACCAACCTCCGTTTGATTATTCTATTCAGTAACCTTCCCTGGGTTACAACACTACTAAATTATCTAAAAATTCTTTGTGATTCCAGATAAAAAAAAATCTTATTTCAAATATAAAACATTGGAACGCATAGAAAGATGCTCGGAATGAGAAATCTCAAAGCCAAGTTCGAATTCCAGTCGAGTTCGTTACATTCAATTAAGCGAAATTACCCCTGGAAAAAGTATGAATCCACCATTTCTCGCTCGATCTATGCCTTGGAAAGCAACCAGTCTAGGAGAAGTACAACTCTGAATTAAAAACCTTAGGAGAGTGTTATATAGTAATATAGTATCGCTGCCGACACTTGAGTTTGAACATAGATCGCTGGTGAGGCAAACACGGCGGTCACATTATTGAATTAAGTAGACCATGTGACTATAGAGGAAACGCATATATGGGAGGTAGCATGTCTAATTGATCGCTGTTTTCTAGTCTATATGGGATATATGAATTGTATATATGGGGACGAGTTAGGACTTCATACAGTTTCTGAGGCATTATGGTGAATGAGGTAAAATGTTATGGAAGGATGCGTTGTTTAGGTGAAAGGAACATTGTTTGTTTGGGTCAGTGTTTGTGGTTAGCTAAGTTTAATGTTAAGACAGAAGACCATCCTTTCCCCCACTCCCGCTTCTGGTCTTGAGCCGAATTTGTACAAATCACGTACAATGAATATTATCGCTGATTCTAGTCTAACCTCTATTACTTTACGGATCCTCATTTCTACTCTATCCTCTATTACCATACGGACCGCTATTCTCTACTCTATTCATATGCTATTTTTTTATTCGGACCACTATACGAATTGCTATTCGAGCGAGTATTATCGAGTAAGTACTATTGGTACGAGTGTTATTCTAAGGTGTCTGACACCAGTATTGTTAAAACGGGGTACTATAGTTGTATCTGCGATTGCAAAGTCTCTACTACAACGAACATTGCGAAAGTAATAACAAGTATTTATTGACATTACAAAAGGGAGTCTGTCTGGGATCCTTGTAGGCAAACTGTGCACCAGGTCTCATTTTTAATTTCTTCTGAAAAGTGGGGATTTTTGTGCCCAAGATTTCACCACTATAATCAAAGAATAAGTTCCATTAATCTACTGATGAGTTCTAGGAGCTGAATTGTTGGACCCACATACGTCGAAGATAATGTGAGACTCCATCATATATAATGCTTTGTCCCTTCGGGACGTAAGCAATTATGGCCAAGCAGAGATTTATTTTTCTTATTATCTGTCATGAATTATTCAGTGAATAGGTTTCGCGTTGCCCTGTTCGGTATATCTACAGGGTGATTGAAAAGCAACTATCCATTATAAAATATTTGAATTTTATATTAACTATAATTTTGATAAGAAATGAATATGAGAGGAAAACATTTAGCATGAGGTTTTATTTAAAATTCAATATGGACACCAGATTTCGCTACCAGTTTCTCAAGCCGCCCAGGAATCGCCTCATCTGATTTCACCAACAGCTCTTGTGGAGTGGAAGACATAACGTCTTGTATTCGCCCTTCAAGTTTTTCCAAAGTCTTGGTTTGGTAGAGTAGACCTGCTCTTTTAACCAATCCCAAAGAAAAAAGTCACAGAGTGTTAAGTCGGAACTCCTGGCTGGCCAACCACGCATAAAATAAGGAGTTATTTTTTAATCACCCCGTAATCGTCGTCGTCGACTTTATCTCGTATGCAAGAATTTAATTTCTCCTTTGCTGATCGCTTCCTTTATGATGATGGCGTTGATGGCTAAATTCGCCGCCAACGTTCAGGTTCAGGACTAGAAGCTTGAAGTTTCACCCAAATCTGCTCCCGTCATCCATTCCCTATCCCCGATTAGGTTTACAAGATTTGGTTGGAGGTGAAACAAAATCAAAGTAGAAGAAAGTGTCCATGGCGTGAATTTGTCTAAGGTGAAACTCAACTTGCCAGGAAGTGAGCCGCACACTTGATTTCATGAACTTCTTCTGCGGTACATATGGAATGAGACATGCGGAATTGTTATGAAACTGCAAAGACTGCCGCAAACTTATAATTTCGAGTGACGCCTTCTGTAGCATGTCTGCCTAGCGTAGCCCTTTTCATCCGCTGACTCAACCATTGGGGTATGTTATAATTGACATCCGCTTGTTCCACCGTTGTAGTCTTTAGGGTTGGTCGTGTCTAGTTTGGGTCCTCGCCTTCGACCTTGCCGCTAAGAGTGGCTCTGCATTTATATAACTATGAATTAATTTTCAGGTAGTAGCCCTTCATTCATACAAGTTTGATGAATTACAATAAATGAGGAATATTTTTTAAATTTTATTTTAGTTTTTTTAACATTTGTTTTTATAAAGTTGCATAATCAAGATACGAAGAAACAGTTTGTCCCGGGTAAGAAATTGTTTCTGGATCCTCTTTGTTTTGATATCATATATACATTAAAAATAAACGCCATAATGCAAGCGACTTAAAATTGAATTTGCTGCATTTTGAGTGTTTCCTTTGTGTTAGGGTCCGTCTACTCTGGAAATAAACTAGCGATTTGTGGTTCTCGTGGTACGGGATTTGTTTCCGATCGCGTCATCAGCATTATTATTATCATCAGTTGCATGACTATATATGCTCGTAGGGTTCCTGAAAAGCTAAGCGCTTGACCAGCTCCCTCCATATGGTTCGATTGCATGCCTGTGTGGAGTCTCTTTGAAGGATCTTTTAGATCACTCACTGACGTTGCGAACCCATATTTACCCTGTTTTCCTATTCTTTTGCTTAAGCCGGAAACGTGTAGGATGGTAGTGGAAAGATTTCTGGCCCTCATAAACTTGTCCATAAAATTTCAATTTTCTCTTCTTGTTAGTAATTATGAGGTCTTCCGACCGACCCGTTTTCTTGTCATCTGGTGTCTCCCGCCGCTTCATTTATGATGCGATCTACTTCGGTTTGGTTTGGGTTGGTTTGGTTTACGGCATATCAACCACTATGGGTTATTTAATGCCGACAACATTTTTATTGCTGGTAATAATTTATTTTTCAAAAATGTATTGCTGGTAATAATGTTTTACAAAGTATTTCTGGTATTAAAACCTATTTTTACACTTTCGTAGTGTTTTGACCCCAGTTAGGGGTTAAATATTTGCCTTATAGATGGGAACCTAACAGGTGATACCATCCTGGATCAGAGTGTACCTGGGAACACCAGCAATTAAGAGGTGTTTCCAAGCTCCTCAAAACTTCCTGATCAGAGGCCTTGCTGTTGGATGTAGTTTATCGTCTTACCCAGGACGCGGATGTAGTTTATCGTCATACTCAGGACAGGATCTACTACGGAGATACCTAGAATGGTATTGTACGATCCTATTTCTAATACTTGGATTTTTTTTTCTGTATTTCTGCTGTCAGTCTGCAAGATTCGCTGGCGGACAGAAAGATCGCGAAGGCCAGCGCACACAACGGTCTGATCTTTGATTTCAAGTAGACGTCCTTGTCTTTCTAGATAGTTCTTAGATTATCGAATGCTACCAGTGTATGAACAACTCTTGAAATTATTTCCGTTATGAAGCTGTCTTCGCTAACAATGGAGACAAGATATTTGAATTAGTTCATTACTTTAAGTACGATGATATGTTATCTTCGTTCTCCGGATAGAAGCGAAAAGTATTTATTACATCGCTAGTCCTTGTTTCTTGTCTTTCTTTACGGCAGCGGATGTTGGACGATTTCCTCAAAGATGAAGAAGACACTCCAGGCGACAGAGATGTAGTTCTACAGAAGGATGCTAAGGATATCATGTCCCGAGCGTGAGAGCAACGATGAGATCTTGGAGAGGTTGCAAACATGGAGGAGGCTTATACTTAACATCAGGAAGAGGCAGCTGAAATTCCTGGGACACATAATGAGGAAGGAGGGCCTGGAGAATCTGATACTCACGGGTCGAATAGAGGGAACGAGGGATAAGGGAAAACAACGCGTGATATACCTGCCGGGCTTAAGCAAGTGGATAAACAGAACGTGGTCTTGGGAAGGAAGCAGAGAGAAAGAACTTGAGAGCTGCAAGGGATAGAGGGAGGTGGAGAGCCATGATCGCCTACGTTCTGAAAGGACATGTCACATAAAAAGGAAATAAAATCACTGCTCCATCTGAAAAATATCCTCTTTCTCAATCCCAAACCAGGAGGTATTTTTCTAATCCCCTGAGCTTTTATTTGCGGAGATCACAATCAGAACAACGGAATGTTACAATAATTTAGCAATGCGGACAACTGGAGAATATAAACTAGGTTTATATTTTTACAATCATTTCACCCCAAGCAAAGCGGGAGTGTCACTAATACGCAAGAGGTTACAGTGAGTGAAAGTAAGAGAAAAGACTGGAAATAGGGGGATTGAGGAAAGGATAAAAAGAAGAACAGAGAAGGATTAAAAGAATGGCGATCAAGGCATCAGAAGATGTCGATTGACATTACGTTTAAATTTTTGAAAACTTTCGTTATCAGAGAAGCAAGCAAGAGGAAGGGAGTTCCACTTTCGGGAAGTGCGGGAGAAGTAGCTGTTGGAGTAGAAGAGGCGGCTACATTTAACTGTTTCGACAGTAAAAGGGTGGGACAGAGATGCCAACCCTGTACATATTTATAAGTCCGCCATTCACCCATATCTTGAATATTGCTGACACAGAGTGTGGTGCTTCTGCTATTTATTTAAAGATTCTTGCTAAAATAAAAAGAAGAATCTGCAATATTATCGGTTCTGATCTAGCATCTAGACCTCGGTCACTTTTCCCGAGCTGTAATGTAACTTCCCTGTGCCTTTCTTTTATAAATACTTTCACGCTAATTGTTTTGGTTCATTGGAAGCTAGACTTTATGAATTTAAGCGTACTAATGGGTTAGCGGCAAGGTCTCATCATCTTACATTTGAAATTCATAGATGTAACCTTAAATCCTATGTTGACAGTTTCTTCTCGCATCACTTTTCGCTTGTGGAACTCTCTTCCGGCATCGTGCTTTCCAGCCAAATTAGATCTACAAAAATTTAAATGCAACGTCAATCGTCATCTAGTGTTTTCCTGATTACCTTTCTATTATTATAATTCTTAATTCCAGAAAGAGCAATGGTCCGATTTCTCTTATCGGAAGGTGTGTCAGGGGCTGAAATTCATCAGAGGCTTTTAACACAATACGGCAGCCGTGCACTACCGAGGTGGAAGTGTGTATGAGTGGACCGAGAAGCATAAAGAAGGAACTCGACACTGGAAGAGAGATAACCGCTACTATACCTGAGACACCTATTTTCTTGAAAATCTTTTTAAATGAAAGATTTCAAAAGCTTCAACCGATAGCTTCACTGACTGCTTTGTCAATTAAATCTTTCCTTATAAGGAAACAGCTAATTTTTTAAAATCATTTCAACACAAGCAAGTCAATAGAGCTACTAAGATTCAAGGGGTTACTGACTGTTAAATATGAGAAGAAAAAAACACTATTAAGCAGAGAGAATGATAAAAGAAGAAGAATTAATAAGACAGAAGATGACGATTTGCATAGCGTTTAAATTTTTGACCATCAAAGTTGTCAGGAAAGCAAGAAACCGGAAGAGAGTTCCGGAAACGAGAAGCACGAGAGAAGAAACTGTTACCATAGAACTTACGGTTACAGCTAGCCCTTTTAACGGCAAACGGATGAAACATTGCCGCAAATCTAGTACTACGCTTAAATTCATAAAGGCTAGAGTACAATAAAGGAAAGTCCGTCATAACAAATGCCATTAAATATTCAAAGAAAAGGTACAGGGAAGTTACGTTACGGCGGTGGGATTGTGATTGAAGCTGAGATGCCAGGTCAGGATCAATAAAATTGCAAATTCTTATTCTTATTTTATCAAGAATCTCTGAATGCATAGAAAATGAAGCAGACAAGATGTGACAGAAATATATCAATGCCCTGATAGACTTATAAATGTGTATTCAGCATAGAAAATATTGATTAATGATTCAATGCTAAAATAAATACCCTACCGAGCTGTTACTGAATAATCAAACGAAGGTTTGTTATGAACGATAATACTTAGGACAAGAACAACACAAATAAGATTCGTCAGCGGAGCGTAGAAGACGTAGTCAACTGCTAGAAGAGAGTCAAGTGAATTCCACAATGAATCTACAACTGTAGGATATATACCAACCGACATAGGTTATCAGATGTGGCACAAGGCCGGATTTAATGTAAGGTATCCTAGCCTGTAGGCTCGGCCAAAACTTCCCCGTAGATCCCGTATAAAACGGGGTCGGGTAGCTGTTTCCAGAGACGAGCGTCTGCCCTTCGACATAGCCACGTCTGGTACGGGATTTGTTTCCGATCGCGTCATCAGCATGATTATTATCATCAGTTGCATTGCCCGGAGACAGAGACTTTGACCAACACAGCTGGAGACGAATCTCCAGCTGCAGACCAACATACAGTATTTACTACTGTATTTATGTGAATGGGGACATACCGATTAACGTCCGTAGGTATGCTATAACAGTTCCATAAGCGAGAAGAACGACACAAGAATATTACCATTTGTAATTCAATAGTACCATTCAATAAGATCTAATAAAGAACTGTCATTGTTTAATACCACAAGGATTCATCTATATAAAGCCATTTTTAATCGTTGATCTGAGAAAACCTTTGTAAATGGCTGATAGATTAGACATTTCGGAATTAATTGGACGCCATGCATAACGTACGAATGATAGTCTAGACCTGACGTGGGTATTAAGGCTGACACACAGAAAATTAATTTAAGACTGAGACCCGAAAATTTAATCAGTTTGTTTAAAAAAAGCAAAAAAAAAAAATGCAGCTACATGCTGGGGAGCCTATTCCCTGTCTTCCTGTAGAGCTGGGATCATGCCGCTTGACATCAAACACATATCTATCGCTCTGTTCTACTCGAAAAGTAGCGAAAAATCGCACAACGACATCATCATTAGTAAGATGTCCCGAGAGAACGGGGACAACATAGTCAAGGAAAACATATCAAATGGCATTTACATCCGTTTCCTGACCGACTTTATTCTAAGTGCAGAACAGGCTGCACTGTACGGATTGGACACCATAGCCACTTTCGTGAAAGATAAAGACACCATCCTCCTTTGAGTCTTGCAAGCGAGGAGAAAGTCAACAACAACAGCTGTAAGAGCACATCGGTATAGAATAATGGGAAAACTTGAACCTTAGTGCCCTCTAAAAAAGCGGATGTCAAAAGAACTATTTTCCCCTTGACATCGCTTTTATTTTAACTATCATCACTCCCTCGCCAATGGTTATTGTTTTGGAAAGCGATGATTAGAATTTTAATAAAACCTGAACATATGAAAGTGAATTTATACATGTTCTTGAGAAATTACAACGAAAATAATAAACATTATTCGAACCTGCGAGCCATACGGAAAACCGTCATAAGATCTTACGTGCTTTCAGGAGCTTCTTTGTGACCGAGAGAACAAGGTGCGTATAATCTAATGACGGTTATAATAATAAATTTATATTTGCAATAATAATAATTAGAAATATAAATATTTCTAATATATATATATATATTAGAAATATATATATATATAAATATTTCTAATATATATATATATATATATATATATATATATATATATATATTATAAATATTTATATTTCTAATATATATATATATATATATATATATATATATATATATATATATATATATACCGGGTGTGACAGTAAAATTGTCCAAATCGTGTAACAGAAAATTGTCCAATTGTTAGATTACGCTTTGAACCACTGCATCTTAGAAATGATTAAAAATATCTTATTGAAATTCTCCGAGGTTTTTATAATAGTATTAGACTCTACTTTGAACAATAAGAATGTATTTATCTCTAAGCTGAAATGAGGATCCCTCTTGCCGTTGTGATCTCGTGATACAGTTTTCCTTTTTGCTGTTCCCTCTTATTTTAAGCTTATTCACTGTTCTCTTAAATGGATCTCGAAGATGGAAGTCATAGTATGAATTTTGGTAGCATTACTGAAGGCCTGAATGATCTCTTTCCTCTCACCATTGCTCAGACATAGTTGGGCTGACACAAAACGATTTTAACCAGTTCTATTTCTAGCTGAATAACTCAAAGGGATTTTAGGGATTCTTACGACAAATGGTGTAAAGATGGCTTATCTGAAAACCTGGAAAAAAGGGACTCAGTCCGTCCAGTGGTTTGGACAATTTTGCTGTTACATCTGATATATATATATATATATATATATATATATAGTCATTTACAGAGAGATTGTTTCCCTTTATCACAGCTCATCAGTGTAGTTAGACATGCGATTGCTTCAATGCGGGATCGAAACCCGACTTGAGACATTCACCTTTAGGTCATCAGCACACGCTACGGAAAAGGGAAATTTTAACGCATTATATAGGATATATACGCATTACAGACTACCAAGGGGGCTTAATTCAGAGCGAAGAGCTTTTAGCATTAATCACCAGTAGCCGATAAATTCTTTTACTTCCAAAGTGCCCAACCTACGAAAGGGATATGTTTTATATATAATAAATACTATAGTGGAATGAGAATGTATCCATTTCTTTCTTTCTCTCTCTCTCTCTCTCTCTCTCTCTCTCTCTCTCTATATATATATATATATATATATATATATATATATATATATATATATACATATATATATATATATATATTTGTGTATTTAGGCAGCAATCCTTCTTTCATGCACATTTCATTGAATGCTGCAGAAAAGGTGCTTTTATTTCATTTTTATACAATTTCTCATGCGATCTAATAATGTTTTTCTTTTCAGATGATAAGTTATATAAAAACTGTCCGAATGTTCTTTTTATCCGAGCGCTTTCGGCTATACATGTAGCCATTTTCAAAGATTAAATATTTTAACTGTTAAATAAGAAATAGTTAAATAAATATTAAATAAGAAATATATATATATATATATATATATATATATATATATATATATATATATATATATATATATATATAATCCAAGTATTCAGTTAAACTGCGTACATCCTTGATAATAGCTAAAAGAGTAGCCTAAAGTTTTCGAATATACAGATCATTTGGTCAGTTTTTAAAGTAAAGTTTAATAAAAAAGCCTAATAGCAATCCCTTGTCAGTAGTCTTCAATGAAACACACACACACACGGGCGCGCAACACACACACACGTACACACACACACACACACACACACACACACACACATATATATATATATATATATATATATATATACATATATATATATATATATATATATATATATATATATTGAACAGTTCATAACTCTTAGTACCTGATAAATGGGAAAGCCATGACACTCTGAGTCGTACCGAAAACGTATGAGTAATTATTAATATATATAAAGGGTGTTTCATTAAGACGGATCAAAGTTAGCAGTAAATAAATCAGTGTCATTGGTGAAAATGTATTTATTTCTCTATTTGATCATGTTATTTAAGTCATGTCAATTATTCGTGAAAAGTAATATCGTCCAAATGTCCGACAAATCGGAAAGAAAAAGAAAAAAAATATCATTAGACGCTTAAACTTAATTCACATTTAAAATCGCTTCAAGTTATTGGAACACCCTTTATATTATAAAGATAGATATTGAAGAGTTCGTAACTCTTAGTACCTGATGAATGGGAAAGCCATGAAACTCTGAGTCGTACTGCAAACGTATGTACATGTGTAATTATATATATATATATATATATATATATATATATATATATATATATATATATATATATATATATATAGCATAATGAGAAGCCACGTATACTTTCTTGATATGTATATAATATATGGATAAAATAACTGAAAAAAAAATGTGGGTGTTTTTTTGCGAAAGTATTTATTTATATGATTTTATATATATTTAATATTTCAGACCACCTCGGTCCTTCCTCAGAATTTAATTAAATTCTGAGGAAGGACCGAGTGCTCTGAAATATTAAATATATATAAAAACATATAAATAAATACTTTCGAAAAAAAACACCCAATTTTTTTTCAGTTATTTTATCCATATATTATATATATATATATATATATATAGCGAGAGATAGAGAGAGAGAGAGGGTGCTGCTGAAATACCTTCCTCATATACCTCCTCGAATTACCTAACACATAATTGTAAGACATTAACTAGATGACGATAAAGACTCCATTGCCATTAATTTATTCCCTTTATGTGGGACGTATTTCTGGAAAATAGGTATTTCTGCCGCACATTATATATATATATATATATATATATATATATATATATATATACAGGGTATATCAGAAATACTTTTTACAAATTTTGTGGGTAGGTTTCTCACCAAAACAAGGACAATAGTTCCTATAAACGTTTGTCCGCAAATATTTCGTTTTTGAGTTATTAATTTTAAAGAAAGTTTACGGCAGAGGGCGCTTTGTTGCCATTTAGACTAGATTACATTTGTCATTCGTATTTGTGGCTTGTCTATATTCAGCGTTTAACGTGTGGCGTAGTGAGTTAACTACGAATTGTTCTGTTTTACAATGCCAAGATATCCATATCGTGAGCAGGCAGATATGATGTATACATAGGGCGCGCGAATTTGTAATGGGCGTGAGGCTGCACGGCTGTATCAAATTGTCCTTCCAGATCGAAGACAGCCAGGTCATCCAATTTTTGCTGCTGTTTATCGTCGCGTGGCACCACAGACTATGGATCGAAGAAAACTGAGATACGTTGGTGCGCCTGACCACGAAGAGCACAATCTCCAGACTGTCGGAGATAATCCAGCTATCAGCACATGTCAAATGGCATTAGTATATCGTACATCTCATAGTGCCGCATGTAAGGTATTTCAAGTTCAGCTTCTGTCATTTGCAACACGTGCAGAATCTTTCGCCCTTTGATCACTCACCACTGGAGACCTTTTGCTGGTGATTTATTGCACAAATTGCTGCTCTATTGTTTGTCTCTTTAGTCTTGTTTACGGATGGGGCAACATTTGGAAGAGATGGAATAACAAATTTACACAACCAACGTTTATGCGCTGATCAGAATCCCCATGGTACAATACAGGGTATACACCAGCAGCAGTTTATCATTAATATGTTGGCTGGAATTGTAGGTCACCCAGTACGTGTTCTCCCAGCACGTCTTACAAGGACTGTCTACAGCGGCTTTTTTTCTAACACACTTCCAGACCTGCTAGAGGATGCATCCCTGCTAATACAGAGTCGGATGTGATTCGTGCATGATGAGGCTCCAGCACATTTTAGTCAAATTTTTTTGTGATGCACTGGCTGACATCTACCATGAAAGGCGGATAGATAGCAGAGGATATTTTCAATGCTCCGCACGTTCTCCCTGACCAAAATCCTTTAGGTTTTTATCTATGGAGCCACCCAAAACAATTGGTTTATGCAGCACACATTGATAATGCAGAGACGCTTCATCAGCATGTCAATTACCCGACGGGTGCATGCGTGTGTAGAAGCAAGCGGAGGACATTTTGAGCATTTGTTATGAGTTGCTGTGTAGTGGCACAATGATGGCTTTTTGGACATACGATTATGTGGATGTTTTATCCTGTTTTGATGTAAGGAACATGCCTGCAAAGTTTGTATAAGTATTTTTGATATACCCTGTATATATATATATATATATATATATATATATATATATATATATATATATATATATATATATATATATATATATATATATATATATATATAGGTAACTATACTCGTCTCGAAAAACCTTCGGTTTCTTGATTTGCCAATGATCACATCAATATCGAAGGAAAAAAAGGTTTTAAAAAAAGAAAGCGTCAGGAACATGAACGTCTGTCGAAAATAATCGTACAGCTTACAGGTTCAAAGCCCAAAGAAAAAAACCTTGACACGAGTAAACAACAAACTAAAAAAGTTCTCAATACAGAATATAGCAGACCTAGGCAAACCTAGAGAGCCAGACAAACCTACCAAGGTTTCACCTAAGCTGGCTCTCTAGGTTTGACTATATATATATATAGCTTGTAGTAAAAAAAAGACCTTATACAACTGGAATTTATAAACAGGGATCATAACATTCATTTACAGGTTCGAGGTTAATGTATTTTATTAAAAATTGTTTGCGAGAGTGACTCTTGCCATTTATATCATTAACTTCACTATCTGCTTTTTGTATGAATGATTCATGTAATATTTATATATATATATATATATATATATATATATATATATATATATATATATATATATATATATATATATATATATATGTATGTGTGTGTGTGTGTATGCATGTATATATAAATATATATACATAAATCTATATATATTTATATACATATATATGTACATATACATTTTATTAACAATATATATGTGTGTGTGTGTGTGTGTGTGTAATAGGAACGAAAAGAATAAAAATTCAAACGTTCATAACATTAATTTAAAAGAGGGCTCACTACAAAATGTAGAGTAATAGTTATTTATTATATGTTATTGCATACGAACAGATACATAATCACTACAAAGATACATATTTGTTTCGATGCCTAATTATAAGCATCTCATCAGGTGGTGAACAAAGATGGTTATAGGCGACTTTATTTAAAAATGCTACTTATGGAACATCACTTCTTTTTACATTTTTAAAAAATTTTAGGAAGATATAAGAATAATTTAAATAAAAAGAAAAGAAAGAAATATATAAAAATTTCCATTAAAGGAAAGAAGGAAATATGCAGGTTAAAGGAGAAAAAAGGAGGGGGAAAACATCCATAAAAGGAAAAAGAAAGAAGAAAGAAATATAGAAAGAGAAAAGAAAAGCATAAAAAATCCTCCCTTCTCCGAAGAAAAGGAAGAGAAAAGGAAAGAAGAAAAAGGAAAGAAGAAAAAGGAAAGAAGAAAGGAAGACAGAAGAAGTTGTGGATAAAGATTCAGCCAATGAAAAAACGTTAGCATTTAAATAGAAGTCAAAGAAGAAGATTCAAAATTTAACCGGATATGATTGCAAAACCATAGAAAATATTTTAGATACAATATATCAATAAGTTTCTTTTGAAAGAATCCAACATATTATTTAACAAAATTAAACATAGTACGCAAATAAAAGGCACTTTAAGAAGTAAAACATTTGGCATACCAAATTAACTATACAAAACATTACATTCAAAATTAAAAGTAAAATATAAATTTTAGAATATCTATAGGAATTTTATAAATTTAAAACTAAAAGTGCTGAAAATCAGAGCTAGAGCAAATATAGAAGTGGACACTCAGGTCAACACCAAGCGGCGACACCCTATTTCATGCTTCAACGCAATATTCAGCCCATGAAGTTTTCCCCCTCATATATATATATATATATATATATATATATATATATGTGTGTGTGTGTGTGTGTGTGTGTGTGTGTGTATGCGTGTATGTGTATGTGAAAAGATTTGGTTTGTATACATATATTTGCCGACCGCTTTTTTGCTATAATTTCCAACAGAAATAAGTTAAAATTGATTTATACGCTAATAATGAGAGGAGTCCATTACATTATTGTTTTATAGATTGTCTTCAGCTCTCAGACGTCGTGGCACCATAAACTTAAATATTTCACGGCATTTATTAACGTTGGCTATTTTTCAAATTCACGTCTTCTCGATTCAATCTGACAGGCGCGCACACTGAGCGGTAGATTGTAATAGAGACCCACAACTCCGACACGCAGCAAGGGGCAGATAATGAGTTTCCTGAGGTTTCTACGAGATGTCCGCATTTTTATACTTAACCATTCAACCTCCTCGTTACTCTAATAATAAATATTATGAACAACGGCAAAAATAATGATGGAATGTCTATGTCTCACCAGAGGCGAGATATGGTGCCTAATAAAAGCGTTATCAGGTTTTTCTTCCTCCGACGCCATCGTCGAATATAGTCATTTTTCTCTCTCTTTCTTATTCACATAAATGAAAATTCTCTCAGCTGTTTAACATACCCTGGAACGTCTCCTTTACATCCCAAATTCTAACAGGCCCGACCCCTCCAACTTTCACCACCCTATCATTTGTCATTTTTTTTTTTACCCTAACTTACATACATTTCCGTTCCCTGTGATATCAAAAATACGCACTTCATGATCTTGTTCCATCGAATGCGCACCATTACACTGGAAGCGTTGACTCCTTTTCCGACGTATGATTATTTAAGTGTCATACACCCTTGGGAGAAATTTCTTTCTGCTTTCTTTCTCCCATTCTTCTTTTCTCCCTTTTGTTATCTCCCCCCTCCTTTTCTCTCTCCTTTACTTTCTCTCTCTCTCTCACACACGCACACATACACACACACGTTCGGGAGCAAGATCCCGCCACTTGATATGGATCAACAAAAATCACCATATGTCACGGATTAACACATCCCACCATATGACATGGATGAATACACCTCTCCATACTGATTAACAAAATCCAGCTTACGGCATGGATTACCACATCTTCCCATATGGATTAACATATCACACTATATGATATGTATTTATAAACGTTTACATGCGAATTAACATCCCTAATTATAACGGATCAGAACAAGTTTCCATGCGGATTAACACAGCCTGTCACGTGATATGGATTAACATATCTTACCAATATCGTGGACCAATCAATCAGTTACGTGCTATGCGTGATACAGGCTTAGGCGATCATGTATCTTTCGAGGCAGATTTTTTCCCGCAGTAGGTTGTCATTTTCGTCTGCGGTAGACCAGTTGCCATCCAAGACTATAGAACCCGGTCTTTCCTGCTATTTACCCATAGCTGAGGGAAGTAGGAGGGAATTCATATCTTTCGCAAGGGTATGTAATGGATTCGTCTGGAATTCGAACTCGGCTCTCCGATTCCTCAATCCGAGCCGCTATCCATAACTCCACCGTAGACCAATATAGTTCTTAATATGAGATACATTAGCAAGATATGGATCAACGCAGTTCTGCATATGACATGGATTAACACACCCTATTACATGATGCAGCTAAACACATCTCTCTATATGATATGAATCAATAAAACTCTCCGGATGATATAGATTACTGCCCACAGATATAGATTAACGTACCTTTCAACACGTATTAAGGAATCTATCTAGATGTGGTTATTCAAAACAGTATAATATAGATTGACAAAAGCGGCCGCATAATGTGGATCAACATATCCCACCACCGGGTGTGGATTAACAGGCCATATAATCGGGATTAACAATTTTTTTTACATTATGTGGATAAACATGTTAAAAAATTAACACATTCCGACACGTAATACGGAAAAATAATATCCATTGATCCATCGATAAGTCTTTGGCTTAATGATGAAAAAACTATTTATTTTATACACTGCTTTCTTTTGCCCATCACAGGGACCCCCCCCTGCCTCCCATGAGAATGTCTGATACTCAACTCCACGAGAACACCTCTGCGACTTCTTGGTCTCACGCTGTCCGCTGACCTGAGATGGAACATATGCATTGAATCAATAGCTTCATCTACCGCAAGGAAAGTTCGTTCTCAGTGTCGCGCCAGGAGGGTTTTTTCTCGCTCGAGTCCATCTGCCAAATCTATAAGCCAACCATTCGCCCTTGCATGGAATACTGCTGTCATATATGGTCTGGGATCCCGGTGTTCGTCTCAAGTTCCTTCACAAAATCCAGAGACGGATACGTGGTTGGTCCTGATCTGGCATCTCGTTTACAGTCGCTCTCTCACAGACGTGCCGTCGCTTCCCTCTGTCTTTTCTACAAATATTTCACTGTAACTGCTCCGACGAGCTACTTTCGCTGGTTCTCAAACTGCATGCATTTAAACAGTTCCACCCTTTCACTGTTGAAACGGTCTACTCCAAAAGCTTCATGTCTAGCACTTCCCGTCTGTGCAACTCCCTTCCTCTTATTTGCTTCTCTGATGGCTATAATCTCCAAATATTCAAATGCAATGTCAATCGACATCTCCAGATGCCTTAAAATAAAATAAATAAAAATTAAAAAGTAACAAAAAAAAAAACAAAAAAAAACAATGATGCATTTTTCAGCATGTCTTAGTCGTTTGGAAACATACGACATCCATTAACCGATCAGTCAGTGCTACTGTTTGTTGATATTTACAGAATCTTGCTATTTAAAACAGTTTTTCAATGAAATAGGTTTCTCAAGTTCACGAACTGTTATCATACTTTCCATTAATGATAGGGGGGTTCCTTCCGTCCTGAGTATGATGATAAACAAGGCCTCTGATCGGGAGACTGAAGGTTTTGAGGAGCATGGATCCAACTCTTAACTGCTGTTGTTCCCATGTACACTCTGACTCGGGGTGGGAGCACCTGTTAGGGGGGGGGGTACTAGCTATGGACAAACAGCGAATCCTCCACACAAAAATAAAGACAAAAAAAAAACAATGTCACTAAGACTTAAGGGGTTACTGGGTGTGAAAGAAATAAAAAACAGAAATATTACTAAGGACCGGGAACAGAAGAAGTGTAATCAGGAGGACAACTGATAGTGATTGACATTGCATTTAATTTTTTGAAGATTAAAGTTGGTTGGAAAGCATAGAGCCGAATAGGAGTTCCTCAAGCGAGAAGTGCGAGAAAAGAAAGAGGATATATAACTTGCGGTTATAACTCATCTGTAAATTAATGAGATCTTGACGCCAGTCTCGTATTGCGCTTGAATTTAAAAGAAAAAAAAGTCTAGGTACCATAGCGACGAACTCATTTAAATAATTACCATAAAATTATTTATAGAAAAGACCCAGAGAGACAACCTTACGCGGTGGGAAAGTGACTGAAGCTGAGACGCCAGATCTGGACCAATAATCTGGACTGATTCGTCTTTGGATTTTACCAAGGATTTTCATTCAATCTTTCTTGTGTTCATATAAGTTATTTCTTTTCTGGGCATTGTGTGTAAATCTGCCCGATGTTCTATATATCCTAGCGATTTCGGTTATTCTGTTAACCATCATTAAGGATGTTTTTTTATTCTTTATTTTTAACTGAATGCGTAGATTTTTATATATGTTTCTGGAATGATGAGAATGTTTTGTTTTTTTTTCCAAACACGGTGAGTCGTTGTGGCCGTGTTCATAGTTGATGTTGTTGAACACTATTGCAAGCGATAGACATTATTATATTTAATGTTGGCTTTATCTTTTTTATTATAAGTGCTTCCATTATTTTTAGTGTTTTTTACATGTGGATGCTGTAGATAGATCTTGATAGGTTTTCCTGTGTTTAAACAAGTCCTAATTGTACTATGGTCAGAGAGGTGTAAAGTGAGTCTTCTAGATAGGCATGTGGTGGTATGTCCAATATACTTATTCGTGAATATGGTTTGATCAGTAAAGAAGATCCTTAAAGGTCATGGGAATTCATTAAAGGTTTGGTTTCTCTGTAATTTGGATCTTGTAGGTGATTAGCTGTTGTTAATTATAAGGTTAGCTGTTTCAATTTTTTTATAGTAGATAATTAACTTAATTTCCTTGTTCTGGTCAACGGGAGTTTTGCATTTTCTTTGTAATGTTTCTATGTGAAAATTCATCTTGCATATATATATATATATATATATATATATATATATATCGTTATATATATATACATATATATGTGTGTGTGTGTGTGTGTGTGTGTGTGTTTAGGCAGCAAATGTTCTTTAAAGCGAACACTATTGCAAGTGATAGACATTATTATATTCAACCACATATTTTCATAAATTGCATCGTGCCATAATTTCTAAAATTTTATTAAACTCCCAAATTTTTCTCTAATTATCTTGATGACGACTTAAAAAAGTCGAAAGCTCGGACCATAGTAATTCTACTTTTTCTTCCGCAATGAACGTTTCTCCTTGTTTGCGATGTATTATTCGTAATTTGGAAAAGTCGATCATTAAAATTAATCGACATAAAAAGTCTGTGGTTTTCAATATATATACGAGGATAAGTCAAACATTTTCTTTTTACAGTGAGAGTCACCGTTTACAAGGCCTGGAAGCCACCCGAGGTAGAGGGTTACATTAGGAGGACATTTATGTGTAAAGGTGATGGAGATAACGATTAACCCTGGCCTTGAACAGATTAAGATTGTAGTGATCGGGGAAACATCCTGTTGGGAGTGGTTCACGGGAAGAAGTTGCCCGAGTGGAACTTACTTCTTACCGATAGAATATGGGGGGAATGTGGGTGGTTTGCTACTATGTAAGTGGCATGACGTGTTCTTGCCAAGAGGATGATGAACCAGTTTCAAGCCACAGTCATGAATTGCAGTCATTGAAACCCAGGACCTGTGTGCTGGAGCATTGTCCTGATGAAACAAATCCCCTTTCGCCAGTCTTTCTGGGCATTTGGTTTTGATAGCCTTTCGCAACTGCATCAGCAAGATGGCTGAAAATGGTTAATAAATACAACACCCTTTGCATCCCAAAAAACTGAAGCCATCACCTTCGCTGTAGAGGAGACGACGTTGGACTTCTTTGGATCAGGTTCAAAGCTGGCTCAAAGTGAAGAACTTAAAACACACACTGGGTAAACGTTCAAGGAATCCAACTTTATCTGCTTTAAACGATGTCAGATTTTTCCGTGATGTGATCAGCCTTGTGCACATTTCATCAGATCTCAGAAGACGTGACACCCACCGAACAGAAACACCTAAGCTCATTATGCAGAATATTCTGAAATCTATCACGGGATATACTAATAGCATTGGTTATTTGATTTATTGTCAATCGTCTGTCATCCATCTTTATATGATGAACACAATCAATGTTTTCCTCGGTGAGGCAGTTGCAGGACGTCCAGACCTTGAGTCAACTTTAAAATTCTCCTTTTCCCTCCTAAATTTATCTTCCCTCTTTTGCACTGTTGATAAAGCTGGAGCGCCATCCCCTAATGCAGTAACCATATCAACATGAATGTCCTTAGGGTTGAAACCATTTTTCTGTGGCTTTTTTCAAGACGTAGGCGACCATGGCTCTCCACTTCCCAATATCCCTTGTAGCCCTCAATAAGTTTCGTGCCTCTGCCAACTTCCCCAGACTACGTTCTGCCAGCCACTTGCTTAAGCTCGTCAGGTATGTCATGCGTTGCTTTCCCTTGTATCTTTTTCAGTCTGTTATGGTAAATTACCCACGGACGCATGGACTCTCCCAGCTATAAATAGAAGCAGGTACTGCCTTTTGGAGAGGGTAGTTTCTAGCAGTCAGCTCTGACAGTCGGACCGAATATTCTTGCTGTAACACTCTCGTTTGTATGTTTGTATTACTGTTTCTGTTAATATATTTGTTTAACTCAATTCCTCTCTTTGTGTCTTTATTTCTGGCCCTAACAAAGCCACAACACCCTCTACTCGACCTGTGTATATCAGGTTTTCCAGACACCCTTTCTCATTACGCGTCCCAGAAATTTCATCTGCATCTTCCTTATGTTAAGCATAAGCTTCCTCCTTGTTTGCATCCTCTCTAAGGCCCCATCGTTGCTCATACGCTCGCTCCAGGATATCATTAGCCTCCTTCTGTAGAACCACATCTCCGCTACCTCAAGTCTCTTCTTCATCTTTGAGGAGACTGTCCAACATTCGCTGCCGTATAAGAGACTTAATCTAATAAAATCAGAATTCCGTTGTGATGGTGATTAAAAAAAAACCTCGCGCGAAATCGATCTGTTAGAGTTGTTTTAGAATTTTAAAATGTATCCTTTCTAGTTATGGAATGTTTTACAAAATAACCATTTCTATATAAAGGAGCTGACAAAGAATTGGTAGAAATGTAAAATTGCATTAATGTTATATGCCTTATAATATGTTACTGCTATACTTATTAATGAATTTTGTTGAGTGTTGATTGTTTGATTTGATATATATTTCGTGGTGTAGTATATTAGTGATGTCAACAAGTATATTTCTGTATTTTATCGCAGTTCGTCGGGCACGGTGTCTGACAAATCTTTGTTCTGTATAACCGCATTGAGCACTATTACGGTTACACTTCATGCATAAATTTAACGATTACTTATTTGCTTGCCTGCGTATGTACACCAGCATATGCGTACACACCTGCTTATATTTGGCCGTTTCATTTATCCCCTCTACAACTATATATATATATATATATATATATATATATATATATATATATATATATATATATATATATATATATATTATTTATTTATTATAATTTTATCATATAAACAAAACCATTTTACTCACAACAAAGATGCAACTTGGTTTCAGTGCATTTTCACTGCACATCTACGGGTGAGGGTCGAAAATGGTTATGAACGATCCTGTTTGTAGGCAAGCCCGGATGTAAAACGTCACTTCCTATTTTCCATTTTTTTTAGAAGAAAAATGTACATACAAAATATACATAAAGTATCTGAGTGAAACAATAGTGGTTGTTGATAGCAGTTTGGTGGTGGGTGGATAACCATTTTCGACCCTCACCCGTACATGTGCAGTTAAAATGCACTGAAACCAAGTTGCATCTTTGTTGTGAGTAAAATGGTTTTGTCTATATGATAAAATTATAATAAATAAATAATTATCACTCTACTATCTGTATCGAGCTCTTTTTTGAATTAACGCTGCGAACGTTGGAATTTATATATTACTTTCGTTCTCATCGCATCGGATATATATATATATATATATATATATATATATACATGAAGGACTTCATGTAAAATGATGTGTTTACTGGTCTCGAAGCAGACAACACAAACAACGATTTCTTTCCGTTTGTAATTTGTGTCTCCTCTTTCTTGAAAATCCCGCATATTGACATTCCATCACGTTTTACTACAGACAATGGTCAGGTCCTTTTTCAAGATTTCCAAACCAAAAAAAAAAAAAAAAAAAAAAGATAAAAAATTTCGTCAGCAAAGATGTCTCTTCTGCTACAAGATTATTCAGTGATTCATTTCCTGGGATTAAGCGGGAAGAACTTAATAAAGATATTATCAGCGCATTTCAAGCTCACTTTCGCCACACCCTTCCTCTCGAAAATCGTTCACACAAGGAAACTTAATTTATAACTGGCATTTATCGCTTACTTAATAAGAGGGAAACGATTGCCAGTGAATGCAAGACAAAATCCACAAGAAACGATTATATTTCTAATGAAAGTTGGCATCTACAGTTTTATAAGAGTTGGGCAATTACTTTTGTTGTCAAGGAAAGACAGGTACTTGAGATTCGAGATGCATGTTCCATTATGACTATCATATTATAAGTCGCCATGGGCATCTCAACGTGGTGTAATGGTTAGCAAGCTTGTTTCGAAACGGCAATTACGACTGAGTAGAGAGTTCGATCCTAACTTGGTTCTCCATACTTTCGGCTTTGTGCCATATCTAAGCTATGCTTAGAAAATCATCTGGAACGCTTCGGATGGTGCAATGGTTAACAAGCTTGTCTGAGCAGTGAGTTCGATCCTCACTGTGTGCTCCATACTTTCAGCTACGCTTAGTTAATCACTATTAAAATTCTGCATATTCCTTCAGCAGTAAGTTAGCACGTAGTTAGCACCCAACCAATACCACAGATATAAAATGGGCCATTGCATTTTCATCGTAAGGAAAGACGGAAAAGATATATCAGAGACGCTGTTTGATCTGAGTGAGAAAAGGAAAGAAAGACATTGAGAAGATAGACGAAACATCTGCTTCATTAAAATGGAAAATTTGTCGATTTTAAATCTTTTCATTTGTACCCTCTTCATTCTTCAAACAATGACCGGCATTCATATTTATGATTGTTATTGCGATACTTGGTTGAAGTGGTTATGTTCAAGTATTTCACACTGCAAAAGAGGGTGTTTTGTAAAAGGCGATTTTTTACGGGTATTTTGCAAAAGGGAATTTTCACGGGTATTTTCTAGTCGTAGAACTCGGAAGAAGTTTATTAATTTATTAAGGAAATATGACACATAAGACAATTTAATACAGAAAAACCAGGAAATTTTCACAGATACTAGAAGTTATCATTATTATTATTATTATTATTATTATTATTATTGGAATATGTCTGAATGTTAATAAGGACCGATTTACGAGCATGAGATCTGAGTTCGAATCTCACCAAGGTCGTTTTGTTAAGAAGACGACTCCTTGGTGTTATCTTGGGAGGTGTTACCAGCAAGCGCCATCTATAGAAAGTGCCTGAAACCAATACGACGTGCCAACCCAAGCCTCCTGAGCAAACTTTGGTAGAGGAAACTATCTCGTCAGTGGTTGTGGGTATCGTGACTGAGGGTGAGAGCATAGTGGCCTGGCTAAAACTGTTGATCATGTCGGATGATGCTCACTCTCCCAGAAATTGTGCCTAAAGCCCATTCAGCATGGGTGCAGTATGAATCACGAGTGGGCTCTGTGAATTTTGAACAATCATAAATGTGCCTGAGTAGACGTCTGCGAGAGGGAGTGGCCAGCCGCCCTAGTAGACAGGCATACTCAGAAATGAGCGGCTATTATTATTATTATTTATATTATTAACTTGCCTTGTGTCTGTTATACCGCTTCAGAATCTACGCAATAATTACTCTCCACAGCTTCCGTTTATTGTTGCTTCTTTCCAACCTGTTTTGTAGTGCATAGTTCTTAATTCATTTTCTCAAACTTGTCGAGGAGGCTATGTATTGCTTTTCGCCGTCTCTCTTGCATTCGATGTCGCCCAACTTTGGGAATGCGTCTTTGGCCATCTCAGTATGTCTACGGATCTCAGTTTCGAATTTACCGTCATTTGTCAGAACGTTTCCCACATATTTAAACTTCCGCGCCTGCTTGATTCTAGTGTTCCCGACCTGCAAATCGCATTTCGGGCTCATCCTTTTACTGATGACCATGCATTCTGTTTTCTTGTAGTTTATGCTTAGTCCCGTCTTCACACTCTCTGCTGTTACATTCTGTAGGAGATTTTGTAATTTCATTTCCATGTCTGCTGTCAGTACTGTGTCATCTGCGTATTTTATGTTGTTAAGATTGTGGCCACCAATGCTAAATCCCGATAGGGTTTCCAATTCTCTTTGAATTGCCTCGCTGTATAAGTTGAACAAATCGGGTGACAAGACACATCTTTGCCTTACGCCGCTTTCTGCTCGCTCTTTTCAAACTCAATCTGTCTAAGCTGCCCGGGATTGAACTCACAATTATTAGGCCACCAAACTCACGCAGCAACGTAATTAAAAACAGAGCAAGAAATGACGGAGCAGGAAACTGGATGACACGAATATATATAAGGGCTCTTCCAAGAGGGAAAAGTGTCTCTATCACATCGTCGCTAGAAAGAGACACAAGTTTGAAGAAAACGCTCAAAGCCATACACTCTTACAACGACGTTAATTGACGAAGTCGGAAGTAAATAATTTTACATATGAAAGCTTTAGTATGTGTTATGATTTATCTGTGAAACAATAATTTTAAAATAAGAGTACGAACAAATCAGAGTATAAATAATGATAATTTTTAACCTAAAAAACCCAGAGAAATATTTACACTATTTGTGATACTCTTAGTTTTTTTTTCCGTTGCTCAAATCTTTCGAAAAGCCACGTGTCTCGAACTGTCACTTATAAATACACGCACATTCATAAATATACGTAGTCGCTATCGGAGTTCACATCACATACGATAGGTAAAAAGATAAATGGAAAAAGAAAAAAAAGAAAATGGAGTAATGTTGGGTAGTTAAGCGTTACCAGATTGTAACCATCAGAAACATTTTTTTTTTTTAAGTTGGGGTTAAATCTTACTGGAGTTTATCAGTGACTACTGAAAATGAAACGAAATACCCACAAATTGACATTCAGTGTTGATAGAGCATACTATTCGGACACACCCTCAAAAACCTTAAAAAACAAACAAACTCTTAACGGAGAGTAGCTTCTCTTATTGTGTGTATCATTGAATAATTCGTGGGTTACCTTTAGTATAAACAGAAATCAACGTTAATGACCCCCCAAGAAATAAAAACAGAAATAAAAGAGAGAGGAAAAAATCTCACACACACACACACACACACACACACACACACACACACACACACACAAAGATAACATAAAAATAAATAGGGCGAAAAATGAACTTTCCTCCAATTATTTAGATGAACATCCTAACAACGAAAGGAAAAAAAAAAGAAAGAAAGAAAGAAAAAAAAAAGAGAAGGATAGAAAGAAAGAAAGAAAGAAAGAAAAAAGAAAGAAAGAAAGAAAAAAGAGAAGGATAGAAAGAAAGAGAACAGTGATCAGTATTAAGCAGGGACGGATAAATGTTGATGTTACTGTATATTGTGGGGTCGGGTGAGAGCTGGGCCCAACTTCGATATTTAAGGAACGATCATCCTCTGTTTTCTTGACGCAACACAAAAGTCAGTCCGACTTTAGAGATGTTACATCTGTTTGCTTGGCTCATGTGTTGACCAAATGTGCAACACTCCTTTCTCCAAGCGTCGAGGAGGAAAAAGGCGGGATGCATCTTTGTTCTCTTTTGGAATTCTTTCTTTTTAAATAAAGAATATGGGAATCGCTCTGTTTCATTGGAAACTTACTTCTCTCTTGGGACGATGGGTTATTCCTTTGTTCTCTCTCCTTGCGCCAAACTTATTTCCTTCGCAGTAAACCGTACAGTCATCTCAATCCCAGGAGACAGATAGAGAATATTTTCCTTAGTCTAAATGTGTTGACATGACACATTATAAATGCGGAGTATAGACCGGGCGGGTCTCCGAAATTCATTCGCTTAGATGATAGATTTACTTCCGCTTGCTTTGAGTTTTCCCGACTCATGCACTTCACGTAAATCTGGAAGGTGAGGTTTGAACACCAAAAATACTGAAGTCTTTATTTTTTTTCAAATCTCTTATTTTAACGTTAAGTACAACTTATCAGCTTGTATTTTTGTAAAATCAATTCAATCCAAACAAGGCCGTAAAGCCACTAAGACGCAATGGCGTTACTGATTTGGAAACAATAAGAAAAAAAATGAACATTATTAAGAAGGGAGGACAAATTAGCTCTCCACCCTTCTGTCTTATATTTTCTGCTTTTTAACACAGCACGCTGGGCAGATATATTCTTCGACCGCTAAAACAAACAACTTGAAATCGGAGATAAGCAAGCAAGTTGTATCCGAAGGGGTTAGGGTGTTGTCCATACTAGACGGATACATTTAAATTAAAAACGCAATCCGTCATATTTTTTTAAATCATTTTTACCCCATGCAATGGAGTAAAGCCACTAAATCACAAGAGGCTATTGAGTGCAAAAAATAAGAACACAGAGAAACATAAAGTTTCGTTTTGTTTTGTTTTACGGTATATCAACCTCCGTGTAATAAATCGAAAAGAGAGACATTTAAGTAAACTAGTAGCATCGGTTTGGTTCCTAAAACTATTAAAAATAAATATAGTGTTTAGTAATTTTGGAATGTTTCATTTTATCTTTTTCTTTTTCTTTGTTTTTGAATTGCATCAGCGACACTGACGACAGTCGTGAGGAGGCTTATGCTTTAATCAAATTTAATCACTGTGGCATATAAACGAGTTGCTGTTGAAAAGAATTGCGTAAAAAGAAGTGGGTCGGTAGAAATCTACTTCAATCTCGCCCCAGTGATAACGTGAAATCGATTATATCCGACTTCCGGTAATCTGAACGCAACTTTTAAGTTACTGTGACGTAAGATGAAGCAACTGTAATATAAAACTGCTGCATTGGGTATGTTAATTCTCTCAGATAAAGAAGTGGGTTAAGTATATATACATATATATATATATATATATATATATATATATATATATATATATATAGAGAGAGAGAGAGAGAGAGAGATAGAGAGAGAGAGAGAGAGAGAGCGAGATAGACAGACGGAGACAGAGAGACTTAATCCGAGTAAAAGTTTTGTTACTTATCTGAGTGGTGATACCTTCACCATCCCGACACCAGATTTTCATAGACGGACCCTCCTAGAATTCTTCCGTCCACTCGTCAGGGAGTATCATATATATATATATATATATATATATATATCGGAGGTTATGTTAATATCAATCTCTCTCTCTCTCTCTCTCTCATATATATATATATATATATATGTGTGTGTGTGTGTGCGTGTGTGTGTGTGTGTGTGTGAGGCACGGTGGACAGCGGATTGGATTGAGGAATGGGCGAGCCGAGTTCGTGCTAATACCCTTGGGAAAGGTATTAATCCTTTTCTTCTTCCTCCAGGGTAAATAGCAGGACAGACTGGATACTATAGCCTTGGATGGCAACTGGTCTAGGAGAAGGACAACTCAGAATTCAAAACCTGCGGAGGGTCGTTTGGGGACGTTTGTGGCACGTAGTATTCAGTCCTTCGAAAAATGTGGTTGATTCTACACAAAGCATTCATCACTATAACCAAATCATATGTGCTCGTGTCTGGGCTGTCGGGTCCTAGGAACTGTGCTGCTTGACCCTCATACGTCGAATACGACGGGGGAGTCCGTCATATATATACCGTACTTCCTCTTTTCTCGTAGAAAACATCATTCTTCCAGTGGAAGACATGGGATGCATGAGAAGTTCATATGTTTGCAAGGATCCGCAACTGATAAATAAACTTACGCTGGAAAATTCCAGGAGACGATGTAGAAATCTTAGAGCAGCATGGATAGATTACCGTAAAGCCTTTGGTAGTGTGCCACACTCTTGAATCCTTAAGACTTTGGAAATGTACAAAGTCTCCCCCGTGATAGTAAATTTCCTCAATTTCACAGCATGGGAAAGTGGAAAACCACATTATACCTAAATCACACCAGAGACATCTCCAACCGTCTGAAAATCTGACGAGAGATCTTTCAACGAGACTCCCTGTCACCCCTGTTCTTAATCACCCTTACACATGAACTAAACAATAATAGCTATTGTTGCAAACTAAACAAGAATGTAATCAATCACCTACTCTACATGGATGATCTCAAACTCTTTGATAAAGACGACGATGAGTCGAAGATTCTCCTCAATACTGCAAAAGTTTCAGTGAAGACATAGGCATGGATTTCGGATGAGATAAATGTGCAGAAGTAATATTCAAGAAAGAGAGAATTACAGAAACACGCTCAATAGATTTAGATCTTGTTACCAAGATTAGGGAACTGGAACGAGGAGAGGCCTATAAGTACCTAGGAATTAGCGAAGTAGATGGAATACAGCATATCCAAACGAAGGAGAATGTAAGAAAGGAGTACTACAGGCGTGTACGTCTGGTATTGAATAGCGAGCTGAATTAAAAAAAAAAAACAAGATAATATCGGCCATGAAGACCTTGGTTGTCGCCGTGGTGCAATACATCATCCCAAAACTGATGTTGATCGTCTGTATGTGCCCAGATCTGAAGGAGGAAGAGGATTAGTTCAACTAGGGACTGTCTTACAAAACTACAACAATTGGCCTTCAAAAATACATGGTTGCTACAAAAGTCTGGATTATGATATGTGTGAAAGAATACGAAAGTTGTAAGCGACTTTATTCAGTAATAAAAGAAAGTAACAAGTTCAAAATAGAGTTTCAAATGGGTGAATAAATATCTCCTTTGATTTCTTGTGTGTGCTCATTTTTTTCAGGGTCCCAACTAGAGACCTAAGGTCAGAGATGGCATTATGACACTTTCCACTGAGCAATTTCGAAAAAAAAATCACACATATTTTACATCGATAAAACGTAAGGTGTGGCTGTATTCGGGGCAACATTTTTTTTTCTTTAAGGCTACCAGGAATCCCTTCAATGAGTATATTGGAATCTTTTCCAACCAATCCGAGGGCTCCAACTACAACAGGGATTGTTAATGTCCTCATGTGCCACATTTTTGAGATTTCGATTTCAAGTTCTTTGCATTTTGATAGCTTTTTGAAGATCTTCAAAGATACATTGCAGTCTGCAGGGACTGCCATATCATTAAAAAGACACTTTTTGTGTTTACGGTCTCTAATCACGATGTCTGGTCGATTAGCTTTCATTGTTCTGTCTGTGTGTATGTATATAAGACCCATAAAATTGTTACAGGTCCTATCTCCGTAACCGGGTCTGGGTGGTGTTCATACCAATTTCTTTCAGTTTCCTTTCCGTAAAAGTTGCAGATTTTTCATTGCAGATATTGGCCCAGTCTGTCATACCGGGTTTTATATTCAGTGGATGCCAATACCGTGCAACCTGATACAAGATGGTCAATTGTTTCTGGATACTTATCACAGAATCTGAATTTTAGGCTAACACAAATTTTGTGTTTGATGATTTCTCCTTATCAAGCATCGGTCCTGTGCAACAAGAATAAAACCTTCGTTTTCAGCTTTTAACCATTCACTAAGTAGCTTTTAATAGATGCGGAGTTCGACTACATCAGCTTGTTTGGTACCGGCAGAGTATTTATTGACTGCGAAGCGATTTATTTTTGCCATCGTTTCTGCATCTTTTTTTCATTTTCTTAAAACTGCAAAATACTTAAAAAAGAAAATACATCACTAAGGTAAAATGTTCTACTACCTGTACCGCTCCAGTAAGTATCTGACTCCTGATACTATACATTTACAAGATCCAGATCAGACCTAAAATGGAATATTGTGGAAGCGCCTGGTTAGCAAAGTCTCTAGCTAAATGGTATAGCACGTCGGGCTAAATGATCCTTCCGTGTAGAATACAGGTTCGATTCCTGTCGGAGGACACATATTCTCTATAAGATTTCTCGTATATTGAGGCCGAAAAATGTAGTTAATACTGTTTATTATGAACAGAGCATTTACTTAAATATTTGTGTCTATAAAATTAACGAATAAACAGAAATATATTATGTATATATATATATATATATATATATATATATATATATATATATATATGTGTGTGTGGGTGTATTACACGAACACATGAAAAATTATCTAAAAACTCAGCCACCGCAGTCAGTCTTTTTCAACGAAACTTGCATAAAAGAGGGATTTCTGTCCAAATACAAAATACAAACTGATATCATAAACAGTTTGAAAAATCCTGCGAATTTTAAAAATTAAAATTCGTACGTGAAAATGGTGATTAACTAAAGGTATCTTAATTCCAACTGTAAGAAAAATTTTGCTCCTTTCAATGAAAACATTGAGCGCCTCCTTGTGAGTCAGTCTTAACTCTTAATATTCAAATTCTATATTGTGTTAATAGGACTCGCATGGATTATATATATATATGTATGTGTGTGTGTGTGTGTGTGTGTGTGTGTGTGTGTGTGTGTGTGTGTGTGTGTGTGTGTGTGTGTGTTGTATGTGTGCGAAAAAATTAGACAGGCAGTTTTCCCCTTTCTCGTGCGAATAAAAACAAATACTCCCCCACATATATATCGTATGCAAATATGCACATTTAAGCGAATACAAGAATATTTATTCGACTAAACCCACATTGACACAAGGACATACGAGGTCGGGTCAAAAAGTATCGGGAATGTTGTTATGAAAACAGTGCTAAAGTACGTAGAGTGGCGCCGCTCTGCACGAATTTACCTTTGACTCTGTCGCGCATACACACTAGTTATAGCGTTGGCGCTCACTTCCGTTGTTTATATCAGTGCTTGAAAGGAAAGTGTGTACAGTGTGATCGGCTCACCACAACACAGAGATTCTATCAGTGACCATGGCTTCTGAAGCAGATTTTGGCCAAAGTTCACCACGTCCTACAACCGCCATATTGCCCATACGACTTTTTCCCCTTGAAAATTTTTTTTTAAAAATCCCACTTGAAAGAAACAAGATTACAAGACGCCGAGGAAATCCAAGGGAATGCGACGAGGCAGTTGTTCGGTGTTCCCCAAAAGAAGTTTCCGGGAATGCTTGCATAAATGGAAACGAGGCCAGATAATGTGCGAGGCTTCAGAAGAAGACTACTTCGAAGGAGATTAAATGCCGAATTGATGTATCTGTCTATATTTCTAAGATGAGGTATTATGTACACTATTTACATTACTCGGACTATTGTCCTCATCTTTGTCGCCATGTTTATCACAATGTTTCGGTCGTTGTACGCTCCGGCCTTCTTCAGGTGGTTGGATTCTCGAACTGATCCCTTTATTTCGCTCACTAGGGCAGAATGTTCTAGTTCCACGTGCCATGTGTAATGGATGTCAGCTATCAGTTATCTCCTGTTAATTCCCCTCTGAAAGTTCTCCACTTCCTTAAACAGGTACTGAACTCACACTCTTTAGGTCCTGTTACCGAATCTAACTAACGTCTTTATATGCTGTGTCATGTGTCCTTGAGGACACCTGTTTATGAATTTCTGGGTATTATAAACCTAATGTCTTCAGCAACCATTTTTCACCAGTGGTCATATCGCAATTTTTGCTGTTATCATTGCATGTTTTTTTACCAGAGCTCATATTGAAATTTTTGTTATTATCGCTTTTATCTTACGAGTGTGAGTTCAGTACTTGGTTAAGGAAGTAGAAAATTTTCAGAGGGGTATTAACAGGAGATAACTGACATCCATTACACATGGCACGTGGAACTAGAACAGTCTATCCCAGTGAGCAAAATAAAGGGTTCAGTTCGATATTCCAACCACCTGAAGAAGGCCTGGGCGTACAACGGCCAAAACGTAGGGATAAACATGGCGACAAAGATGAGGACAATAGTCCAAGTAGTGTAAATAGTGTACCGAATTGATGTGTATTGTAGTTTCCTTTTTATAGCACAAGTCTCGATACTTTTTGACTAGATCTGGTATTCAATGCGCACTCAGTAAACATCAAAGTGCCAAATATGCCATTCATGTCTCCAGACTAGGAATTAATTAACATAAATGTGAATTCGTTTATACACTTTGATTTGGATATAAGACCTCAGTTCCTTTTGCAGGGTCGTGGTTTCCGCATAAAAGAAAGCAACAACAAAAGCTGCATAATCTTCGTTGCTTTTTCAAATGTCCCACCATGAAATTTCTTTCTTTTGTATTATTTCCTTTTCTCACAAAATACCAGTGCCTCTGATATATATTTTTTCTTGCCTCTTATTTCGCATTAATACAGAATGGTCCATTTTTTAAATGAGGTAATGGAAGGACGTAACACGCGTTCTCACTAACTTAGTGTTGAAACTTGACTAATGCATGGAATAATAATGCAACACAAAATGTACTTAGAACAAAATGTATTGAAACAAGAAAGTGTACACAATATTTACATATAGTCTTTTGTATATTCCTGGGAAGACCGTTCCTGGAGAATGGGTTGACTAAGTCGCAGTCGGGCAGAGTCTCTAGTTGAATCTCATGATTCGCCTCTCCTGTCTTCCCTGTACCAACCATATTTATATAGTCGGTACTCCACTATGCAAATTAGGTGAATCCTACCACAACACTTAGTAACTAACTAACGAAGTTAGAAACAATATTGTGCGATACTTTTTCATAGTGAACATGTGGGAAAAAAACTTTATTAATTAGGCGAAGAGAGTAGACGAGAGATCATATGCATGTTATCACTCAAATAAGATCTTTTCACAAGGACTCATGGAAAACTGGCGATAACTCTTTCTTTTCTTATTCTTACAATGTTTCAAAGATTTGAATTTCTAACAGAAAATTTCCAATATATATTGAGATACAATCTTAAAACTTTCCTGTTGTAATTTGGAGCAATAAATAATAAATGGCGGTCTTTTAAGCTTCCGATATATTCAAACGTATGTTAATGCTAAGAGTGAATCAGAATTGATGAAGAAGAGACTTGAAACAACGAAAAAGAGGCTCTACAAAAGCATGCTGAGAATACTATGGACTGAACATATGAGCAACGAAAAAATTCTAGAGACACCGGCAACAAAAAGGACACTTATACTTAACATTAGAAAGAAATAATTGAGGTTTCTCTGGCACATAATGAAGAATGAATTCCTGGAAAATTTATACTCACAGGACAGGTTGAAGGCAAGAGGAACAGAGAAAAACAACGCATGATCTCTTTAGCTAGCTTGAGTAAAGGGATGACGAAGCAAGGTTTAGGAGTAGTAAAAAAAAAGAAAAAAGTTATTGAGAAAGACAAAGGAGAGTAAATTGTTGAGAGATGTGATCACCTACGTCCTGAACGGACACGGCGCATAGACGTCCCTTAATCTGGGATGATTTTAATATTGAAGAGTGTCTAGAGACTGCTAACTATTACATGGCTTATTTTTAGTATCACGATTTGTCCATGACTATCTCGGCTCGTGTCGTGTTCATGTGAATACCAAGATGTGTATTGCAGCCCTGAGTGGCTCCATATACTACAGAGCTACAAGGGACAGATTTGATTTGTTTGTATAATTAACGGCATATCAACACCTTATGGGTCATTTAATGCCGAAATTTAATTTTCTTGAGAACTTTGAAGATATAAAAATATGATATATGTTATTGTGCTTTCACAGTTGAATACATGGTAGATGATTCTCAGCTTTTGTGCATATACATATTTATGTGGACATAATTACTAATGGTGGTGATAAATACGTTTTATATTATAGTTTTTTTTAGTTTTGTTGAGGTTATATTTTGGAATACAGTTTGGTTTCTTAAAGAATTTGTAGGACATTATACGAATTAATGTCATGAAATTGTTCGTTCATGTTGGTTGTTTGGTTGATTTTATTTAGCGGCATATCAACACCTTTATGGGTTATTTAATGTCGAAATCTAAATATTTTGTAAGTAATTTTATGACTTCAATTAAATATATTTTGAATGCAATTGTATGCCTTCAACCACAGATAAAGTGTATTGCTGGTAAATTTTTATATAAAAATGTATTGCAGGTATTTTTACTATAAAAAAGTATTTTTATACTTTCATAGTGTTTTGTTTTTGTTTGGGGATTCACTATTTGTCCATAACTGGTACCCGAGCTGATGCTACCACCCCGGGTCAGGGTGGACCTGGAATCAATAGCAATTAAAAGTTGATTCCCCGGTCCTCAAAACCTTCCTATCAGAAGCCTTGCTGTCGGATGTAGTTCATCATCAGGCCTAACAAGAGACAGGATATTGTGGAGAGCCATGATCACGAATGCCCTGAAGGGACATGGCACATTGAAAAAGAAGGGCATTTGCAATAAACATTTAACTCGGAAGAGATGGTTAAGTTTTCAAAGTCCTTAATGGCTCCATTTCAAAAGAACGTTCTCAGGTAGAAGTGTGTCGCTCCAAACAGGCACAGGTCATCATTTAATGGTATTATTTGTTATATAAAATGAAGGAGCGGCTTCTTAGGTTGATGGACTTTTAAATTCACATGGGGAAAGAAAGGTAAAAATCCTTAGTGTTAAAGAAAAAAAGAGATAAAATGAACCACGGTAGGAAGGTAATTATGAATATCTGGAGGTGAAGGGAGAAATTGTCAAAAGTGAAAAAAAAGTTTGTATAATAAAGTGGAAATTAGGATTAGGAAAAGTACTGTCAACAAATAAGAGAGTAAGAATGCACATATACACACACAGTATACACAACACAGCACACACACACACACACATATATATATATATATATATATATATATATATCTGAAAAGAGAGTGATGCGTGTATGTGTGTAAGTATGTAAGGATGAGTATGAATGACGGGTAAGAGAAATATGACAAGAGAATTGGAGAAAAATATTCGAAGAGGAAGAAGAGTAAAGAGATAAAGAAGAAGAAGAAGAAGAAGAAGAAGAAGAAGAGGAAGAAGAAGAAGAAGAAGAAGAAGAAGAAGAAGAAGAAGAAGAAGAAGAAGAAGAAGAAGAAGAAGAAGAACAACAACAACAACAACAACAAGGGGAAAAAGAATATAGCAAAAGGAGGAGGAAAAAAGAAGGATAGGAAAAAGAAGGAGAAAAGAAAAGAAAAAGTGAAAAAGAAGAAGAGAAAAAGAAAAGGAGAAAAAGTAGGAGGGAAAATGAAAAGAAAAAGGAAGAAGAAGAAGGGAAAAGGAGAGAAAAAGAAAAAGGGGAAAAGATGATGAAAAAAAGATGAAGGAAAAAAGAAGGAAAAAGAAGAAGTAAAAAGAAGTAAAAAGAACAATGGGGAAAAGAAGAAGGCCAAAGAAGTGGAAAAAGAAAAGGGGAAAAAGAAGAAAAAAGAAGAAGGGGAAAAAGTAGGGGAAAAAGAAGGGGGAAAAGAAGGGAAAAGAAGAAAAAAATAAGGGGAAAAGAAAAGGGGAAAAGAAGGGGGAAAGAAGAAGGAAAAAAGAGGGGCAAAAGAAGAAGGGAAAAGAAGAAGGGAAAATGAAGAGAAAAATAAGGGGAAAAATGAAGAAGAAAATCAAGAAAGGTCACTTCAAGACAAAGCCATCAGAACATTAAATGAAAAAAAATGATATCATTGCCAGAAAAGAAAAACCGATGTAAAAGGACTTCAGTACTTGTAATGAAAACGAGGCTAGTCAAAAGCAAAACAAAAAAACTGGATGACAGCAATACGCGCATGCGCAAATATAAAGTAAGTGAATAACAGAAAAAAAAAATGAAAAAAAAAGAGAGGCTAACATATAATAATAGAGAGAAAATGAAAAAAAAGGTAAAATGATAGGAATAGACGAGAAACAGAAAAATACAAATACAAAGTTAAAAAGTAAGAATAGGAAAAAGGGAAAGAGAGATGAACAAAAAGAAAGGAGAGAAAAGTAAGTTGAATGAAAACTAAAATAAGAACATATATATACATACATACATATATATATATATATATATATATATATATATATATATATATATATGAAATTGTATATTTGGACAGCAATCCCTCTTTGATACAAGTTTCGTTTTTTACTTATTTTTTTTCTTGTATTCATATAATTTTCTTTTCTTTTCTAGACATAAATTATATAGAAATTGTCTGAATGTTCTCTGTCCGAGTGCTTTTGGCTATTGTTTTAGCTATTATCAAGGATGATTTTATTTTTACTTTTAACTGAATGTATGGATTGGTTTTTATGGGTGTACCTAGAGTTATAGGAATCTTTTATTTGCCAAACACTATATACATACATATATATATATATATATATATATATATATATATATATATATATACATCAAGTATATATATATATATATATATATATATATATATATATATATATATATATATATATATATATATATGCATAGAAAACAGAAAAAATTGATTTAATAGAAATAAATCCCATTTATCCATTTTTGAAAGATTATTCGTACAAAGTAAATTTCAGATTTTAAAAGTTTTAAATTGCTTTAATACTCTAGAACATTCAAGGGGATTATTCTAGAATGTTCCAATAATGTTATCAGTAGTCATTTTTAGCCTAAAAAATACAAACAAAATTCTAAAATAGATATTCGTGCAAGAAGGTTATCATCATGACAAGGGGTAAAGAATTGATAAATTCGCTAAAAGAACTGATTGTTAATCGGTAGAAAGAAGTTACAGGAAAATCTCCGATAACCTGAATATTTCATTTACTACCATTAGGTCACTCACTGCAAGCTATAAAATACTCAAAACTGTTGAAAACCAAAGAAGAACAGGTGCTCCGCGGAGATTTCTTCAAGATCTTCGAGGAAATTAATGCGTCAAATTAAACAAAATTCAATGGTTACTCGTCAAGTGTTGCAGAATGACTTGCTTTCATCCTGAATCTGTTTCACTAAACGGACAATAAGCAATGAAATTCACAAGAACAATCTAAAGTCACGCACGCCTCGGAAAACTCCACTGCTATTGAAAAGACACAGAGACGCCAGGCTGAAATTCGTTCGGGCACACAAGGATAAAGAAAAATCTCATTGGAAAAGAGTATTATGGACAGATGAAACCCAAAATTGAATTGTTTGAACGTAATTCTAGAAATCGTGTATAGTGGTAAGATACTGATGCCTTCAATCAGAAGAACACAGTTCCAACAGTGAAACCTGGTGATTGCAGCATCATGGTTTGGGGAAGTTTTTTTTTCTGAAAAAAGTACTGGCAACATATCAGTAATAGATGTTAGAATGGATGCCGCAGCATATCAAAATATTTTGGAAGCAAATTTGATGATTTCGGTTGAAAATCTTGAACTTCCTCCTGACTGGATCTTACAACAAGATAATGATCTCAAGCACACTGCAAAATCTACGAAGAAATGGCTTGCTGACTATAATGTAAATATCCTCAAATGGCCAAGCCAGTCCACAGATCTAAACCCAATCGTGAATCTGCGGCGTTATTTGAAAATTCAAATCCAGTTGAGAGCTCCAACATCCCAAATCTGAAGACCATATATGAAGAAGAATGGAATAAAATACCAACTAAAATTTGCAAATCCTTAATTGAGAACGACAAAAAGAGTTTGTTTGCTGTAGAAGTGAATAATGGCTATTCTACAAAGTATTAACTGGTTTATGTACTCTTTTTTGTATTGCACGAATTCTTTTTTCGCCCATTAAAATGGATAAATGGGATTTATTTCTATTAAATCAATTTTATTCTGTTTTCTTTGCATATTTAGTTATGCATCTGTGTAGAGTTAATTATATGAAAGTATGTTTATTCATTAGTCGGAAATACAATAAATTAGAAATTTGTATGTGTACAAATATTTGTTTTCGCCCACTGTATATACAGGGTGGTAATAAAGTCACTACACAGGTACTTATAATAAAAAAGCAAAGCATTGAAGCAGATGGTTTGCAGTTCAATCAGTATTGGTAATTAATTTACTATGGTTTACTATAGCATTTTATTAATTTAATATTATTAATTAATTTATTATATTATTAATTAATTTAATATTATTTACTATATTATTAATTAATTTAATATTATTAATTAATTTACTATGGTTTACCATAGGATTTTATTAATTTAATATTATTAATTAATTTACTATATTATTAATTAATTTAATATCATTTACTATATTATTAATTAATTTAATATTATTAATTAATTTACTATGGTTTACCATAGGATTTTATTAATTTAATATTATTAATTAATTTACTATTGTTTAGCATAGCATTTTATTGTTATTACTACCAGAACCATTTTACTAATAAATTTCTGGACTGTTGAGTAATTACTTTGTCTTAATGGTTAGTGTAACTGTTTAGTAACTTTATTGCCATCCTGTATATATGAGAAGAGAGAATGAGAAGGGACGAAAAAGAAAGGCATAGCAAAAAGGACTTAAGCTCATATTACCTCTGATTTTCATCAAATATTGAATGATATAAAACGCGTGCTTTCATTTACACACACAGCTAAAAAGTTGAAGCGATTATGTGGGCATTTATTCGACTAAGCCGACATTGGCACAAACGGCGTTCCTTGCAATGTCTTGCAAAACTAATCTGCCATTCATACCTCCATACCAGTATGTTATTAGCGTCAATGTGAATGCGCATGTGCGCGATGATTTCGTGAATCATTTCAACAGAACATTTTAATTCTGAGGGGTGTGTGTGTGTGCGTGGGGGGGGAGAGAGATCGGCGTAAGGTCGTAGAGGAAATGCTAGGCTGAACGCGACCAACCCCCGAAGACTTCAACGGTGGAATAGGCAAAGATCTACTCGATCTCACTGGCCAAAAACGGGGAAAGAAGGTAGCGCTTGTCGGGCTCGCGTAATCAAGGCGAACTTTGATAGAACAAGCACCCGACACCGCCTGATGCAATCAGAATTACCATCTCTCTCCCGTCTCAATCCCCTTTAAGCCGCTTCTGGGCCAAGTCTGTGGATTTCTCGCGCAGAGTTGTCCCCCAAAATCAAATTCACGCGAATGGCCTCGTCAAAGTTTCTTTGATTCACAGCTATATTCGCCACCGCCCCCAGGAGAGAGAAAGAGAATAGAGAGAAAAGATGACGATTCCGATGCGAGCCAGTGCCGACCAGTATCAGTACCTAAAAAAAAAAAAAAATGGATACTTGCGCTGTATCACCATCGCTACATTTCCAAATGAATCATCATGCAGTGTTTATAAGAATACGAAGAAGAAATTGAAATCCTGAAGACATTACTTTCGTTGAAGATGTAAGTTTTAAATAAAACAAATGGCTGCTAATCGGCATACTACACGCTATAAAAGTCTTTCCTTGAACCTTTCCTTTCAAAGAGATTAAATTGCACTCCTGTATAAGAAGAAACTGAAACCTCATATACGGTAGTATATATATATATATATATATATGTCTACAACCTGATGACAAAATATTTTATAAAACAAATATTTTTCAGCAAAGTCATTTTCTTTCCCACTTCACTTAATTCATTGATAAAAGCTTATTACACAGAACGAAAAAGTGAAAATTTCACAAGAAAATTTAGTGTCAGGTTACGAACTTACTGATCCATTCCGAATCTACATACAGGGTGCAATGGATATATTGACAACATTTTATATTTTTTTTAGTTTCGCGCATGCGCTTTGTTTATGTTTGATTTTGTCGGTTGCACAGTATAGTAGGGTCAGGTGGGTACCGTCTATGAGAAAAGGAGCACTATGACAAAATTCAATCCGCCAAAAATTCGGAAACGGTATGCTGTACTGCTTGGCATACCCGCCGTAAACACCAATACGAACATTTAAAAGTGTTTGGTTGTCAGTCTGAGGACAGTGCAGAGGATTCGGAAAGAGTTGGATGAGTCTAATGGTGATTACAAATGGACAGCAGCTCGGAAAACTCAATCTGATCGTTCTGATAAGAAAAGAACTCTCGAATTTGTTGTTGAGGGCCTCAAACTCCACACGGGTGGCTGCTGGAAGACAGTTTATCTGGCAAGACGACCATACGGCATGCCACACAAACAGGAGAACCCAGTCATGGCTGTCAGACAATTTCTGCGACCACATCACCACTTACATCTGGCCACTTAACTCCACTGAGTGCAACCCCTTTGATTATTATGTGTGGGGCGCAGTTCAGTGAGAGACCAACAAAATTCCTTGTAACACCAAAGATGAAATGAAGGTAAGAATTATGGCAGCATTCACCAACTTAAAGGAGACCGTCCATAAGAGTTGCAGGAGATTCTGAAGTCGTCTGGAGGCTGTTTCTCGAAGCCAATGGTGATTTTATTGAATAAATTTACTCTAGTGTTTCAAGATATTTATGTGTAGTTTTGGTAAATATATCTGTTAAAAGAAGATATCAGTGTTATTTTCAATTTTGCATAATTTCGACTGCAATTTATCCAGCCCACGATCTACGTACACATACATATAGGTATTTCAATACTTAAACGTTATGTTTTGTCAATATCCATATTTTGTGTGGACTCTCCGTTTATTTATTAAACAGCATATTTATTTATTTTTATCTGCCGGTCTGAATATTCGAGAAATCTTGTTAAAGAAATATATGCGCTCTCCGGCAGTATTCGAAACTGAGCAGGGAGAATTGTCATTATATCCAACGTGCTTTCGACAATGAAGGGCATAAGTGAATGTAATGGATCTGACTGGAATTCGAACTCGGCTCTCCGATTTCTCACTCCGAGCCGCTATCCATTACTCCAACAGTGTAAGCTTTTAAATAACAGATTAAGCTTTCATAGCCCTGTAGTTATGAAAGAAAGTCCTTTTTTTTTTTACATGCCCATTGGAGCGACATTTTTTGAAGATCGGTTTCAAATCCTCTTAAAAGCAGATATGTTTCCCGCTTAGAAGACTGGAGCGAAAACGTAGTAAAGTATTAAGAAGTGGGAAGATTTCGATAGAAACAAAAGAAATAAAATGTATCGAACTGCTACGTAATATCGATCATCTCATCGAGCAGTTAATGCTGAACAATCTCCTCATCGATGAAGAAAACAAAAAGCAACAGAAATGTGCTTCTACAGGAGGATAATACGAATACCATGAACAGCGCACGCAAGCAATGTGGAAGTGTTGAGGAAAACAGAAACGAAAAGGGCACTTGGTATCAGAAAGTGACAGATGAAATTTCTACGACATATAATGAGGAATTTTTTACCAAAAGAAGAGTCAGCAATATTATTGGCCCTGATCTGTCGGCTCGGCTTCAGTCTCTTTCCCACCACCGTAAGATTGCCTCTCTGTGTCTTTTCTATAACCAATTTCATGGTAATTGTTCGAATTAGCTCTTCAATATGGTATCCTGACTTTATGAATTTAAGCGCAATACCAGACTGGTGAAGAGGTCTCCTCGATTTACCGTTGAGTTGGTTAGATTTAACCATAAGTTCTATGCTTGGAGAATTTGATACTCACAGGACATACTGACGGTAAGTGGAGTAGATGGTAACAACGAGCGACCTACCTTGTGCGAATGAATGGACCGGGAGGGGTAGTAAGGAGACAGATTTACTTAGAGCTGCAAAGCTTAGGAAGCTGTGAAGAAACATGAAAGGACTCGACACGTAAAAGAGGAAGACGACATGGAGGATTCTAAAACTACGACAATTTGTTCAATTCGATTAAGCCGTTAGATTACATTTGGTTCAAGTTTTTTTTTTAATTTTATTTTATTTTTTCTTCACTGGCAGAAACTGTTAAACAGCTTTTCATATGGAAGCCATTATCACTTTGACCAAAGGTCCATTGAGCTTGAATTTATAATAACCGAAACGAACGCGAACGGCCTCATTGCTTATTTTACTCTTTGAACAACTCATTCTTTTGTCCTCTTGATTATCGATGCGTACAAGGTAACACGCGCGTATTGTGCGCACCCCTCACACATCGGCATACACAGACAAGCATTAGAGAATAGCTGGCGAAGACACAGTATCCAATTCACATGGATGTATAAGTCTAAGAAAGAGCTAAAAATTACTTTTCTACCATACATTCAAAAGCATACAAACGCATGTCATATCCACCACAAAGCATAGACATATTTAATCATTTAACCCCTAAGAGGAGGCACGGTGGAGGAATGTTTAGCGGCCCGGACTAGGAATCGGAGAGCCGAGTTCGAATTCCAGTCGACTCCATTACATTCACTTACGTGCTAATACCTTTGGGAAAGGTATGAATCATCTTCTCCCCCCAGCTATGGGTAAATAGCAGGACACACCGGGTTCTATAGCCTTGGATAAAAACTGGTCTACCGCGGAAAGAAATGGCAACCTACTTCGGGAAAAATCTGCCTCGTCAGTCATGTAAGATACATGGCTGACGATCATTTATCGAAAGATACATGATCGCCTAAGCGTGTATCACGGATGGCACATAACTGACTGAACCCCCAAGCAAGGCCAAAAAGTCACTAAGATGCAAGGTTTTGTTGAGCGTGAAAGAAAATAACGCGGAGTAGATAGGATCGCCTATCGTCCGGTTTATACTCCTCCCCGGTCTCTTGAACAGGAGTAGAGGATTATCCTATGTTTTCTTTTTAGGATTCAGTTTCCGGTTCCTTCTAAAGTCTACTTCAACTCTATCCTCCTAACGCTTGTTCTTACCTACATCTTAATATATGTCCGCGCAGTAACCCTCTACCTCGCGTGGCTCTTGGGCCTTGTATTGGGTGAACATTAGTAAAAAACAAAAAACAACAGAATCATAAAATTAAAGAGAGAGAAACAATAATATAAAATACATTAAGATGACAGAAGATAACGATTAATAATGCATTTAAAATTTTGAAGCTCAAAAACGATAGAGCCATGGGGTACACCTGCATTAGTACTAATTGATCCAAAAGTGTGGCTGTAAAATGATGGGACATTTTTACCATTCTCCTCCTACTGTTCTTAAATTCGTAAAGTCGTGGTACCAAAAGCACAATGAAAATACTATGAAAATATTTATGGAAAAGGTATAGAGAAGCTACGTTCCGGCGGTGGGAAAGAGACTGAGGCCGAGGTGCCGAGTCAGGACCAATAACATTGCAGATTCTCCCTTGTATTTTATAAAGAATATCTAAATACATAGCAGTCACACCAGACCAGATGTGGCAGCAATATCCATTGCTTATAAGTGTGTGAGACAAATTCTGGCAAGAAAATCTGTCTAACACGGCGCAGTGAAACAAATTTCTTAGTAGCAGACAACTATTAATTCAATATAATCTTTCCCCTTCATGTCAGTCAGAAGGCGCAGTATCATTCTCTGGGGGGTTAGCAGCAACCAGACTGATGGAAGGCAAAAAGGGTTCCCCAAGACTATTAAAAGAGAGCAGTTTCGTTTTGGAAGCGTTAAAATTAACAAGCTATTTCTTGCCCCAGTTAATAGCAAACTGTTGGTCATTTTTTTTTTAAGATTATCTTCCAATTCGAAAAAGCGCATATAGATTCTCATAAACGGCTGAAGCAACGCAAACGAGAAATGCTGAATTGGTTAAGCATCTGACATCCCGGGGCTTTCTTTCAGACAAGCAATATGGCTATCGTTTCTCTAGGTCAACTGTTGATGTACTGACGATAATTGCGGGAAGTGTCTAACAAGCTCTCGATAAGAATGGTGAAACTCGGGCTGTTTATTTGGACATATCGAAATCTTTTGACAGGTCTTGACATTCAGGTCTTCTTCACAAGTCACGGTGTCTCCGGCCAAAGTTTTGAACTGACCATTCTGTGTCTAATCAACAAGGGTCAGAACATCACCAACACAGACTGTTTTCAAATTTGGTACACTTATAGAACTTCATGATAGAAAATGAATTTTACATCTATAGGTCAAAGGGTTCTTGAAATATGACCCTTTGACCTTTGCCATCAAATCATGGAATGAAAGTTATCCTAAACGGCCACACCTTTGAATCAATTAGTACTAATGCAGGTGTACCCCATGGCTCTATCATTGATCCTACTTTTTTTTTAAATTTCAGGTCTCATCTTGGTATCTGTGCTGATGATACACTCCAGGAAATATGCTTCTACGGTCTCACATATGTCTATACACACTTAAAACCTACTGAAATATACACACACTCGCATAGAATTATTCACACTTACATATATAAACACTTGCATACACACTTTCATACGTTCATCCGCATAAAATCCAACACGCTAATATTCATACATTTCCATGAATTCACGCATATACACACACGCATATACACATACACTCACAGGCTCGTACTTACATTCTCTCTCACATCTAAATATAATTCCACACACTCACGTACGCATATACACTCTCACACACTCACGTCCTTATATTCACGCACACTCACTCAGACCGTAGATATACACTTATACGCAAAAAAGGCACTGTCATAAAGACATAAGATATTTTCAACGCATGCGCAGATTAAATGACAAAGATTAAATTACAATGAATGCTAGACAATCTCCTCAATGATGAAGAGGAGACTTGAAGCAACAGAAACGTGATTCTACAGAAGGATACCATGGATAGAACATGTGAGCAACGACGAAGATCATGAGAAAATGGAAAAAATAGAAACTTATGCTTATCATCAGGATGAGACTGTTGAAATTTCTAGGACACATAAAGAGGAAAGAAGGCTTAGAAAATCTGATACGACCAAGACAGATTGAAGCCAAGAGGGACAAAGGAAAACCACACATAACATGCTTAGCAAGCTTCACGAAATGGATGGCAGAATAAGGTCTGGGAGAAATAGCAAAAAGACTAAATTTATTAAGAGCGACAAACAACTTTAAGTTGTGGAGAGCCATGATCACCTACGTCCTGAGGGGACACGAAAGATGAAGAAGAAATTATAGATTTAATCCATACAGTTTCAAACGTGGGTATAAAAAATTCAGACATACGAGACACACGAAAATCAAATATGAACAGTGAGGAACACATTTTTTTCAAAGATTATTGCAATTTTTTAAAACAATTCACTCCAAGCAAGGTGATAATGCCACTAAGACGCAAGGTACTACTGCTAGTGAAAGAGAATGAAAAGACTTTAGAAGGAATCGGAAACCCAATCCTAAACATGAAACAAGAGATAAACTTCTACTCCTGTTTAAAAGAAAAGGGAGTTCTGCGAACCGGACGATAAACGAACCTGTCTACTGAAGATTTTAGTTTCCATTCTTTGCTTCTTTTTCTGTCTACCGTGCCCCTTCAGGACTTCTGCGATCATGGCTCTCCACAGTTTCCTGTCCTTTTTAGCTCTTAATAAATATTGTCTTTTTGTTATCTCAAAACTTGTTCCGCTATCCACAAGGTCGCAATGTAGGTTATGCGTTCTTTTCCTCTGTCGCTCCTGTCTTAAGTTTGACTGGTCAGTATCAAAATTTCCGAACTCTCTTTCCTCATTATGCGCCTAAGACCTTTTAACTGTCTCGTCCTGATATTATGCATAAAAGAGTTCACTTTGTTTCCATTTGCTCTAAAAAAATTCATCGTTCTTCACACTGACCCACGATGTTCTTAGCATCCTTCTGTAGAACCACATTTCTGTTGCATAAAGTCACTTCTTCATCTGTGAGGAGATTGTCTAGTATTCACTGCCATATAGGAAGACAAACATCACGTAACAGTTCAGTACTCTTTTCTTGGTTCCTAATGAAATCTTTCTGTTCACTTTGTTTAACTTTTGGAAGGCATCTTTCGCTATCGCAATGAGCATTCTGATTTCAGTGTCGCACTTCCCTTCTTCTGTTAAAACACTTCCAAGATGTTTACGTTTTTGTACTTGTTTGATTTTGTCATCTCCAGTTTGTAATTTGCATGTTAGGCTGTCCCTTTTGCTGACAACTATGCATTCTGTCTTCTTGCAATTGATGTTTAATCCTTTCTTCTCGCTTTACTTCACTGTATTTTGTAAGAATTCCTGCAATTTCTTTTCTGTCTGCTTAAATTTGGCGTCAATTTCCATTAATGCAGTATAGAAAGCTTGAAAAGTACTGAAAATTCAGCCCATTTCCATGCACGCAAAATATACAGAAACCAAATTCGATAACTCATACATTAAAAAAAAGCACATGCAGAAGACGGCGATTTAATACATACAGTTTCAAACGTGGTTATAGACATTTAGTCATAAAAACACACGGAAATCAAATATAAACAGTGGCTTCTGTATATTTTGCGCGCATGAAAAAAAAAAGAAAATATTTTTTTTTGTTGTAAACATTAACATATTGCGTATAGGGGTGCATTTAATGTTTCAATGGATTTAAAGAAATTGAAATAAATAATACCCTGATTATCTCACCACACCTACATTTTCTTCCATGCAGCACAGCTTTTGGAGTTATTTGTGGAGATTTACCTTGTCGGTCTATTGCCTTTTGTGTTGAACATTGTTGTATGCAATCCACTTTTCATCACTTATTAAGATATGTTTAAGGAACTGCTATTTAAGATTAAACATTCGTCATATCAATTGGTTCCCCAAAACAAAACTTACTTACGACTCATTGGTTTACATACAGCTGGCTCTGACATGCGCAACTGAATTGAGACAGTAGGTACAATTTTTGCCATATATCACTGGTAAAAATATTTCAGCTTAACAGTGTATCTCCCTGTGGTGGTGCGTATAATCTAACGGTTGTCGGTGCCAAAAGTGAATTCGGTGTGACGAGTTCAATTCCTACATGTTCAGGTGAAGCAAAACTCTGAATTTAAAGCCAGTCTAGAGAGGGACACCTTGGGAATATCAGGATCTGCAAGCTTGGGTGTGCAGGTGGCGTAGTTTATTATGGCATGGAATTTTTAATCGGAGAGCCGAGTTCCAATTCCAGTCGGGTTCGTTATATTCACTTACACGCAAATTCCCTTGGGCGAGGTATGACTCCACCTCTTTAACTCCCACCTATGCGTTAATTAGTAAGACTTGTATCACTAAACCATTATTATCTAAAAGAAATTTGTACAATCCGAAATAATTTTCTGACTTTAAATAATCCGAAAATGTTAATAAAACGAATCAATCAATCGAGAGGGATAGGTTTCGTCAGGCTGGCTACACCAAGAGACACTGCTAATGCTATGACTGCAGTACATGGTGTCCACCTTAACCTTAATGGCTGTAAGCTACATCACGTTGTTACTTTGGATCACGTACAGTTACAGAAGTTAAGCAACGTCGAGTTTAGTTAGTACGTAGATGGCTGACCGCTTGGAAATACCAGGGGCTGTAAGTGTGGATGTGCAGGTGGTGTAATTGATAAATAGCAAGGAAATGTTAATCGTAGAGCCGAGTTCCAATTCCGGATGAGTTTTTTATATTTTACTGGGAAAGGTATGAATTCACCTCTTGTCTCCCAAGCTATAGGTTAATTAGTAATATTTGTATCACTAAAACCATTACAATCTAAAAAAAAATATTGCGTACAAAATATTTAGATTTCGGCATTAAATAACCCATAATGGTGTTGATATACCGCTAAACAAAAACAATCAAACAATGGAATTGCTTTTGGGGTCTCGTGACGTGAGAATGATTTTTCTTTAATAAATTTCACTCCAAGCAAGACGCTAAGACACGGGGGTGGGGTACTGGGTGCGTAAATAATTAGAAATATTATTACGGTGCGAGAGCAATAGAAGAACAATGAGGAAGACAGTAATGTTTCTGTTCCTAAATCGTCTACACCCAGTAAACCCCCTATGTCTTAGTGCCTTGCACGGGATAAAACCGATTAAAACAGATTATGATTGACACTGCCTTTAAATTGTTGATCAATATTGGCTGGAAGGCAGAGAGACGGAAGAGTGCTCCACAAGCGATAAATGCGAGAGAAGAGACTGCTAGCATAGAACTTACATCGAGCAAATTCAACTGTAAATTGATGAGCGCTTGTTGTCAGTCTAGCACGACACTTAAATTCAGAAAGTTTAGGTGTCGTAGCGAAAAGTTCACACGAAGTGTTACCATGAAAGTATTTATAAAAAAAAGAAACGGGGAAGCAACTTTATGGCGATAGGAAAGTCGAGATGCTAAATCAGGACCAATAATATTGCTGATTCTTCTTTGGATTTTATCAAGAATCTCTAAATATACAGAGCGCATATCTGGCAGGAAATTTCGAAGCATGGACGAATGTCGTGAATAAAAACAGATGTAGAAATTATTAGATAAAACTGAGATATAGGGAAATTTTATATGTTCTTACTTTTTTTAAAGATGCCATATGAACATAAATCTAATTGTCAGATCATACAGTTGGTTTTTGCAGAATGAGCAAAAAGGGGGAAAAAAACCTTTTATAGAAAATTAGGTATCTTTTTTAGTAGAAAAGTTTACTGTGTTATTTTTCTTTTGTTGAATTATATACTAGTCATTTCGAGAGAGGGAGGTAGGGAGAGGGAGAAAGAGATTGAGAGGAAACGTAGAAAGTGAGAGGAAGGGAGAGAAAAATGAAGACAACGAAAGGAGAACAAAAAAATTCAGTCCTTTACAGGTTTGTTCAGAAGCTGAAAATATGACCGACATTGCAAGTCGGTGAAGCTTACCTAATGAATAACTATATAAAGAGGTGTCCGCTGCACGACATTTCACGACCGCCGCCGCCGCCGCCACCGCCAATAACACTACCTCAACAAGCCAACTCCTTCGTCATTGCAAACAATGCTATCACCTCAAACATAAGTCTCCCCCACCTTATTAGTAATATTACTTGGGTTACGATGAACACCTTTCGTCACTACCGCACCCAGAAATTTGCCTTTCCGTCAAAACTGCACATAGAAAATATACGCACCATTTTACCTGTCTTTCAAACAAAAACACACCTAAAATTACATTATCTATCCATCTATCTATCTATTTATTTATTTATTTATACACACGCGCGCACACAAAAACACAAATATATATATATATACTGCGCTCAGTCAAGCTTGAAAAACATTGTTGGTTCCCGGTGGTGAACTCAGTGTCCACATATTACTTACATACGCTCTATCCCTGATATTGAACACTCTTACGCATATATATATATATATATATATATATATATATATATATATATATATATATATATATATATATTAAAGACATTTATGATATGTTTAACGTTCTTTTTATAGATACAAGTATTTAAGCAAATGCTCTGTTTTATAATAAACAGTATTAAATAACATTTACCGGCCTGAATGTCCGAGAAATTTTCATAGAAAATGCTCGTTCTCCGACAGGAATCGAACCTGTATCCTATACGGAACCGTCATTTCGCGTGACGTGCCTTAACCGTTCGGCCACAGAGAAGATACAGGTTCGATTCCTGTCGGAGAACAAAAATTTTCTATGAATATATTGTATCTATAAAAAGAACATTTGTCCAATTCAAATATATATATATATATATATTTTCTATGAATATATTGTATCTATAAAAAGAATGTTTGTCCAATTCAAATATATATATATATATATATATATTTGAATTGGACAAACGTTCTTTTTATAGATACAATATATTCATAGAAAATTTTCGTATATATATATATATATATATATATATATATATATATATATATATATATATATATATATATATATATATATATATATATATATATATATATATATATATATATATATATATGAACTGTTCCAACGGGCCTTGGTGAACAGTTGGTATGGTGTTTTCTTGACAACCTAACTGTCAGAGTTTCAATTCACGGTAGTGGATGCGCACTGCTGATGAGTCCCAAATATAGGACGAAACGGCCGTCCAGTGCTTTAAGCATTCTGTTGAGGTTTCTTTCAGGCTCAATTAATTACTTAATTATAATTATCAAATCCACCTTACAATTTCTATCATATATATATATTGTATTTTTAATTTCGCGCAAGCGCGTTGTTTTTATTTTTATTTTGTCGACTGCACAGTATATTAGGGTCAGTTGGCCACGGTCTGTGAGAAAAAGATCACCATGACGCAATTCATTCCGCCAGAAATTAGGAAACGGCATGCTGTACTGCTTGGCATTCGCGCCGTAAGCTTCAATACGAACATTTCATAGTGTTTGGGTGTCAATCTCAGGACAGTGCACAGGATCCGGAAAAAGGTTAGATGAGTGATTACGAAGGTACGGCAGCTCGGAAAACTCAATCTGATCGTTCTGATAAGAAAAGAATTCCAGAATTTATTGGTGAGGGCCCTAGACTCAGCATGCAGGATAAAAACCTTAAGGAGGTAGTGCTGCCCTGGCTCAAGAGGGTGGCTTCTGGAAGATCCTATGTCTGGCACCAGGACTCTGCACCATGACACACAAACAGGGGAACCCAGTCATGGCTGTCAGACAATTTCTGCGATCACATCATCTCTTACATCTGGTCATCTAACTCCTCAGAATAAAAAAAACCCTTGATGTGTGTGGCGCAGTTGAGCGAGTGACCAACAAAACTCCTTGTAACGCCAAAGATGAACTTAAGACAAGGATTATGGCAGACTTATTTAATTACTCAAATTAGCCCATTAAAGATGGAGGTGTTGAAGGAGCATTTAAGGCACATAATGCTTTATGAGTTTAAAAAAGGGATCTCTGCAGCCGAAGCGAGAGGAAATGTTCAATCAGCTTATGGAAAAATGCCTGAATGAAAAAACTTTCAGAAGATGGTTTGTCAAATTCAGAAATGGGAATTTCAGCCTCGAAGATGAAGACTGAACAGGACGTCCAGTTGAGCTTTATGGTGAGCTCCTTGTAGCAACACTTGGAGAAAATCTGCAGTATTAGTTGAAGAATTGGCAATGGGGCTTCGTTCAAACCATACAACTGTTAATCGTCATCTTCAGCAACTTGGAAAGGTTCCTAAACTTGGAAAATGGATGCCTCATCAATTGTTTGAATTCAACCGCAAATCCCGAACTGACATCTGCTTTTCTCGTCATTCTCGTGAACTCATCTCGCCTTTTTTGGATAGACTTGGGACCGGGTATGAAAAATGGATATTTTTATCAAATTGTTAAACGTCGTATACAGAGGCTTGATAATGGGGGAAAAAGGATCAAACACATCTTCATGCGCAGAAGGTTCTTCGCTCAATTTGGTTGGATTGCAAAGGAATAATTCACTTTGAATTACTACCAACTAATGCAACAATCAATGTTCAAGTCTACTCTCAGCAATTAGAGCATTTGAACGCGATCTTGAAGAAAAAAGATTGTTTTAGGGCATCGAAAAGGAGTTGTGTTTCATAAGGACAATGCACGACCCCACGCTGCAAAAATCACATCCCAGAAGATTGAAGAACTTGGTTGGGAAAGAATTCATCATCCACCCTATTAGTTTATAGCTTCAAGAGCACCAGAAAGCTGTAACACGAGGGGAAGTGGAAAAATCAGGTGTCGCTGACAACATATGGAGAGAAAAGGGAGATCATCGCTCTCTGTGGGATCAGATTGAGATCATAAATAAAGAACAGCATTTGAAAATTCGTAAACTTAAGGAATCAGCACATATGCTAGGCCAGAAAAATGTCCTGAGCCGACCAAGCATAGAAATGAATACAATATGGGAACCAGTAATAAGGAGTGCCAGAGAAAAGCAATAATAACAACAAAAAATTGCAATATGAGGTCTGGTAAAACTTGAAATGATAACAGTAAAAATGGCAATATGAGAACTGATAAAAAGACTGCTGAAGATATTAGGTTTATAATACCCAGAAATTCATACACAGTTGTCCCTAAGGCCATATGACACAGGGGATAAAGGCGTTAGTTAGATCCAGAGACAAGACGCAAAGAGTGTTAGTTCAGTACCTGGAGGAGAACTTGGAGAATTAACAGGAGATAACTGATAACTGACATCTATTAGACATGGCACGTGGAACTAGAAAGGGAGCGAAATAAAGGGTCCAGGTCAACATTCCAACCACCTAAAGAAAGCCGAAACGTTGTAAAAAAAAAGGCGACAAAGATGAGGACAATAGTCCGGATAATGTAAATAGTCTTTCTCTCTCTCTCTATCTCTCTCTCTCTCTGTCTCTATATATATATATATATATATATATATATATATATATATATACTATTTCAATGAAATGTATATATATATATATATATATATATATATATATATATATATATATATATATATATGCACATTTCATACGACAGACAAGGTGCTTTCTGATCATAGCTCAATTAGATCACATTTAAATGTTCATGGAGACCTACCAGACACTATTCATAGCATACTTGTTGACAACACTAATATAATAGCATCATCTACATGCAAAAAAAGCTAAAAATAATGGAAGCCTTATTAATAAAAACACAAAAAGAACAACACTTAATAATATCAACTATGAACATGGAGAAAATATCTTGACCGTGTTGTGAAAAACGAAAACATTTTATAAAACATACATGCAACAAACTATTTCTTATTTAACAGTTAAAATATTAGGTTGGTGCAAAAATAATGTCGTTTTCTCACATGAAGTTGAACGTCAAAAAGCGACATTATTTTTGCACCAACCTAATATTTAATTCTTGATAGTGGCTAAATGTATGAGAAGAACATTCCGACAGTTTTTATATAATTTATCATCTGAAAAAAGAAAGTATTAAATCGCATGAGAAATTGTATAAAAAACTGAATAAAAGCACTTTGTCTGTCGTATTCATTGGAATGTGCATGAAAGAAGGATTGTTGCCTAAATACACACACACACACACACACACACACACACACACACACACACACATATATATATATATATATATATATATATATATATATATATTATAATTGTTTTTTTTTTAAACAATTATAATATATGATCTGCTGTTGTATTGAACAGAGTTCTTTTAAAAATAAAAATAAATGCTAAGAACTCCGAATTATAAGTCTCATTGTTCTTTCCTATTATATGATAGGGGCTATCGGAGAAAATACAAAGGATGTTATCATTTCAAGTTTTACCAGACCTCATATTGCAATTTTTTGTTGTTATTATTGCTTTTCTCTGGCACTCCTTATTACTGGTTCCCATATTGTATTCATTTCTATGCTTGGTCGGCTCAATACAAAGGATCTGTGGTCCATATAACGTCAGAACAATCTCTGAAAGTGGTTCACCTCTTCGCAGGCACCTCTTCCAACTATAACCCCTCATAGAGGAGAACATGTCTAAGGACTGTATGGACGCCATCCTGTGTAGGAAATACAAATAAGTCTTAAGGTAAGACTGCAAAAACATTGTAAAGCGGTAACAAAAGGGGAAGTAGAAAAATCAAATGTAGTTGACCACATATGGAGGGAAAAGGGTGATCACCGCCCACTGTGGGATGAGCTTGAAATAAAAGACAGAGAGCATCACTGGAAAATACGAAAACTTAAGGAATCAGCACATATGCTAGGCCACAAAAATCTCCTGAGCCGAATAAGCATAGATATGAATACAATGTAGAAACCAGTAATAAGGAGTGCTAGAGAAAAGCAATGAATAACAACAAAAATTGCAATATAAGCTCTGGTAAAAATGCAAGAATAACAGAAAAATTGCAATATGAGCACTGGTAAAAATGGTTGCTGAGACATTAGGTTTAGATGTCCTCAATGACACATAACCCAGTGAATAAAGACGTTGGTGAGTACAAGAGTTCGAACGATGTAAATAGTGTAAATAGCTGTAATAATCCATTTCAGAAATATAGACAGCTGAGGAACAATTCAACATGAAAATTAAGAATTAGAGATACCAGAATCAAACAAGTACAGCAATTTAAATTTATCGGAAGTGTTTTATCAGATCACGGTAAGTGTGGCACTGAAATCCGAAGGCGAACTGGGATAGCGTCTTCCTAAAGCTTAGCAAAGTATTAGGAAACAAAAAAAGAAATCGTTAGAAACAAAGAAAAGTGCTGTGGACTGTTATGTAATATTAGTTCTCCTCTATGACAGTTAAAGCTTGCTGGACAATCTTATAGAGATGAAGAAGAGACTGGAAGGATTCGAAATGTGGTTCTACAGAAGGATGCTGAGATTACCTTAGACTAAGTATGTGAGCAACAGCGAAATTTTAGAGAAAAGGGAAACGAAAAGAACTTTTATACTTCAGTAAGAGACAGTTTACATAAATTTGAAAGCAGGCTTAGAAAATTTGCTACGCACAGGACTGATTTAAAGCAAGCGGGAGAGCGGAAAACGGAGCATAACATACTTAGCGTGTTTGAGTAAGTGAATGACGGGGCAAGATTTAGGAGAAAACAAAATATGAAAATTAATTAAGAGCGACAAATGAGAGGAAATTATGGAGAGAGCCATGATCGACAACATCCTGAAGGGAGACGGCGCATAGAAGAAGATGAGGAATATATGATTTCGAATGTCTACCCAAACCTTACGTGAGCAGATATCGGCTTTGAAACAAAATGAAATGAACATGGAATAGATAATATTCTTCTATGTTGTAGTGTGGCCCAGAAATCACACGTAAAAGGCTATGATTGGTTTAGAACAGCAATAATATAGGAACTCAGTAAACAATTCCATTGTCACGAATCAACGTGGAACTGAAACCAAAAAGAAATACAAAAGAAACTATGCCGTCTTCTGCAAACAGAGATGGTATTTTGAAGAACTTCATAACATAATCTGATTCTCAAATTTTGGGAAATAGTATTAGTAATTTTGGGGTGAAAAGTGGGTGACGATTTCTGGACACGTACTGACACGGTTTCATCGGCAATGGCTATGACGTTTTTTTTTTTGTGTGTGTGGCCCAGTACTCCTGCTGTATATTTAGAGATTGTTGTTAAAATCCAAAGAATCAGCAAATATTATTGGTCCTGACCTAGCATCTAGGCTTCACTCCCATTTCTACCGCCGTAATGTAGCTTTCCTGTGCCTTTTTTTATCAATACTTTTATAGTAACTGTTCGGATGAACTCTTCGCTATGGTACTGTTATATACTGTACATATGAACACTAACGGCTATGTCCAAATCCTCATAAATACTTTGGACACTATTGTAAGTGGGGGTAATATGGTGTCTATGTAGTCCACCACTAGCAGTGGTTTACCTACTTCACACCGCTGGCGAGTATTGTATTTTGTTGATGTTATATAGATTACAGTTTCATTTTCAACCTCCGTTTTGGTTATTCCTCATTGAGTAACCCTTTCTAGGTTACCACAGTTTTTATATATGTATATTGATGCAGAATTTCTGAAATATCGATGTACAAACTGATAAATCTATTAATAAAGTAATAATAAAATAAAATAATAAAATAACAGATAGATGGATAAATAGATATGGGCAGACTGAGAAAGAAAAAGAATGAAAGAGGGTGAAAAGTGAACAGATAGAGATAGATAAATAGATAGATAAATTGATAGTTAGAAAGATAGTGTTATATACCGTACCTATGAACACTAATGGGTATATCCCAATCCTCATAAATACGTTGGACATTATTGTAAGTGGGGATAATATACTAAGTAGTCCACTACTAGCAGTGGTTTACCTACTTCATGCCGCTGGCGAGTATTGTATTTTGTTGATGTTATAAAGATTACCATTTCATTTCCAACTTCCGTTTTGGTTATTCCTCATTCAGTAACCCTTCCTAGATTACAATTTATACCTAGACTTCATGAATTTAAGCGCAGTACTAGATTGGCAGAAAGGTCTCATCAATTCATAGTTGAATTGGCTAGATTTAACCGTAGCGTCTATGCTAACAGTTTCTTTTCTCGCATTTGCAAAATCCTCTCCATGCTCCATGCTTTCCAGCTAACTTTGATCTTCAAAACATTAAATGAAATATCAATCTCAATCTACTGTCTTTTTGATTACTCTTCTAATTCCCCTGCTTAATAATGTTTTCTCTTTTTTCTTATTCTTTTTCCCAATCAGTAATCCCTTGTGTGTTAGTGACTTTACTACCTGCATGGGGTGCAATGATTCAAAAACTGTCGTATTAACAATATAAGATAAACATATGATACTGTGTTGTCGGCAGACACAGAAATGAAGCAATAATACCTCCTAGACAAGATAATAAAAGCAAGCCTGAAGAAAAGAATACCCATCACTGTAAGAAGGAAGAATGTCTGGCTGTCCGTAAGAGTAAAAAAGCCCAACATTTCTACAAAATGGAAATGTCAACATCAAAAAGTACAGACGTTTAAATATCTGGGAAGTGTTTTAACAGGATATGGAAAATGCGGCACGGAAATTCAAACGCAAATTGGAATAGTAAAAGCTTCACTCCAAAAGCGAAGCAAGATAATAGGAAATACAAAAATCTCCTTAGAAAATCAAATATTGATGGACTATTATGCAATATCAATCCTCTTGTATGACAGTGAATGCAGTACAATGCCATCACAGATGGTATTTCGAAGCATCCGTTAACATAAACTGATTGTCGAATCTCTATAAATAATGTTACCTTCAAAGATCAAGAGAAAAGTGGAGGCAACAGAAATGTGCTTCTACAGGAGGATGCTGAGATCACCTAAGCAACAAAGAGGTCTTAAGGAGAATGCTAACAAAAAAAACGTAGAACCAGAAAGAGGTAGTAATTGGCGGCAGAGGTCAGTTCCTGACTGTACGCCATATTAGATTGTTGTGCATTCACTCTCTTTCGTTTGTGTTGTGTTTGTAGACACAGGTGTCCTTAATTATGGCTTCCAAGCGTAGTATAACTTCTTTTTATGATGGCGGTGATTCGAAGAAAATGAAAGCCATCACTATAGAAGTGAAATTAGACATTGGTAAACGCTCTGAAAAGGGAGAAACAGAGACAAATTGTGGTCGGTTGCATGGCTTAAGTCGTTCGACTGTCACTTAAAACATGTACATATATGTAGACATATTGAGTTTCCCTGTAAGAGATAAGGATATTTTCTTGTTAAACTATAAGTTGGTAAATTCCCAATAAAAAAGAAAAAAACAAACTAACGTTTGTTTTCTTGCTGCTGCTTCCTAGTACGACAAAAGAGATAAGATCATACTCTTCATCATCTCATCTACCGAGAGCCAACGTTATCACTGGCAATAAATATACAAGCAGCTTAAAATAATTTCATACCATTATATGTATTAATTTCATTTCATTTTATTATAATTATTTCCTCCATGTGACTTTTTAGTCATAATGATGTAAACATATGCCATAGAAATGTGTTGTTATGTCCTAGATTATTATTTTATTATTGCGTTAGAAGAGGGAATTGAAGTAAATGCTTATTGACGGAAAATCTCGATTACGTTGCGACTTATATGGAAAATCGCGTTACGAGACACCGTAATAACAGAACTCTGTCGTAAGTCGAGGATCCCTGTAGTTTTCATTTCATTACCGTTTTAATAGTAACCCTCTATATTGAGTGGTTCTTGTGTCTTGTATTGAGTGGAATTGTAAGCGATAACTAACGTTTAAAGTAATAAAAATCTGTCGAATTAATAAATAAAAAAATCATTACTTCTTTAGAAATTACTTTGTTTACTCTTGGATAAGAAACTGAGCAGATAAGATAATTTCGAGGAATCTATGAGAGGAAGAATTTCGCTTAAAGGCAGTTTTCCGACATTGCTACATCGGCAAATGTTCTTCGTGGTGGAGTCGGTTAAGACACATCGGATCTAACGATGATTTCCCTCTGACCAGAGGGACGCAGGTTCGCATCCTACCGGAGAGCGCATATATTTCCTTAGTAAACATTAACGAATATTCAGACTGGTAAGAAAATAAATAAATAAATATGAGAAATGAAGCGCCTACTCAGTTCCAGGTATGAGTAGGAACGAAAAATAACATTTAAAGTGATAAAACTGTATTAATATATATATATATATATATATATATATATATATAGAGAGAGAGAGAGAGAGAGAGAGAGAGAGAGATACGAATCCGACAAAATGATAGGATAAAGAACAAGTAGGAAACAGATCTTAATCTAACGTGTTTCACGTTATTAAACCATTGCCAGAGTATGTGGGTATTTCTTATTGGCTGGACACGTGCCACGTGTAATGATGTTTGGAATATTGGAATATTATCTGTTGCTTTATTACGCGTGACACGTATCTAAGATCTGTTTCCTACTTGTTCTTTAGCTTATGATATATATATATATATATATATATATATATATATATATATATATATATATATATATATATATATATATATATATATAGAGAGAGAGAGAGAGAGAGAGAGAGAGAGAGAAAGATAGATAGATAGATAGATAGATAGATAGATAGATAGATAGATAGATAGATAGATAGATAGATACATACCAAAGGAGGCATGGTGGAGTAGTGGTTAGCGGCTCGGAAAAGAAGCTCGAATTTCGAGTTCGAATTCCAGTCTAATCCATTACATTCACTTACGTGCTAATACCCTTGGGAAAGGTATGGATCCAGCTATGGGTAAATAGCAGATCAGACTGCGTTCTATAGTCTTGAATGGCAACTCTGATTTCAAAATCTGCGTGAGTCGTTTGGCCACCAGCTGTATTCGGCCCGTCAAAATGTGTGGCTGGTTCTGCACAAAGCCTTCACCACTATAATCAAATCATATGTGCTGTTGTTTGGCTGTCGGTTCCTAGGAACTGAGCTGCTTGACCTTTATACGTCGAATACGATAGGAAAATCCACTATATATATATATATATATATATATATATATATATATATATATATATATATATATAGTGGATTTTCTGCTAAAACATGCGTTTCTGCTAAATATATATATATATATATATATATATATATTTAGCATGTTTTAGCAGACATCCTTTTTTTAACAACAGTGTAGTAGACGTCTACTGGTGTGAGCAATCGAAAGTTTTAATTAAAAAATGAGCTTTAAATTCAGTGTGTTTTGGTCTAAGGAAGACGACACCGCGAAACAAGTTTCAAATAGTCTTTTATTAAAAAAAATGCGCATTTCTCATATAGTACTTTCGATGCCTATATCTGTTAACCCTATTGTTTCGTATCCGGATTTCTAAGGTATTAATGGGTTATATGTTGTTGGAATGTCCCACTCACCCTATCGCCTATTGTGGACTGAATATATCAGTAGATATATATATATAGTGAGCACAGGTTATACCTGGCCGACTTGCTTCGAACTCTCTGTCCGAAAGGCAGAGAGGAACAGAGACGAGGCTAGGCCGAAGGGCAGAATCTCGTCTGGGTTGGTAGACAGCTACCCAACCCCGTGTATACGGAGTCTACGGGGAAATCTTTCTCGAGCCTACGGGCTCGGATACCCCAGACGAAGTTATGTCGAAGGGCGGAGTCTCGTCTTGTGATCAGATACCCGACTCCGTTTTATACGGGGAATTTTTGGCCAAGCCTAAGGGCTCGGATACCCCAGATTAATTTCGGCCTTGTGCCACATCTGACCTTGCTTCGGTAATTACTAGCCTGCTAACCGATTCCTTGTCTTTCAGTAATGCTTTCTCTTTTATAATAAACTGCTCTTTCTTTCACCTAGGACCGTGTTGCTGCTCGTTTCCCTCGAGTACCACCTTTGCTGCTTGTAACCTTCTTTAAGGATACAACGTATTTATAATTAAGATTGAATCTAATAAAAATACTCTGGGTCTTTGACACCAAAACCAACTACACTACCCAAGTCAGAAGACTAGATGCGATAGTCGTAAATAAGAAAAAAAAAAGAAGTGCCCTATTGTAGATATAGCTGTGGTAGACACCTGAAGTATGAAAAAAAAAAGGATTCGGGCCTTGTAGGAGTACTAAGAAGACTGACTAACGTTAAATTTAACGTTTCACCCATAATAGTAGATGCACTTGGAACATGCCGAAGAACGGTGACTGACCAGACCATTTGCCGAGGTCTACGAGAATACTGAGGAAGGGTCTGAAGATTTAAAGAAACTTGCTGTCACTCAGTCTCCAGCAGCAATCACAACAACAACAACAACAACAAAAAAAGAAACAAAAAAACAGCTGGTTTGAGCAGGATTAATACAAAAACAACAATAGGGTCATTTAAGAAAATAAATTGAATGAATAGTAAATGAAACATCATTTCGAAAGGGAAAAAAATAAAAAGTCCGAAACTGAATCAGTATTAGGCCGTCTAGAACAACGCCTTATGAATCAACTGAATGGAAGCCAAGATAGATAAGATACAGGGGAATAGTAAATGCAGATAAGACCATTAAGTATAAGTGAACGCATCAAGTTAGCTCAGAAATAGTACGGAAATAGACTGGGTGGGAAGGGTGATCCACTTGGAATTGAGCAACTGACTGTGATCTGAACGCACAGGAGAATTGCACAAACCAGAATCTGTCTAAACGATCACGCACTCCGGGTTAGAAGATCAAATCTAATTATCGTGATCAAAACATCAGACTGTAGATTTTTTTTTCTATTCAAGGAAGCAAGCTAGGGATTAAAATGAAGAGAACTGAAGAAATCATAGGACATGAAAGTAAAAGTGATTCTATTCATTGCTGGAGCACAGGGAACAATTCCAAAAATCTTACCAGAAAATGCAGGAAAGCCGAGGAAGAATAAATACCATCCAAACAACGACATTATTGAAATCATTTAGAATACCGAGGAAAGTGTTGTAACTGAGAATACGTGGTCCCCGGTGAAAGTCAAAGTCATCAAAAAGTCAGTAAAATCTAAATGTAGAGGAGATAATAATAATAATAATAATAATAATAATAATAATAATAATAATAAAAACTGTCAAAATACAAGGACCTTGAAATAGAAATCTCAAAAATGTGGCACATGGGAACATCAACAATTCCTGTTGTAGTTGGAGCCCTTGGACTGGTTGGAAAAGATTCCAGTAGGCTGATTGAAGGGATCCATGGAAGTCCATGCCTCAAAGAAATACAAAAAATTGTTCTAACAAGTACAGCCCACACTTTACGAAGGGCTTTATCTATGTAATTATTTTTTTATTTTATTTTATTTTAATTTTTTTGCAATGGAAAGTGTCATGATGCCATTTCTAACCTTAGGTCCCTGGGCGGGACCCGGAAAGAAATGTGTAAACGCCAGATATCAAAGGAAATAATAATAATAATAATAATAATAATAATAATAATAATAATAATAATAATAATAATAATAACTCTTAGTGAAAAGGAAAAAGAAAAATGAAAAATAGAACTAAATAAACTATGAGGACAATTGTCACTTCTAAGTGAAGTAAACAAGGGCTCTAAAATGAAAGAAAGAAAAAGGATACAACTCAAACGAAGCTTTGACATAAAGTATAATACTGACGTGCCAAAAGTTAAAGAGAATCTGAAACAAATTCAAGCGAAGGCACAGAGAATCAAGCGTTATGAAAAAAGGAACAGATTCTTCTGGCAAAACAAGAACTTCAAAGAAGATGCCAAGAAACTATATCGAGAACTTGGAAAAAATAAAATAGAGATAAATGACCCACCTAATATCCAGTAAGTTCAGGAGTTCTGATGTAGAATGTGGGAAAATTGCAAAATGCACAATTAAAGAGCAACAACACACACATATAGAGTGCCAAAAATGGACGGATATCAATATTACTGAAACAACTGCTGCCATCTGAAAAACCAAAAGCACCAGGGATAGACCGTCAATTTTTGGATAAAAAACCTATCTAGCAACCACCAAGACCTCGCACGGGCTTAATCATAAACCCAGAAAAATGCCCCAAATGACTCACGCGGGGAGTAACATACCTACTCCCAAAAACAGAAGAGACGCAGAACCCAGAGAACTATAGGCCCATCACCTGCCTACCAAAAATGTACAAGATCCTCACTTCTGTCATAAACGAGACGACATTCAACTTCCTTGAGAAGACCAATTTACTGCCAGCAAAACAGAAGGGATGTAAAAGAGGAAGTTACGGGTGTAAGTACTAACTAATTATCAATAAAACAATATTAGAAGAGGTGAAAACAAAGAAAAGAAACTTATCGACAGCATAGATTGACTACAGAAAGGCGTTCAACAGTGTTCCACACGAGATGAGGCAAAGACGAGGCAAAATATACAACGGTCTAATTCCTAACAGAAAGCATGAAAAACTGGAAGACTACACTATATCTAAACCATACAAATGGATCATTAACATCAAAACCAATCAACATCAAAAGCGGGATCTTCCAGGGAGATTCATTATCACCACTACTCAGCTGCCTACTGAACAACAGTAGCTACGGATACCAACAGAAAAAAAACATATACACCATTGTCAAAACCTTCAACGAATATATTAGGATGGAGTTCGGAATCGACAAATGTGCCAAAGTCACCTTCAAAGGCGGTAAACTAACGAAATCTACGGATTTAGACCTTGATATCAACAACAAAATTAAGGAAGTAGATCAAGATGATACATACAAATACTTGGGGATTAATGAAGGCAAGATATTAGTGTTTAACGTCTCCTGCCAATAGCTTATAAATAAAGGACTATTCTGTTTTGATAAACAGAACGCATATCCTAAGTGCTACTTGGGTTCAGTGAGAAAATGAATGAAAGAAAAAAGAAAGAAGGAAAAAATGAAGGAAGATAGAAATATTAACATCTGTTTCAGTGAAATGGAAAAAAGCGGTCAATTTCGAATCTTTTCTTTTGTACCCCCTTACTTCTTGAAATAACGACCAGCATTCATATTTATGATTGTTATTGCAATATTTTGCTATGGTTGTTAAACTCAAATATTTAACGATGCGACAGGAGAATTTCTACGGGTATTTTATTGTTGAAGAATTCGCCATGAGCTTACTCAATCATTAACTTAAGAATTAAAATTCTTCAGAAAATTCAAGTAGGAAAATCGTGAAATTTTCACTGGCATTTCTAGTAATGATAATTGTGTCAAACTGAAATGCAGATTCTGTAATAAATATCCAGAAACAATTGACCATCTTGTATCAGGTTGCGCGGTATTGGCACCCAATGAATATAAAACACGACATGACAGAGTGGGACAATATCTACACTGGAAAATCTGCAACTTTTACGGGAAGGAAATTGCAAGAAATTGGTATGAACACCACCTAGATCCGGTTACTGAGATAAGACTTGTAACAATTTTATGGCACTTTATAATAGACACAGAGAGAACAATCAAAGATAATCGCCCAGACATCGTAATCAAAGAGCACAAAAACAGAATACGCTTTCTTATTGACATGGCACTTCCTGCAGACTCTGAAGTATCTTCGAAGATGTTAAAAAAATAAAAATACATCTTGAAATGGGAATCTAAAAAAATGCGGCACGTGAGATCAATAATTCCAATTGTAGTTGGAGCCGTCGGACTGACTAGAAAAAGTCCTAATAGAGTCATTGAAAGGATCATTGGTAGCCCATGCCTTAAGGAAACGCAAAAAATGTTCTCACATGTACAGATCACACCTTACGAAGAACTTTACATATGTAAAATATGTGTAATTTTGCGTTGTTATTTTTTTTTTATAAAAATGTTCAGTGGAAAATGTCATGTGCCATTTCTGATTTTAGGTTTCTGGTTAGGACCCGGGAGGAAATGAGTACACACCAGAAATCAAAGGAAATAATAATAATAATAATAATAATAATAATAATAATAATAATAATAATAATAATAATAATAACCGGTGACGGAGATAGGACCTGTTACAATTCTATGGGACTACACAATACACACTGACAGAACAATCAAAGCCAACCGCCCAGACATTGTTATTAAAGACCACAAACAAAATAAGTGCCTCCTTATTGATATGGCAGTCCCTGCAGACTGCAATGTATCTTTGAAGATATTCGAAAAACTGTCAAAATACAAGGACCTTGAAATAGAAATCTCAAAAATGTGGCACATGGGAACATCAACAATCCCTGTTGTAGTTGGAGCCCTTGGACTGATGGGGAAAGATTCCAGTAGGCTGATTGAAGGGATCCCTTGAAGTCCATGCCTCAAAGAGATACAAAAATTATTCTGACAAGTACAGCCCACACTTTACGAAGGGCTTTATCTATGTAATTATTTTTATTTTATTTTTTTCTTTGCAGTGGAAAGTGTCATGATTCCATTTCTAACCTTAGGTCCCTGGGCGGGACCCGGAAAGAAATGTGTAAACGCCAGATATCAAAGGAAATAAAAATAACAATAATAATAATAATAATAGGATTCCAATGCTTTTGAAAAATAATTTCAAAAACTGTCAAATTATAAGGACCTGCAAATCGAAGTAACAAAAATGTGGAAACTTAAAACTAAGATTATCCCTGTTGTGATAGAGGCGATGGGTATGATAAAGATGGGTACCGAAAATCATATGAGTAAAATTCATGGACACATCATCTCAGAGCTGCAAAAGATTACTTCAAGCGGAACTGAAAATCTCATCTGCTAAACCCTCTCTATCTAAAAGAAATGCCTCAAATGTACATAGATAACCATCCTACAATGGCCCTTTTTACTCATAAACCCCGGTGGGGACTTGGTAAATAGACACTTAAAATTACTGTCAGGCAAGATGATACCACAAATAATAATAATAATAATAATAATAATAATAATAATAATAATAATAATAATAAATAATTTGACAAACTTTTAATGATAAAAATAACATTTATAATAGATGTATGCTTTACCTAGTTTTAAAGGACCATTCAATATCGAGATATATTCCCTTTAAAAGATGCAACTTAGTAGCTCCCTAATTCAAACAAGAAGTCTGATCCAACCGGCCTTTAGAGCAGGAGACACGAGAATTATTGCAGCTATGATGACTGAGAAAACCAACTCGACAGCAGTCACCTCATCAAAGTAAGAAATTAAAATAAAACCTGATCCCTGAAAGATTGCAAAGTAAACAATGCCAGCTACATAAATCGTGTTAAATTGTTGGTACTGCCATGCAGGTGCACGTAGCAAGACATGATTTGCAGGCATGGAATGAAAATCTGGTTAACAGAAATTAAAGTGACATATCATTCCCCATCTTTTACGCGCGGGAAACCACTCATTTTGACCTTTAGATTGGGTTATACGGTCTTTTCGCCAGCTCTAACTTTACAAGAGCCAGATCAGAACAATAATGAAGTATTACTGCCATATCTAAGCTAGAGCTGTCCAATCCTCAGTTTCCAGTCTTGACAGAGTTCAAAAGCATTTATTCGGCCTTGCGGGTAAGTAATTATTTTTACAGCTGCAAACCCTTTCCTATAGACGAAACATCGTAATTTTCATGGCAAATATTCAAACGAGCTAACTGCCTTACATTCACCAGTCCAGACCTTCACTGCTAGAATTCGTCAGGTCACGTACACAGTGTTGAATCATCTTCATTCCCCTCGTATTCCATTTATAAAGGGGAACTTCCAATCAGACGGTTTCTTCCACAGATTTTATTATTTTGTGGAATAGACTCCCGAGGGTATGCTTGCTCGATCATTACGATCTTAACCTCTTCAAGTCTAAGTTTAACCGTTATCTATCTTACATATGCATTTCTTAATTTCCTCCCGTTACCCTCTAACAACAACGTCATTCGTTAGTTATCTACCTGGAGTGGCTCTTGTGTCAACAATCTGTTTATAAAAATAGTATGACAAATTGGGAAAAAGTTTTTTGTGATGCGTTTCATCTTTTACGATATCATCGGACTAGGCTTTGTTCATGTTGTCACGTCTACACATGCGCACGAAACGAGAGACGCTGGTAGTTTCAAAATTTTTGAAAGTTTATTTTTGAAAGAATATTTTTGAGAGAATTTTTGTTTTTTCATTATAGCCAAATTCATCTGTATTCTTTTTCTTTTTCTCTCCACAACCTTTGTCCATGACTATCCCACATTATCTACCAAGAATGGCGATATATTGTAAGAGCCTGAGGGCAAATTTACTGTAGCTGAACTAGCGATCAAGGCACTTTCCAGACATTTTCGTCTCAGTGGATTATTTTCTCTTTTAATCAAAGTGGCATTCTTTATGTCAAAATTGTGATCAGTTTCGTTACCGTGAACAGCCAAACGTCTTGCGTGTTGTTATTTTAAATGTCCCTTTTGTGTTCATATAATCTCTTGTTTAAACTACTTGAGGTTTCTGCAATGCATTCATTCTGCCAATTCCTGCACTTGATAGAGTAAATTCCTTCTTCATGTTTTGGCTTGTCTTGTTTATTATTCATTAAGTTTTTTTTATTGTTTTAGATGTAGTTATGACAAATTTTATGTTGAGTTTAAATAAAAATGTTTCGTTTGTATTTGTGATAGAGTTAGTGGGCAGAACAATAATATAGGTATAAGTAACTATACTCGTGTCGAAAAACCTTCGAATTCTTGATTTAACAATAGCCAAATCAATCTCGAAGGGAAAAAAAGGTTTTAAAAAAGAAAGAGCCAGGAACATGAAAGTCTGTCGAAAATAATCGCACAGATACAGGTTCAAGGCCCAAAGAAAAAAACCCGATACGAGTAAACAACTAACTAAAGAGCTTGATACAAACGTAGAGCAAACCTAGTCAAACCTAATGAGCCAGAAAAACCTACCAAGGTTTTACTTAGGCAGATCGTCAGGGCCAGCTGACCCTGACGATCTGCCTAAGTGAAACATTGGTAGTGTAATAGCTGGGAAAATTCACTTCGCCTACCCCAGGGTAAAATTTCTTTCTTTCTTTTGAAATAACGGAAAATATAAATAGCAAGTATTGCGTATATATATATTATATATATATAATATATATATATATATATATATATATATATATAATATATATATATATATAATATATATATATATAATATATATAATATATATATATATATAATATATATATAATATATATATATATAATATATATAAATATATATATAATATATATATATATATATATATATATATATATATATATATATATATATATATATATATATATATATATATATATATATATATATATATATATATATATATATATATATATATATATATATATATATATATATATATGGATGACTGAAGTTTAAACGCAGTAAATTCAACCAATCGGTAAAAAAGTCACGTTAGGCTATATGACGGTACCGTATAGGATACAGGTTCGAATCCTGTCGGAGGACGAATTTTTAAATTTCTCGGGCATTCAAGCCGGTAAATGTTGTTTCATCCTGTTTATTAAAAACAGAGCATTTACTTAAATATTTGTATCTATAAAAAGAATGTTAAACATAAAAATGTATATATTAAACAGAAACCCAATGTAATACTTTAAAAATTAATGACGGAAGTCACAGAATTTTTTATTTATTTATTTATTTTTTATATATATATATATATATATATATATATATATATATATAAAATTCTGTGACTTCCGTCATTAATTTTTAAAGTATTACATTGAGTTTCTGTTTAATAAATATATATAAAAATAAAATAAAATATCTGTTTAATAAATATATATAAAATTCTGTGTCTTCCGTCGGAAGTGACAGAATTTTATATATATATATATATATATATATACATATATATAAACTTCTGTGACTTCCGTCATTCATTTTTAGATTAATTTTTAAAGTATTACATTGGGTTTCTCTTTAGTAAAAATCTTTCAAATATGACTACAGCTTTTATCCAAAACTTTATTTTCAATATAAGGCCGTGTCCTATCCATTAGTGCGTCTTATATTCTGAAAATAATGGTGGTTTATAACAGAGTGTAGAAAATTGCATTGACTCTATTTAAACCTACCTTTCACTTCAGACGGAGGAATAATTAACTAAAATTAACTTAATGTACTGGACCATTAACAAAAGCTCGCGCTCGATTTTCATTGCTTTTCATTTTCTAAACTGCTACGAACTTTTGCAATGATCTAATAATTTGTTTCTATATAATGATCTAATAATTTGTTTCTATATAATGATCTGATAATTTGTTTCTATATAACACTGAAAACATGACTATTTCATTGCAATAGATTTTATAACGAAACGCTGGTTTCAAAAAATTAGGCTCACGCTTGACTATCTGGAGGAACAGTAGATAAAAGAAAGAGGTCTGAGAGGACAACTAATATTTAGTCGCCCCCCCCCACGAGGGTATCATGTGGCACAAGGCCAGTTTAACGTAGGATTCCCGGGCCCGTGGGCCCGGCCAAAAATATATACCCTTTGAACCCGTATAAACGGATTCCGGGCCGGTTTAGCTCCCCGAACGAGACTCCGCCCTTCGGCGTAGCCTCGATCGGGTTCCTCCCCACCCGTAGGCAGAGAGTTCAACCGTTCAGTTTGTCGTTCGACGAACAACTGACAAGAGGACAACTGAGAGGACAACTACATGTCCTTAAAGTTTACTGCATCACTTTCCTGCTAAGCTCTCTGTTAAGGTTTCGGGTCGGCAGTTAATAATAAAGGAAATTTATTGAAAATAAAGATGTATTGTTGGCATTGACGATTTTGTAGGTTTTCAACCGAACTGAATAACAGTAAGTATTTTATATTGATGCATAAATGGGCACCTCGAGGCGGTGTAATGATTAGTAAGTTTGTCCCGCTAGAACAATTACGACTGAACAGTGAGTTCGATTCTCACTGGGTGCCCTATACTTCCGGTCTTGTGCCACATCCAACCTACGCTTGGAAAATCACTCTATTGATGTATAATATTTTTAGATCTTTTTGTGTTTAGAAACAATCTATCTATATATGAAATTCTGTGACTTCTATTATTTCGTCCGCCCGTCCGTCACGACCTCTAAAATAGCCATACATTGACCGATCGCAACAAAATATTGTGGACAGCACAAACAGGTAAAGGGGTAAAAAGTACAGTTGGTTTTACTAGGGTGCGTAGCTTAGTACAATAAGTTTTCAATTAATTTGGGGGGTGGGTGGAATTAAAAGTTTTATTATTTGACATACAAAATACTTCCATTATTTTAAAAACAATTTAATTATTAAAACAACAAATATTTATTTAATAAAAATGCAATATTGTTTTTTGCATATCTTTTCTATGTAAGTTTTTATATATACAAGAGTCCAGTTTCTAGTTCATCCTGCGTTTGCGAGAACGATAAACAAATCTTAAGGTCAAACGCTTCAAAAAGTTGGAATTAAGCAGCAGAAAGAAATATTTATACATGGCCAGTTGTATGGTGCAAGTAAAATGTAAGAATTTATTTTTCGCCGTTAAGAAGGGAAAAAAAGAGATTTTCTTGAAAAATAGTATTTATCATGAAGTTCTATAAAATTAAATTAAATTAAATATTTAAAAAAAAATAGAAAAAAGTATTTTTCCAAACAAATCAGCTTATTCAGATCTCATTGATTTGTTTACAAAATTGAACGAAACGTAGGGTGTTCATAAATCTCGACAAAAATGGAAGCGATAACTTCAACAATACGAAATACTGTGACGATCTGAACACGCGTCAAGGTTGTTTTTACGAATAAAAACAAGGGGAAAATTTCATGAGTTGGAATCGAAATGTTTACGGAAACATTCCTCGCAAACGTCGTAACTAATTCTGGTCATCTTCATTGATATGTTCCCGAATTTTTAAATTCATTTTTTTGGTGTTTTGGTGCCTGTTCACCCTAAATACTCATCGTCAAGAACCGACCGTCAAACAAGCACGCTGCTTAAAATCCCGTCTTCTAAAAGCCTGACAAAGCATTTTGAGGGTTACGGTAACTGATTTATCGGGCAGCACGCAAAATTTGATCGAGGATCATTTTTTCAAATTAGTCAGCCATAGTAATGATCCCAGTCATTCCAAAACAGTATTGTTTGTTTGTTTTGCGGCATATCGACTCCTAATGGGTCATTTAATGTCGAAATTTAATTTTCATGGGAACATTAGTAATTTCTTTTACAAAAATATAACGCTGGTAATGTTTTTATCCATGGAAATCTATTGCTGCTCTTTTTAGTATAAAAATGTATTTTAAAACTTTCATAGTGTTTTACCTGCAGTTTAAAGGTTAATTATTTGCCGATATCTGGGACCCTAACAGGTACTACCACCCCGAGTCAGGTTTGACCTGGGAACAACAGCAATTAAGAGGTGGCTCCACTCTTCTCAAAATTTCCCGATCAGAAGCCTTGCTGCCAGATATTTTTTTTCTCGTCATACCCAGGACGAGCCAATACAGTATTAGAAAACCTCGTAAAGAAAAGGGATGTAAGAAGGAAAATAAGTAAAACGGACAATTATGCTTAAAATAAGAAAGCAAAAATTTCTCGGACATATACTAAGGGGAAAAGCTTGGAGAATATGACACTTACAAGGCGCATTATAGTCAAGAGGGAACCAGCTAGCAACAGACCTAACTTGATGATGTAAATAGATGGCAAAACAGGAAGAGTAAAAAGGCAAACAATGCTAAGAGCTCGAAAGGATAGGAAGTTCTGGCGAACTATGATTGCCCATGTCCGGAAGAGACAAGGTACACGAAAATGATGGAATACAAGACAATAGCCTGAAGCTTGTTGGCAGATTGACTTTGTAACTAATACTCGCGCGTTTCCCTTGAAGCTTACAGCGTGTTGCAAAAAAAAAATCAACTTTATACTAATTTCTAAAGTACCAGATTGCATTTTGGTTCAATAAGAATCCTTCAAGTCTTAATGTATCATTTTTATTCGTAAATTTGTTTTCAAAATAATGGTGCGTCTTATATTCCGAAAATATCCATTACACTGGTTTTATCCTATTATAGACGACAGTTGAAAAACGTGGGATTCTGGCAAAGATAGCCCAAGTAACAGCTGCAATAACAACTCTTTCTACCATCTGTACAGGCCGAAATATCTGTCGGCGTCACAAAATGCACCTGCTGCTCTCCCTTTTCCATTCCAATCTTCTTTTACGCCCGTGAAACATTTACCCCCGCAGCAGAAGTGCAAAGAAGAATTCTGGCAACAGAGATGAACTGCTACAGGAAGCTCTCAAGCATTTTCTACACGGGGCATCTGACCAAAGAAAAAATCCCTAGAAAGTGCAATTCGCTTTTTGGCAATTTTTCAAGCGTAGCCGAAACTCTGGAAAATCAGTCGTAATTGTTCTAACGAGACAAGCTTGCTAACCAGTACACTACGTCGAATTGCCCAACGGATTTTCTAGGCGTAGCTTAGATGTGGGACTAGGCTGAAAGTATAGGGCACCCAGTGAGGATCGAACTCACTACTCAGTCTTAATTGTTCTAACGAGACAAGCGTGCTACCCATTGCACAACATCGAAGTGCCCAACGGATTTTCTAAGCGTAATTTAGATGTGGCACAAGGCTGAAAGTATGGGGCACCCAGTGAGCATCGAACTCACTACTCAGTTGTAATTGATCTAGCGAGACAAGCTTACTAACCATAACACCACGTCGAAGTGCCCAACGGATTTTCTAGGCGTAGCTTAGATGTGGCACAAGGCTGAAAGTATGGGGCACCCAGTGAGGATCGAACTCACTAGTCGCGCGAGAAAAGCTTGCTAACCATTACACAACCTCGATGTATTCCAGCTGACTCTTATGATGATCGTTGCAGAGTTGTCAACAAAACAAAATGAAGTTTACACGGTATGGTCACTTCTGCCAATTATCTGGCTTTACAAAAACCATTCTGACAGGAAGGGTTACAGGAATCAAGCAGAGGGAGAAGATGGGCAGACTGCATCCAAGAATGAGTAGGCATGGATATGGCAATCTCTTGGAGAGCGGTGGAAGACAGAATAGCATGGAGAAGACTGCCGGTCATATCTCTGTGCCCCAACGAACTCATCTGAAGTCAGATGATAAATGAAGCGTAAACGAAAGCGTGGATTCGTTTGGCACTTGTTTTGTTCTTATCTTTCTTTCTGTGATGATCGAGAAATCTCGTCTATTTACCAGGTGCACTTACGAGTGTCCATTTATAGAAACGCACAGAACAAGACTAGAATTAGTTCTAGAATATTCCATAAGATAATCTATTTATCTATTCTGTTCGGTAGAGAGAGTATATGCTTCGGTATATCTTAATACATAGAGATACACCAATAAAAAAAAAGCACTATAAAAAGGCTTTCATTTAGATAACTTTTTCAGGCAGCCTTCTCGTTGTCATTTGTTTTCTTTCTTTCAATCTAGCAAGTTAGTTATCGAGTAAGCGGACGGTGTATGTGTGTGTGTGTGTGTGTGTGTGTGTGTGTGTGTGTGTGTGTGTGTGTGAAAGAGAGCGACAGAGGGAGAGTCCGTGCGTTTTTCACTCAGACTTGAAATGGAAGCAAGGGTCGGGATTGAAGCCACTCAGTGTTTCATTTGTCGTCAAACGACACTAGAAGTAGAACAACAAGAGAACAGCTGGAATAGATTATGACAATTTGTTATCCACACTTTTAGAATCAAACTGGGTCGTTAAGCAAATAATAATAATAATAATAATGATGATAATAATACTACTAATAATAATGATGATAATAATAATGCCGAAATGAGGAGAGGCAGTGGTTTAAGCAGAGCCACGTGTAACTGAAACGTGGATGATCTTCATGTGGGCATCGCAAGTTTATGTCTTTTGTGCTGATCAGCCATACAATGAGGCAATTGTTTTCATTGAAAAGATTAAAGACAAGAAAGGTGTAGGGAAAAAACCAAGGCTAGAAAAGAAATAAAGTCAAAAGCCGTTAGAAACTAATTATAGATACATTGTTACATGGAATTAGAAAATAGGGCAAGAGTTTCAGATTTTTACGAATTCCACGTTAGTGAAATTAAAAAAAAAAGGAGGGGAAAGTGGAACACTAGTAATAAATATAGTCAATGTGCATTTGCAAGTATGACTACAATTTCCACCTCATTTATGTAGTATTTTCTTTGATTTTTTTTACTTAAAAGCCGATATCACAATATTTCCTCGAAATAAAATCATTTAATAATTCGTGTTTGTGATTTTGCTCGCGTATATATATATATATATATATATATATATATATATATATATATATATATATATTGTCATCCACAGACAGACTGTTTCGCTGTATCACAGCTCATCAGTGTAGTTAGACGTCTGGCTGCCTCTAGTTAGGGTCGAAACCCTACTGAATTGGCGTCAGTCGGAGAATCTACCCCCAAGCCGTTGGCGCAAGGCAGGAAATTTAAGAGTATTTATTTTTAGGTAAACATGCCAGTGACAGAGAGAACTCGATTCGTTTTTTGAAGAGTATTGCATTAGTAGCAGTAATAATCACTGTTTAGAAACTCACACTTTTCCCCCAGAGGGCTAAACCGAAATATTTTTTCAGGTTTGACTGTGTGTGTGAGTAGGTGCTTTGTGTGTGTGTGTGTGTGTATGTGCGTTTGTGTGTGCTTGTGTTTGTAGGCGTTATTTCGAGTTGACCAAAAAGTCCGTTTGATTTATTAAGTAAATTTTCTGATTTTACCCAATCCACGTGCGTGTATTCGAGTATTTGTAATGGTAATGGTAACGCTAATATTAACGGTTTCCCTATAAGGAAACATTTGGCATTTGTTGACCGAGCGGCCAGTACTGCTTTCGGTTGAAATTTATAAAATCCTTCTCTTAAAACGATTTTTTTAAGGGAAAACAAGTTTTTCAATTCCAGTAGCTGTTATCGCTCTTTCCGGTCTTGATGGGGGTTTTCCTTTCTAACCTTTTATTTGAACTTGTGTTGAATGCTAACATCTTGATTACGTCATCGTTTTCTGTTTCAGTTACATGTGCTATTCATTTTAGTTGTTGCCGCTGTTGGTAGTCTTTAAGTGATATGATTTCTGTTATTTGGTACAGGTCTTTGTGATTCTGTAGCAGCAGTCTACAATGTTAAGAAAAGGATGATTATATGGGTGTTGGAAACAATGAAAAGAGTGCTGGGCAGCTGTCTTTTATACGGCTGTGAAAGATGGCAATTTTCTTCACAGATGTAGAAGAGACTTGAAGCGACACGGACGTGGTTGAACCGATGAAAACTGAGAATACGAAGATCAGAGCACGTGAGTAACGGGGAGGTTTTTCGGGGAATAGAAATTACTGCTAACAATCAGAGAGTGAGATTAAATTTGGGGGGATATATAACGATGAAAGAATGTTTAGGCATACTGAAGACAAGACAAGCGGATGAAAGTAATGAGTAAATGACAAGGACTCGAAGAACGAAGAGGGGCAGTATAGAAACAATAGTTACTTTAGCCAACATCAATTGTACAAAGACAACATATAACGTCATTAGCAAAAAGGGACAGCCCAGTAAGTGATCTACAAATTGGGGACGTCGAAGCCAAACATCCGCAGACATTTAACCACCTGGCAAAAACTGAGAAGTTTGGTTTAGTTTGTTTTGTTTTTTACGGCTTATCAAACACAATGGGTTATTTAATGCCAACAAAATTATTTTTTTTTTATTGCTGGTAATATATTTTTCCAAAAATGTATTGCTGGTAATAATATTTTCTTCAAAGATTCATTTCTAGTAGTAGTTTTTTTTACAAATATTTATTACTGGTACTAAAACCTATTCTTACACTTTCATAGTGTTTTGACCCCAGTTTGGGGATTAACTATTTGCCCATAGCTGGGACCCTAACAGGTGCTACCACCGCGTATCAGGATGGATCTGGGAACACCAGCAATTAACATGTGGTTCCATACTCCTCAGAACCTCCCTTGCTGTTGGTCGTAGTTTATTGTCTTACCCAGGACGAAAATCTGGAAACGAAATCCAGAGACACATTGTAATAATGAAAAACGCCTTCCAAAGACTAAACAAAATCTTAGAAAACAGCAAAATATCGTTTGAAACAAAGAAAAGACTGCAGTGAATACTGGCACTGAACGTACTGGAAATACTGAGAGTAACGAGGAAGTCTTAAAGAAAGTGGAAACGAAAAGGACACTTGAGATCAGAAAGAGATAGATGAAATTTCTAAGACGCATGATAAGGAGAGAGGGTTTGGAGAATTTGACATTCACAGGATATACTCTGAGACAAGAGGAGCAGAGAGAAACACTTAACTAATGAGCTTGTCTATGTGGATAGCAGCACACGAACTGGGAGGTGTAGTAAGGGTGCAAACATTGCTTAGATCTACAAAAGGGAAGAAGTTGTGGAGAGTCATGATCATACATGTCCTGAGGGGTACGCCAAGAAGTAAAATATTATAATGTCAATATTATAATTTTAACGACTGTCATTCTGTGCGTACATTTTAATAAAGAACTTAATAAAGAAAATGTGACCACATTTTCTTTAAGTTTTCCCCGAATGTGAAGGCCAGTAGGCGAAATAAATACTGTCAAAAAAAAAGAAAAAAAAGACGAGGGGTGTCTATTCAAATACGGTTATTCACTAAAAATAATGCTTGAAGTAATATATATATATATATATATATATATATATATATATATATATATATATATATATATATATATATAGCGTGCTAGGGTTTTATATTTCTAATTTGGACACCGTCTGCGAGAAAAAGAGCATCATGACGCAATTCACTCCGCCAGGAATTTGGAAACGGCATGCTGTACTGCTTGGCATTCACGCCAGAAGATACTATACGCATATTTCAAAGTGTTTGGGTGTTAATCTAATGTCAGTGCCGAGGATTCGGAAAGAGTTGGATGTGTCTAATGTTGATTACGAAGGTACAGCAGCTCAGAAAACTGACCTTCGTCGTTCTGATAAGAACTCTCGAATTCGTTTGCAAGGCCCTCAGGCTCATGCCACACAATCAGGATAACACAGTCATGGCTGTCAGAAGATTTGCTGAAGATTCCAAAGTCGTCTGGGGGCTGTGGTTGAAGTTAATGGCTATTTTATGGAATAAATTTACTCTTTAGTATTTCAAGATGTTTGTTTCGTTTTGGTAAATATCAGTGTTATTTTCATTTTTGCGTCATTTAAATGACAATTTATCCATCGCGTCATTGATATATATATATATATATATATATATATATATATATATATATATATATATATATATATATATATATACTCGCACAACGGAATAATGTCTGACCCACTGACAGCAAACGATTTTTTGGTATTGACTGACATGGTCGAAAGTACTTAAACAAAAACAACAGAACAAATATAAAATTCCGATCCATAATTTCCATCATGATAAAAATCTCATTCGAAAATTGGCAAAATACAATAAAACAATTAAACAGAAAAACGTTTTTTTGTTAAAATGAATAAAACATTTTGTATATCTACGTTTGGTACCACCAAAATGGATGTTTCATTTTCCGAAATGAAAGGAAAATATCGCTATGCCCTATCTTAAAATATTTGCCAAATATCAGAAAATTATCCGATTCAGATAGAATTTTCAACACTTATTCATTAACGAATAAATGTTTACCAAATAGATTTTTTAAAAATACTTTGGGGAAATATTTTTTCGGTTGTGTGTTTTACATTCATTTTCGATATCGAGTGTGTACTTTTTAATTTGGGGGTTTTCGTTCACTTTCTTTAGTTATATAAAGAAAAATCCTTGAAGATATCATTTTAGTAAGAAAAAATGATGTAATATCAATCGTAAATTACGAAACATTCGGTCCGAATCTTAACGAAAATAATTGAATAAAACCCAATATATATATATATATTTTAAATTTATGTTTGCATTATTTAATAAAATGTGTTATTTTCTTTCAGCTTGCATAGAAATAAAAAAAATCTAAACTTAATATTTATTTTAAAATGACTTGTAATTTTTCAGTGCGATTTTGAAATTAACCTCTTTGCTGTTTGTCGCAAGATTTTCTTTTATTAAATAAAGATAATGTTTGAAGATTCAAAAAATTTAAAGTTTAATGCAATTTTTGAGTGAGAACATTTAAAAAAAAAATTAATTGATTTCATGTTTTCCATTTAGCAACTGTTAGATTATTTTGGGTATAGCTGAATTAAAATAGGTACTACCACTGACTCGCTAAAATAATAGCATATCATGATGAAAAAATGCTCTAAACTTAATAAATACAAAGTTATATCGTCAAAATAATTATGTAATTGTGCAGAAAAAAGACCAAAGTATTTTTCATTATTAAATTATATTTCTTTATCCTTTTTAGAACGTTCGAAATTTTGGTTAAATTCTTGTTTTTTTATAATTTTTTTTGATGTAGGATAAGATTACTATGGGAAATTTTAGCGTCTTTTTGCGATGAAAAAACATTGATTTGGAAATTCTTGCAAAAATCAAATAATTGTCAAATTTTAAGGATATTTTCAGGACTTATTCTTAAATGAATGCCATTATTTTAGAAATGTTTCTTTTTTTGAAAAATGTTGGTAAAATAGTTTTTCTTTATTTCTGTTACTCCCCACTTATTCAATTTTATGAAATTTCGTGGAATGTTTTTGTACCGCTTAATTTTTATATTAGTTAAAAGCAGAACTCCTTGGAGAATTTAAATTCTCAATTTCCTTTTTGTAAAACAGGACACCCAGTTACAGAAAAAAACAACAACTTGTAATTGCTTATATGAATAAAATATATTATGGACCCAATTGTCTTAAGAAAATTTATTTTTCGATGAATAATGAATATTTACAATGATTGTTTTCATTTTTTAAAATTCAATTATAATAACTTATAAAGGTCTAAATCTTTTAAAATTCTCTTTTAGTTCTTTTTAATTCTAATATGGATTAGGTGATATTGTTATTAAGTAAAATCTTTATTTACTAATCATAAATAAAAAAAAGCTTAGTACAATTTATCAAACAGCAATATTTTAAAAATAATATTGTAATTTTTTTCCTTATATAAACGAGTCGATTTTTGTAAATACGGGCGTACATACACGACATCATCTGAAAATAAGAGCGGTAACTACAGAAAATTTATAGCCAAAGTACCTAAATTCAATAAAAAAAATAATTTCCGGAGAATGTCTTCCTAAATTTTTAAGATTGATGAGTAGTTAAAAATTATATAAAAAGGCGCTCACGTTATATTCCTCAAATAAACTTTACAGATATATCCACCGTAGAAAACCATTAGGTAAACTTCCGACTGTCATTCAATCTGTCAACTTGTCAACATTTAATATAAACAGCTACCGCCATGTTAAAAAAAATTAATTTCTGCAATATTTTAAACTTAAAGTAATAAATATTTTTTTAGATCAGATTGATTAAACTTTAAATCATCTAATATTCCCCAAATAAAGTTTCAGAAAACTATATTTTATTTATGGAAGATTTTCTAATGAATGGAATTACATTGCGATGATGAATGGCTAAAAAATGGAGCTAAAATTATTGATTTAAAAACGAAAACTACTTCCAGTCAATTCAAGTTACTTTTGAAATAGAGCAAAATATTTTGCTTATTGGAAAAATTAAATTTAATCAATTACCTTGAAATTAAAATTAAAATAAAAAATTCAAGGAAGATTTTTCATGTTTAAAAATTCATTTTAAACCTCAGGTATCACGTTTCTTTGGAAGTACCTATATTAAAAGGACATTTTTCGCATAGATTGATAGGTGTTCAATATGGGAAGGGTATTATGATATTTATCTAATTTCATATCTCCCGTTAAGTCAGTTTTTGTGTCTTGAAAGATCTGTTTTCCGATGCATCCCTGTGAATATTTTTTCAGAGTTTTTTCGTGTATCTCTTTTCCTGCTTTTATTTACAGATTTTTACATACAAGAATAATAAATAATTACTTACTTCAGTAATTTTTAAACGTAAGTTACCGTTCCAGGTTTGTATTACTTTAAAAATAAATATTTTCTCCTGCATAATTTGTTCCCCTCGCTACCAAGAACAGTTTCAGAATTGCAACTAAACTATTTAATTCGTATAAATGAATACTTTATTATTCAAAAATTTATATTTACAATAAATGTTTTTTTTCTTTTCACATTAATTTAATGCAAATTACATTTAAGCTATATTTTGTTTAGGTATTACCTAAGTTTTCCTCAGTTTCATTCAATATACTACATTTAATAAGCGTGAATAGAATAAAAATATATATTCTTAAACTATTGATTATACAGGGTGCGATAGATAAATTGTCGTCTAAATGACTCAACAAATGAAAATAACACTGACATCTCATTTTAACAGATATATTTACCAAAACTACACAAAAATATCTTGAAATACAAAAGTGTAAATTTATTCAATAAAATCGCCATTGGCTTCAACCACGGTCCCCAGAATCTCCTGCATCTCTTTTGGGCGGTCTCCTTGTCATGCTGTTGAATACTGCCATAATCCTTGCCTTTAGGTCATCTTTGGGATTACAAGGCGTTTTGTTGGTCTCTCGCTCAACAGTGTCTCACACATAATAATCAAGGGGGTTGCAGTCTGGAGAGCTAGGTGGCCAGATGTAAGGGGAGAGGTTCGCAGAAATTGTCTGACAGCCATGACTGGGTTCTACTGCTTGTGTGGCATGGTGCAGAGACCTGTTGGCAAACATAGTGTCTTCCAGCCGCCACCATCTTGACCCAGGGCAACACTATCCCCTGAAGGCACTTGATGTAGGCCTCCGTGTTGTGCCTGAGGCACTCACCAACAAATTCGGGAATTCTTTTCTCATCAGCATGATCAGAGTCAGTTTTCCGATCTGCCGTACCTTCATAATCATCGACCTCTTTCCGAATCCTCTGCACTGTATTAGAGCTTCCGGCGCGAATGCCAAACAGTACAGCTTGCCGTTTACAAATTTCTGGCGGAGTGAATTGCGTCATAGTCCTTTTTTCCCCTCACAGACGCTGTCCAACTGACCCTACTATACTGTGCAGTCGAGTAAATCAAAACAACGCGCATGCGCAATATTAAAACTATAATATGGCGACAATTTACCCATCGCACACTGTATATGGTTAAAGAAAATTTATTTTTAAATATCAATAGAAAATTCTTGATTATTGCACTGTTGGTCTTTCTTTAGGTCTTACTTTTTACTTTTTCCAACTTTGTTTTCAGACAGATTAGAATTAAATTATTTCTCTTTTGTCCTTTGACCTCACAGACAACCGCGTCTAAATAAAATGTTATTTATATTCTGTTTTAAGTAAAAGATAAGCATTACTTTAAGAAAATTAAGTTAATTAATCCTTATATTTACGAATAGACTTCGAAACTCATCTCTAGGACAGATATTGCATTTTAAAGAAAATTTTTAATTTGTTGTTTACATTTTCTGTATACAATGACGATTAATGAGTCAATGAGTAACGAAAAATGTACCAAAACCTTAAAAATGCCTAAAACGTTTATTTATCTACAGAAATTAATTTTTCTTTTAATTCGGATTAGTTTTAGTACGCCATTTTCTTTCAAATATAACCGAAATTTAGGTTCAGAAAAGGAATTTAAAATATTTAAAAAATGTTTTTTCTGATTTTTCTACAGAAAGTCCGAGGCGGTACATAAGTCAATTTACCAGATTTTTGCAGCTTTTCTCGAAGAAGCTAATGTTGCCAAAATTTTGAACTTAAAAAATAGCCAAATTTGGATTAGCATTTAGACTCTACCTGAGCAGAATGTTCGTAACCAGCTGGAATTGATATGTTTATTTCATTTCTCCCCGCCCCTAGAGTTCGGGGACAGGGGTTAATCAGGGTCAAAGTTTTCGTTTTCGTGATGAGGACTAAGAAAAACGAACCAGTATTTGCTATCATTTTTTATGAGAAAAATACAATGCAATTTAATCCTTTTCTTTTTTTTTTAGGCTTCTGTACTTGAAAAGTAAAAATTGACTTTTTCGGATGATGATGTAGAAAGTGTAATATACAACTCGAATACAGATCCTTGCAGAATTGGCTGCATTAAATTTCGTACAGCTGCCCTTGGAAAAATCATGGACCTCTGTCTTCAATCCCCAGTCGTAGGTTGCATAGTAGAGCTGACTGAATTCTCTAGCCTTGGGTGGCAATGAGTTTAGAGCTATGAATTCTAAACTGTGGAGAAGACAACGGGAAACCACACCATTATGATTCTCAAGAATCCATAGCAATTCCCATGCAATAAAAAAAGGAAATCCGTGGAGAGCCGTGATCGTTTACGCCCTGAAACAAAATGTTTTAAAAAAAAAAACTTTAAAATTATCGACGTTAGTTTTTCGTGGAAACTAAAAACGTCTTTAAAAACTTTAAGACACACGAAGAAAAAAGAATCCAGTGATATAAGTTTGAGAAATAAATGCGAAGATCATTTTTTTCCAGTTCTAATCAACAAATAACGAAAGCAGTGAATTCATTAGAATGAAGATATATTCAAGAAGAAGGCGATCTTAAGATAAAATATTTTAGTGGTTTCCGCTTTGATTTTTCAAGTCGTTACAATCTCAATGCTATTACCGACTTTCTTTGTGTCATGTGCCCACGTAATATTTAACTTGAAAGTTTATTTGCTTTTTTTTTATTGAGGTCGTTTCTGATGTCATTGCCATCCAACTGCTATGTTGTTTTAAAGTAAGTCGTTAGTCAGAAGACGAGGTGCCATGACCAGTCGAGCATTTGAAATTATCAACCGGTGGTTGATCTCAATAGACGACCCTTCCGTCTGACGTTCTTCTCCACACAAACTTTCTTCAGTCATTCAAACAACCTTTGTTTTTGTGATTGTTCTTCTTGTTCTTGTTCATCTTCTTTTTCTTCTTCCACTTCTACTTCTTTTTCTTGTCTTATTGTTCTTGTTCTTGTTCTTGTTCTTCTTCTTCTTCTTCTTCTTCTTCTTCTTCTTCTTCTTCTTCTTCTTGTCTTGTTGTTGTTGTTATTCTTTTTCTTCTTCTACTTCTTTTTCTTGTCTTCCTGTTCTCCTTCTCGATCTTCTTGTATTGTTGCTTTTCTTCTTGTTCTACTTCTTCTGCTTCATGTCTTCTTCTTGTTCTTCTGCTTCTTTCTCTTCTTCTTCTACTTGTCTTCTTGTTGTTGTTCTTCATCTTAACTCGTTGTTGTTCTTCTTCTTCTTGCTCTACTTCTTGTATTGCTGTAATTGTTGTTATTCTTCTTCTTGTCTTCTTGTTGTTCTTGTTCTTCTTTTTCTTGTTGTTCTTTTTCTTGTTGTTGTTGTTCTTCTTCTTCTTCTTTTTCTTGTTGTTGTTTTTATTTTTCTTCTTGTTCTTCTTTCTCATCTTCTTCTTCTACTAAGAAATAATAATACTAATGCCAACACCAGTAATACTAATAAGCAAAAAAGAAAATGTAATCTTGTATTTATTTATTTTACTCGTTTGGTCTCGCATATTTCGGTTCTGTTGGCTCGGAAAGCATTTCTGTCTCTACCTCTCTATAAAACGAGGTGCCGCGCCTTCCGGAAACAGGTCATCAGACCGTTTTAGACGTGCCTTTTCTAGTACAAGTGCTCTGAATTTCCTGAATCACTGCCCAACATAGTGCGTCGAAAAATAGTTTCATTACAATGCTCACTCATGAAATCAATTCTTATTACGGTCTCAATCATTAAAAAAATACCTTAAATGGTAAAAATAAAAAAAATAACCGGAAAGTAAATATATCCGAAGTCAAAACAGAAAATATCTATATAATAGCCCTCATCAGTAATATTTAATAGGAATCATAATCTAATCAAATCTGATCACCTGCCAAGGAGTCTCGCCATGTAGCCCTCTTTAGTAGGGTTCTTCTCATAAGTCGACCATTAATACTACAAATGATTTCGAGCCTAATCAAGTGCCTGATATTTGTGATCTTGAAAAAGACTAAGCCTAGCTTAACCAACACTGATGCGTAGTTGGAGCAGGTCCCAATTGTTACTTGTGATCTTGTATTCTAGCCCGGGTATAAATCTCGGATTTCGAATATTGATTTTCCGAGTTGACATGATTTCTATGCTTGAAAGATTGGCGCAACGCAATTGTCCCATCACTGTTTGTGTTCAGGATGTAAATTGAAAACTATGATATTATCTGAACTAAAAAATGGATCAGCAGTTCCAGCGGCAACTGCGAAATTAAATTGTCTTGTTCTTGCGGCCTATTCAATTCATTCTTTGTGTTTTCTTTATTTAATAAAAGCAACAGCAACAATAACAATCAAGTTATATAATAATTATCAATGTGTATTTATTTATATATTTCCTGTAATTGCAAGGGAGGTAATTCAATATAAGTTAGTAAATTTATAAGTGGTTACTTCCCTTAGTCGTTTCAATAATCTATATGTTACACCGGCCTTTCTAACACAAGGGAATTACACCGGTTTTCACTATATATAGTGCCAGTAATACCTACCCGGTGTGTAAGCAGCGACAGTCCTTTTTGGACGGCTCAGCTGTTCGGTCGAACTCTCTGCCTCTGAGGCAGAGGGGAACTCTCTGCCTTTGGGCAGAGAGGAACTCGGACGAGGCTCCGCCGAAGGGTAGAGCCTCGTTCGAGGTGGTTGACCACCCCGATCCCGTTTATACGGGTTCTACGGGCAATTTTTGCCCGAGCCTACGGGCTCGGAAAGCCCACATTAAACCGGCCTTGTGCCACATTCGACACACGTGGGCGTGTTGTTAAACATCGTAAGCAGCGACAGTCCTTTTTGGACGTCTCAGCTATTCGGTCGAACTCTCTGCCTCTGAGGCAGAGGGGAACTCTCTGCCTTTGGGCAGAGAGGAACTCGGACGAGGCTCCGCCGAAGGGCAGAGCCTCGTTCGAGGTGGTTGACCACCCCGATCCCGTTTATACGGGTTCTACGGACAATTTTTGCCCGAGCCTACGGGCTCGGAAAGCCCACATTAAACCGGCCTTGTGCCACATTCGACACACGTGGGCGTGTTGTTAAACATCGTAAGCAGCGACAGTCCTTTTTGGACGTCTCAGCTATTCGGTCGAACTCTCTGCCTCTGAGGCAGAGGGGAACTCTCTGCCTTTGGGCGGAGAGGAACCCGGACGAGGTTCCGCCGAAGGGCAGAACCTCGTTCGGGGTGGTTGACCGCCCCGATCCCGTTTATACGGGTTCTACGGGCAATTTTTGCCCGAGCCTACGGGCTCGGAAAGCCCACATTAAACCGGCCTTGTGCCACATTCGACACACGTGGGCGTGTTGTTAAACATCGTAAGCAGCGACAGTCCTTTTTGGACGTCTCAGCTATTCGGTCGAACTCTCTGCCTCTGAGGCAGAGGGGAACTCTCTGCCTTTGGGCAGAGAGGAACTCGGACGAGGCTCCGCCGAAGGGCAGAGCCTCGTTCGAGGTGGTTGACCACCCCGATCCCGTTTATACGGGTTCTACGGACAATTTTTGCCCGAGCCTACGGGCTCGGAAAGCCCACATTAAACCGGCCTTGTGCCACATTCGACACACGTGGGCGTGTTGTTAAACATCGTAAGCAGCGACAGTCCTTTTTGGACGTCTCAGCTATTCGGTCGAACTCTCTGCCTCTGAGGCAGAGGGGAACTCTCTGCCTTTGGGCGGAGAGGAACCCGGACGAGGTTCCGCCGAAGGGCAGAACCTCGTTCGGGGTGGTTGACCGCCCCGATCCCGTTTATACGGGTTCTACGGGCAATTTTTGCCCGAGCCTACGGGCTCGGAAAGCCCACATTAAACCGGCCTTGTGCCACATTCGACACACGTGGGCGTGTTGTTAAACATCGTAAGCAGCGACAGTCCTTTTTGGACGTCTCAGCTATTCGGTCGAACTCTCTGCCTCTGAGGCAGAGGGGAACTCTCTGCCTTTGGGCAGAGAGGAACTCGGACGAGGCTCCGCCGAAGGGCAGAGCCTCGTTCGAGGTGGTTGACCACCCCGATCCCGTTTATACGGGTTCTACGGACAATTTTTGCCCGAGCCTACGGGCTCGGAAAGCCCACATTAAACCGGCCTTGTGCCACATTCGACACACGTGGGCGTGTTGTTAAACATCGTAAGCAGCGACAGTCCTTTTTGGACGTCTCAGCTATTCGGTCGAACTCTCTGCCTCTGAGGCAGAGGGGAACTCTCTGCCTTTGGGCAGAGAGGAACTCGGACGAGGCTCCGCCGAAGGGCAGAGCCTCGTTCGAGGTGGTTGACCACCCCGATCCCGTTTATACGGGTTCTACGGACAATTTTTGCCCGAGCCTACGGGCTCGGAAAGCCCACATTAAACCGGCCTTGTGCCACATTCGACACACGTGGGCGTGTTGTTAAACATCGTAAGCAGCGACAGTCCTTTTTGGACGTCTCAGCTATTCGGTCGAACTCTCTGCCTCTGAGGCAGAGGGGAACTCTCTGCCTTTGGGCAGAGAGGAACTCGGACGAGGCTCCGCCGAAGGGCAGAGCCTCGTTCGAGGTGGTTGACCACCCCGATCCCGTTTATACGGGTTCTACGGACAATTTTTGCCCGAGCCTACGGGCTCGGAAAGCCCACATTAAACAGGCCTTGTGCCACATTCGACACACGTGGGCGTGTTGTTAAACATCGTAAGCAGCGACAGTACTACAACTGCCTAGCTGAGTAGTACCCGTTTCCTACCTTTGTATCTGTGATGTTAAATACACTTGTTCCTTAAACCAACCTCGACTTGATTTTCTTCTTTTTACTATTGTGCCACGACACAACACTATAAAAATAAAATATTTATCTTCATTAAGACCAAATTAGTTCACAAGCAAAATGAGCCGTTTTATTAATCAGTTCCTTTACCAATACGTTTCTTAGATTGCAGTCTTATTTGTTCAAGAGTTTCATGTGATGCTGTCGGATACCTTTGTCGATTAAGTGATTGTTTTGCATCAACGTAGTCTGGAAATGGACTTTGTCGTTGCCGTCTTTGTCGTTCTCTAGCTAATCTTTTTTTCGAGAGATAATTAATTTCACTGTTATATTAAATATACAACATTTTTAATGTGAAAGGATACTGAGAAAAAGACGATTTATATATTATCAGGAGTAATCAATGAATTATAGAAACCATTGAACGTCTAAGAAATATAAGGGGAAGGAAGTGTCACCCACCAAAGAGAACCCTCCCTGCCTCCCATCAGGATGGCTGATGCCCAACTCCACGAGAGCGCCTCTCTGCGCCTGCTTGGTCTCACGCTGTCCACTGACCTGAAGTGGAACAACTATTGAATCTATAGCTTCATCTACCGTAAGGTAAGTTAGTTCTCTGTGTCGCACCAGAAGGTTTTTCTCTCCTGAGCCCATCCTAACAAATCTGCAAATCAACCATTCGCCCTTGCATGGAATACTGCTGCTATATATGCTCTGGTACTCGCGCTGTTCATCTTGAGGTCCTCGACAAAATCCAGAGACGGATATGCAACGTGGTTGGTCCTTACCTGGCATCACATCTAGGGACACATTCTCACAGACGTGCTGTGGCTTCCCTCTGTCTTTTCTACAAGTATTTTCATGGCAACTGCCCCGACGAGCTACGTTCACTGGTTCCCAAATTGCATGAATTTCAGCGTACTACTAGGTTGGCATCTCGGTCCCACCATTTCACTGTCGAAAGGGCTAAATGTACTGTGTCTTCTACTCCAACAGCCTCTTATATCACAACTCCCGTCAGTGGATCTCCCTATCACATGCGTCCCTGGTAGCTATAATCTTCAAATATTCAAATGTAATGTCAATCGACATCTTCTAATGCTGTGACCTTCATCCCTGTCCTTCTCTTCATCCTTTTCCCAAACACTCCTCTTTACTCTTACTCTCACTCTCTGTAACCCCTTGCGTGCTAGTGGCACGCTTACCTTGCTTGGGACGATTTGCTTAAAAAATATAATATACGGTTCGTTGCCCTCTATGTTAGTTGTGAATTCCTCATGTCCGCTTTATTGAATCTCAGTACAGTGTAACCCTGATATAAGAGAGTTGTCGGGACCGGAGAAGTATCTTATATCCGGGTTTCTCTTATATCCGGGTTTGGTCTATTATATATACATTAACACAAGCTCTAATTTGGTACCAGAGAAAAGAAGAAGAAGAAGAAGAAGAAGAAGAAGAAGAAGAAGAAGAAGAAGAAGAAGAAGAAGAAGAAGAAGAAAAAGAAGAAGAAGAAGAAGAAGAAGAAGAAGAAAATAATAATAATAATAATAATACATGGTTATAAGCTGTTCTTTTCGTGGTTAGCGCACTCAGGGCTATTTCCCGGAAGAGTTCTACCTCGTAAGACGTCTTGTGGATATCTGACATCATTAAGAATGTGCAGGTGGCAGCGCCTCTTGCAACAGCTCCCGTGACGAGGAAAGTGTGCCTAAGATCTGGGTAGAAGTTGAGATATGACCCTTGAAATGTCTCAGAGTCGGAGAGCATAACAAGTGAAATCAATAGCGAATGCAAACAATTAGCATGGACACTACTCAGACTCGGTTACAGACAGAGTACCTATAACTGCTTTATGGCACTTTTCAATAAACACAGACAGACCAGGCAAAGCTAACCTTCCAGACACTGTGATCCAACACCAAAACAACAGAATGCGTTTTCTTATTGACGTGGCAGTTCCTGAAAACTGTAATGTACCTTTGAAAATCTTCAAAAAAATCTAACAAAAATACAATGATCTTGAGAAGGATATTTCAAGGATGTGGCACATTAGGACATCAATAATTTCAGCTGTAGTTGGGGTCTGGATTTCATTGGGAAAGGATTTGATGGGCTCATTGAAGGGACCATAGCAACCAATATATTGAAGGAATGCAAAGAATTATTCTTACAAGCCCAACTCGCACCATACCAAGGCCTTTATGTACGCGTTTGTATGTGTTTTTTGTTTTAAAATAATGTGCAGGGTAAAAAACCAGCATGACATTTTTTACTTTACCCGGCAGGAAATAATAATAATAATAATAATAATAATAATAATAATAATAATAAGAAGAAGAAGAAGAAGAAGAAGAAGAAGAAGAAGAAGAAGAAGAAGAAGAAGAAGAAGAAGAATAGACGTAGCTGTAACTTCAGAGAAGAGCGTCGAGAATGCAGGGTAGGCGAAAATAGAGAGGTACCAAGACATGGCAGGTCACATTCGAGAAATCGTTCTGTCTCAGTAGACATTTAGGGGATAGATGACATTATTCATTTGCTGAAGAAAGTGTTGTGACCTTAAGCTGCGGGTAAGAGCTGAGATAAGATCATCACCACACGGCCGAAATATCTAACAGCAGGATAGGAACTATAATAATAATAATAATAATAATAATAATAATAATAATAATAATAATAATAATAATGTCGATCATATTATCTCAGGATGTACGGAACTAGCAAAATTGAATATACCCAGAGACATAACAAGGTAGCGACATATGTAAACTGGAAAAAGCACAAAATCGAAACCACTGAGAGATGGTATGAGCACAACCAGACACAGTTACCCAAAATAACGATGTAACTATCCTCTGGGACATGCCAATTCAAACTGGTAGTGAAATAGAAGCCAATAGACCTGATATTATCATAAAAGACAAGAAATTAAGAAGTGTATGCTTGTTGACAAAGCAATATCATTTGAGAGAAACGCCTCCATGAAAATTATCAAGAAATTGCCCAAATCCAAAGACATTTGAAATTTTCTTTGTGGTCTTTTAGTGTGATAAAGGCTTGCGCCTTGCTGATGCAACTTATTTGGTCGTCTAGTTCTAATTTTTGGGCGATTGCTTTAGCTTCTTTATTGATATCGTGTTCTATTGTTTTAGGTGCCTTTTTTGTATGTTTTGGTTATGTTGTTCTTGAGTAATGTATTGTGCGTAGGAGGGCTTAGTTTGTATAAATTTCTTGTTTTGTCAGCTGAAATAAATAAATTTGTTGAATTGTTTATTTTAGTTATATCTTCTTTTAGTTTTTTTTTAAATGCATCTTGTTTTTTATGGAATTTTATGTTTTTATGCATGCAGACTTTCAAAACTAACCCGGCCTGCAGAATCATAAACCCAGCCAAAGGCGAACTAGGTAAAATAAGTAAAACGATACTAGAAAGAATTAATTCTGAACTTAGAAAGAAGTTAGGAGTAAACCAGTGAAAAAATACAAAAGCAACTATTGACTGGTTCCACAGCATAAATAATAAACAAAATTGTCACTTCCTACAATTTGACATAAAAGAATTTTACCCATCCATAACAGAACGCATGTTAGATAAGGCCATCAACCTAACTCAGGAACAAATAATTATAAAACCAAACGAAATCGACATCGTTAAGCACTCCCGTAAATCATTACTATTTCACCATGAAGAAGCATGGATAAAGAAAGATGGGATATTTGACACTACAGTGGGAAGCTTTGACGGTGCTGAGACATGCGAAATCGTAGGTATTTACTTACTACACGAACTAAGCAAAATAATAGATAGAAATGACACAGGAGTCTACAGGGATGACGGTATCATAATCTTAAGAAACTGCAACAAACAAAACAAAGACAAAACTAGAAAAGCATTAATAAAGATTTTTAAAAATAACGGATTCGACATAGATATAAAAACTAACCTAAATGAAGTAGATTTTCTAGATGTTACCTTCAACCTAAGAAAAGACACATACAAACCATATAGAAAACCCAATGATAAACCACTCTATATACACACATCTTCCAACCACCCGCCTTCTATAATCAAACAGATACCAAAATCGATTAATCGCAGGCTTTCCGGCAATTCCTTCAATGAAACTATATTTAACAAAGCTAATAAAGACTACGAAACAGCCCTAAAAGACAGCGGATTCCCAGCAAGACTCACATACTCACCACAGAGCACAAAAAAGGCCAACAGGAAAAGAAATGCCATATGGTTCAACCCACCGTACAGCAAAAACGTAAAAACAAACGTAGGAAAAATATTCTTCAAACTTTTACACAAACACTTCGCGGAATCAAGCACCCTACACAAAATATTCAACAAAAACACAGTAAAAATCAGCTACAGTTGCACCGAGAACATGGCACAAATAATAAAAAATCACAACAGAAAAATTATTAACAAACCACACGAACAAATTAAACCGACGTGCAACTGCAGAATAAAAAACGAATGTCCATTAAACAGTAATTGTTTACAAGACAACGTAATCTACCAAGCCACAATAAAATCACCAGATAATGAAGAAAAAGTATACATAGGAGTAACTGAAGGACACTGGAAAGAAAGAAATTATGTACACAAAACATCTTTCACAAATAGTAAATATGCGAACAGCACAATGCTTTCTAAGTATATCTGGGAAATAAAAAACAAAACACACACCACACCAAAAATATCTTGGAAAATAAGGAAAAAATCATCAGCCTACAACAACCTATCAAGAACTTGCAAACTTTGCTTGGAGGAAAAAATAGCTATTATTACCTTCCCAGACCAAAATAAATTATTAAATAAAAGATCCGTGCTAATCTCAAAAGGCAGACATGAAAACAAATTTTTACTACGTAACTTAAAAATCGAAAACGGAAAAAATAAATAATACATAAACAAACAAAATGACAATAAAATAAGCAAAATAAATTAATCCAAACAAATTACCAAATCACACATGTTAGAATAGACGAAATAGAATAAAAAATAAGGAACAAAATCAATAAAGTAAATAATAAACAAATTAGAAAACTATTTTGACCAAAATATTAGACTATAAAAAAATCAAAACAAAAAACCGGTCGAAAAATAGCTATAACCGTTATATAACGATAAAAGAAAATGGATAAAAAATAATATACTGCGTTACTTAAAAATCGAACACCAAAAAGAGAAAATATACAGTGTAATAAATAAATAACAAGTATAATAAATTGATCTAAATACAACCAACTATATAAATAAACTAACAACCGATACCGATAAACTAGCCGTTTAGAAAAAACAAATAAAGATAATCAATCCAAATAAATAAATTAAAAACTTTTCCCGCCAAAATAATAGTTAGAACAAACCACAACAATCAACCCCAAAATTCAACAAATAGCTTTATCTTCTCAAACAAAAACAATACTATTAAATAAGCTATATAAACAAATTTTTATTACGTTAATAAAAACACCGATCAAAATAAAAATAATAAATAAATAAATATATAAGATAAAAAATAAAAATAAAAATAAATAAAACTAGCAAAATAATTTGACCGAAATAAATAAACAAATAAACGACTTCCGGTAAAATAGCCGCCATAATAGACTACCGACAATAAGCTATATAAACAAATTTTTACTACGTTAATAAAAACACCGATCAAAATAAAAAATAAAAATAAAATAAATATAAAGGATAAAAAGCAAAAATAAAATTAAATAAAAACAAGCAAAATAATTTGACACAAATAAACAAATAAACGACTTCCGGTAAAATATCTGCCAAAATAGACTACTCACAATGCACCACTGACCCGTATATATAAATAGCCGAGAAAAATAACAGCACTCGTGGCCTGACAATTGCATCTAGCATGAAACAGATGTCGCCTCTAAGTGTTGACTTCTATGTTTACTTTTATATTTACACACGCTCTATCTCTGATATTGAGCACTTTATCCCAGAAATATAGCACACTTTATGACTATATTTCTTCACACACACACACACACACACACACACACACACACACACATATATATATATATATATATATATATATATATATATATATATATATATATATATATATACAAGTGTAAGTCAAAAATTATCAGCGCTTTCGTTGCAACATATCTTTATGTCTGTTACACTGCCTTTTGCCCATGCGTGCTTATAGTTAGTGCTATTGTGATCAAGTCTGTGCTTAATCACGCCAGTTTCCTTGCCGGTGTTACAGTGTAAACATGGCCGCCCTGCTTGCAGTGTTCATCAAGGAGGAACAAAGAGCAGTGGTCTCATTTCTCTGGTCGGAAGCTGTGTCTGGGACTGAAATTCATCGGAGGCTTAATACAATACAGCAACAGTTCTCTATCACGTACAAGTCTATGATTGGATTGAGAAGTTTAAAAATGACCGGAAAAGCGTGACAATGCCGCAGGACAATCGTCGACCTCCATCACTGACGAAAAGATTCAGCATCCTTGAGAGATTGCAATGGCGAATCTGCCATCGATGAGGTAGCATGTTCTCTGCAGATTCGGATCACTCCACTATATCATATCATATCTTTAAGTTTGTTCCTTAAAACCACAAAGAAAATTTTAGAACCAACCCAACATCTAGAGTCATAAACCCAGCCAAAAGTGAACTAGGTAAAATAATTAAAACAATACTAGAAATAATTAATTCAGAGCTAAGGATGATAGTCTATAGTTCCTTTTTTGTGTGTGGAAAAACACACAACAAAAGGAAGTATAGACTTTTTCCGCAACCTAAAAATCAAATATTACACAACTGGATATAAAAGAATTCTACCCTTCCATAACAGAACCCATGCTACATAAGGACGTCTCTTTAGCTCAAGAACAAATAAAAATAAACACAAATCATTAAACACTCACGAAAATCACTACTATTCGACAATGAAGACGCATAGATAAAGAAAGAAGAAACCTTTGACACTAAAATGGGAAGCTTTGGCGGGGCATTATCTGCGAACTCATACGTATGTATTTGCTACACGAACTAAGTAAAATAATCAATAAAAATGATACAGGACTCTACTATGACGATGGTTTCGTAAACTTAAGAAACTGTAACAAACAAAACACAGAACTAGAAAAACAATTATAAAGATTTTCGAATATATGGGAATCGACATAAAACTAAAATGAAGAAAGATTTTCTAGCTGTCACCTTCAACCTAAGAAAAAGTACATATAAACCATAAAGAAAACCCAATGATAAACCACTGTATTTACACTCATCTTCCAACCACCCGCCATCAAGCAGATGCCACAATCAATTAACCGCAGACTTTTCGTCAATTCTTCAAATGGAACCATATTCAACGAAGCTAGGACTATGAAACATTCCTAAAAGATAGTGAATTCCCGGCAACACTAACATACACACCACACAGCACAAAAAACAACAGGAAGAGAAACCTCATATAGTTCAACCCACCGTACACAAAAACGTAAAAACAAACGTAGGAAAAATATCCATTAAACACACACAGACACTTCCTCGCATCAAGCACTCTCCACAAGATATTCACAAAATCACAATAAAAATCAGCTACAGTTGCACCGAGAACACGCTACACATAATAAAAAAGCACAACAATAAAAAACAACAAACCATCTGAGCAAATTAAACCCATGTGTAACTGCAAAATAAAGAACGAATGTCCCTTAAACGGCAATTGCTTGCATAACAGTGTAATATACCAAGCCACTGTAAAATCAGCAGATAACGAAGAAAAAATATACATAGGAGTAACTGAAGGACCCTGGAAACAAGCAAACTATGTACCTAAACCATTCTTTACAAATGGTAAATACGCGAACAGCACAATGCTTTCTAAACATAACTGGAAGATTAAAAAAAAACAAAAAATACAAATCAGCAAAAATATCATCGAAAATAAGGAAAAGTACATCAACCTATAACAATCAATCCAAAAACTGGAAACTCTGCGTAGAGGAAAAATAGCTATAGTTACCTTCCCAGACCAAAAATAAACTACTAAATAAACGATCAGAACTCAACTCAGAATGCAGACACAAAAACAATTTTTTAGTACGTTACTTAAAAATCGAAAACTGAAAAGAATAAATGAAAATAAATAAATAAAACAAAATAAATAAACAAAAACAAATAAATAAGTAAATAAACTAAGTAAATAAAAAAAATTAACAAACTACACCCACCAAAATAAGAAAATAATACAATAGACTACCCACAATGCATCACTAATCTGTATATATATAAAGCTGAACAAAAGAAATATAAGGGGAAAAATTTATTTTTAACAAAATATGTAGATTTTTTTATGTTTCTTGAGTGATGGGAATGTTTTAATTTCTGTTTTTTTTTCTAGCACTGTCAGCACATTGTGGCCGTGTTCATAATTGATGTTATTGAGTGTTGGCTTTTTATTTTTTATTATCAATTCACATTTTCGGCTATTTTATTAGCCATTATGAGAGTTATTTTATTTTTTATTCTTCATGTTTTATATGGGGTGTATGACGATTGCGTTTAGCATGAACAGACTGTCGTCTCTGGCTGTTGACTTTAATGTTGTCTTTTATATTTACGCACGCTCTATCCATAAATATAGTATACCTTCATACTTTAAAACTATATTTTATCTTATATATATATATATATATATATATATATATATATATATATATATATAAACGACTTGTATCCATATAAGTTAATTCTTTTCTGGACATAAAGTATGTAAAATCTATCCGAATTCTTAAAATGTTGTAGCTTACCTACGGACGATAATGGGTATGTCCCCATTCACATAAATACAGTAGTAAATACTGTATGTTGGTCTGCAGTTGGAGATTCGTCTCCATTTCTGCTGGTCAGACTTTCTGCTTCCGGGCAGAGAGGATCCCCACGAGGTGATGTCGAAAGGTACCCGACCCGTTTTATATGGGGTGTATGGGGAAATTTTGGCCGAGCTTACCGGCTCGGATACCCCATATTAAATTCGTCCTTGTGCCACATCTGAGCGGGTGGGCGGTTAGTAGACATCCTGTAGTTGGAGATACATTGTGAAATTCATTGTGACTCACTTCTAGCAATTGACTACTTCTACGCGCCGCTGGCGAATCTTATATGTGTTGATGGTGTCCTAAGTATTATCGTTCATTACCAACCTTCGTGTGATTATTCTATTCACTTACCTTCCCGAGGTTTCAACACTATAAATTCGAGCCTTTTCAGCTATTTTATTAGCCATTATGAGAGATATTTTATTTTTTATTTTTAACTAAATATGTAAATTTTTTTATGTTTCTTGAGTGATGGGAATGTATTAATTTCTGGGTTTTTTTTTCTAGCACTGTCAGCACATTGTGGCCGTGTTCATAATTGATGTTATTGAGTGTTGGCTTTTTATTTTTTATTATCAATGATTCCATTATTTTTAGTTGTTTTTTTTACGTGTGGATGTGGGGATAATACTTGTGAGTTTGGTTGGTTTCCGTGCGTATAAACGACTCCCATTTAAGCTACGTAATCATTTATTCGAACACAAGAAGAAAATGTATAAGATGCTGATCAGTCGTTTTTAATGAAACTTGTATAAAAGAGAGTTTGGTGCCTAAATACACAATTATATATAATAAAAATCTTGTCTTAAGTAATGTTATATTTCATGGTTAAAATTTATCTGTATCAGAAATATACATACATATATATATATATATATATATATATATATATATATATATATATATATATGTATATATATATATATATATATGTTGTTTGTAATTTATTTAAAGCCATATTGACTCTGAGGTTGATGGTTTATTTAACTTGCTTTGAACAAAATGCTAAAAATGAACACCTGTTGGCAAAACAGACTACCGGAACTCCAACCAAGTAATTTCAGACCCCTAATCACTTCGCTTCACACTCAAGTATCAGCTAGACACAGTAGATCTCCGAATTATATTTCGTGGGCTGTTATGGACAATAGTATTCTTTATTCATATGTAAATTCCGGTCCCTTTTGTGTCGACGAGAGAGTCAACGGAGAAGGGTTCAATGAATCTAAGACGCATAATATCATTTTCAAATTCCTGCTGCCGCAGCCTTGCATTGGGCGAGGCTGGTTGTTGGTTTGAGCACAGAACACCTCAATCACCTTTCATTTACCTGCCTATCTCTGCCCGCTATTCCCATTCAAGTTTGTTCCAAAAAGCGAATACTCTATGATCCCGTCTTGTCTTCTGCTTACACTTCACCGTCCCCGTTTCATGTAAATTTCTTGTGTAAACTTAGACTTCCGGCCGAGAAATATTCCGCTCTTTCAGAGATTTGTACGAAACGAAGTCAGTCAAGAGAAAGTGAATCCTCAAGCCCTTCCCGCCAAAAACAAGCCGACGATGGTAAACTATTAACCCAGAAAATGTCGAAAATTGTCACTCGTGTTATTGCTAGGCGTTTGCAAACCAGAAGCATCTGGTGGAACCCGCCAGACACAACATGAGATTAAGTCCCTTCAATAATCTAACGCAATTCTCTGTATTCTTGTATTTTATTATCTTTATGGTTTTTGTAGAGTAAGAGTCAACGTATTTTCTTCTCTTCACTACTACTGAAACAATTGGATACTCCTACTTATAAATATGGTAATTAGCCACATTAGAGTCAGATTTGAGTAGTAGTTGATTTACTCAAGTTTTTCTGTTCTATATATGAATATTTAATAAACATCTTCCTTGTTTTCCCTACGTCGTCTTCTGTTCTTTCGATATTTTCTCTAACTACGGTCTTCCAGATTCTCGACTGTTTTGAACAAACACAACATTACAACAATGCTTTTTTCCCTTACTTACAAGTTTTGCCAATTTTTTTTAAAAGCAGCTCTTCGGGACTGTCCCAAGAGCTCCAGTAATGACGAGCATATTTTTTCTTATAGTTCTCTCAAGAAACTGAATTTTCCGGTCCATTATGCAGATGACATAGTTATTCATAACTGGGATAAGAATAATCTTGAACGAAAAATCAACATTCTATAGCATATTTTCCAGGAGAAAGGACCCATACATTATTTACATTATTCGGACTAGTGTCCTCAGCTTTGTCGCCATATTTATTACAACGTTTCGACCGTTGTACGCTCCGGCCTTCTTCAGGTGGTTGGAATGTCCTCAAGGACACATGGCACAGTGGATAAAGGCGTTAGTTAGATCCAGTGACAGGACACTAAGAGTATGAGTTCAATACCCGGTTAAGGCAATGGAGAATTTGGAGAGGGGAATTAACAGGAGATAACTGATAGCTGACATCCATTAAACATGGCACGTGGAGCTATAACAGTCTACCCCAGTGTGCGTAATAAAGGTTTCAGTTCGACATTCCAACCATCTGAAGAAGGCCGGAGCGTACAACGGCCGAAACGTTGTAATAAATATGGCGGAAAAATGAGGACACTAGTCCGAATAATGTAAATAGTGTACATAATACCTCATCTCAGAAATATAGACAGAAAAGACTCATAATTAACCAAAATGGAAATCATGATTTTGAATTGATGTTAAAGTCGTGATGGCATGTACACAGAATTTGGATGTGAAATTAAGAAACACTGAACTTAATTTAAATACCTCGGTACATGGATCAGTTATAAGAAATTTAGTAGAAAAGTTGAACATTGACGAGGCGATTAAAGAACATGAATCGAATTCTTATGTTAATATACTGCTTTTGTAGAATCCTGCAGTGCTGGAGAAAACTACCAATAACGCAGTTCAAATTTTCTCTGTTCCTATAATTTTTTCTCTTTTACTTGCTTTCTATTCTCCTTTCTTTTTTCTTCCATTTTATTTGCCAATCTTTTTCCTTGACTTTTTGTCTTTCTTCGTAACCATTCATTCTTTCTTTCAATTATTCAGTTTATTTCGATTTTTCCTTCCTTTCTTTTTTTTATTTTGTCTTTCTTTCTTCCTTTCCATTCTTTTTTCTTCCAATTTTTATTTCTATTCTTTCTTTTTGCCTTTCTTTTTCTTTCTTTTTATCTGCCAATTTTATTCTTCCATCAACTTTTGTTTTTCTTTCTTCATTTCCATTCTTTTTTTCTTTTTTTCAGTTTTCTATATTTCTATTTTTTTCTTTATTTCTTTCTTTCGTTATTTTTGTCTTTCTTCCTTTACATTCTTTCTTTCGTCATTTTCTTTCTTTCATTCTTTCTTTCTTTCCTTTATTTTTCTCTTTCTTTCTTCATTTCCATTCTTCCTTTGTTTCTTTGTTTATTTCTATTCTTTCCCAACATTCGCTCCTTCAATCAGCACTATTCACAAATTTGAACAACAATGACTCAGTCCGCATGAAATCTTATTATTAACTATCTAAATGTTACATTCAAAACACTATATAATTTCGAATCGTCCATCATGCAATTAAAACAGGAAATACAAAATGATCAATAGACTTTAAGGAGACAAACTTTAAAAAATATATATACGTTTCACTATCACCTAGAATGATAGACGATGATGGATCTTACCTGAAATCCTCACTATACGACCTCTTTAATTAATATTACTATTGGATTAAATACATTGACATGAAAGAAAATTATATTGATAAATAATTATTTGTTTGTAAAATAAATGTTTTTTTCTATTATTACGCTATGGATTTTAGGGATTTACTAAGGTAGATATGGTTAGTGAATTGCATTAATTAATTTGAAGTAAGATCTTTCCTTCGTGATGGTAAGCGTTAACAAGTATCCAACTTTGGTACAATTCCGACATGTATGCAGTGTTGAGCAAGACGGGTAAGTGAAGAAGCCTGAAAAAAAGGGGTGTCGTCCGTGTTTAAATGAGTTGGTGTCGCGCACTCTACCTGGATAAAAAGGTAAGAACGGAAGCGATCGGAATCAATGGTTTGTGGACATAATGAAGCAGAGAAATAAAGGGAGGACGGAAACGGCGGACGTTCACATGGCTACACATTAACTGGTTCACTTGACGGACGTAGCTTGAGTCTTTTTATTTATTAGAGGGGGAGGGAGAGGAAGAGGGAAGGGAAAGGTAGAGGAGGAGGGAGAGGTAGAGGAGGAAGGGGAGGGAGCATTAGACGGTTAGAAGTAGGGAGAAAAGACATAGGGCGATGAACAAAGAAAAGAAATTGTATTACTGATACGGGGAGGAAAGGGTAAAAAGGAAACGAAAAGAAAGGAGAGAAGGGATCTGGAAACAGAGATTAGAAAGAAAGAAAGAAAGAAAGAAAGAAAGAAAGAAAGAAAGAAAGAAAGAAAGAAAGAAAGAAAGAAAGATAATACAGGACGAATAAAAGAAGGAAAATGAAAAGAGGAAAAAAGGAAAAAATGAAAAGAGGAAAAAGAAAAGAACATAATCGAACTGCAGGTTCCCCCGGTATCCGACAGTAAAATGTAAAGTGAAGAAACCATTAACATTAATTTATACAGGAAACTATTTTGAGCGTTCTCAAAACGGTGATAAAACAAATAACATTCATGTGTCTGCTACTGTTGTAAGATATATATATATATAACTTAAATTTTGAAAGATCATGAGAGTTTTGGTCAGCTTTGCAAGACGCTTTGCCAGCATGCAAAAGGACTGTATGATAGAAAAATGCGTGTGCCTAGCAGTTGCACCTACTCAAAAGACAGACGATGACAACGAAGTAGATAACTGCACAAGATATTTTTGAAGTATAAAGTACATATTTGGTGGCGATGGGCAGGAGTGAACGCTTAAACTATTTCCTATAGAAATTAATTCTAATAACCTCTTCGATCGAAGACGTTATTTCGGAAAGGGAATTAATCTTTACTAATGAATGTCTTTCGAAGTAAATCACGTGAAGTGAATATTCGAATAAATGAAGCATATCTGTACACCGTTTCATAGACTGCGCAAAGGCATTTGATAAGGTGCGACACAAAGATCTATTTGAACTGCTCAGAAAACCTGATTCTTTTAATGATCATTTTACACCAGTCAAAGTAATAAAGCTACTAACACGCAAGGGTTTACTGGGTGTGAGGGAATATGAGAAAAAGAAAACATTATAAAGGAGAGCGAACAATAAAAGAAGAAGAATTAATGATAACGATTGAAGAAAGAAAGAAAGATCAACGAAGAAGAAATATTTAAAGAAAAAATGGAAATGAAGAAAGAAAAACGAAAAAATAACGTAAAGAAAGAATAGAAATAGATAAAATTAAAAGAAAGAAATAATGGAAGAAAGAACGGGATATGAAGAAAAAATGAAAATGAAGAAAGGAAGAAAAAAAGAAAGGAGAAAGAAAATAAGAACGATAGAAAGAAAAAATAGAAATAGTGAAAAACAGAAAGAAAGAAAGAAAGAAAGAAAGAAAGAAAGAAAGAATGGAAATGAAGAAAAGAAGAAGAAAGAAAGAAAGAAAGAAAGAAAGAAAGAAAGAAAATGAAGAAAGAAAGAGAGGGAGAATAGAAAGAGAGGGAGAATGGACAGAAAGAAAGAAAGAAAGAAAGAAAGAAAGAAAGAAAGAAAGAAAGAAAGAAAGAAAGATAGGGACAATAGAAAGAGATGGATAATGGACAGAAAGAAAGAAAGAAAGAGAGAAAAATAAAAGGAGAAAGCAAATAAGAACAACTTAAAGAAAAATAGAAACAGTGAAAAACTAAAAGAAAGAAAGAAAGAAAGAAAGGGAGAAAGACTAAAGAAAGAATGGAAATGAAGAAGGAAAGAAAGAAAATCAAAAAAGAAAAGAAAAAGAAAGTAAGAATGACAGAATGAAAAAATAGTAATAGTGAAAAACTGAAAGAAAAGAAAGAAAAAAAAGAATAGAATGGAAACGAAGAAACAAAGACAAAAATAAACGAAGAAAAAATGATAGCAAAAGACAAGCAAGGATTTACTGAGCGTTAGAAAATATACGAAAAATAAAATATTAAGAAGGACAGAGAACAATACAAGAACAGTTATTAAAAAACAGTGGATAACGATAAAGTAACTGAAGATGAGATGCCAGGTCAGGGCCAATAACATTGCAGATTCTTCTTTGGATTTAATCAAAAATCTCTCAAAATAGAGCACGATAGAAAAATTGTCGCCATTTTATATTTTTAATTTCACCCAGTATAGAAGAGTCGGTTGGGCACCATCCGCAAGAAAAAGAGCACCATGACGTAACTCACTCCGCCAGACATTTGGAAACGGCATGTTGTACTGTTGGCGTTCGCGCTGGAAGCTCCAGTGCGAACATTTCAGGGTGTTTGGGTGGAAATCTAAGGACAGTGCAGAGGATTCGGAAAGAGTTGGCTGAGTTTAGTGGTGATTACGAAGGTACGGCCGATCGGAAAACTGACTCTGACCGTTCTGATAAAAAAAGAACTACAGAATTTGTTGGTGAGGTCCTCGGGCTCAACACGGAGCCTGGGTCAAGAAGGTGGTGGCTGGAAGACCCTATGTCTGCCAACAGGACTCTGAACCATGCCACACAAGCAGAAGAACCTAGTCATGGTCGTCAGACAATGTCTGCGCCCGTAACACGTCTGGCCACCTAACACTCCAGATTGCAACCCACTTGATTATTATGTGTGGTGCTCAATTGAGCGAGAGACCAACAAAACTCTTTGTAACACCAAAAATGAACTGAAGGCAAGGATTATGGCAGCATTCACGAATTTAAACAAGAAGAGCGTCCATAAGAGTTGCAGGAGATTCCGAAGCTATCTCGAGGTTCGTGGTTGAAGCCAATGGCGATTTTATTGAATAAATTTACTATTTAATATTTTAAGATATTTTCTTTAACGTTGGTAAATATATCTTTTAAAATGAGATATCATAGCTATTTTCATATTTTGCGTAAATTAGATGACAATTGAACCATCGCACGTAACAGAAACATCAGACCAGATGTGACAGCAATATTCAATGGACTATTTACATAATATTTATTGTAGATAATTAATCCGGAACAATTATAGGAAAAAACCGCTTGCATGTGGATAGATAAATGAACTACGAAAGTAAGTATACAAAAATAGAAACGGTCGTAGGCAAAGACGTGACTTTTCAAGCAAGTTAAAAAATCAATTATATATATATATAAATATATATATATATATATATATATATATATATATATATATATATATATAGATAGATAGATAGATAGATAGATAGATAGATAGATAGAAATGTAAAAGGCAGACTGAAAACAGCTGCGACTAAAAGGTATAAACAACAAAAAAGTGATGAATACAAAATTCAAAGTCGAATATATAGAGTGAAGATATTTAAAAAAAAAGCCAACCAACCCCGGAAGTGGGGTTTCGATTGTGATGTCTGCTCAGATAAGTGAAAGAATGTAGAAGCCAAAGTAAATTATTTCAATATACCATAACGTCGGAATTGAGAGTGTAAAATTATGAGGATGGGGGAAGGCGAGATAGGGAAAAGAGGGGTGAAAAAAGACAGGGGAAAAATTATTATTTATTTTGCTCACCCGGTTCATAAGCACCTAAAAATATTTTCTTAAATTTCTGCACCCTCACATAATGTCAATTCTTTCATGTAGTAAGAGAGTCTTATCAGGATATGTGGCAATGCCCAATTTCTTTTCCTGATATAGCCGGCAACAATTACCACGAATTATGACAGACAGAATATATATATATATATATATATATATATATATATATATATATATATATATATATATATAACGTAAATCATTCATACGAAAAACAAATACTGAAGCTAATTATATGGCAAGAATCACTCTCACAAACAATATTTAATAATAAAATACAGTCAACTTCGAATGAATGATTTACGTTATATAAATTGAACAAGCACTACATAATTGATATTAAAATAACTGATCCTAAGTGCGAATTCCTGATAATAACTGTGACATTACTCTAATTATTGAACAATTTAGTTCATGCCACCTTTACTATAAAAAAGCCTATTTCTACAGTACAAGAACGCACAATTTTCAAATTTAAAAAAAAAAAATTCAACCTCAGCGTCGCGACTGTACGCTCCAAAATTATTCTTACATTTAACAATATCACATTGCTAAAAAACACTTCTTTCGGTCTGCACTATCTTTCGATGTCTCATTATTACCTGGATTTTAAAGAAAACTTACTTAAATGTCTACCTGATGATGGTCGTTTGAAACGATTGAAAGCCGGGCTAGTAGAAAAAAATAAGACCTGATAAAACCGGAATTTATAAACAAGGATCATACCATTCATTAACGGATTCGAAGTTGATTGTATTTTTATTATTAAATATTGTTTGCGAGAGTGATTCTTGCCATATAATTAGCTTCATTATTTGTTTTTCGTATGAATGATTTACGTTATATAAATTGAACAAGCACTACATAATTGATATATATATATATATATATATATATATATAATCTAACAATATATATATATATATATATATTCTGACTATATATATATATATATGTATATATATAATCTAACTATATATATATATAATCTAACTATATATATATATATATATATATATATATATAATCTAACTATATATATATATATATATATATATATATATATATATATATATATAGTAACCCCCCTTGCGTCTTAGTGGCTTCATTGCCTTTAATCTTCAAACATTTAAATGCAATGCCAATCGTTATCTTTTTGACTTCTTAATTCTCGTTCTTTTATTGTCGTCTCTCCTTAATAGTAGTTTTTCTCGTATTCTCTAACACTCAGTAACCTCTTGCGTCTTAGTGGCTTTATTGCCTTGCTTGGGGTGAAATGATTAAAATAAATGAGTGATGTGATAACAGACGACGAAAAATGTGATACCGATATCCGAAGTCGCATTGGAATATCGAAAGATACCTTCCAAAAATTAAAAAAATTAAAAGACAGGACAATTTCATTAGAACAGAATTCGCTCTGTTTCAGTGGGTCCCCTTCTATTGCAGTGTCTCCCCTATATGGTAAAAATGCACAAATGAAAAGATGTAAGACAAGAGAGATGCGGTACTACAGAGGGATGCTGACAATATTATTGATGAACAACGAAGAAATTTTAAGGCAAAGGAAACAAGAAGGGCACTTATTGTTTGAGAAAGAGACAGTATAAATCTCTTGAACACATAATGGAGAAAGAAAGCTTGGAGAATATGACACTCACAAGCAAGATTAAAACATCGAGTAAAATAAATAAGGGTTTGTGTATATGGATGACAGAAGAGAGTCGTGAGGGAGAATAAAGTGACAAATATTGCTTCGAGCTACAAAGGATAGGAAGTAGGGAAGAGCCATGATCAGCTACGTCCTTAGGGGACACGACACGTAAACGCAGAAAGAAAGAATTGGTAGATGAAAAAGAGGGTAAAAATAAGAACAGTATGGCTAGAAAAGATAGGTTAATTTCGAGCAGAAAAAAGGATCTGCTTAGAATGTAAACAATGACAACGAAGTTGAATAAATGGAATAAACAGGCAATTAGGGAAAAGAAGAAAAATGGCCGTGAAAGATCAAAGGCACCGACAAGATGTCAAGCAAGAAAAACAAGGACGAAACAGATTAAAAGAAAAAAAAGAAAGAGGCAATGTCATCAACCGGAGGGAAAGGTAAAAACAAATGGAGGAGGAGGAAAGGTGCGAGAGTGATATTGCGAAATTCAACAAAAGTGTGTTCGTCCTCGATGAAAAAGAAAAACGGAAGTTAGCGAATGAGGACAAGACGGAAAAAGATGCACAGATATCGTGAAATAAACCGTCGAAAAGCAAGACTAGAAAAGAGAAAATATAAGAAAAGAAAAAGTGTCTATTATTAAAAAAACAAAAACTCTTAAACGACAATTTTAAATTGTACGTTCGTTGCTTCTATCAACAGATCGTCCTGGGTATGACGATAAACTACATCCAGCAACAAGGCCTCTAATGAGATTTTAATATATATATATATAATACTTAAACATTATTTTTAGTAGATATTCTATTTAAAGTAGACGTTCCGTTTATTTATTAAACAGTATATTTATTTATTTTCGACTACCGGCCTAAATATTTGAGAAATATTAGAAAAATATGCGCTCCCTCTTCTGTACACATACACACAAACCCATATATATATATATATATATGTATGGGTTTGTGTGTATGTGTACAGAAGAGGGAGCGCATATTTTTCTAATAAAGACATTTATATATATTATGTTTAACGTTCTTTTTATAGATACAAGTATTTAAGCAAATGCTCTGTTTTATAATAAACAGTATTAAATAACATTTACCGGCCTGAATCTCCGACAGGAATCGAACCTGTATCCTATACGGAACCATCATTTCGCGTGATGTGCCTTAACCGTTCGGCCACAGAGGAGCGTCTGGTTAGCAAGGTCGATTTTACTATCTTTAAACTTAAATCTTCCATGAATCTCTTCTATTCATATCTGCTCTAGCGTATCAAATGTAAACAAATGACGTCATATATTTTTGAATTGGACAAAGTCCGACAATTTATTTAAATACTTAAATACTTGTATCTATAAAAAGAACGTTAAACATAATATATATAAATGTCTTTAAATAAATTGTCGGACTATGTCCAATTCAAATATATATATATATATATATATATATATATATATATATATATATATATATATATATATATAAGTGTGCTATATATTAAGTGTGCTATATTTATGGGATAAAGTGCTCAATATCAGAGATAGAGCGTGTGTGTAAATGTGGCCTGACGATTGCATCTAGCATGAAACAGACTGTCGCCTCTAAGTGTTGACTACCCCTCTCTCTCTCTCTCTCCCCATATATATATATATATATATATATATATATACGATGGTGCGGGTCTGAGCCTGTGTGCGCTCGTTCGTTTTTATATGCGTGTCCGTGTGAGGACAATAACAAAGATTGCTTCGCAAAAATAAAAATAAATCGGTAATTAAATTGCACAAGATGTAGGGATAGAGTGTTGATAGTATGAGATAAAAGGGTCACTTGTTTTTAACTTTCTCTTTCGCGGAGACTTTAATTGTGTCTCGGATTGAAAAATCGAATTCATTTTTAGGGATCTCTGAACATAAATTCAATTTTATAATCAAGTGGCGCCCGATTTAATTTTGTTTATTACTCTATCTATCTATCTATCTATCTATCTATCTATCTATCTATCTATCTATCTATCTATATATATATATATATATATATATATATATATATATATATATTAATTGGTACACATACGTGTTTTGGTGTGCGTCTATACCTTTAGCCATTATCAAGGATGATCCGATTTTTCAGCTTAATTGAGTGTGTGCATTATGTGTATGTCTTAGTATGTAGTAGGGATGTTTTGGTGTGCGTCTAAAGTTTTGCTGGATTACCAGCTCACGGAGCACAAGATTTATGTTGTTAAAAAACTTTAAAAAACTTTTAACAACATAGAACTTGTGCCTGATGAGCTGGTAATCCACCAAAACTTTAGTCGCACACCAAAACGTAGGCACATACATATGTACTAATCAATATATATCTTTCCTCTGTATAACCACATTGAGCAGTATTATGTTTACACCTCATGTATAAATTTAACGCTTATTTATTTGCTTGACCGCGTATGTACACCAGCACGCGCGTATAACCTTGCTTATATCTATCTAGCCTTTTGATTTATCTATCCCTATAACTATATATATATGTGTGTTTTCTACTAGTATGTTTCTAGTAGAAAACACAAATATGTTAACTGCATCCACCTGTAAAAAAAGATTGAAAATATTGGAAGCTTTTATAATAAAAAAGAAAAAGCCAACTCTTAACAGGGCCACAATGTGCTAACCGTATTCGGAAATTAAAGCATTCCTACTACATACTAAGACATACACATAATGCAGACACTCAATTATGCTGAAAAATCGAATCATCCTTGATAATGGCTAAAGATATAGCCGAAAGCGCTCGGAAATATAAAACATTTGGACAGTTCTTACACACCCTTTGTCCAGAAAAGAAAGCTCTGGTTCGAACACAAGAAAAATTGAATAAAAAGCTTAAACGTAGTACCTCATTCGTTTTTAATGAAACATGCATAAATATAGGATAAAATTATAGTTTTAATGTATGCTATATTTATAGGTAAAACTGCTCAATATCAGGGAGAGAGCGTGTGTAAATATCAAAGTGGACACTGAGGTCAACGTAATCATCATGTCGTTCCAATCATGAGACAGACTTTTGTCACTTGTTGACCTCAGTGTCCATATATATATATATATATATATATATATATATATATATATATATATATATATATATATATATTCCGTTTATACGTTATTATATATATTATTATAATTAATTTATTGTATATATTATTATTATAAATATATCTATTAAAGATACAATTTATTTAAGTAAATGCTGTTTATTTTTAAATAAACAGTATTAATTACATTTACCGGCCTGAATGTTAAATATAATTAATAGAGTTTATTTATTTATTAAAAAAAAAACAGAGCATTTATTAAAAAAATTATCTATTAAAATAAAGTATAAAAAGAAAATTTATATTAAATAAAATGATTGTCGAACTTAATCCATTTCATAATATATATATATATATATATATATATATATATATATATATATATATATATATATCCTTTAAGAAAATATGTCGATAATATAATAGCCTCATTCACATTAAAAAATGTTAAAATAATGGAAGTATAAATAATAAAAAGAAAAAGTTAATACTCAACAATATCAACTATGAACACGATCGCAACGTGCTGACCGTGTTTGAAAGGAAAAACTTTCCCATCCCTATAGATACACATATATATAAATCTACATATTCACTTAGTTGTTTTTTTTAATCCTTTTTAATGACTAATATAATAGCCGAAATTAGTCAGATATATAGAACATTTGAACAATTTTTACACACTTAATGCCCAGAAGAGAAAACACTAAACGAATGCAAAAAGAATTGAATAAAAAGCTTAATCGCAGCACCTTGTCTGTTGCCTTTAATGAAACATTTATAAAAGAGGGATTGCTGCCAAAATACACAAATTGTGTATATTTAGGCAGAATATTTTCATTCAAACAGGTTTGGTTAAATAATTTAGACATATTATACTAGAAAAAAAAATAACTAAAAAAAACACGTGAACTTTGAACTTCGAAATCTAGAACGCTGCATAAGCAGTAAAAACGAACAGTTGAGATGTTTTGAATTTTCAGAAAAACATATACATTCTCACGTACAACTTAACCCCCTGAAGCGTGTCTAGATGAGATAGAAAGTACTTTGTAAAATAAAAACTATTTGAAAGAAAATATTGGTATTTTTCTTAATCAATTTTCCAAGTAATTAATCCGTGAACTTGAAAGGATCACAACGAAAACTAATCGACATGATTTGTCTAAATTATTTAACCAAACCCATATATATATATATATATATATATATATATATATATATATATATATATATATATATATATATATATATATATATATATGTAATGCTTTGGGAATGTGTCAGTGTGTGTGTATATATATATATATACATATATATATATATATATATATATATATATATAATATATATATAATATATATATATATATATGTATATGATCCTTTGAGAGTGTGTAAGTGTGTGTGTGTGTGTGTATATATATATATATATATATATATATATATATATATATATATATATATATATATATATATATACATATATATATATATATATTTACGCAATCCTTGCTATTTATATTTTCCGTTATTTCAAAAGAAAGAAAGAAATTTTACCCTGGGGTAGGCGAAGTGAATTTTTCCAGCTATTACAAAACATTTGGAAGCGTGGGAGGTATTGGTGCCAGTGGTCGTGGTTGAGGCGTGGGTATTGCTCAGGAATGCAAATATAAACAAACCAGCAGTGAAGAAAAAAAAACGTACAGCAAGACTAAACATTCTTTTCTTGGTGGGGACAGAAAACGAGAGAAGAGAATGTCGTATTTGAGGGAGACCCGTTGACCGGGTCGTTCTAAATATGAACAAAAAAAAAATGTGCACAAGGAAGATATAATCCGTTACACGTTGTAAAGTGAGACCCGTCGTGACAAAAACCTCGAATTTAAGAAAACGGTTTATAAAAAAAACAAAACAAAAAAAATCTTACAAAAAAAAAACAGTTTAATTTTGCTGGAAATATATCTTTCATCGTAAATGTAATAATCAAATGGCAAACTTTGAAATAAGCGCTGATCGTGACTCTCCACAGCTTCTTTCACTTTTTTTATTTGTAAATTTCCACGCACGCTTAAATAAGTCAGCATAGTGGATTCCCGTTTTCCTTAACCCTTTAAGCCGTGCGTTCCTGAACAATTTTAACCCTTCTTCCTGAACTCGGAGACAACTCTGAGAAGATAAGTCTATTTCGAGAGTCGGAAAAATAATATATATATATATATATATATATATATATATATATATATATATATATATATATATATATATATATGCATTTATAGTGATATATATAGTATCTATAGTTTTTTTTCCTTTCAAACACGATCATCATATTGTGGCCGTGTCCATAGTTGATGTTATTGAGTATTATATTAATTTTAACCCTTCTAGCTGAGCTCCTGAGTCAAAATTCGCAAATAATTGGTATATAATGTTTCACGGTAGATTATACTTATCAGGGAGAGAGTATGATTGCATGCCTTGACCCTGATTGCTTCCCTGACGGTTCAGATTGACACCAAAAAATTTCCTAAAATATACAATTGTGGCACAAGGCCGAAAATTGGGGAAAAGGTGTTGAGGCTGGTCGTCACTTACTATCCTATACCTAGCTAATCCGATTCACGATCCTTTAATTCGTTTCAACTGTAACATTCACCACAAAACCTAATCCATCGCCAATCAATACTCCATATACCATAATAACACGTAATTTCAGGGGACCTACAAAACGTATCCCATGACATAAAAATGTCATTATTATAGTCCAGGTGGAGACTCTGCACTATTCATGGTAAAAACGATCTTTTTTTATCCAAAACACATGGACAAAACACAATGAAATGGCGCGAACATGTTGATATAACGTTGGATGACATTAGAATATTACGGCTTTTATGATTGGCTCTTCAAAATAAGACAGCCAATAACAAAACACGACGCAAGTGTTTACCGACTGTTCAACCGGTGGCTGAGCATTAAGTCATTTTTCTCTACCACCGGTAAAGCGGTGGTCAGAGCTCAAAGGGTTAATGGACGTTCCCTCAAAGAGGCCCCTGGTCTTGAGCGAGTATTGGGCCTTAAACTAAACCCAGGCCTCAAGTGAAACACGTTCATACAATACATCGCTAAAGACTCAGGAAAAAAGATCGGTTCTTTGTATCGCTCCCGTAAGTACCTGACTCCTCTTACTATCCATTACCTTTAGAAGAACCATACCAGAACTAAAATGGAGTCCTCACTTTTCAGTCTCGATAGAGTCCAAAAACGTCTCCGCGCCCTTGTGAGTGACAAATTATTTTCCAGCCTACAACCTCTCGCAGACCAAACGTCGCAAGCCTCACACGGTTCTTGTATTTGGTAAAAAAGAGGACGCAGTTGAGTTTCACAATTTAAAAGTTTTCTTATAGTATTGTCCACCTGATAAAAAAACACCCGTAGGTATCCGTTGCCGCTATTTCTAAAAAAAAGCCAACGTTTCTTTATTTTTTTATAAGTATTCACCCCAAGCAAGGAGGGAATGCCACTAGTAAGCAAGGGGTCACAGAGAGTGAAAGTTGGAGAAAAGACTGGGTATAGGGGGGGGGGATTGAGGAAAGGATAAAAAGAAGAATGGGGATCAAAGCATCAGAAGATGTTGATTGGCATTACATTTAAATTTTTAAAGATTATAGTTGTCAAGGAAGCAAGTAAGAGGAAGGGAGTTCCACTGTTGGGTTGTGCGAGAGAAGATGTCGGAGTAGAAGAGGCGATTTCTAACTGTCATCTAACTGTTTCAACAGTAAAAGGATTGGACCTAGATGCCAACCTAGTAGAACGCTTAAATTCATGCAGTCGGGGCACCGGGGAAAATAGCTCGTCAGAGCAGTTTCCATGAAAATATTTGTAGAAAAGACAGAGAGAAGAAACATCACGTCTGTGAGAAAGTGACTGGAGTCGAGATGCCAAGTCAGGACCTATCACATTGCATATGCGCCTTTGGATTTTGGCGAGAACCTCGACATAGTCAGCGGGGGAGGGCACCAGATCAACAGTATTCAATGCTTGGATACGGAATAAAGCATGCTGGCAACGCGGTTTCAAGAGCGTATATGATAATACTGTTTTTAAAACAACTTCCACTGGCCCGTTTATGTAAAAATTGGAAAATCACGATGTTCTGGAAATAAATGCCTGTAAAGATATTGATGGCGATTTCATATGAGCGCCTACATATAGATTTCTGATCGTGTACTCCGCAGTACAGACTAAACTAAACGACACCCCAACACACGATATAATACAAATATTTTGTTATATAGGAATAAAGTGTTGCTGCCGACATTGAGTTTGAACATAGATCGCCAGTGAGCAAATACAGGCGATCCCATTATTGAATTAAGTACACCAAGTTACCATAGAGGAAACGCATATAATCGGAGGTAGCGTGTGTCTAATTGATCGCATTTTTATTCTATCCTCTATTACTATTCGGATCGTTATTTCTATTCTATCCTCTATTACTATTCGGATCGTTATTTCTATTCTATCCTCTATTAATATTCGGATCGTTATTTCTATTCTATCCTCTATTACTATTCGGATCACCATTTCTAGTCTATCCTCTATTACTATTCGGATCGTTATTTCTATTCTATCCTCTATTACTATTCGGATCGTTATTTCTATTCTATCCTCTATTACTATTCGGATCACCATTTCTATTCTATCCTCTATTACTATTCGGATCGTTATTTCTATTCTATCCTCTATTACTATTCGGATCGTTATTTCTATTCTATCCTCTATTACTATTCGGATCACCATTTCTATTCTATCCTCTATTACTATTCGGATCGTTATTTCTATTCTATCCTCTATTACTATTCGGATCGTTATTTCTATTCTATCCTCTATTACTATTCGGATCGTTATTTCTATTCTATCCTCTATTACTATTCGGATCACCATTTCTAGTCTATCCTCTATTACTATTCGGATCGTTATTTCTATTCTATCCTCTATTACTATTCGGATCGTTATTTCTATTCTATCCTCTATTACTATTCGGATCGTTATTTCTATTCTATCCTCTATTACTATTCGGATCGTTATTTCTATTCTATCCTCTATTAATATACGGACCACTATTCTCTAATCTATCCACTATACTAATTCTCTATTCGGATCACTATTCGGTGGTTATATCTCGAGTAAGTATTATCGAGCAAGTACTATTAGTGCGAGTGATATTCGAAGGAGTCTGATACCAGTGTTGTTCAACGGCATACTATAGTTGTATCTGCGATTACAAAGTCTCTACTACAATGAGAATTACGAAAGTGACAACGAGTATTCGTTGGCATTACAAAAGTGGCAACGAGTGTTTGTTGACATCACAAAAGTGGCAACGAGTGTTCGATGGCGTCACAAAACATTTATTGTCTATTCTCCTTACTAAAGTATTTTCATTTTCCTCTACTCCCAGTAACTCCTTACGTCATACCGGCATTATCGCTTTTCCTAAGGTGAAATGATTAAAAAATAATCTTGTACTTACAAGATGATTAAAATAAGCCATGAATATGATGAGCTTGATCAATTTGTCAATATTAACAGCTAAATTTAATAGCTAAACATCTAAACATCTTTTATTGTCATTTCTCCTCACTAAAGACTTTACATCTTAGTGGCATTATCGCCTTGCTTGGGGTAAAATGATTCAAAGAAATGCGGTCGTATGTCGCTGCGATATGTCTACTCCGGTTTTGAAACAGCACTGATTTGTTTATAAGAGAAATGCTAGGAACCGACATGTCTTGGAAACGTATATACAGGATGCGATGGATAAATGGTCGTCTAAATTACGCAAAAATGAAAATAATACTGGCATCTCATTTTAAAAGATGCATTTACTAAAATTAAAGAAGACATCTTTTAGATATCAATCCATCAATGAATCAATATATCATGTACTTGTAAATTCCGCGATAGCCAATTTACCTCCTCTTTCTTTCTTTCTATGTGTGTGTCTATATGTACGTGTGTGTGTGTTATCACACGCTTCCCTTTGAACTCAAGACGATTTAAATGAATGATGCAAATTCTGTTTATATGTGCGAATGGGCAAATACATTTGAAGAGACATGCCTGTCTGTATACAAAACTTAAAAAGTGAGCACACATACCCATATATGTATAAAGGAACCTAATTTAACTTGTGAATAGCATTGATTAAGCTCGAGCAAACACTGTAACAAAAACCACAAAAATTCTTTTGATTGTACCTAAGATTTAGTAAATAATTTTCTTTACCAATCCCAAGAAATATTTGAAACTTCACTTTCAGTAAGATGCACACTACGTTTGACGACTTTGGCATAGATGACGCGGGTATTGGCTGAGGTGAAATAGTTTATATCGGGGCGCGTGATCGAGAGTTTAGAACGCTATTTGAACATGATACCTGAGTTCGAAGCTCATCGTGGTTGACCTGTCGATCTGAAGGTGACTTCTTGATTTTATTAACCTGGGGATGCAATCCTAGCGTATGGCACCGTTGGTAAGTGCCGGAAAATAATACTTCACGAATTGACCAAGATTTGGGAGTGAATTTTGGTAGAGTCGAACTATTCGCAGGCTGTAGATGCTTGTGGTAGTACGAAGGTGCAAGTCATCGTGGCGGAGGGTTTGTGCGTACTGGCCTTGATCAAATTGTTGATCATGCCAGATCATGTGCTCTCTTCCAGAAAATTCTTTAAAGATCCACTCTGCATAACTGCCACAGAGGTGGGCTCTGTGGGCATTGAGCAATGACAAATGTGCCTGAGTTGGCGTTGTCAACAAGGATTGGCTAGATGGGTGTACTCGGAATCGAGTAGCCGGCCATTACAAGCAGGTGAAACAATGAGTCAATGGCCTAAAAGGTAATTGAATTTTGACGTATGTTCAATGTGTATGGGATTAACTTATGCAATTAATGGAGAACTTATGGGTTAAGTTCCCCGCCAAAAAGAAAAAAAGTGTGGGAAAATGCTCCTACTCATGCATAATACGCACATCTTGCTTGGTAAACAAACCCTATAAATTGTACTACTCCAATTTCATTACTACCAGTGTTTCCTACCCTTATTTAAAAAAGAAAATGGTTTTAAACATAGAATAATATCATTCTAATTTTGTTTAATGATAATTCTTTTTTTTATTTTAGGGCAATTTTTTAAAGATTTTTTGTAGTTGTGCATAATACGCACCCCTGTTTTTGCTTATTATTTTTTAGGAAAAATGCGCATTATACATGGGGAATTACGGTATATATATATATATATATATATATATATAACAGGGGTGCGTATATATATATATATATATATATATATATATATATATATATATAATAGTAATATATATATATATATATATATAATAGTAATATATATATATATATATATAATAGTAATATATATATATATATATATATATATATATATATATATATATATATATATATATATATATATATATATATATATATATAATGTAAAAAATATCACTTGATAATTAGTAGGGATAATTCCAAGGAGGATATAAATCCAAAGAGAGCTCAACGTAAGAACAGAGCAAATATAATAATGAATAGAGAATCCTTAAAAATCCATTCTGGTGATATTTTATTTCGTGAACTCAGAAGACCATCTCTTCAGACCAAATTTTACAAAATAAATGGAGTACAATTTATTCAGACACAAGGAAAAGAATAAAAGAAAAAAAGAAAAAAATAGGAAGAGAGAGAAAAAAAGAGAAACAGTTTTCATATTAAAGGGAAGAAAAAATGGGGAGAAGACAGAGATTTCAATATAATGCTTGTGAGATAGACCTGGGGAGGGGAAAGCGAAAGAGAGTAAGAGAGGTAAAGAGAGGAGTTAAGCCAGTCACCATGGAAACCAGAATATAATTTATTCACCGGACTTAAAAAATACGGTGGGGGAAGGGAGTGATCATCTTTCAAGAGATATATTGAAATAACATATATATATATATATATATATATATATATATATATATATATATATATGTACACACATTTTATATATTTTGTTTATACGCATATTTTATTTATACGTATATGTATATACATACGCATATATATACATACACACGCATATTGAATGGATTCTGCATGTGAAAACGCACAAGCACACACACATACGTACACACATACATACATATCCATCCTGTATAAACATTCGATGTTGAATGTAAGATTATTTTGAATTTGTGTAGTTTCGACATTATCCGGAGAACTTCATCAATCTTGATAAGGATCAGAAATATAAATGAAAGTGATCAATCACAAATACTTGTAAAATATTTTAATTCCTTATATCCAGATATACACTTTTTTGCCTTAAAAGGAGAAAAGTTAACCATCTATCTGTATATATATATATATATATATATATATATATATATATATATATATATATATATATATATATATATACGAGTGTGTGTGTAAAAATTTTCAGATAGATTATATCTGTAAAAAGACACTATGAATATAAAGACAGAAGGAAATCTTGTCTTAGTCGATGCTTTCCATCCGCTGTGGAACTTTATCAAGACACATGTAAGGATTTTATTTTGTAACAAGTCTCTATATACAAGGGAGAAAATGTCACCAGTTTTTCAAAGTATTTGAATGCTCATAAATATTCATGGAGTTAGCTGAAAACGTGAGGCAAGACAGTGAATTGTATCACGTCACATCACCCATAGTTTGCCTGACGTTTTCAGCTAACCCTATGAATATTTATGAGCCTTCGTAACTTAGGAATTTCGAAGAACCAATAACATTTTTGCTCTTGTATATAAACACTTGTTACAAAAGAAAATCCATCCATTTTAATACGTGTTTGATAAAGTCCAGCAAAGAATGAAACCCGTCGACTATGATAGGTTTTCCTTTTGTCTTTATTATTCCCCCAGACACTGAGGCTAAAATAACGCGGCGATAATCTGTCTCATGCCTGAACGCAATTTTCAGGCTATGTTTGCATTCAAGTATGAAACAGACTCTCACCGCCCGGTGTTGACCTCAATGTCCACTTTTATATTTTTATATTTATATACGTTCTATCTATATGAATATAGCATACCTTCAAACAATAATTTTATCATATATATATATATATATATATATGTGTGTGTGTGTGTGTGTGTGTAATTTGGCAGCAACTTTTCTTTCAAACATGTAGTATTGAATGTTAAAGACAACATAGTCTTGCATATTTTCTTTTGAATTTTCTCATATTCTCTAATGAGACTTTTTATTTGAAAATGATTTCGAAAAATGTATTGTCCATACGATGACCTAGCGCTTTCGAACATCCTATATATATTTATCATATATATATGTATATATATATATATATATATATATATATATATATATATATATATATATATATATGAAGTTACACACACACACACACACACACACACACACACACACACATATATATATATATATATATATATATATATGTCATTCACAGACAGTACTGTTTCGCTGTATCACAGCTCCTCAGTGCGACTAGACTTCCGAATGCCTCAAGCCAGGATTGAAACACAACTAATTTGGTGTCAGCCAGAGCTATCTTCACTCGGTAGAGTTACACAACTAAATCTAGCGTATTGTTTTTACAAATGTAAACCAATGCCAATCAGCCAAAGTGCTCCATTCATTCTACTGAAGAGCTTTGCATTAGTGCAGGTGGCTTTTGTTTATAGAATTAGCTTATCACTCAACAGATATATATATATATATATATATATATATATATATATATATATATATATATATATATATATATGTATAGGTAAAATTCCGTAGGTAATTAATCCAAGTAGATACTATTAATATAAAATAGTAAAACCGATCCACAAAAGAGAGCTCAATATATTTATTATACAGCATATAAGTGAATTATAAAAATGAAATCCAAAATACGACATTCATTTTTTTTCTTTCCTTCCTTCCTTAATTTTTATTTTTCAAAATTAAAAATAAATGTTAGAATTAATTTCTTTAACAAATGTATTTGCATTGACAAGTCTCAGGGAGAATCTCCAATGGACGAAATGGCTATCTGAATGGGGTAATTTCGGTTGTATACATATATATATATATATATATATATATATATATATATATATATATATATATATATATATATATATATATGTATATATATATATATATGTATATATGTATATATATATATATATGTATATATATATATATATATATATATGTATATATATATATTTATATATATATATATATATATATATATATATATGCACACTCCATTGAATACGACAGACAAGGTACTTTGATTTAGTTTTTATACAATTTCTCATGTGGTCTAATATTTTTTTCTTTTCAGATGAAACATTATATGAAAACTGCCCAATTGTTTTTTTTATACAAGCGCTCTCGGCTTTTCATTTAGACATTTTCAAAGTTGAAATATATTAACTGTTAACGAGAAATAGATTGTTGTATGTATGTATGTATATAATGTTTTCATTTTCAAAAGACGGTCAAGATATTGTGTCCATGTTCACAGTTGATATTAATGAGTATTTTGTTTTTATTAATAAGGTTTCTAGGTATTTTTAACCAATTTTTGCATGTAGACGATGCTATTATATTTGTATTGTCAACAAGTATGTTACGAATAGTGTCCGGTAGGTCTCCATGAATATTTAAATGAGATCTAATTGAGCTATGATTAGAAAGGTGTAGTGTGAGTCTTTGTGTCAAACATGAAAATGGCTAAATGTATAGCCGGAAAAGCTCGCATAAAAAGAACAATCAGACAGTTTTTATATAAAATATTAGATCGCATGAGAAACTGTATAAAATCTAAATCAAAGCACCTTGTCTGTCGTATTCAATGAATTGTGCATGTAAGAAGGATTGCTGCCTAAATACATACATTCACACACACACACACACACATATATATATATATATATATATATATATATATATATATATATATATTTGCAACAAGTATTTTGAGACGCGTCAGCTAAAAGTAAGTACCGTTTCTTCTTGTATTTTCATTCACATTTTAACTTTTCCACATATATATTCCGTCTGAGAATATTTAGATTTCTATCTATCTATATACATATATATATATATGTGTGTGTGTGTGTGTGTGTGTGTGTGTGTATGTGTGTGAGTGCGCGCGAGCAGGCATGCCTATTTGATTATTTGCATAATTAAATTATTAAAATAATTATTTTCAAAAATGATTTTTTACCAAAACGAATTACCTGAAGAATAAAAGTTTAAGAGACCTATTAACACTACTGCTACTACTACTACAAATACTACTACTACTAATAATAATAATAATAATAATGAATTTTAATCCCATACCCCTTGAGGACAAGTAATCATGTTTCTCCATTATTTTTTTTCATCTGTGTATTGCGATGCATTCCCGGCAAATATAGTTGAATATTTTCCCATTGTTCTTGCAAGATTGGGTATCAGACCTTTCCTTCTCGTAGACTGGTTTCCAACATAGGCTGCTACTAAACTCATATCTTGAATGGATAGAAGAGACGGATTTATACCTTTCCCAAGGATGAAAGTGAACGCAATGAACTGGACCGAATTTGGGCTCAGTTTCCTGATTTCATTTTCTGCGCAGATAGCCATAAAAATAATATTGAATAGTATCAATAATAAGTAATGATATTCAATAATAAGAATAATGAGTATATATATATATATATATATATATATATATATATATATATATATATATATATATATATTAAATATATATATATATATATTAAATATATATATATATATATATATATATTAAATATATATATATATATATATATATATATATATATTAAATATATATATATATATTAAATATGTATATATATTTGTATTTAATGAAAATAAAATTATAATCTCAATTATAAATTCAAATCAGTCAGTTATGTGCCATGCGTGATACACGCTTAGACGATCATGTATCTTTCGATACATGACTCACGAGGCAGATTTTCCCCGCAGTATGTTGCCATTTCTTTCTGCGGTAGACCAGATGCCATCCAAGGCTATAGCACCCGGTCTGTCCTGCTATTTACCCATGGGAGGTGAATAAGAAGATTCATACCTTTCCCAAGGATATTAGCACGTAAGTGAATGTAATGGATTCGACTGGAATTCGAACTCGGCTCTCCGATTCCTCAATCCAATCCGCTATCTATTACTCCACACAAGACTATTTATATATGGCAGCAATATTCTTAACGTGAAGTAATGGAAGACTTGTAAAATTTTAAGATAGATTCTAGCGAGAAAATTTTTTTTAACACGAAAACAGTGAACCAATCTTCCTGGCTGCAGAACTAGCAAATGATTCAATATAAGCTTTCCACTTTATGTCAGTGGAAAACTTTAACCCGAGAGTCGCTCCCCTGGAAGATATTCCCAACCATGCTGACGGGAGGCAGAAAGTGATCTCTCAGACGCTTAAAAAAACGAGCAGTTTTATTTTGGAAGCGTTAAAATTAACAAGCCATTCCTTGCCTCGGTTAACAACAGAACGTAGGTCATTTTTGAGATCAGCTGCTAATTTGATTGTATCGAACCACTCAGATCTACTATGAGGACAGGAATAAATGGTTTTGTCATCAGCATAGATAACGTGTTGAGAACCGATGCCATCAGAAAGATCGTTGATGAAAATTAGGAACATCGTAGGTCCAAGGATCGAGCCCTGGCGGACGCTTTCATTAATTCAAAAAGTTCTAGAAGAGTGGCCGTTCAAGACAACCTTCATTCGATGAGACTGAATCAGTTTTAAAAAATCGTCCAGAATGAACATATGGAGAAGAGAAAGATATTTCTACTTAAAATCAAAAAAGTATGGCAGGCTAAGGACAAGGAATGGCTTTAAATATGTAGGAGCAGTGGTGGCATCCTGCCTGTTCGAGCGAATTGATTCTTAAAATTATAAAACCTTAGCGAACCGATTGATGGATTATCCGAAAATAATCTTATATGTTCATAGCCGATAGATAATTTTTTAAAATATAATTTCTTACCATTACCATAAGTTCTGCAGTGGTTGAAAGAGGGTTTTCTGTGATGAACGTAATTTATTCTGACAAAATAAATCACCAGAAATGGTTTGCTAAGTAATAAAGCATTAACCCAACCAGTGTTGACTATTGACTATGGACTCAAGTATAAACACGACCATTTTTTTTTTGTTGCTGTGGCTTCAAATACAAACGTGATAGTTGTTTACCTATCATCATATGCACAAGGGAAAACAGATATTTAATATACCAACATTAAGTAACTTTTTCCAGACAAAAAAAAAGAACATTTCGTCTTCTAAAGCAACCCACAAGATATTAACTATAAATATCTAAACTCACAATGATGGCGACGTAAGTGCAAACTATTTTATTTTATTACAGTCAGAAACGTTACTTTTTCTTTTCTTTTTGTTTTCATATTCATAAACACGTACATAGATATTTATACAAACTTCACATTTGGTTTGCACTAACAACTGCTGGTTATAATTGCATGTTGTCTTCTTAGGACATCAAAATTATTGAGTGAGAGCATTGTGGCCACCTTACAGAGGCTAAGAGTACGGAGGATAGTGTTACGAGCCATGACGCCAATGGAGTGCCTGATGGAATGAGTTACAGAAGTGACAATTGCGTAGAGGATACATTAGGTGGAATGGCGCTGTTGTTACTATTAAAAGGCAATGAGGGCATCAAATTAAGTAAAATGTTAATATTTTAACTGCCCTAAAAATTAAATAGTTAAGATTAGGGATTCAAGAGCGAAATGAATTTTGTAATCCAGGATAAAGAGAGCACTCTTGAACGCTTACTCTTCAACTAAGTCCCGATGATAAGGATAACAGTAGTGTGTTAAAATCATATATGTGTGTCCTTATTCTAATCCTAATAATAAAAACTCCTATGCAATGCTAAATGCTCAACAGACCGAGTGAGAGAGAGATTTTTATAACACAATGAACAAATACAGAAAAGTTACAAACTTGTGAATGAAACAGAACGAAGAGAAAAAATATCGAGTTAGGAATGCGAATATCAGAAAAGTGAATGCAAGGTCTACGGTTCAATATCTTTGATCGCTTAGGAATGCGTATAATAGACGAGTGACTGCAGAATCTACGGTTGAATACAAACATCGCATGAAGCCAAGGCAACAAACCTACGAGATAAACGATAGTGATAGAGATCAAACTATGTTTTATTTTTCTTAAGAGCAGTTTACATTATATATATATATATATATATATATATATATATATATATATATATATATATATATATATATATTCAGTTGTATGGATATTAGTTTGTAACCCAGGGTGTCACCGTCCTGGGTACGACGTTAAACTGCATCCAACAGCAAGGCCTCTGATCAGGATGTTTTGAGGAAGCATGGAACCACATCTTAATTGCTGGTGTTCCCAGGTCCACCCTGACCCGGGATGGTAGCACCTGTTGGGGTCCCAGCTATGGAAAAATAGTGAACTTCCAGGTCTTTTCCAGCACATTCAAACAATGATGTTGCCAACTACACTTTTTTTAAACAATGATGTTGCCAGCTATACGTTTTTGAAACAATGATGTTGCCAGCTATACGTTTTTTATATATTTAGTAAATACTGGATCTGGCATTAAATAACCCATAGTGGTTGATATGCCATAAAACCCCAAAAAACCAACCAAACCAAACCAGGGTTTCACGCTTTTGCGATCATCAGACAAAATTATCTAATGATCGAAAAATCGTGAAACACAGGCTTACAAACTAATATCCATACAACCGAATATATTAGCTCTGTCACATATATTGAGCACTTTCCATTAAGTACAGCGCATATATATATATATATATATATATATATATATATATATTAGGAAATGGACTAAGTCCGCAAATTATTTTAATATATTTTCTGTTTATATGTTATTTTTATAGATACAAATATTTAAGCAAATGCTCTGTTTATAATAAAATTTCTCGGACATTCAGGTCGGTAAATGTTGTTAATACTGCTTATTATAAACAGAACATATTGTGATTGTCGGACTTAGTCCATTTCATAATATATGATGTCATTTTCGAGAAGATATGAGCATTCGAGGGAAATCATGGGAAATTTGTAGTTTAAAATTAATAATTTGACTTTACTAACCAGACGCTTCCTCTGTGGCTAAATGGTATGGCACGTCAGGTTCCGGGTAGGATACAGACTCGATTCCTGTCGCAGGACATATATTTTCTATGAAATGTAGTGACGTGAGCAAAAGTGCTGTGACGTCGGCGAGGTGTGACGTGTTTGGGGGTTTATTATTTTATATACATTTTAGTATACGGGCCATTAAAATAACACACACACACACACACACACACACACACACACACACACACACATATATATATATATATATATATATATATATATATATATATATATATATATATACTTTTAAATTCCACACATGGTTAGATATTTTGGTAGAGTACCTAAGCTTACTAGCTTAAATGACGACTTATGATTGTACCATCTACGTTTGAAAGTACTTTCCATACATCTTATGTACATTTTATTTTGGCCATTAACATCTGGTACTTCTGCTTTAGAGATTATTGCTTCTATAGTACAAGATCCACTTAATGGACATCTATTCTTATTTCTACAGTTGCATAAATTACTTGTGTTAACTATATTTTTCTGTGCGTTAGTTATGTTATATATATATATATATATATATATATATATATATATATATATATATATATATATATATAAATTATGACCATGGAATATTAGTGTTTAAGTCCTTTTATTACATATATATATATATATATATATATATATATATATATATATATATATAGTCTTAAAATGTGCTATATTTATGGGATAAAGTGCTCAATATCAGAGATCGAGCATCTGTAAATATAAAAGTGAACATAGAAGTCAACACTTAGAGGCCACAGTCTGTTTCATGCTAGATGCAATCGTCAGGCATCTATATATATATATATATATATATATATATATATATATGCCATATATTCGTTCAGGCATATTTGGTTAAATCAGAACATTTAAAGGAATACTCATATTGTTGTAATATACGGAAGATAATAAGTATGGCCCCATTCACATAAATACAGTAGTAAATACTGTATGTTGGTCCGCAGTTGTTGATTCATCTAGGAATTCACTTGGCTCACTTCTAGCAGTTGACTACTTCTTCTACGCGCCGCTGGCGAATCTTATATGCGTTGTTTTATTCTAAGTATTATCGTTCATTACCAACCTTCGTCTGATTATTCTATTCAGTAACCTTTCCTAGGTTACAACACATATCTACATTCAAACTTTAGACAGATATCAGTCGAAAATAAATCAGTTCTCCAACAAGATAAGTAATAATTTAAGTTCTCGAAGCCCTTTATATAAGATAATAGCAGCAAAAAATAAAGTCAACTACGATTAAAGGAAGAAAGTTCTTAAATATTTGTATCAGGAAAGTGTTATTTAAAAAATACGAAATTAAAATAACACAAATAAAAAATATTTTGAAACATTTTAATAACTTTTGAAAAAAAAAATTGTTTTTAATTTTTTTTAAATCCCTCGCAGAGAGGTAAGAAAATATTTTGAATTTACGGTGTTAACGCATAACATATCCATAGATATGCAACCCCTGAAGATGGTCTCAGATAAGATTGAAAGTACTTGGGAAAAGAAGAATTATCTGAAAGAAAATTTTGGAATTTTTCTTAAACAATTTTCTTCAGCCACCAAGAAATTAACTCTTGGACTTGAAAAGATTAAAACTAAAATAGACGCAATACATCTAAATTATTTAACTAAACATGCTTGAATATATATATATATATATATATATATATATATATATATATATATATATATATATATATATATATATATATGCATGCATACATATATATAGAGAGAGAGAGTTAATGGATTTATATTTAATATAATATTTTATATTGCTTCAAACGTCATTATAGAAGATACTCGTGTTTAAATAGACGCCCTGTTTTTAAACCGTGTATTCCGTCTATTGGCTCCCGCAATCGTGAAAACGTAATAAAAAAAATGTGCTCTTCAGCATGGTTCGAACCTGCGTCCGACTTTGTTCGAGAAACTACCGTCTGATCAGGCGTGGTTTAGATCGCTTGGTCATAGAGAGTGCGACGGCTTAGCGAGATTCTCTTTCTATATTTAAGGAAAGTACATCCCCGCGTTCAGATTTTCTGGTAAGCCAAAATATGCTTGATTTCCGCAGTGTTGTCATCCCCGAGACTAGGCATCCCTCAAAAACATAAATTTAAGAGGAAGAAAGGACAGATGCTACATTTTGACTCCAACCTGAAAGCCGAGAATGCAACACCCTGATCTGAGTACTTACTGAGCGCCCCACCCCGACAAAAAAATCTGTGACGGGATGGGACACTTGGTGTTTTGAATGTGGGGTGAACATACATGTACATATGGGCTAATGACAAAAACTGAACAAATTCACGCGACTATTCTTACGACTACTGTTACGGAGGAAGTACTCTGGTGTTATGGATAACGGCTTGGATTGAGAAATCGGAGAGCCGAGTTCGAATTCCACTCAAATCCATTACATTCACTTACATGTTATTACCCTTGGGAAAGATATGAATCCTCTTCTTCTCCCCCCGGCTATGGGTAAATAGCAAGGCACACCGGGTTCTATAGCCTTGGATGGCAACTGGTCTACCGCAGAAAGAAATAGCAACCTACTGCTTTAAAAAAATGCCTCGTTAGTAATGTATCGAAAGATACATGATCGCCTAAGCGTGTATCACGCATGGCACATAACTGATTGTTAGGCTGATGACGGCATTACACCCCAGGTCTAGAGTTCTCTTAAAGCTTATCCGTGAACTATCCGAAGACAGAAACAAGTCAAAGTAGAGAAGACAGGTACTACAATTTGATCCTAGCCCGAAGCCCGGGTAAAGTCTGATTCTGTATTTATTGGAAGTGACACAATGTTGTTTTTAACGCGGGCCGCCCATACACATATATGTGGGCCAAGGACAAAAATTGATTACTCAGTCTCCTTGACCACGCTTGCGTTAGCGATGGTGTTCCACAAACCCTCCTTCTTTACTGTTGAATTCCCGAGAGTAAATATCCTTTATAATTTTAAGAGGAAGAGAAAACAGATACTACATTTTGATCTTAACCCAAAAGTCGAGAATGCGAGACTATTTTTTTTTACAGAGATATTCACTCTTTACACGGTTTAAGAGTCACACGAGGTAGAGTAAGAGGTACTGTTTATGAGTATATGTGGATAACATAACGTTTGACACTAGACTTGATCAGGCCCCGATAGTAGTGATTGGAAAGCATCCTTTTGGGAGTTCCACAAAGCAGCGGTTAGTGTGAAGAAGATGCTCGAGTGGAACTTACATCTCACCAATGGAATACGCTTTGATCTCAGCTCGAAGGCCGCTTAAAATCTGATCCCATATTTACTTACTGCTCAACGGTGGTTTTTAATATGGGGTGCCCATACACATAAGTGTTGGCATCGGTATTCCACAAGCCGTAGTCCTTTAGTGCAATGAGGAAGGTTCTGTCGCACGGTTGGAATCGCCGGGACTAAGCATCCCTCATAAATTTCGAGGAAGAGAAGACAGATACTACATTTTGATCCTAGACCAAAAGCCGAGAACGCGAGAATATAATGTTTAATTTTTACGGTGATGTTCACTCTGTAAAAGGCCCAGAATCACTCGAGGTAGATACCAGCCCAAAAGCCGAGAATGCGAGACTTTAATGTATTTTTACAGTAAGGTTCACTCTGTACAAGGCCCCAGAGTCACTCGAGGTAGATCCCAGCACAAAAGCAGAGAATGCGAAACTTTAATGTATTTTTACGGTGATGTTCCCTCTGTACAAGACCCCAGTGTCACTCGAGGTAGATTCCAACCCAAAAGCCGAGAATGCAACACTCTTTTCCTATACAAAAAACACGGCCTGTACATACGTAAATAATCCCGCCCCTTTTGTCGGATACATTACTAGTCCGAATATATTTATAAATCTACCGTGTCTTAAACATTTCTCCTCATTTTTTATTTTTATTTTTTGGACATTTTGCTGAATTTAGGTTAGCAAGTTAAGAGGTGATAACATACACTAATTTAAGACGTATAAATGTTATTAAAGCTGATTAGATAACTTGTTTATTGTATCATAGCTTTCACTGGCAATGTGTAAGATTTTTGCCCGATTAAATGCTAAGTAGGGCATTTTAACTTACATTCACCAACACCGGTGTCCTGATGTGGAGCAATTCCCCGGATTTTTAGTCTCACAAATAGATATTACTCAGCCTGATCCCGACTGGTTACAATTCTACGTATTAAATATTTTAGTTCGCCGAGAACTGAAAAAAAAAATGAGGGCTTTTTTTTAAAACCATTTCACTCCAAGCAAAGCAATAAGGCCACTAAGCCGTAACCGGTTAGTGAGTGTTAGAGAATGTGAGTAAAAGAAAACATTAATAAGGAGAGAGGATAATAAAAGAAATGGAATTAAGAAGACGGAAAATAACGATTGATATAGCAATTAATGAAGAGCATTAACTGGAGAGCAAGAAGCTGCAAGAGAACCGAGAAGTGCGATAGAAGAAACTATTAGCATAGAACCTAAGGTTATATCTAGCCAACTGTAACATTATGAGACCTTACCGCCAATCTAGTACTGCGCTTAAAGTCATAAAGTCAACGTACCAAAGAGGAAAGCTTATCAAAACAATTACCTAAAAATTTGAAAGCAAGACGTTATGTACTATACCCTCCTTTATTTAATTTACCATTCTTCTTTTATGTGCTTGTAAAATCTGTAACATTATTTTTTGACTGGAAAGTAAGAAGCCGAATGGTAGTTCCACAAGCGAGAAGTGCGATAGAAAAAACTGTTAGCATAGAACTTACGGTTACATCTAGCCGTTTCGACTGTAAACATGATGAGACATTGCACCAATCTAGTACTGCGCTTAAATTCATAATGTCTAGTTACCAAAGAGGAAAAGTCATCAGAAAAATTACTATAAAAATATTTGTATAACAGGCAAAGAGAAACTATTTTTAGTCGGTGGGAAAGTCACTGAAGCTGAAATACCAGGTCTGGATCAATAACATTGTAGAAAATTTTTAAAAATACAGAGATAACAACTCAAATACATGTACCCACTAAAATAACGTTTTATAGTAATAAGAAATGTTGCCAGATAAAAAATCCCATAATATTTATAACAGTTTTTCTCAGCTGGTGTTCCACGGGACTCTAGGGTTCCGCAAGATGTCGCTAAGGGTTCCGTGAGTGTTGTAACCCAGGCAAGGTTACTGAAGAGAATAATCAAACAAATCTTGGTAATGAACGGTAGTACTTAGGACAAGAACAACACATATAGGTTTCGTCAGCGGCGCATAGAAGAAATAGTCAACGGCTTGAAGTGAGTCAAGCTAATACCACAATGAATCTCCAACTGCAGGATATCTACCAACCTCCCCACAAGGCCGAATTTAATGTGGGGATATCCGAGCCCGTAGGCTCAGCCAAAAATTCCCCGTATAATACGGGATCGGGTAGCTGTTTCCCGAGACGAGACTCTGCTTATCGACCTAGCCTCTTTTGGGATCCTCTCTGCCGGGAGGCAGAGAGTCTGACCAGCACAGCTGGAGACGAATCTCCAACAGTATTTACTGTCCACCAAACATACGAGACGAATCTCCGACTACAGCATACAGTATTTACTACTGTATTTATGTGAATGGGGACACACCCATTATTGTCTGTAGGTATGCTACAACATTGAGAAACAGAGATTATGAGGCTAATGGATTTTTGAGTAATTTTTGTTTAACTTTACATTCATAATTTTACTATGCATGTACGACATAATGTTGGAAAATCCTTAGCTATTATAATAAAGCCTTCAGCCTCTTCTGCCTCATATTGCAAAAGTAGGTATACAGTAAAACTCGTCGAGATCGCCTATTCATTTTCTAAGTGTATCTTAGACGTGGCACAAAGGCCGGAAGTTTGGAGCCGCCAGTTAGAATCGAACTCACTTCTCAGTCGAAAGTGTATATATATATATATATATATATATATATATATATATATATATGTGTGTGTGTGTGTGTGTGTGTGTGTGTGTGTGTGTGTGTGTGTGTGTGTGAGTGAGAGAGAGCGAGAGAGAGAAAATAAATCTCGCAATCACTAGGTTATTTCACCACCGGACATTTGACAACACAAAGAAGTTAATCGCTGTCATTTTCACGAGTGGAAACCTCTTTGATATTTAGGCCAAATTTTAAGACCGAAAAGCAACGCTTTGATCCGAACAGACAAGGACTCTGCTTCAATTCAGTTCTATTCACATTAAATCATTTGTTTACTGGATTCATCTCATTTGTGTCATTGTTTTCTTTTCAAGCGTCCACCGCCAATGAGTCTAAATATTATGGAAAAAGTCAATATCACTTGCTACACCATGTTTAGCCACTAAAACCCTTGAGCAAACAATATTTATTTGCTTTCTTTAATTTTTGTCCACCTCTGTTTAGAGTGGGGAAAAGCTAAAGGAAAGCCAGTAAGTCAACAGGAAGACACAGAAAAGAAACAAGGTTGATGAAAAATACGTGCGTCTTCAGTCGTATTCTATGTTAGTTTATGTGTGTATGTCTGTCGGGATCTTGTGGTGCACATGTGACTTTTAAATGACTCGGCAGCGAGCAATCCTTTTGTATGTAGTCGAGCACACACACACACACACACACACACACACACACACACATATATATATATATATATATATATATATATATATATATATATATATATTTAAACATATATTATTAAATATAAAAGACACTGAATGTCTATTATGTCGTTCTAGTGTTCGAATGTTTGGTTTAATTTCTGGGGAGAAAAAAAATTGTCCAAAATTTGGATATTTTTTTTATTAAGTTGACCCATAAACATGAGCCATCCTCAGATTGGTTATACAGACATGAAACAAAGATATCCACTGTCAAAGATGATATTTTGTTATTTTGATATAGAAGATTGTTAGGCGACGTTAACGGTCGCGGAATAGCAGAGTTCAAATCATAAGTTCTAGATGCGGTTCTGTGACGTCATACCACGCGATAGGCCGAAGTATTACAACAGAACCAATGTCTAGATGCAATGTAATGTATTGAGACTAGTTTGAAATGTAATTTTGTTGAGTGTTGGTTGCAACCCCCTCTCAACAAAATTACATTTCAAACTAGTCACAACATTAGAACGTCTGCTAGTAACTTAGAGCAACAAAAGAGAAGAAATTGTGGAGAGCCATGATCACTCAAGACCTGAAAGAATATGGTGTATAAACAAAAGTGATATTGGGTTGATTTTAAATATATACACTTCGACTACTCTGTGTGTGTTTAAAGTTACATTCAATAATCAACTTATAATCTCGAAATCTGTGTTTGATTGTTCCATATTTACGCAACTTTCGAGCACAAAACGAGGAATTTGGAATAGGGGATTGTGTTGCGCCAGTCTTTCAAGTGAGGAAATCTTTTTTTCAATTGAAAATCAGTATTCGAAATCCTGGCTTTTATCGAGATCCGTACATTTATTTATGGCACTAATTAGAGATACACATCTACAAAGTAGGCCCATTAAATATATTTGAATGTGTGTGTGTTGACTGTTGGTAATATAAACACATCGTGATAAATGGGGGTTGATTTCTATAGTAGCTTAGTGCATGCGTGTTCATGTGTTTCTATGGGAGTGTGTATGTGCGTGCGTGCGTGTGTGTGCGCGAGTTTCTGTTGATTGGCATGTTTAACATAAGAGCCAGCCAACCACTGGTGTAGGTTCTTCATCTCACATGAGCAAATTGTCTCCTCGGTTTAACAAATCAATAAAACAAAATATCGTTACATTCCAGGGCAAAAATCTTGCACTAACATGAAAACATGTAAACAGGTTTCTGCTTTCCAAACTGTATTTATAGAAAAAAAAAACACGAAAAAGAAAGAAAGAAAAATAATAAAAAGAATAAAAAGAAGACATGGCTTAAATCACGTGACTAGTGCGAGTAGTGGCCGTGATCGTGTTTTCGCCTTTTCTATATTAATGGAGGCTTCTGAGAAAATCAATGTGCCTAATTACGCCCTGTTATTTTATGTCTGTAGAATTCGAGAAACGCGTAATCAGTGAAATTAAGCCACAAGGACAAACAAAAATTTATGCGACAAGCGTGTAACATATATTTTAAAATTCTAAACTAAAATGGAGGAAAAGCATTATATTATACATGATGATGATGGCTGCTACTTGATTTCAAGTAATACCATCGTCTAATTTATTCTTAAAAATAAGCAACGTCGATGTGACTTTTTAATCATGCTAAGGTCTTACATTATTTTGCGCCGATGCAGCAACGTTGTGTGTCTTTTGCAGTAGCTATTACATACTTAAATTTTAATCATTTCACCCCAATCAAGGCAATAAAGTCACTAAGACGGAAAGCGTTACTGAGTGTTAGAGGAAATGAGAAGGAAAAAAACACTATTACGGAGAGAGAACAATAAAAGAACAAGAATTTAAACGTTTAAATTTTTGAAGATCAATGTTGGCTGTGAAGCAAGAAGCCGAAAGAGAATTCCACAAGCGAGAAGTGCAATGGAAGAAACTGTTAGCATAGAACTTACGGTTATATTTAGCCATTTCGACTGTAAAAATGATGAGGCATTGCCGCCAATCTAGTACTGCGATTAAATTCATAAAGTCTAGGTACCATAGAGGAAAGTGAAGAAAAATTACTACGGAGGGAAAGTGACTGTAAGCCAGATGCCAGGTCAGGATCAGTAACATTGCAGTTTCTTCTTTGGATTTTATCAAGAATCTCTAAATATATATCAGGGCACCGGATGTGGCAGCAGTATTTAAAGAAAGGATTTATAAATATGTAAGATAGATTCTGTCGCGAAAACCTATTTTGGTGAACTATTTAATGTCTGGCGTCTTTGATGATTATTGAGGTGTGTCGTAAGTAGGCAGACGCGAGTAAATTCATTGCACCTTCTAAAATTTCTTCTCTAACATTCTCAGGGTAATTAACACCAAGATCCTTACGGATATCTCTCTTGAATTTTTATGCGCAACACAATTCTGTCGAAATTCTCTCTTACCACTGCTTTCCTCCGGGATAAAAAGCTCTAGAGCGAGGCTTACCCGGCCTTTTTTTAATGGTATTGGCCATCTTCACTGTGGTCTTCATGCAGTCTTTATACCTTAATTTAAACTTTTGCGCTGGTCTTTTTCCTTTTCCAAACTCGCCGTGCAGAAATAGGATCTTATCGTCTTACAGGAGGTACTGTCGAGTAAAGGAGGCACGGTGAAATGATGAATCGGAGAGCCGAGTTCGAATTCCAGTCAGATCCATTACATTTACTTACGTGCTAATACCCTTGAGAAAGGCATGAATTCTCATCTTCTCCCCCCAGCTATGGGTAAATAGCCGGACTGACCGGGTTCTATAGCTTTGGATGACAACTGGTCTACCGGAGGAAGAAATGGCAACCTACTGCAGGAAAAAAAACTGCTTCGTCAGTCATGTATCGAAAGACACATGATCGCCTAAGCATGTATCACGCATGACACATAACTGACTGACACAGATTCTCCAAGCATTATTGAGGACAATCCTTCTTTGAATCTTGTGGACTGGTGCTACACAATAACAAAGAACAATATCAAATAACAGAAACCATATCACCTGAGGACTTTCAACAGCTAAACGACTAAAATGGTACTATACATGTAACTTAGAGTAATGGATAGCGGCTCGGATTGAGGAATTGGAGAGCCGAGTTCGAATCCATTACATTCTCTTATGGGAAGGGCATGAATCCTCTTCTTCTCCTCCCCTAGCTATGAGTAAATACCAAGACAGGACGCAGAAAGAAATGGCAACCTACTGACTGCTTCGTCAGTCATGTATTGAAAGATACATGATCGCCTAAGCGTGTATGACACATAACTGACTGATCGTCTTTCAGCCTGACCACATGACCAATTAATCGTAACCGGTGCTGAGACTCTATACTCGGAGATATCGGCGTCAACTGATACATACATAATGGTTGGCTAATCGAGAAAACGTGTCTGCCAGGACACTGAGAAAAGCCCTATTATAAACGCCCGCTCAATACATAAAGTCCACGGACCTTAGTTAGTCTCTTGGAGAGAGTGCATAATCTAGCGTGATGATTTTTGGAACAAAACTCGTGGCCGTGTGTCTGAGCATACCGAATCTTTGAAAACAGCCATTGACTGCTTCAGAAAGATCTCTCACAATGATTCGGTTAAACTGTGGTATGCTTTCCAAAGGTCGGCACCTTGCTGGGATCGCTTCATAAGACTTCAGTTAGCCCGTGGTATGCTTTCCAAATATGCAGCGCGCTGAGATCGCCTCCCCACTCACAAGACTACGGTTAAACCGTAGTATACTTTCCAAAGGTACCGCTCGTTGGGATCACCTTCCCAGTCCGATATAAGCAAGAAATCTCCTACCTGATAAACCGACCATGAGAAGATTCGGACCCGGATCTCATGACCAGAAAGCGATCTTTCTAATCACTTTAAACGTTATTTTAATGGATACTCGTTTATGAGTGGGCGCTCTGCTGATATATTAAACAGTGTAATTAATTATGATCGACCTGAAATTGAATATAAACAAATATGCTGTTTAATATATGAACGGAACCTTTACTCAAATACGTGCATCCACTAATAATAAGGTTTAAATTGATACAAATCTGTCGGACTTATAAATCCATTCTAACACACACACACATACGCGCGCACACACAGAGACACACACAAACACACACATATATATGTGTATATATATAATGTCAGTGTGTCACTGTGTCACCCTTTTTCAATTAAAAGAACACAACTCTTGAACTTCTTTAACTTTCTTATTCTATATAAATAAATAAATACGAATGTCAGTGTGTCATTGTGTCACACTTTTTCAACTTTACTCCTAGAGGCCGTAGCCCAACAATATTTTGAAATCGGGCCGACTCCGTGACCAAATGGAAAAAATGCCGGGCCGGATGCCAACCAGCAATTCTGACATTTTGGATTCCCACTTTTTCATAACGGCGATTGTTTTCGGCGATATTTTTACATGATTTTTTGCGACGAATTTTTTTTCGTACAATAACAATTTTTATAACTTGGAAATAAATTTAGGAATAATCGAAATTAATTGCGAAACCCAGCGAATGTCACCCAAATAATGAAATAAAAATAATTGTTTGTACGAAAAGTAAGAACCTACGTACATCAAGTGGCGACAGAAGAATTATCGTTGAACATATAAAAGGTAAGCTTAAATATTAACGTAATGCTTAAATGCAGTGATCAATTTTGATTTCTTCTGTAATTGATTGGTGCCTTATCGCATCTGCTCCTCCCTACCTATTTTGATGAAGGCTCAATCAAGAGCACTGCGCAGGAGATAGCTTAAATACCGCCCAATAGGGCAGCTTTCAAGTTACTATATATATATATATATATATATATATATATATATATATATTGTCATCCACAGACTGTTTCGCTGTATCACAGCTCTTCAGTGAGGCTAGACTTCCGATTACTTTCCGAGATCGAAACCCAGCCGATTTAGTATCAGTCAGAGATTCTACCCCTAGACTATCGTCGCACGCAGAGAGGAAAGGAAGGGAATTTTTCACGTTTTCTATGCGAAATACGTTAGTATCCAGAAGAGCTCAATTCAATATCAATACATATATATATATATATATATATATATATATATATATATATATATATATATATATATATATATATATATATATATATATATATTAAACATGTTGTGTTGAATGTTAAAGACAACATCGTCCTGCATATTTTCTTTTGAATTTTCTCATGCAGGACGATGTGAGAAAATTCAAAAGAAAATATGCAGGACGATATTGTCTTTAACATTCAACACAACATGTTTAAAAGAAAAGTTGCTGCCAAATTACACATATATATATATATTTAAAGACATTTATAATATGTTTAATGTTCTTTTTATAGATATCTATAAAAAGAACGTTAAACATATCATAAATGTCTTTAAATAAATTGTCGGACATTGTCCAATTCAAATATATATATATATATATATATATATATATATATATATATATATATATATATATATGAAAGAAGTGTTGCTGCCTAAATACACAAATTATATATATATATATATATATATATATATATATATAGATATATTTATATATATCAAAATTTGTGTATTTAGGAAGGAATCCTTCTTTCATGCACATTTCACTGAATACAACAGACAAGATGCTTTTATTTAGTTTTTTATACAATTTCTCATGCGATCTAATAATTTCTTTCTTTTCAAATGATAAATTATATAAAAACTGTCCAAATGTTCTTTTTTTTCCGAGCGCTTTCGGCTATACATTTAGCCATTTTCAAGGATTAAATATTTTAACTGTTAAATAAGAAATAGTTTGTTGCAAGGATGTATTTATATATTGTTTTCATTTTTCAAAACACTGTCTAGATATTGTGTCCATGTTCATAGTTGATATTATTAAGTGTTGGTTTGTTGCCTTTTATTAATAAGGTTTCCATTATTTTTAGCCTTTTTTGCATATATGTATATAAATTTATTCCAAAGAATTTTATATATTGTTTTAAAAATTTATTTTGTGCAGGCACAAATATAACTGTTTTCGTTCTCTGTGTCTCATGGGTGAGTCGGGAGTAATAAGTTTTTTCTGCTTTATACTCACTAGGAGATTATTTACGTCGATTTATTGCTTTAGTAATAAATTTCTTGTAGTCGTGGCTCTTTGTTTCCCCCATGCAGATTTAGTTTCACCGTTTAATATTATTTTTTTTTCTTTTTTGTATATTTAATTTTTTTTTTTTGTATATTTAATTTTTTTTTTTTTGTATATTTAATTTTTTTTTTTTTGTATATTTAATTTTTTTTTTTGGTATATTTAATTTTTTTTTTTGTATATTTAATTTTTTTTTTTGTATATTTAATTTTTTTTTTTGTATATTTAATTTTTCTTTGGTATATTTAATTTTTTTTTTTGTATATTTATTTATTTTTTTTTTTTGTATATTTATTTATTTATTTTTGCAACGATTCTTTATGAAGAATTGCTGGACGAAAAAGGGTTCCTTTTAAAGAAAAGAATGCGCTCCGTAATTATATTTCGCTGTGTGTAACTACCGCGACCATATGCCGGAGAGTCTACAGAGTCTGAGCGGGCACGTTTGCAACTGTCAACTACAGGCTATTTTGACATTTTAACTCACAGCTGGGGTGAGAAGAGAGGAATTCCTCACGTCGCGCGTAGAAAGGTATGCGCAGCAATCGGACTTGTACTCTTGACGACGCCCGAAGAAGCAGCCTTCTTCTATGTATCGTGGCCTTTCAGGGCGTGAACCATCATGGTCCCCTACAACGTTCTCTTCTTTTTTAGCTCTTAGCAATGTTTATGTTTTTGCTGTCTCTCCTAATCCTTCTTCTGTCATCCATTTACACAAGCTCGCTAGGTTATTCGCTGTTTTCCTCTGTCCCTCTTGCCTTCAATATATCCATTTAATGTTAAATTCTCTAAGAACTCTTTCCTCATTATGTCCCCTATATATATATATATATATATATATATATATATATATATATATATATATATATATATATATATATATATAAAGCCTGCATATCAGGCTTTATATCAACAGAATGTGTTGTAAGTACCAATTAGAGAAAAAACTATAACTAATATTTCACAAATAGATCATTATTACATAAAAAAAAACATATCGTTGGAAAGTCAGTTTAATTATTTCATTATGTACTTTTCAATAAATGAGTAAAATAATAGTGTTTTCCTGTCATTAAACAATCTTTTGTATGAGTTATAATGAATTTGTACAGCCGTCCTGGGTATGATAATGAACTATATCTGGCAGGAAGGCCTGTGATCAAGAGTAATTCATCGAGTCTAAAACATCAACAGAATGCAGAAAACACTGGACGGCCGTTTCGTCCTATATTTGGGACTCATCAGCAGTGCGCACCCATTATTGAGAATTGAAACCCTGACAGTTAGGTTGTCAAGCAAACATCATACCAATTGTTCCAACGGGCCTCGGTGACGAAGAGGTAGCAAATCAGACTCAATATAGCGCCGCTCGCTCACAAATTCACCGTCCTATGGTTAGAGAGAATCTCAGTTGAGTCCCACCATGGAAGCTTGGATGTACAGGTGGTGTAATAGATAATGGTTTGGAATTGTTAATCGGAGAGGCGAGTTCCAATTCCAGTTGGGTTCGTTATATTCACTTACGTGCAAATACACTTTGGAAATGTATGTATTCACGACTTCTACCCCCAGCTGTGGATTAATTAGTAAGACTTATATCATTAAACCATTATTGTCCCAAAGAATCTTTTACAATCTAAAATAGTTTCTGGCTTTAAATAACCTGCAAAGTGTTGATAAGCTGTAAAAAGCAGTCATGAACCTCAAGAGACGATTAAATTTAAATGCTTTTCTTCTTTTTCTTCTCCATCTTCTTCTATGTGCCGAGTCTCTTCAGGATGTTAGTGATCTTGGCTCTCCACAACTTCCTGTCCAAGTGTTGTCTTTTTGCTATCTCTCCTAATCCCTGTTCTGCCAACCAGTTACACAAGCTAGTCAGATAGGTTATGAGCTGCATTCCTCTTTACCTCTTGTCTTCGGTGCCTGTGAGTGTCAAATTTTCCAAGCACTCTTTCCTTATTATGTGCCATTGAAATTTGAACTCTCTTTTCCTGATGTTAACTAGAAGTGTCCCTTATGTTTCCATTTTCTCCAAAACTTCGTCGTGGCTCCCATGTTCAATCCATGGTATTCTCAGCATCCTTCTGTAGAACATTTTCGTTGCCTGAAGTCTCTTCTTCGTCTGTGAGGAGACTGTTTCTCATTCACTCCTATAATTAAGACCGATATTATATAACAGTTCAATATTCCTTTTTTTTTGTTTCTCGCGAAATTTTACTGTATCTTAATATTTGCTTAACTTTAAGAAAGCATCTTTGGCTATTCCAATGAACCTTCGGGATTCGGTGTCGCATTTTCCATCGCATGTTTAAAAAAAAATCCTCGATATTTAAATTTTTATACTTGCTTGATTTGTTGTCTCCAATTCGTAGTTCGGTTGTCCTATTTGTTGTCAACCATTAGTCCTTTCTTCTAGCTTTCCTTTACTATCTTCTGTTGGAGTGCCTGTAGTTTTACTTTCTGCGTCTGCTATCAACAGTTTCATCTGCATGTCTTATATTTTTAATATTGTGGCCGACAATAATGGATCCGGTTCGGACTTCTAATCTCCTCAGAAACGTCTCGATCAATAATGATTTCGCTGATGCTTGATGACATCTAAATGACAAAAAATACGCCTCTTTAGAAGTGTCTCATCCTGGTGCCAGTTTAAACTGGTGACTTTTTTCAGATGTTTGCTAATTTTGCTTGAATTTCGTATTTTCTTGATTTGAGATTAAATTTGGAAAGTTTCTAACATATTTCAGTGAAATATTCACACTCCAAAAGTTTACTTTGCAATTATAATTTAGATAGATGTAAGGAAAAAAGATGGGGTTACGTTCAAATGACGTCGGGAAGATACGTGTTTAGACTGAACAATTCTACAGGTTTTGGAATACGGGGATTTATGAAGGAATTGCGTGGTTATTTTAGTTGTTGCGTTGGTAAACATTTATAAAATTTTATAGAGTAAAATAATGCATATTTTGATTATGTCATATATCTATTACAGATCCCTCTCTGTCTTTATATCTATCTATCTAGCTAGCTAGCTATCTATCTATCTGTGGCATTTAATTTTTATCTGTCTATCTGTCTATCTGTCTATCGATCTATCTATTTCTCTCTCTCTTTTATATCTACCTATATATTTATTTCTCGCTTTTATATCTATTTCTCTCTCTTTTTCTATCTATCTCTTTTTATCGCTCTCTCTCTCTCTCTCTCTCTCTCTCTCTCTCTCTCGCTATATATATATATATATATATATATATATATTGAATCCGCATCCAATATGGATTGGAATCTGACAGAATGACAGGATAATGAACAAATAGGAAACGTTTATCAATTTAAGACGTTTCAATTTTATTAAAGCTTTATCGGAGAATGAGATATGGGGAAAAAAGAAGAAAAATATTCGGGTATTTTTATTTTTGAAATTTTTGGGTATTAGCACGTCAGTCAGATGCCATGCATGATACATGCTTAAGCGATCATGTATCTTTCGATAGGCAGATTGCCATCCAAGGCCATAGAACCCGGTCTGTCCTGCGATTTACCCATATATGGAGGGAGAAGAAGAGGATTCATACCTTTCCCAATGGTATTAGAACGTAAGTGAATGTAATGGATTTGACTGGTATTCGAACTCGGATCTCCGATTCCACAATCCCCGTGCCTCCTACATGTACAGTAGTGTTTGTTACTATATCAAATTTTACGTTCTGCATTTTGTTTTACATTTTTACCTCCATCTCTTTTGTTTTATTACATTATCCCTTTTAGATATAAATTGCTGAGCCATTTTGTGAATAATTAGGGATTTATTAGCTTTTCCTGTTCATTCTTCTCTTTGACATGAAGTAGAATGTGACACTCTTTCTCCTTCTCATATCGCTGAGATCTGCGGTACCCCCCCCCAACCTCTCACTCTCTTTCGCTTGCTCTCTCCGGCTTCTATTAATGAGAAATAGGGTGAACACATCTCAGCGAGAACTGTAAGTGTCGTTCATATAAAAGTTTGCTGTATCAAATTATAACATGTTGTCGTGGAAAAACAATAGAAAATTTAACAAGCTTGATGGACAAGAAAACTGAACCGAATATGCGGAAACAATATTGGCTCTGCTTGGCTTTTGAATAACAAATTAGCAAAGGCAACGAATGTTTTAGAGGCCTTTAAAAGAAAGAAATACGACGAGACATTCTTGCTTTAAAGTATTAGCATGGATTTCAAAAATTAATTTTGTTAAAATTTTTTCGTTCGTTTTATTAAGCAAATAAAAGAGAAGCCCACCCGACTCTCAAACCACTTTTGACACGTACAATTGTTTACAGTACCTTCTTCAAAACTAAGAAGATTTTTTTTCTACTTCAGTTTTATATTTACTTTTCTTAAAATAAAATACGGGTATCGTATTAACAGAGGACGAAAAGTGCTACACGGAAACCCGAAGGGAAATTCGAATAAAGAAAGATGATTTCCAAAAACTGAGCAGAGTATTAAGTAACAGGAAAATATCCCGAGAAACAAAGAAACAATTACTGTACTGTTATGTAAAATCAGTCCTCCTATATAACAGTGAATGTTGGACAATCTCCTCGCAGATGAAGAAGTGATTTGAAGCAACAGAAATGTTGTTTTACAGAATAATGATGAGAATACCATGGACCAACCATGCGCACAACAAGGAAGTTTTAGAGAAAATGGAAACAAAAAGGACACTTCTACTTAATATCAGGAAAAGAGAGTTGAAATTTCTAGTGCACATAATGAGGAAAGAGAGCTTGGAAAATTTGATACTCACAAGACAGACTGAAGGCGAGAGAACCAGAAGTAACGTATAATCTACCTGGCGAACTTGAGTGAATTGATGGCGAAGTAACCTTTGGGAGACATGGAAAAGGACAAATCTTATTAAGAGCTACAAAGGACAGGGAATTCTGGAGAACCATGATCGCCAACGTCCTGAAGGGACACGGCACATAGAAGAAGAAGAAGAAGAAGAAGAAGAAGAAGAAGAAGAAGAAGAAGAAGAAGAAGAAGAAGAAGATAATAATAATATATCGAAAGTCTTGCTTGTTTTCTTATATCTTCATTGTTACAAATCTTTAAAGAAAATAGACCCTTTTTAACAAATTTCATTTTTAAAATACATGTTGCTACTTTAAATATAATAATACAATTAAACGTGTTCTTTTTTTATAATACTAAATAAAACCAATGTCTTCAGTCACACAGCAGACAAGTAACATAAGATATATTTCTTAAAAAGGAACCGGTAGAAATTAAAGCACATTCTTTGAGATGCTGACGATAAAACAGCATGAGTTAAGTAAACTTTAATTTAAAATTTAAAATATTTAAAATTTAATTTAAAAATAGTTTTAAAAATTAAAAATTATAAACATTAAAAAATTTAAATTTAAAAAAATATTTTTTAAATTTAAAATATTTAAAAAAAAATTAAAATTTAATTTAAAAGAAAATCTAAAAAAATGACTGAAATCTAGATTCACAATCAAAGATAACAAAATTATAACAAATTAAACATTCCGTTAAAATTACTTTTTTATTCTGTTTTTAATACTTTGATAAAAAAATTCACACTCCTCCCTGGTTTATCTCTTGTTTCCTGTTTAGAATTGGGTTTCCGGTCCATTCTGAAATTTTCTCAATATCTTTCAATCTTAGTAGACTCTTGCGTCTTAGTGGTTTTATCACCTTGCTTGCGGTGTGAATTGATTTTAATATATATATATATATATATATATATATATATATATATATATATATATATATATATATATATATACCCAAGTTTAGGATTGGTATATACGGAGTGAATTCCAATAACCAACAATTACTATTCTTTAAAGAGTGCTCAATACAGAGTAGAGCAGATATAATTATTTATTTGAATATTACAACATAAATATGTTATAAAATCACGACAAAAATAGCCATTTTGTTTCAACACTTCTGGTGTCTTATCAAGTGATGATGTAGAATATAGAATAAATGGTTTTAAAAGTTTCAAATTAATTAACGATCCTTAGCTAGGAGTAAACGCTGTTACATAAGCTAGAATGACCAATCAAAATACAAGTATAGGGTAATTCGAAAAATTTGACAACTAAGCAAGGTTATCATAGATATTAAAAGATTTATAAAATTTGAAATTAAAATTAAAAGTAAAAAATTAAAAATTACCTATTTAGAAATCTAAATCAAATCTCTATTAAGTTTTAAATTGTAGAATTACCGAGGAGAAAAAATATAAAAATATAAAAATAAAAATAAAAGATGTATATGCTATTTAATTTATATTTTCATTGAAATTATGTTGAAAGGGATGTTCAGAACCCCAGACAGAAATGTATACAATTTAGGTTCATTTCAACATGTTAGTCGCCTCTCACGCGAAATCATTCGAACATACGCAGGTTATAATACATAAGCGCTCAGACGTATTTAGATATATACACACACATACAAAATAACTACACCACATACAACCACACGTACGCAAATGCACTTTCCTTACACATAGACATCAATACACACAGGCACATACATCTACATTCATTATGATCTAGACGGTCAGATGTCATAGCTAAAAGTGAATATATCCGTGGCTTAATATGTTATTAAACGAATTTTAACTTGAAATATAACTAATCCGGTCAAATATATATAGATAAAATTTAAACAAATAAATATATATAAATATATATATATACATTTTCAAATCATATAGTTTACGACACATTACAGACAAAAGTAAAAGTTGGAAAAATGTAATATATATATATATATATATATATATATATATATATATATATATATATATATATATATATATATATATATATATATATATATATTACATTTTTCTGCGTTATTCCAGCAGTTTGAATAATATAAATCAGGAGTTGGACTTTTTTTTCTAGAGGATCGTATCATTATTGGGCTTGTGTAAACTGGGTTGCATTACATTAACAACACAGGTTTGAAAACGACAGTGCAGATAAGAGTCGTACACGTAGGTTATTTGGACATTAATTTGCATCTTAGACTCATTTTTGAACAGCATTCAGAAATTAGAAGTAGTTTCATATATTTATTGCTATTAATTTAATAATTTAATGCATGTATTGCTACTAATGAGATTTGCGCAATTTCGAAAAAAAATTACAATGAGAAATTCTCGATAAACTCCGTGAGACATTTATAGCAAAACGAAAAAAATTACGTCAGTTGTTCATCTCTATTTGTAATAAACTACAGGCAAGTAGATCTCTTCGTCACTTTGATTTGGTTTGTTTGTTTAACGGCATATCAACTTCTTATGGGTCATTTAATACCGAAATCTTATTCTCTTTTGAGCTTTGGTAATTTTTGTTTTCCAAAAATATATTGTTCGTTTAAAGGGATTGAGCTATGGAAGAAATATTTATTCTGCCATTTCATTTCCCATTATTATATTTCCCCCATTATGGGCACTATTATATCCGTCATATAATAACACTGTATTTCACGTTATTACAATTACAAACATACACGAAACTATATATATATATATATATATATATATATATATATATATATATATATACACACACACACACATATATATATATACACACAAACAAACACACACACACACACATATATATATATATATATATATATATATATATATACACACACACACACAAACATACACAAAACTATATATATATATATATATATATATATATATATATATATATATATATATATATATATATATATATATATATGTAGGCACATGTCCCTCGCGGAGAATAATATATATATCACTACAGCAAAGCAGAGTGTAAGGAGAAACAAATAGGAAGGGTCATACATATAATATGTAGATACATTGAGCTATGGAAGAAATATTTATTCTGCCATTTCACTTCCCCCATTATGGGCACTATTATATCCGTCATATAATAACACTGTATTTCACGTTATTACAATTACTAACATACAAGAAACTATATATATATATATATATATATATATATATATATATACACACACACACACACACACACAGACACACATATATATATATATATATATATATATATATATACACACACACACAGACATACACAAAACTATATATATATATATATATATATATATATATATATATATATATATATATGTAGGCACATGTCCCTCGCGGAGAATAATATATATATCACTACAGCAAAGCAAAGTGTAAGGAGAAACAAAAAGGAAGGGTCATACATATAATATGTAGATACATTGAGCTATGGAAGAAATATTTATTCTGCCATTTCACTTCCCCCATTATGGGCACTATTATATCCGTCATATAATAACACTGTATTTCACGTTATTACAATTAATAACATACAAGAAACTATATATATATATATATATATATATATATATATATATATATATACACACACACACACACACACACACAGACACACATATATATATATATATATATATATATATATATATATATATATATATATATACACACACACACAGACATACACAAAACTATATATATATATATATATATATATATATATATATATATATATATATATATATATATATATATATATATATATGTAGGCACATGTCCCTCGCGGAGAATAATATATATTTATCACTACAGCAAAGCAAAGTGTAAGGAGAAACAAAAAGGAAGGGTCATACATATAATATGTAGATACATCTATGTCCCAGGAAAGGACATATTTCACGAACGGAAACAGCGAATCTTGGGTTTTCCCAAATTGAGGATTGTGAGCCGGAGTTTCTTTCTATACCTATATATATTCCCAAAGGGTTAGTGCATTATGGACTTGTAAGCTGCTGGGGAGGCAGATTTAGCCTCTACCCGGACCATGGAGAGTAGAGTTGGAGGCTAAAGAAAGCAATCTTTCGACTGCCCCTTGCATCACTGTATGCAGTGACGTCATTAAGCGGCCGTCACATGAACCACGTGACTTATCTCCACCAAAGTGAGATAGTTCTACAATGGTCATTTTTTTTTTTTACTATGAAAATGTATTTCTGGTAATTTTTTCTAATGTATGTTTATATTTTCATGTCTTCACCCCAATTTGTGTGTTCCCTATTTGCCCATCGCTGGACGCTAACAGGTACTATCACCCTGTGTCAAGGTGTACGTGGGAACAACAACAATTAAGATTAGAAGCCTTACTGCCGGATGTAGTTTATCGTCACCCCTAAGTCAGTTTCCACTGTGCCGATGATTTGGAATTCACACAGGCACAACGTTCGACGTAGCGATTTAAGTGCCTGTAGTAGTACATCTATATCTATAATTCTCAAAATGTGTGTGTGTGTACGTATGTTAGTGTATGTGTGAGATCGCATGTTGTTTATGCGTTTCCACAGTTTTCATCCGATTTCGATGATTTTTTTGTTTGATAGATAATTCTTCAATGTCGCTTTTGAGTCCAAATTGGCTGGAGAAAATTACAACCTTGAAGGTGAAAAAACTGATTTTTTACACTTTGCGCAGTGGTCAAAGGTAAAATTTAATATCTTTAAAAAACAGCGTACAATCAAATTAGAAAGTTGAAATCTAACGCAAAAGAATTATTAAAAAAATTATATTATAAATAAAAATTATTGATCGAATCAGTAAATGACCTCATTCAAACGCAGGGGTCAAAGGTAAAATTTAATATCTTTAAAAACCAGTTGAAATTCATAGGAGAATGTCAACTGTGTATGGTGCCACATGTGTCAGCCAAAAACATGTATACAAGTGGGCTAAATTGTTTAAAGAAGGACGGAGCAGTGTTGAGGATGAAGACAGGCCTGGGAGGCCTACAGAAGTGATCGAATCAATCAATGACCTCATTCAGTCTGACAGAAGGGTGACAGTGGATGACATTGCAAGGACTTTTAGCTTATTTTTTGGGACAAACGCGGGGGTCATCAGTCAGAAGAAGTCATCTTGCATCATGACAACGCAAGGCTTCACACAGCAGCCCAACCGGTGCAGACCATCAAGGAGCTAGGCTGGGAACTGCTCCCTCATCCCCCTTACAGCCCAGACCTTGCCCCTTCAGACTTTCACTTGTTCGGTCTCTTGAAAGCGTTCACGAAAGGTAGGAAGTTTAAAAGTGAAAAAGAAGTCAAAAGTGTTGTGAGCGACTGGCTGTGACATCAGTCCAAAGATTTTTACGCTGAGGGAATACGGAAGCTTGTGCACAGATGGGAAAAGTGTGTAACAGTGCTGAGAGACCTTGTTGAAATAAAAAGTAAGCGTCTATCTCTATTAGAAGTCTTTATACCGAAAAATTCACCTTATTTATTGAATGACCCTCGTATAAATGGTTTCCGTCATTGTTCTCTATGAATAAATTACTTATTTGTGCAATGTGTAAACAATCCCTTGTGATGAAGGCAACCGTAATTATCTCCCCTTCGAACTACTCGCCTATAAAAGAAATGATAAAACATCATTTATGGAGAGCAGTCAAATTACACTGGATAAAACTTCACTACAAGCTTAAACGTTCGTCTGTTTTTACCCACCTTCCTAAATGGTAGTTCTGCTCAGGTGACTCACAGGCTGTAGTTTGTCCACCCTTGATATAGACCAAAAGTCAAATCGTAACATACTATAGTTATTTATTTACACTAGTTATATTTGGATTACTGCCCGCATCTTTGTTATTGTCATCATAACTTTTCGGCCGTTGTGCTCGCCGGCCATCATCAAGTGTATATCAACCTACAGAAAATCCTGAACTGAATCATTTGCTTAATCAACGGCGGTAGACTGTTCTCGTTCCACTGAACATGTATAGGGATATCTCGTCTAGTTTTTTAAAAATTTATTTTAGCCTCCATTTCCACTGAGTACGTACACACGTTCTTAGCAAGTATACACAGACAGAACCCGGGATTGAACTCACAGTTACTAACAACGCATTAATCCACAAATATATTGTCCCACAGAACAATTCTGTGGTAAACTTGGAGCTTTAAAACTCGCCTGCCTGCTGTCCTCCTGCTAGTGTCGGTTGACTGATACTGCGACTGAAGACCTGCTTTCCTTTGCATATAAATAATATTAATAATATTAATAATTTCTCATTCCAGATCTTCAGACGAAAATTAATATACAGTGTTGTTCGATAAAAGTGACTCACCTGATTTTTTAATTTTTTTTTTTTACTTAAAATTTTTTTTGCCTATTGTTTTTGGGGGTCAAACTAATTTTTAATCTTACTAATATGAAGACCCCTTCCCGACGACCTAGTAAAAAAAATGTTTACTCACCCTAAGGTATTCTATTGATAATTATAATTTTGGATATAAATGAGATGTTGGGGGGGGAAAAAAAGCTCTGTGCAAAAAAAGTGACTCACTTATTTCCTGCAACTAGTAATCAATAGAAACGTAACCGAACAGCTTTAAATAAAGAATAATAGAGGTATAATTTATTTATAATAGGTAATATAGTTCGAAATATTTAATAATCTAGGGGTCCTCCTTTATTTTGAATAACCTTTTCAACACTTTTTGGCATTGACTTGATTAGGTTCTGGCAAATCTCATCTCCAAGCATTGAATTCCATTCGGATATGAATTTCACAATCAAATCCTCTTTGTTGCTCAACTGCTTTCTTGAGAGCCTGTACTTCATAATGCTCTATAAGTTTTCTATCGGGTTGAGGCCAGGAGTTGGGGCAGCCATGTCATAACACTCACCTGCTTCTCATCAAAGTATTCCTTCATCAATTTTGATTTGTGACAGGGAGCATTCGAGTTATATTTTTAAAACATTCAAGTATAAAAATAGATAAATCAACAAAAAATTATATCTTTGTACATTTTACTCTGTCAATTTCAAATCTTTACATTTGTACCCACTTCTTAAAATAACGACGATCATTCATATTTATTATTGCTATTGTAACATATTGTTAAAGTTGTTAAGCCCAAATATTTAACGATGTAATAGGTGACTTTCTACGGATTTTTTTATTGTCGTAGAATACGCCATGCGATCAGGCAATCATTAACTTAAGAATTAAGATCCATCAGAGTATTGAAATTGGAAAACCGTGAAAAAAAAATTGAAGAAAATTTTTCACAGATCTTTCTCGTAATAATAATTTTGGAAAACATAGGAATGTTTATAATGGATTTATTTCCTTATACGGCAAATTTCCAAATGACACGACAAAACATTATAACAGTCAAAGGATATTTCTTTCGACCGGATATATATATGGTTAATAAAATAAAATCTTCTTTTACAAGAAGGAACAACAAAAAAATACTAATATTTGATCATCTGGTCAGATTTATGGAAGATAGTCGGACTGTAAACTTTTCAGTTCGCCTTCGTATGCATATTAAATACATATCGAGAAAAATCGTTCACTGCCATTAAAATTCTTTCATTACATTAAAGCAAATGAAGCGGAAGTACGCAGTGTTGATTTTGGCAAGATGGTCATGAGTGGTAAGCAGGATTGCCCAGCTGGGTGTTGCTGGGACATTGCAACTTCCTGCCTGACAAGTCATGATAAGAATGCCGCCACAGGAAGCAGAACATCAAAAACACCTAAGCGATGCCATTCCAAAAAATAAAAAAATAAAATAAAATACTTAATATAACCATGACAGCATCTGCATAACTTTGGACATACGAAAACTTGGTCGAACGGTGAAGGCCGTAAAATTTGATTGGTTGAATTAAAAGGTATGAGAAAAATAATAAAAGTGATGAAACCTGTTTCTAGGTTTTTACATTAAACAACTTGTTTGATTGGATTTTTATTGAAGGAATCTTAAAGACAGGACGTGGCTCGTCCAAAGCATATATGCTCGATAAATGCCTTTATATATAGCTTTTTTCTTATACGACTTCCCACTAACACTTAAAAGTCATGACTTTGATATTTCTAGTATGTATTATGTATATCTATATATCATAAGGTATCTACTGCAGCTGACTAGTCGACAACCTGGCCTCGCAACCCTAGTTTTTTATTGCCATCACCCATGCAAGACAGTAAAGTCACTAAGACGCAAGGGATATGGAAGAATTAGGAACAGAAACATTAATAATAAGCGGGAAGATAAAAGAATAATCAAGAGGACACTAGATAGCAATTGACATTGCATTTAAATTTTTGCAGATTAAAGTTGGCTGGAAATCATGGATCCGGAAGGGAACACCACAAGTGAGAAGTGCGAGAAAAGAAACTGTTGGCATAGAACTTACGGTTACGTCGAGCCAGCTCAACTGTAAATTAATGAAATCTCGACGCCAGTCTAGTACTGTGCTTAAATTCAAAAGGTTTTGGCACCATAGCGAAAAGCTTATCAGAATATTGAAAGTATTTATAGAAAAGACACAGAGAGACACTATATTCCACCTAGTAATGGTAATATTATTAAAAAATGAGATTCCACTTGATAATGACAATGTCATTACCAAATGCAATACGTTTTTTTTATTGATTGATCGATTCGTTTTCGACAGCTGATGACCTTTTTGAAGGTTATTTAAAGCTAGAAAGTAATTTTAGATTGCAAGAATTTATTTATTGAGACAATAATAATTTATTGATGCAAGTATTAACAATTAACACATAGGTGTGGTAAGAAGACACCGGCATATTTAAACTTACAGCACCTGGTATTCCCCACGCGGTCGCCCATCTAGGTACTGACCAGTTTCGACATTGCTTAACTTCGGTGATCGTACGGCAATCGGTGTTTCAACGTGATATGACGGCAAGCCTGTTCTTGAATTGTTAAAGTAGGACAGGAAATTATTTATAAACAGCAACGGGTTTGATTGCTTGGATGGTGGAGGTCGAAGAAAAACTAACTTGCGGTTATTGATTGATTCGTTTTTGACATCTTATCAACCCTTTGCAGGTTATTTCGAGCCAGAAAATATTTTCAGATTGTAAGATTTTTTTTTTTTAGATAACAATGATTTAGTGATATAAATCTTACTAATTAACCCATAGCTGCGGGGAGATGAACGTTTCCCAAGGTTATGTGTGCGTAAGTGAACATATAGAAACCTGTTTGCATCATCCTCATCTTCGTTGCCATGTGCACGACGTTTCGGGCGTAGTACACTCCGGCTTCGTCAGCTGATTGGAATTTGGAACTGAGCCCACCTGAGTGTAGGTTGTTCTAGTTCCATTTGCCATGACCTTTCCGGGTGTCTAGGTGTCAGTTATCGCAACTCTACAAGTTTTTGTTCTCTACTGTAGCCAAGTATTGAACTCACAACTCTTTGTGTCAAGTCACTGTGTTCAACCAACATTTTTATCCACTGCATAATGAACTGCACCACATATTTGATACTAAAAGAACTGATCCGACGTGCAACTTTCGGATAATAACTGTGACATTCCTCTATTTATTGAACAATTTAGTTCATGCCACATCGACTGAAAAAAACCTACTACTACAAAAGAATTCTCATATTACCATATTAGTACAAAAACTAACACTCTTAAATTTAAAAAAACATCAACCTCAGCGTTGCGACCGCACGCTCCAAAATTTCTTACCGTTAAAAATAACACATATTTCGAATAACATCTAATCTTTCGTTGTCCCGTTATTACCTAGATGTAAAAAAAAACAAATCTATTTCCATACCTGAGGATGTCTGTATGAACAGACGAAAGTACTCGTATAAAAAAACCTTATGCAACTGGAATTTATTAAAAACAGGGATAAATGTATAAAAAAAAAAATATATATATATATATATATATATAAGCAGTAAATTGTTGATACCCGGTGAATTAAATTCTGGAGTCCGGATGCTGAAGGTAACATCAGTCAGCTAAGTGAGAAACTTTAACTCGTTTTAATTACATATATATATATATATATATATATATATATATATATATATATATATATATATATATATATATATATATATATATATATTGAGTACTTTTTAATGCTACCTGTTTCCTAGTCTAATTCAACTCTGACCAACCAATAACTTTTTTATAATTACACGCACGCACACACACACACACACACACACACACACACACACACACACAAACACACACACACACACACACACAAACACACACACATATATATATTCAGTTGTATGGATATGAGTTTTTGACCCTGTGTCTTTCGCTTTTGCGATCATCAGACAAACTGTTACATTTTTTTAAAATTATAACTATTTATGCTTGTTTTACTATGTTTTGGTGGTAGGCGGGCCCCAAACAGCTGAATATGCTCGCTCTGCCACTGATATTGAGTGCTTTCCACTATGTACTGTACATACAAAATAACATATATATATATATATATATATATATATATATATTTGGTTACTGAAAGCCGTCAAGAAAGCCCAACCCAACTAACGGTGGGTCATCACCGCACAGGCTGCATACATAGTTAAGCATCCCAGTCCACCCAATTAAGCTAGTTTGTACTATATATATATATATATATATATATATATATATATATATATATATATATATATATATATATATGTATATATATGTATATATATGTATATATGTATATATATATATATATATATATATATCTGTGTGTGTTTATAAATAAATGACAATAGAAAAACAGTAATTGCTGACGCGTTTCATCCAATGTGGACTTTTTCAAAGCAAGAAACGAAAATCTGTGTGTATATTTTCTTTTTCCATGTCGACAAATGTGAAAATTTCTCAAAGTTAACTTTTAGACAAGACAATATTTATAAATAAATGACAGTAGGAAAACAGTCATTTATTTATAAATATTGTCTTCTTTAAGAGTTAACTTAGAGAAATTTTCATATATATATGTATGTGTGTGTGTGTGTGCTTGTGTGTGTGCGTGTGAGTGTTTGTGTGTGTATACAGGGTGCTGCAAAAGTAGGTATTCAGTAAGTATTATGTCAGTATTTTCAGTATTATAATATTGTTTCTTGGGTTCATTTAACACTTGGATTCAGTTTATTCATTAATTGATGTTTATTAATGAGATGTTTGTATAACCAATACAAAACGTTTTGTACGCCCGTTTTGTATATATCTCTTGCTTCCTGTTTAGGACTGGGCTTCCGGTTCCTTCAAAAGTCTAATTCAACTCTATTCTTCTGACTTCCACCGTCTGAATTCTGAAATTTTATTCACTAATTTAATCTTGATGCCATCAGGTCTAGAAGGGGCTGAAAACTCGCGCGATCAAGCTCGAACTTCAATCACGTGATCAAAATAGTACCAACTCTAAGCACTCATGAGCAAAAGGCAGTGTGGCAAACCTAAAGATATGTTATGGTGAAAGAGCGGACACTTTTTTTTACTTACGCTCGTAGTAAGAGACAGGAAAAATTCATTGGGCAAAAAACCGTGCTGAACTGCTGTGTAATATCAATCCTACTACTTGGCAATGAATGCTGGACAATTTCCACATGGATGAAGTGGTGACTTGAGACAGCACAGATGTCAGTTCTGCAGAAATTTCTATGGTCATGTAGGTTGCCTTGAGAAAGGAGTATTTGCGAAGCCAACATAAATGGCCATAAAATTATAAAAAATAAAAGAAAAACTGTTAAAGAAAAAAACTTCTGTTAATAAAAATAAATACGTAAGTAATTAAATGAATTAAAATAAATTAATAAATAATAATTAAATTTATATAAAAAGTAAATAAACAAGAAAATCAAAAAAAAATGTACAAGTTTACATTTGCTCATTTTTGTTTATTAGTCATTAAATTACATCACTTAACATCTTCCATAGTTGAACTTTACTTTCACATACTTAAGAATATTTTTGAGTGGCCTAAAATTAAAAATTTTGAAATGTTTCGGATAGTTTTACTTGTGTGTATAAATACATGCCGCAAAATAAAATCCTTATACTTACCGTGATCCTTCAGGGGATGAATCACATAATAATTTATCGAGTATGGAACAAACATCTTCAACAGAATATATAAAGTACAGGACGGGAGTTTCGTGCATATATATATATATATATATATATATATATATATATATATATATATATATATATATATATATATTATAAATTAATTGATTTAAAATATGGGTTTTTCGCTACACAGTGATAACCATGTTTCAAAAATGGAAGCTAAAGCCTTCGAATTTAATTTTGTTATTAAACCAAAGACATTAGTTCCATTTCCTCGTCAAGCGAATTTTGGAGTAACTTATTTTTTCAAATTTACGGTTATTAAAGGCACGGCAAAGATTCATAATTGAGGGTTTCCAAGGATACCGAGAAATCCATTCATCTAGACAAGCGGTGGTAGGGTGTTCAATTTTTTAATTTCCGTTGTATCAGTTAATAGTTATATTCGAAAGCGGGGTTATGTTTAGGGATGGGTAGGGATGTATTTTTCAACAAATTCTGACATCCGCTAAATGCAGGTCGTCTGGGTTTTTTTTTAAAATTTTATAATGAAAATTAATTCCTTTTGAAAATATGTCGAAATAACCATTCTTTGCCTGAAACCGGAAACACGTGTTTGCAAAAATTACATAATACCAATTATGAAACATATATCTAGTGGTGTTTCCTCATTTGGCAATGCATAAGGTATGCCAATAGTGACTCTGGACTCCGTTGTTGCAAAATAGAATGCGTTAAAACAATTTAAAATCAGCCTCCTCACACTCGGAGTTCCGGGTAAATGAGGTACTGCAATAAAAAAAACGTTATTTCACATCGAATGCAGGCAAACCTTGTGCAATGTGTTATTTCATGTAATTTTACCCCCCAAACTATCTAATAGTAAGATTTCAGCGTTCAAAACATTAATTTAAAATAGGGCTCAATACAAAAGTAGACCCGTAAATATATTTATTTATTATGCAGTGTTACATCAGAACATGCAGAAATTTTGCAATCAGTCATATTGACCGATTAAGAGACGAAAGACATATATATATATATATATATATATATATATATATATATATATATATATATATATATATATATATATATATGATTGACTCTCCCATTGATTTCGAAGTATGAGGATCCGACAACCACATTCAGTTTTTATGTTTGTCACGCTAGTGACCTGCATACAAGTCCACATATTGTGCAGCAGCGACGATCTTGGGACATAGCAACAGGAATATTTGCTGACACTTTTCGCCGTTGTCTTTCGTCTCTTAATCGGTCAATATGACAGATTGCAAAATTTCTGATACCACTCTGGTACAAATATCTCCAGTTATTTCTTTCCAGGGTAACTTGCTCGGAATTAGTATGCGGCACATTGACAGCTGAAAGGTTTACACATTAGCTTGTCTTATACCTGAACGGGCATCCAAAAGTAAAGCTGGTTAGATATGAGAACCTTGGGTATTCAGTCGTCATTCATTCTTGCTACATGACCAGTCCAGCAAAGTTGTAACTGTATCAGGAAAGTATCAATTAAAACAATGTTGTATTTTACGAGATCAGCATTGGGTACACTACACACACACACACACACACACACACACACAGATATATATATATATATATATATATATATATATATATATATATATATATATATATATATATATATATATATATAATAAAAAGGCTTAAACACTAATATTCCATGGTCATAATTTGTTCCATTGGAATCGTAAATACGATCCAAGTCATGAAAAAAAAATTACACAGCGGTCCTTTTATAAATGCCCTTCGGTTTTAGTTCCCCCACCCCATATCCCACCACCCCTTTTTCTTTTCCTCTCCCTCTCTCATCTTCTGGGCTTTAAGATTATATCGTCTATTGTGTGTGTATGTCACCACAAAAAATGTATACTCTTTTCCGGTGTATCTTTAATGTATTAGACATTTGAAAATACTCATATTTCTCTCACTTAAACCGTCTTTGACTCCCCTCTTTAAAACTTCTCTCTGTTAAATTTTAACCCGCCCTTCATCTTTAGACCTTCCTGTCCTTCTCTCGTCTGTTACCCCTCCCTATAGCTTTCATTTACTCTAGCATTCGTCCCACACTCTCATACATACACTCTCACTAAATTTTATATTTTTATCCCCGGAGTTGTTTTTTCTGTTTTATTTTTGAATTTGTATGTCTGATGAATTGGATCGTATTTACGATTCCAATGGAATAAATTATGACCATGGAATATTAGTGTTTGAGCCTTTTTATTATATTCTTACTCTGTCCTGGACATTGAGTTCTACCTGGATTCTATCCACTTGGTATTATTTTTTATACATATATATATATATATGTATGTGTATGTATGTACGTATATATATTTATATATTTTAGATATATGATTGCATATGTATGTGTATATTTACCACTAATATTATCTATATATATATTTTTTTTTAAGAAGTCCGGACACCACAACATCCGAGTCCTTGTGATAACAAGATATATATATATATATATATATATATATATTTATATATATATATATATATATATATATATATATATATATATATATATATGCAGAAATATAGTCTTAAAGTGTGCTATATTTATGGGGTAAAGTGCTCAATATCAGAGATAGAGCGTGTGTAAATATAAAAGTGGACATGGAAGTCAGCACTTAGAGGCGACAGTCTGTTTCATGCTAGTGCAATCGTCAGTTATCGCGCTACGTATATATATATATATATATATATATATATATATATATATATATATATATGTCATCTGTCGATAAAAAAGAGCTCCATTATTTACTCGCATGTTCTTGATGGCTTCCAACATAAGCTAATCTGCATTTTAGGTATTTAGCCTTAAGCAAGGGAGTTTTCCTTGGGTGACAAGCTCGAAGTCCTTCTCATGCCTTTATATCATTGACAATGTTCTTTGTCGTTAAGTGAGGATTCTTCGAGATAACTCTAGCAATTTACCTTTCTATACTCTAGCAATTTACCTTTCTATACTCTAGCAATTTACCTTTCTTTACTCTAGCAATATACCTTTCTATACTCTAGCAATATACCTTTCTATACTCTAGCAATATACCTTTCTATACTTGTTGAGTCTTGACTCAATGTTGAATCTCGCCTATTGCATGGAATAATAATGCAACACAAAATGTACTTAGAACAAGAATGTATTATAACAAGAAAGTGTACACAATAAGTACATATAGTATTTCTGTATATTTCTGGGAAGACGTTCCTGGAGAATGTGTTGACTAGTCGCAGTCGATCAGAGTCTCTAGTTGGATCTCGTGATTCCACCTCTCTCTTCCGGTACCAACCACTATTTATATAGTTGGTAGTCACCTATGCAGATTAGGTGGATCCCACCACAACAATACTCTAGCAATTTACCTTTCTTTACTCTAGCAATATATCTTTCTATACACTAGCAATTTACCTTTCTATACTCTAGCAATATACCTTTCTATACTCTAGCAATATACCTTTCTATACTCTAGCAATTTACCTTTCTTTACTCTAGCAATATACCTTTCGATACTCTAGCAATTTACCTTTCTATACTCTAGCAATATACCTTTCTATACTCTAGCAATTTACCTTTCTTTACTCTAGCAATATACCTTTCTATACTCTAGCAATTTACCTTTCTATACTCTAGCAATATACCTTTCTATACTCTAGCAATTTACCTTTCTTTAGCAATATACCTTTCTATACTCTAGCAATATACCTTTCTATACTCTAGCAATTTACCTTTCTATACTCTAGCAATTTACCTTTCTATACTCTCTGAAATTAACCGTTTCCTGCCAGTCCTTAATTTATTCTCAACATAATGTTTCTCGTTGTACTTCTTGATAATGCTACGAATTGTCGATCTAGGAACATTTAAACGCGTGGAAAGTGATGCATGCCCATCACATTGTACGCATCAATTATCTTCATTCGGAGTTTCTTGTCAAGTTCACGGTTGCAGAACGAATGAGTTATCGCGCTACGTAGGATTCTTCAGTACCTTTTAGCGTGTTATAGAAACATGACAATACCATTTCCTTTTCAAAGGGTGTTTATATTAAATGTCAAATTTAAAAAAAACAATACAATTGCCATAGAGTAATATTATTTCATTAGTTCTTTAAGGAGCGAATAACTTTGGACTGCACCAGTTTTTAGAAAAATCTATGATTATGAATAAAATAGATCAAAATTTCTAAAAACTTCACGAATTGTTCAACAAATACTTTCACGGTAATTGCTCCGAGGAGCTGCTTTCGCTGGTTCCTAGGCCTCATGAATTTAAACGTCCTACGAGGCTGGCATCCCGTTCCCACCCCTTCACCGTTGAAACTGTTAGATGTAGACGTCTCTTCTACTCCAATAGCTTCATGTCTCGCACATCTCGCCTGTGGAACTCCCTTCCTTATTCATGTTTCCCTGACAAATACAATCTCCAACTATTTATGTGTAACGTCAATCGACATCTCCAGTTGCCTTGATCTATCCACTTCCCTTCTCCACATCCTTTCACCTTTCATTCCTATCGGCTCTCGCTCCAAATCTTCTGTAAGCCCCTTGCCTTGATCGATCCACTATCTTTCTCCACATCCTCTCCTTTACCACTCCTATCTGCTCTTCCTCCAAACGTTCTGTAACCCCTAGCGTGCTAGTGGCCCCCAGCCTTGCTTGGAGTGATAAGCTTAAAAAAAAATTTAAAAAAAGTTAAATCCTGAATCAACTATTTATGGTAAATTCAGTAAATACTTGCAAATATTCGCCTTTCCTTAAAAATATGCAAATATTCAGTGGGGCGAATAGTTTTGTCCACAAGTATAGTTGCCAATCTAGTAGAATGCTTAAATTCATGCACTTGAGTCACCAAGGAGGAAAGCTCATCAGAACAATTGGCCTGAAAATATTTGTAGAAAAGAAAGGAAAGCCACGTCACTCCAGTGGGAATGTAACTAAAGTCGAGATAATTGGTTGATAATGTTGGTGAATATTACAAACCCTTCTTTGAATTTTGTCAAGAATCTCAAGATATAAGTGTAGTAGAAACAGCAGACCAGATGTGGCTGCAATATTCAATGCACGGACGAATGATTGATTTATAAATGTGCAAGATTGATTCTGACGTGAAAAAGTTGTCTGGCACGACACGTTGAACCAACTGTTATGCGTCAGTTTCAACACGAGACAAAAATAAACGAGATTATTTTAGAAGAAACACTGGCGATTGGCAGAGATTTTGAAAATCACTTGAGCTTAGTAACGTTTATTTTCATTCCGTTTTCCCTCCGATTGAGTATTAAGTTTCAAGACTGCCAGCGAAATGTTTTTTTCTTGGTCCTTTAGTTAACCGGCTTTCGTTATCTGTATCCGCTTCTACGGTCTGTGTTATCGCTAAATAATAAAACTAATTTAAGAAAAAAAAAATGACACTAAATATGAGAGGGTGCTGAAAAATTGTCGACGCGACCGAGGATCCTCACCACCAACGAAAATCTGATGTTTGGTCAGACTTTGAGAAGTGGGTCGGATGGCTCTGGGAACTTTACAACACCCCGATCCCTGTAAATGTAAATAAACGTATTGGCATCAATGCCACGTTCCGCATGGCCCAGTGGATGAAGGCGTTGGTTAAATCCAGTGACTAGACCCAAAGAGTTGTGAGTTCAAAACCAGGCTACAGCAGTGGTGAAGCAAAACGTGAAGAGTTGAGGCATAGGGAAATAAATGAGACATCCGGAAGAGGCATGACACGTGGAACTAGAACAAACTACGCAGGTGGACGAAATAAAGGGTTCAGTTCGAAATTCCAATCACCAGAATAAGGCCGGTGAGTACAACGGCCGAAACGTTGTGAATATGGCAATGAAGATGAGAATAACAGTTCGAATAATGTAAATAATGTAGGTAATCATCATACCGCATCTCAGAGATATAGACGAGTCTTCTCCCTACTTTGAAGAAAATTCCCAAACTCTCAAAGAAAGTTACATGATATTATGTTATTGCAGTGAGTCCCCTGTATTCGCGGGGGTTAAGGACCAGAATCGACCGCGAATAGTTAAAATCCGCGAATAACTTGTAACCCCCCCTAAAATGCTTATAAGTACCTTTTTTGATTGTTAAAATCCCATATGCCTTAAACTTTCATCCTAAACACTTTAGAAACATTTCAGACCCTTTTAAAAACATTTTTGAAAAATAGTATTGGTGACCATACACTTAGCATAATTTCCTTTGATACTTACAATAACCGTTTTTAATTACGCCTAGATCGATACAACCATTGAAAATACTGTATAAAATATGTGGAACAAGACATAAAATATAAAGTTTAAAACGTTTTCTAAAAACAGAACTGTGATGATGCCTCCAGACTTAACATAAGCCACTTTTATGACCCCCAGCCGCAGCCCCTAGCAAAGAATAAATCCCAAGCACTACAGTTTTTGAGTTTGTTTTTTACAACGAAGATGTATAATTCTTCCAATTTTTAACATAAAAATGGACTGTTATATGTTCTAAGTCACTTAAATAACATGAAAATAATACAAGAATATTTTAAATATGTTCTATCGAAAAAATACGCGAATCGAGGGAATTCTCAGCGAATAATTTGTATATATGTTCTTCAGAAAAACACGCGAATATTTGGGGTTTCCGCGAATAACAAGTACATATGTTCTGAAGAAAATCCGCGAATGTGCAAAGCCTCGAATGTGTAAAACCGCGAATGCTGAAAACGCGAATCGGCGGGAGCTCACTGTGCTGAATAATTTTCAGCGTTGCTGCTAAAACAGCATCGTAACCAATAGGTATCGTCTCTCGTTTCTGCAAACAAATCAATAAAATGTACACCATTTTTCTGCGGCCAGTCATCGGTGCTAAGTAGCACATGTTGCCCTTTAGGTTGTTCCTTCTATTCTCACGTCCATTTAGTGTCAAGTTGTAGAGCATAGGGTCACACAACCTCCCCACGGTAGTTAGTTACTGCTGCTGTGGTTACTCTAGTTCTTTTACTGGATGGAACTGTCAGTCCGACACCGGACCTGTTTTAAATTCGGAGAGCCTGATTGGTCGCCCAGTCTGTTCTGCTATTTAATTCATGAGTGAGAAGGGAACCGTTTCCCAAGTTTATTTGTGCAAAAATGAATGAGAATGGGAAACTAGTCAGAATTTAAAGTCGGCGCCTTGCAATTTTAGTAAGTATCTGGTGTCGCAAAATGGCAAAAAGATTCTCATAAATAAAATTAATATGAATACTGATTGGTCTTCCTATTTTTTGTCTTATCCCCCATCCGTCTGAGGAGGGGTTCTTCTTCTTTTATGTGCTATGTCCCTTCAGGACGTAGGCGATCATGGCCCTCCGCATCTTCCTGTCTATGTAGCTCCTAATAAGTTTTGTCATTTTGTTATTTCTCCCAAACCCTGTTCTACCGTCCATTTACTCAACATCATCAAGTATGTTACGCGATGCTTACCACTGTCCTTTCCCTCAATCTGTCCTGTGAGTATCAGATTTTCCAAGCCCCCCTCCATTTGCCACCCAGAAATTCCATCTGCCCCTTCCTGGGGTTAAGTGTTTCCTTTTTGTTTCGATTTTCTCTAAAACATCGTCGTTGCTTACATGATCCATAGAACCACATTTCTGTTGCTTCTCGTCTCTTCATCTTAGACGAGATTACCCAACATTCGCTGCCATACAGGAGAGATATCACGTAACAATCCAGTACTCTTTTCTTAGTTTCTAACGAAATTTTTCTGTCTCTTAATACTCTGCTTAGCTTTTGGAAGGCATCTTTGGCTATCCCAATACGTCTTTAGATCTCAGTGTCGCACCTCTGTTAGAATACCTTCCCAGATATTTAAATTTCTTTACTTGTCTGATTTGAGTATCCCCGATTTATAATTTGCATTTTGGGCTCATCATTTTCCTGATAACCATGCATTCTATCTACTTGTAGTTTATACTTAGTCTCATTTCCTTGTCTACCTCCTGTAAGAGCTTTTGTAGTTTCCTTTCTTTGTCTGTTGTTAAATTATTTTGTGTACTTAATTTACTAGTGAGCCAACCAAAATGAGCTGACTCATTTTATAGTCTACCCATAGAAGGTTAACCAATCAGAAGACTTGAAATATTCGAACCGATGTGTATAAAGGCGGCCATTTTGTTTTTTTCTTGTCGGAATATCCAATACTAACCTGTCAGATGAAAAGACCTGCAGAACTACGCTTTCCTACACTCTCCGAATATCTACTACCAACCTCTGATATGGAAGACCTTAAAAATTCCTGAATAGCTGCTACTAGACATTGGTGCTGTTTCATTGAACAAATTAATTACTACGTCGGATTTCTACATTCAAACTACATTTAACATGTTTTACATCTGTTATCAACACTGCTGGATTACAGATATTAATTTAGGTTCACATCCGAAAAGAATTCAGTGCCAGAAGTCGAGAAGTCGGCACAGGTGAATATAAGTAATTTTTTTTTAGAAACAAATTAGTATATTCGAATGAGCTTCATCATTGAACAGTATCTGTAAGATACATATCAGGTCTAAGATGATTTGATTACCCGTTAGGTGGTTCCCGTACGTTCACAAAAGTTCAGCAACGCCGACCCTGGTCAGTACCTGTGTGACGGCTTGGGAATACTAGGTGCTGTAAGGTTAGATGTGCGGTTGTTGTAATAAATAATGGCTCGGAATTGTTAATCGGATAGGCGAGTTCAAATTCCAGTTGGGTTCGTTATATTCGCTTACACGCAAATGCCGTTGTGAAAAATATAAATTCATCTATTCTCCCCAACTATAGATTAATTAGTAAGATTTGTATCACTAAAACCACTGCTATCTCAAAATAATGCGTACAAAATAATTATATTTCGACATTACAAAAATATATGGAGCTTAATATGCTGCTGAAGAAAAAAAAAAAGAAAAAACAAAAAAAGAAAAAACAACCAACAAAAAATCCCTCGTTAGGGATGTTAATTAGAGACCATTATATTAACAGTTCAGGATCACATCGGCGTGATCGTCCTGGGTATAACGATAAACTACATCCGGCAGCAAGATTTTTTCATCCGGAAATTTTGAGGAGCGTGGATCCATATCTTAATTGCTGTTGTTCCCAGGTCCACCTGTTAATCCAGAAGCTATGGGTAAATAGTTAACCCCACACTTGGCCCAAAACACTAAGATTTTATAGTAAAAATACTATCAATACATTTTTATAGTCATAAATATTACCAGCAATATATTTACATTTTTTGTAAAAGAAAAAAAAAATTACCAGCAATAAATTTTTGTAAAAGAATTTACTAATGCAAAAAAAATATTAAATTTAGGCATTAAATGACCCAATGTCACAAAATCAACCAAATTCTCTGATGTGGTGTAATGGTTAACAAGCTTGCTTTGCTAGAACAATTACGACGTGTTTTTTTTTTCGATTTTTTTGTGGGGATGAAGATCCATATTTGCTGATTTTATTATTATTATTATTATTATTATTATTATTATTATTATTATTATTATTATTATTATTATTATTCATTCCTTAAATATAAAGAAAATAATTAACACCGCTGAAAGCATTATAAAACTGGAATTTTTTGAAAAGTCATATAGAGAATATGATTTTTTTATATTATAGCTCAAATAGTGATAGTTTATATAGTTTCAAATTGTTAGGATAACTTAGATTTCTATAATATAGGTTTATTGTTATCTGTTTTAATTCTCTTTGAATCATAATTTATAAGATAAATTGTTAATTCAACTACATCGTCTCTAGGGATTGTAGTTAAGATTTTTCATTTTTAAAGCATACTTGGTCTCTGTCTATATAAACATGACGACAAAGATGAGGATGACAGTCTGAATGATGTAAGTAGTGAGCATATTTGGTCATATATAGCATGTTGGTAACTTTATGGTTCATTCATATTGCTTCTTTTCTTCTTCTTTTTTAATACTCCTCAAAAGTACATATATGTTCATTACATTCTAAGTTATCTGATCTTCTTCAATGTTATTTAGTGATTTTCGAAGCTTCATATTGCTTCTTCTTTTTTAATACTCCTCAACAGTACATATATGTTCATTACATTCTAAATTATCTGATCTTCAATGATATTTAGTGATTTTCGAAGCTTCATATTGCTTCTTCTTTTTTAATACTCCTCAACAGTACATATATGTTCATTACATTCTAAGTTATCTGATCTTCTTCAATGTTATTTAGTGATTTTCGAAGCTTCATATTGCTTCTTCTTTTTTAATACTCCTCAACAGTACATATATGTTCATTACATTCTAAATTATCTGATCTTCAATGATATTTAGTGATTTTCGAAGCTTCATATTGCTTCTTCTAATTTGAATACTCCTCAACAGTACATATATGTTCATTACATTCTAAATTATCAAGATCTTCTTCAATGTTATTTAGTGATTTTCGAAACTTCATATTGCTTCTTCTTTTTTAATACTCCTCAACAGTACATATATGTTCATTACATTCTAAATTATCTGATCTTCTTCAATGTTATTTAGTGATTTTCGAAGCTTCATATTGCTTCTTCTTTTTTAATACTCCTCAACAGTATATATATGTTCATTACATTCTAAATTATCTGATCTTCTTCAATGATATTTAGTGATTTTCGAAGCTTCATATTGCTTCTTCTTTTTTAATACTCCTCAACAGTACATATATGTTCATTACATTCTAAATTATCTGATCTTCTTCAATGATATTTAGTGATTTTCGAAGCTTCATATTGCTTCTTCTTTTTTAATACTCCTAAACAGTACATATATGTTCATTACATTCTAAATTATCTGATCTTCTTCAATGTTATTTAGTGATTTTCGAAGCTTCATATTGCTTCTTCTTTTTTAATACTCCTCAACAGAACATATATGTTCATTACATTCTAAATTATCTGAACTTCTTCAATGACATTTAGTGATTTTCGAAGCTTCATATTGCTTCTTCTTTTTTAATACTCCTCAACAGTACATATATGTTCATTATATTCTAAATTATCTGATCTTCTTCAATGATATTTAGTGATTTTCGAAGCTTCATATTGCTTCTTCTTTTTTAATACTCCTCAACAGTACATATATGTTCATTACATTCTAAATTATCTGATCTTCTTCAATGATATTTAGTGATTTTCGAAGCTTCATATTGCTTCTTCTTTTTTAATACTCCTCAACAGTACATATATGTTCATTACATTCTAAATTATCTGATCTTCAATGATATTTAGTGATTTTCGAAGCTTCATATTGCTTCTTCTTTTTTAATACTCCTCAACAGTACATATATGTTCATTATATTCTAAATTATCTGATCTTCTTCAATGTTATTTAGTGATTTTCGAAGCTTCATATTGCTTCTTCTTTTTTAATACTCCTCAACAGTACATATATGTTCATTACATTCTAAATTATCTGATCTTCTTCAATGTTATTTGGTGATTTTCGAAGCTTCATATTGCTTCTTCTTTTTTAATACTCCTCAACAGTACATATATGTTCATTACATTCTAAATTATCTGATCTTCTTCAATGACATTTAGTGATTTTCGAAGCTTCATATTGCTTCTTCTTTTTTAATACTCCTCAACAGTACATATATGTTCATTACATTCTAAATTATCTGATCTTCTTCAATGATATTTAGTGATTTTCGAAGCTTCATATTGCTTCTTCTTTTTTAATACTCCTAAACAGTACATATATGTTCATTACATTCTAAATTATCTGATCTTCTTCAATGTTATTTAGTGATTTTCGAAGCTTCATATTGCTTCTTCTTTTTTAATACTCCTCAACAGAACATATATGTTCATTACATTCTAAATTATCTGAACTTCTTCAATGACATTTAGTGATTTTCGAAGCTTCATATTGCTTCTTTTTTAATACTCCTCAACAGTACATATATGTTCATTAAATTCTAAATTATCTGATATTCTTCAATGATATTTAGTGATTTTCGAAGCTTCATATTGCTTCTTCTTTTTTAATACTCCTAAACAGTACATATATGTTCATTACATTCTAAATTATCTGATCTTCTTCAATGTTATTTAGTGATTTTCGAAGCTTCATATTGCTTCTTCTTTTTTAATACTCCTCAACAGAACATATATGTTCATTACATTCTAAATTATCTGAAATTCTTCAATGACATTTAGTGATTTTCGAAGCTTCATATTGCTTCTTCTTTTTTAATACTCCTCAACAGTACATATATGTTCATTACATTCTAAATTATCTGATCTTCTTCAATGTTATTTAGTGATTTTCGAAGCTTCATATTGCTTCTTCTTTTTTAATACTCCTCAACAGTACATATATGTTCATTACATTCTAAATTATCTGATCTTCTTCAGTGATATTTAGTGATTTTCGAAGCTTCATATTGCTTCTTCTTTTTTAATACTCCTCAACAGTACATATATGTTCATTACATTCTAAATTATCTGAACTTCTTCAATGATATTTAGTGATTTTCGAAGCTTCATATTGCTTCTTCTTTTTTAATACTCCTCAACAGTACATATATGTTCATTACATTCTAAATTATCTGATCTTCTTCAATGATATTTAGTGATTTTCGAAGCTTCATATTGCTTCTTCTTTTTTAATACTCCTCAACAGTACATATATGTTCATTACATTCTAAATTATCTGATCTTCTTCAATGATATTTAGTGATTTTCGAAGCTTCATATTGCTTCTTCTTTTTTAATACTCCTCAACAGTACATATATGTTCATTACATTCTAAATTATCTGATCTTCTTCAATGATATTTAGTGATTTTCGAAGCTTCATATTGCTTCTTCTTTTTTAATACTCCTCAACAGTACATATATGTTCATTACATTCTAAATTATCTGATCTTCTTCAATGATATTTAGTGATTTTCGAAGCTTCATATTGCTTCTTCTTTTTTAATCCTTCTCAACAGTACATATATGTTCATTACATTCTAAATTATCTGATCTTCTTCAATGATATTTAGTGATTTTCGAAGCTTCATATTGCTTCTTCTTTTTTAATACTCCTCAACAGTACATATATGTTCATTACATTCTAAATTATCTGATCTTCTTCAATGATATTTAGTGATTTTCGAAGCTTCATATTGCTTCTTCTTTTTTAATACTCCTCAACAGTAGATATATGTTCATTACATTCTAAATTATCTGATCTTCTTCAATGATATTTAGTGATTTTCGAAGCTTCATATTGCTTCTTCTTTTTTAATACTCCTCAACAGTACATATATGTTCATTACATTCTAAATTATCTGATCTTCTTCAATGTTATTTAGTGATTTTCGAAGCTTCATATTGCTTCTTCTTTTTTAATCCTTCTCAACAGTACATATATGTTCATTACATTCTAAATTATCAGATATTCTTCAATGTTATTTAGTGATTTTCGAATCTTCATATTGCTTCTTCTTTTTTAATCCTTCTCAACAGTACATATATGTTCATTACATTCTAAATTATCTGATCTTCTTCAATGTTATTTAGTGATTTTCGAATCTTCATATTGCTTCTTCTTTTTTAATACTCCTCAACAGTACATATATGTTCATTACATTCTAAATTATCTGATCTTCTTCAATGATATTTAGTGATTTTCGAAGCTTCATATTGCTTCTTCTTTTTTAATACTCCTCAACAGTACATATATGTTCATTACATTCTAAATTATCTGATCTTCAATGATATTTAGTGATTTTCGAAGCTTCATATTGCTTCTTCTTTTTTAATACTCCTCAACAGTACATATATGTTCATTATATTCTAAATTATCTGATCTTCTTCAATGTTATTTAGTGATTTTCGAAGCTTCATATTGCTTCTTCTTTTTTAATACTCCTCAACAGTACATATATGTTCATTACATTCTAAATTATCTGATCTTCTTCAATGTTATTTGGTGATTTTCGAAGCTTCATATTGCTTCTTCTTTTTTAATACTCCTCAACAGTACATATATGTTCATTACATTCTAAATTATCTGATCTTCTTCAATGACATTTAGTGATTTTCGAAGCTTCATATTGCTTCTTCTTTTTTAATACTCCTCAACAGTACATATATGTTCATTACATTCTAAATTATCTGATCTTCTTCAATGATATTTAGTGATTTTCGAAGCTTCATATTGCTTCTTCTTTTTTAATACTCCTAAACAGTACATATATGTTCATTACATTCTAAATTATCTGATCTTCTTCAATGTTATTTAGTGATTTTCGAAGCTTCATATTGCTTCTTCTTTTTTAATACTCCTCAACAGAACATATATGTTCATTACATTCTAAATTATCTGAACTTCTTCAATGACATTTAGTGATTTTCGAAGCTTCATATTGCTTCTTTTTTAATACTCCTCAACAGTACATATATGTTCATTAAATTCTAAATTATCTGATATTCTTCAATGATATTTAGTGATTTTCGAAGCTTCATATTGCTTCTTCTTTTTTAATACTCCTAAACAGTACATATATGTTCATTACATTCTAAATTATCTGATCTTCTTCAATGTTATTTAGTGATTTTCGAAGCTTCATATTGCTTCTTCTTTTTTAATACTCCTCAACAGAACATATATGTTCATTACATTCTAAATTATCTGAAATTCTTCAATGACATTTAGTGATTTTCGAAGCTTCATATTGCTTCTTCTTTTTTAATACTCCTCAACAGTACATATATGTTCATTACATTCTAAATTATCTGATCTTCTTCAATGATATTTAGTGATTTTCGAAGCTTCATATTGCTTCTTCTTTTTTAATACTCCTCAACAGTACATATATGTTCATTACATTCTAAATTATCTGATCTTCTTCAATGATATTTAGTGATTTTCGAAGCTTCATATTGCTTCTTCTTTTTTAATACTCCTCAACAGTACATATATGTTCATTACATTCTAAATTATCTGATCTTCTTCAATGATATTTAGTGATTTTCGAAGCTTCATATTGCTTCTTCTTTTTTAATACTCCTCAACAGTACATATATGTTCATTACATTCTAAATTATCTGATCTTCTTCAATGATATTTAGTGATTTTCGAAGCTTCATATTGCTTCTTCTTTTTTAATCCTTCTCAACAGTACATATATGTTCATTACATTCTAAATTATCTGATCTTCTTCAATGATATTTAGTGATTTTCGAAGCTTCATATTGCTTCTTCTTTTTTAATACTCCTCAACAGTACATATATGTTCATTACATTCTAAATTATCTGATCTTCTTCAATGATATTTAGTGATTTTCGAAGCTTCATATTGCTTCTTCTTTTTTAATACTCCTCAACAGTAGATATATGTTCATTACATTCTAAATTATCTGATCTTCTTCAATGATATTTAGTGATTTTCGAAGCTTCATATTGCTTCTTCTTTTTTAATACTCCTCAACAGTACATATATGTTCATTACATTCTAAATTATCTGATCTTCTTCAATGTTATTTAGTGATTTTCGAAGCTTCATATTGCTTCTTCTTTTTTAATCCTTCTCAACAGTACATATATGTTCATTACATTCTAAATTATCTGATATTCTTCAATGTTATTTAGTGATTTTCGAATCTTCATATTGCTTCTTCTTTTTTAATCCTTCTCAACAGTACATATATGTTCATTACATTCTAAATTATCTGATCTTCTTCAATGTTATTTAGTGATTTTCGAATCTTCATATTGCTTCTTCTTTTTTAATACTCCTCAACAGTACATATATGTTCATTACATTCTAAATTATCTGATCTTCTTCAATGATATTTAGTGATTTTCGAAGCTTCATATTGCTTCTTCTTTTTTAATACTCCTCAACAGTACATATATGTTCATTACATTCTAAATTATCTGATCTTCAATGATATTTAGTGATTTTCGAAGCTTCATATTGCTTCTTCTTTTTTAATACTCCTCAACAGTACATATATGTTCATTATATTCTAAATTATCTGATCTTCTTCAATGTTATTTAGTGATTTTCGAAGCTTCATATTGCTTCTTCTTTTTTAATACTCCTCAACAGTACATATATGTTCATTACATTCTAAATTATCTGATCTTCTTCAATGTTATTTGGTGATTTTCGAAGCTTCATATTGCTTCTTCTTTTTTAATACTCCTCAACAGTACATATATGTTCATTACATTCTAAATTATCTGATCTTCTTCAATGACATTTAGTGATTTTCGAAGCTTCATATTGCTTCTTCTTTTTTAATACTCCTCAACAGTACATATATGTTCATTACATTCTAAATTATCTGATCTTCTTCAATGATATTTAGTGATTTTCGAAGCTTCATATTGCTTCTTCTTTTTTAATACTCCTAAACAGTACATATATGTTCATTACATTCTAAATTATCTGATCTTCTTCAATGTTATTTAGTGATTTTCGAAGCTTCATATTGCTTCTTCTTTTTTAATACTCCTCAACAGAACATATATGTTCATTACATTCTAAATTATCTGAACTTCTTCAATGACATTTAGTGATTTTCGAAGCTTCATATTGCTTCTTTTTTAATACTCCTCAACAGTACATATATGTTCATTAAATTCTAAATTATCTGATATTCTTCAATGATATTTAGTGATTTTCGAAGCTTCATATTGCTTCTTCTTTTTTAATACTCCTAAACAGTACATATATGTTCATTACATTCTAAATTATCTGATCTTCTTCAATGTTATTTAGTGATTTTCGAAGCTTCATATTGCTTCTTCTTTTTTAATACTCCTCAACAGAACATATATGTTCATTACATTCTAAATTATCTGAAATTCTTCAATGACATTTAGTGATTTTCGAAGCTTCATATTGCTTCTTCTTTTTTAATACTCCTCAACAGTACATATATGTTCATTACATTCTAAATTATCTGATCTTCTTCAATGTTATTTAGTGATTTTCGAAGCTTCATATTGCTTCTTCTTTTTTAATACTCCTCAACAGTACATATATGTTCATTACATTCTAAATTATCTGATCTTCTTCAGTGATATTTAGTGATTTTCGAAGCTTCATATTGCTTCTTCTTTTTTAATACTCCTCAACAGTACATATATGTTCATTACATTCTAAATTATCTGAACTTCTTCAATGATATTTAGTGATTTTCGAAGCTTCATATTGCTTCTTCTTTTTTAATACTCCTCAACAGTACATATATGTTCATTACATTCTAAATTATCTGATCTTCTTCAATGATATTTAGTGATTTTCGAAGCTTCATATTGCTTCTTCTTTTTTAATACTCCTCAACAGTACATATATGTTCATTACATTCTAAATTATCTGATCTTCTTCAATGATATTTAGTGATTTTCGAAGCTTCATATTGCTTCTTCTTTTTTAATACTCCTCAACAGTACATATATGTTCATTACATTCTAAATTATCTGATCTTCTTCAATGATATTTAGTGATTTTCGAAGCTTCATATTGCTTCTTCTTTTTTAATACTCCTCAACAGTACATATATGTTCATTACATTCTAAATTATCTGATCTTCTTCAATGATATTTAGTGATTTTCGAAGCTTCATATTGCTTCTTCTTTTTTAATCCTTCTCAACAGTACATATATGTTCATTACATTCTAAATTATCTGATCTTCTTCAATGATATTTAGTGATTTTCGAAGCTTCATATTGCTTCTTCTTTTTTAATACTCCTCAACAGTACATATATGTTCATTACATTCTAAATTATCTGATCTTCTTCAATGATATTTAGTGATTTTCGAAGCTTCATATTGCTTCTTCTTTTTTAATACTCCTCAACAGTAGATATATGTTCATTACATTCTAAATTATCTGATCTTCTTCAATGATATTTAGTGATTTTCGAAGCTTCATATTGCTTCTTCTTTTTTAATACTCCTCAACAGTACATATATGTTCATTACATTCTAAATTATCTGATCTTCTTCAATGTTATTTAGTGATTTTCGAAGCTTCATATTGCTTCTTCTTTTTTAATCCTTCTCAACAGTACATATATGTTCATTACATTCTAAATTATCTGATATTCTTCAATGTTATTTAGTGATTTTCGAATCTTCATATTGCTTCTTCTTTTTTAATCCTTCTCAACAGTACATATATGTTCATTACATTCTAAATTATCTGATCTTCTTCAATGTTATTTAGTGATTTTCGAATCTTCATATTGCTTCTTCTTTTTTAATACTCCTCAACAGTACATATATGTTCATTACATTCTAAATTATCTGATCTTCTTCAATGATATTTAGTGATTTTCGAAGCTTCATATTGCTTCTTCTTTTTTAATACTCCTCAACAGTACATATATGTTCATTACATTCTAAATTATCTGATCTTCTTCAATGTTATTTAGTGATTTTCGAATCTTCATATTGCTTCTTCTTTTTTAATACTCCTCAACAGTACATATATGTTGATTACATTCTAAATTATCTGATCTTCTTCAATGATATTTAGTGATTTTCGAAGCTTCATATTGCTTCTTCTTTTTTAATACTCCTCAAGAGTACATATATGTTCATTACATTCTAAATTATCTGATCTTCTTCAATGATATTTAGTGATTTTCGAAGCTTCATATTGCTTCTTCTTTTTTAATACTCCTCAACAGTACATATATGTTCATTACATTCTAAATTATCTGATCTTCTTCAATGATATTTAGTGATTTTCGAAGCTTCATATTGCTTCTTCTTTTTTAATACTCCTCAACAGTACATATATGTTCATTACATTCTAAATTATCTGATCTTCTTCAATGATATTTAGTGATTTTCGAAGCTTCATATTGCTTCTTCTTTTTTAATCCTTCTCAACAGTACATATATGTTCATTACATTCTAAATTATCTGATCTTCTTCAATGTTATTTAGTGATTTTCGAATCTTCATATTGCTTCTTCTTTTTTAATACTCCTCAACAGTACATATATGTTCATTACATTCTAAATTATCTGATCTTCTTCAATGATATTTAGTGATTTTCGAAGCTTCATATTGCTTCTTCTTTTTTAATACTCCTCAACAGTACATATATGTTCATTACATTCTAAATTATCTGATCTTCTTCAATGATATTTAGTGATTTTCGAAGCTTCATATTGCTTCTTCTTTTTTAATACTCCTCAACAGTACATATATGTTCATTACATTCTAAATTATCTGATCTTCTTCAATGATATTTAGTGATTTTCGAAGCTTCATATTGCTTCTTCTTTTTTAATACTCCTCAACAGTACATATATGTTCATTACATTCTAAATTATCTGATCTTCTTCAATGATATTTAGTGATTTTCGAAGCTTCATATTGCTTCTTCTTTTTTAATACTCCTCAACAGTACATATATGTTCATTACATTCTAAATTATCTGATCTTCTTCAATGTTATTTAGTGATTTTCGAAGCTTCATATTGCTTCTTCTTTTTTAATCCTTCTCAACAGTACATATATGTTCATTACATTCTAAATTATCTGATCTTCTTCAATGATATTTAGTGATTTTCGAATCTTCATATTGCTTCTTCTTTTTTAATCCTTCTCAACAGTACATATATGTTCATTACATTCTAAATTATCTGATCTTCTTCAATGTTATTTAGTGATTTTCGAATCTTCATATTGCTTCTTCTTTTTTAATACTCCTCAACAGTACATATATGTTCATTACATTCTAAATTATCTGATCTTCTTCAATGATATTTAGTGATTTTCGAAGCTTCATATTGCTTCTTCTTTTTTAATACTCCTCAACAGTACATATATGTTCATTACATTCTAAATTATCTGATCTTCTTCAATGATATTTAGTGATTTTCGAAGCTTCATATTGCTTCTTCTTTTTTAATACTCCTCAACAGTACATATATGTTCATTACATTCTAAATTATCTGATCTTCTTCAATGATATTTAGTGATTTTCGAAGCTTCATATTGCTTCTTCTTTTTTAATACTCCTCAACAGTACATATATGTTCATTACATTCTAAATTATCTGATCTTCTTCAATGATATTTAGTGATTTTCGAAGCTTCATATTGCTTCTTCTTTTTTAATCCTTCTCAACAGTACATATATGTTCATTACATTCTAAATTATCTGATCTTCTTCAATGATATTTAGTGATTTTCGAATCTTCATATTGCTTCTTCTTTTTTAATCCTTCTCAACAGTACATATATGTTCATTACATTCTAAATTATCTGATCTTCTTCAATGTTATTTAGTGATTTTCGAATCTTCATATTGCTTCTTCTTTTTTAATACTCCTCAACAGTACATATATGTTCATTACATTCTAAATTATCTGATCTTCTTCAATGATATTTAGTGATTTTCGAAGCTTCATATTGCTTCTTCTTTTTTAATACTCCTCAACAGTACATATATGTTCATTACATTCTAAATTATCTGATCTTCTTCAATGATATTTAGTGATTTTCGAAGCTTCATATTGCTTCTTCTTTTTTAATCCTTCTCAACAGTACATATATGTTCATTACATTCTAAATTATCTGATCTTCTTCAATGTTATTTAGTGATTTTCGAAGCTTCATATTGCTTCTTCTTTTTTAATACTCCTCAACAGTACATATATGTTCATTACATTCTAAATTATCTGATCTTCTTCAATGATATTTAGTGATTTTCGAAGCTTCATATTGCTTCTTCTTTTTTAATACTCCTCAACAGTACATATATGTTCATTACATTCTAAATTATCTGATCTTCTTCAATGATATTTAGTGATTTTCGAAGCTTCATATTGCTTCTTCTTTTTTAATACTCCTCAACAGTACATATATGTTCATTACATTCTAAATTATCTGATCTTCTTCAATGATATTTAGTGATTTTCGAAGCTTCATATTGCTTCTTCTTTTTTAATACTCCTCAACAGTACATATATGTTCATTACATTCTAAATTATCTGATCTTCTTCAATGATATTTAGTGATTTTCGAAGCTTCATATTGCTTCTTCTTTTTTAATACTCCTCAACAGTACATATATGTTCATTACATTCTAAATTATCTGATCTTCTTCAATGATATTTAGTGATTTTCGAAGCTTCATATTGCTTCTTCTTTTTTAATACTCCTCAACAGTACATATATGTTCATTACATTCTAAATTATCTGATCTTCTTCAATGATATTTAGTGATTTTCGAAGCTTCATATTGCTTCTTCTTTTTTAATACTCCTCAACAGTACATATATGTTCATTACATTCTAAATTATCTGATCTTCTTCAATGATATTTAGTGATTTTCGAAGCTTCATATTGCTTCTTCTTTTTTAATCCTTCTCAACAGTACATATATGTTCATTACATTCTAAATTATCTGATCTTCTTCAATGTTATTTAGTGATTTTCGAAGCTTCATATTGCTTCTTCTTTTTTAATACTCCTCAACAGTACATATATGTTCATTACATTCTAAATTATCTGATCTTCTTCAATGATATTTAGTGATTTTCGAAGCTTCATATTGCTTCTTCTTTTTTAATACTCCTCAACAGTACATATATGTTCATTACATTCTAAATTATCTGATCTTCTTCAATGATATTTAGTGATTTTCGAAGCTTCATATTGCTTCTTCTTTTTTAATACTCCTCAACAGTACATATATGTTCATTACATTCTAAATTATCTGATCTTCTTCAATGATATTTAGTGATTTTCGAAGCTTCATATTGCTTCTTCTTTTTTAATCCTTCTCAACAGTACATATATGTTCATTACATTCTAAATTATCTGATCTTCTTCAATGTTATTTAGTGATTTTCGAAGCTTCATATTGCTTCTTCTTTTTTAATACTCCTCAACAGTACATATATGTTCATTACATTCTAAATTATCTGATCTTCTTCAATGATATTTAGTGATTTTCGAAGCTTCATATTGCTTCTTCTTTTTTAATACTCCTCAACAGTACATATATGTTCATTACATTCTAAATTATCTGATCTTCTTCAATGATATTTAGTGATTTTCGAAGCTTCATATTGCTTCTTCTTTTTTAATACTCCTCAACAGTACATATATGTTCATTACATTCTAAATTATCTGATCTTCTTCAATGATATTTAGTGATTTTCGAAGCTTCATATTGCTTCTTCTTTTTTAATACTCCTCAACAGTACATATATGTTCATTACATTCTAAATTATCTGATCTTCTTCAATGATATTTAGTGATTTTCGAAGCTTCATATTGCTTCTTCTTTTTTAATCCTTCTCAACAGTACATATATGTTCATTACATTCTAAATTATCTGATCTTCTTCAATGTTATTTAGTGATTTTCGAAGCTTCATATTGCTTCTTCTTTTTTAATACTCCTCAACAGTACATATATGTTCATTACATTCTAAATTATCTGATCTTCTTCAATGATATTTAGTGATTTTCGAAGCTTCATATTGCTTCTTCTTTTTTAATACTCCTCAACAGTACATATATGTTCATTACATTCTAAATTATCTGATCTTCTTCAATGATATTTAGTGATTTTCGAAGCTTCATATTGCTTCTTCTTTTTTAATACTCCTCAACAGTACATATATGTTCATTACATTCTAAATTATCTGATCTTCTTCAATGATATTTAGTGATTTTCGAAGCTTCATATTGCTTCTTCTTTTTTAATCCTTCTCAACAGTACATATATGTTCATTACATTCTAAATTATCTGATCTTCTTCAATGTTATTTAGTGATTTTCGAAGCTTCATATTGCTTCTTCTTTTTTAATACTCCTCAACAGTACATATATGTTCATTACATTCTAAATTATCTGATCTTCTTCAATGATATTTAGTGATTTTCGAAGCTTCATATTGCTTCTTCTTTTTTAATACTCCTCAACAGTACATATATGTTCATTACATTCTAAATTATCTGATCTTCTTCAATGATATTTAGTGATTTTCGAAGCTTCATATTGCTTCTTCTTTTTTAATACTCCTCAACAGTACATATATGTTCATTACATTCTAAATTATCTGATCTTCTTCAATGATATTTAGTGATTTTCGAAGCTTCATATTGCTTCTTCTTTTTTAATCCTTCTCAACAGTACATATATGTTCATTACATTCTAAATTATCTGATCTTCTTCAATGTTATTTAGTGATTTTCGAAGCTTCATATTGCTTCTTCTTTTTTAATACTCCTCAACAGTACATATATGTTCATTACATTCTAAATTATCTGATCTTCTTCAATGATATTTAGTGATTTTCGAAGCTTCATATTGCTTCTTCTTTTTTAATACTCCTCAACAGTACATATATGTTCATTACATTCTAAATTATCTGATCTTCTTCAATGATATTTAGTGATTTTCGAAGCTTCATATTGCTTCTTCTTTTTTAATACTCCTCAACAGTACATATATGTTCATTACATTCTAAATTATCTGATCTTCTTCAATGATATTTAGTGATTTTCGAAGCTTCATATTGCTTCTTCTTTTTTAATACTCCTCAACAGTACATATATGTTCATTACATTCTAAATTATCTGATCTTCTTCAATGTTATTTAGTGATTTTCGAATCTTCATATTGCTTCTTCTTTTTTAATCCTTCTCAACAGTACATATATGTTCATTACATTCTAAATTAGCTGATCTTCTTCAATGTTATTTAGTGATTTTCGAATCTTCATATTGCTTCTTCTTTTTTAATCCTTCTCAACAGTACATATATGTTCATTACATTCTAAATTATCTGATCTTCTTCAATGATATTTAGTGATTTTCGAATCTTCATATTGCTTCTTCTTTTTTAATCCTTCTCAACAGTACATATATGTTCATTACATTCTAAATTATCTGATCTTCTTCAATGTTATTTAGTGATTTTCGAATCTTCATATTGCTTCTTCTTTTTTAATACTCCTCAACAGTACATATATGTTCATTACATTCTAAATTATCTGATCTTCTTCAATGATATTTAGTGATTTTCGAAGCTTCATATTGCTTCTTCTTTTTTAATACTCCTCAACAGTACATATATGTTCATTACATTCTAAATTATCTGATCTTCTTCAATGATATTTAGTGATTTTCGAAGCTTCATATTGCTTCTTCTTTTTTAATCCTTCTCAACAGTACATATATGTTCATTACATTCTAAATTATCTGATCTTCTTCAATGTTATTTAGTGATTTTCGAAGCTTCATATTGCTTCTTCTTTTTTAATACTCCTCAACAGTACATATATGTTCATTACATTCTAAATTATCTGATCTTCTTCAATGATATTTAGTGATTTTCGAAGCTTCATATTGCTTCTTCTTTTTTAATACTCCTCAACAGTACATATATGTTCATTACATTCTAAATTATCTGATCTTCTTCAATGATATTTAGTGATTTTCGAAGCTTCATATTGCTTCTTCTTTTTTAATACTCCTCAACAGTACATATATGTTCATTACATTCTAAATTATCTGATCTTCTTCAATGTTATTTAGTGATTTTCGAAGCTTCATATTGCTTCTTCTTTTTTAATACTCCTCAACAGTACATATATGTTCATTACATTCTAAATTATCTGATCTTCTTCAATGATATTTAGTGATTTTCGAATCTTCATATTGCTTCTTCTTTTTTAATCCTTCTCAACAGTACATATATGTTCATTACATTCTAAATTATCTGATCTTCTTCAATGTTATTTAGTGATTTTCGAATCTTCATATTGCTTCTTCTTTTTTAATCCTTCTCAACAGTACATATATGTTCATTACATTCTAAATTATCTGATCTTCTTCAATGTTATTTAGTGATTTTCGAAGCTTCATATTGCTTCTTCTTTTTTAATACTCCTCAACAGTACATATATGTTCATTACATTCTAAATTATCTGATCTTCTTCAATGATATTTAGTGATTTTCGAAGCTTCATATTGCTTCTTTTTTAATACTCCTCAACAGTACATATATGTTCATTACATTCTAAATTATCTGATCTTCTTCAATGTTATTTAGTGATTTTCGAAGCTTCATATTGCTTCTTCTTTTTTAATACTCCTCAACAGTACATATATGTTCATTACATTCTAAATTATCTGATCTTCTTCAATGATATTTAGTGATTTTCGAATCTTCATATTGCTTCTTCTTTTTTAATCCTTCTCAACAGTACATATATGTTCATTACATTCTAAATTATCTGATCTTCTTCAATGTTATTTAGTGATTTTCGAATCTTCATATTGCTTCTTCTTTTTTAATCCTTCTCAACAGTACATATATGTTCATTACATTCTAAATTATCTGATCTTCTTCAATGTTATTTAGTGATTTTCGAAGCTTCATATTGCTTCTTCTTTTTTAATACTCCTCAACAGTACATATATGTTCATTACATTCTAAATTATCTGATCTTCTTCAATGATATTTAGTGATTTTCGAAGCTTCATATTGCTTCTTCTTTTTTAATACTCCTCAACAGTACATATATGTTCATTACATTCTAAATTATCTGATCTTCTTCAATGATATTTAGTGATTTTCGAAGCTTCATATTGCTTCTTCTTTTTTAATACTGCTCAACAGTACATATATGTTCATTACATTCTAAATTATCTGATCTTCTTCAATGTTATTTAGTGATTTTCGAAGCTTCATATTGCTTCTTCTTTTTTCATACTCCTCAACAGTACATATATGTTCATTACATTCTAAATTATCTGATCTTCTTCAATGATATTTAGTGATTTTCGAAGCTTCATATTGCTTCTTCTTTTTTAATACTCCTCAACAGTACATATATGTTCATTACATTCTAAATTATCTGATCTTCTTCAATGATATTTAGTGATTTTCGAAGCTTCATATTGCTTCTTCTTTTTTAATACTCCTCAACAGTACATATATGTTCATTACATTCTAAATTATCTGATCTTCTTCAATGTTATTTAGTGATTTTCGAATCTTCATATTGCTTCTTCTTTTTTAATCCTTCTCAACAGTACATATATGTTCATTACATTCTAAATTATCTGATCTTCTTCAATGATATTTAGTGATTTTCGAATCTTCATATTGCTTCTTCTTTTTTAATACTCCTCAACAGTACATATATGTTCATTACATTCTAAATTATCTGATCTTCTTCAATGTTATTTAGTGATTTTCGAAGCTTCATATTGCTTCTTCTTTTTTAATACTCCTCAACAGTACATATATGTTCATTACATTCTAAATTATCTGATCTTCTTCAATGATATTTAGTGATTTTCGAAGCTTCATATTGCTTCTTCTTTTTTAATACTCCTCAAAAGTACATATATGTTCATTACATTCTAAATTATCTGATCTTCTTCAATGATATTTAGTGATTTTCGAAGCTTCATATTGCTTCTTCTTTTTTAATACTCCTCAACAGTACATATATGTTCATTACATTCTAAATTATCTGATCTTCTTCAATGATATTTAGTGATTTTCGAAGCTTCATATTGCTTCTTCTTTTTTAATACTCCTCAACAGTACATATATGTTCATTACATTCTAAATTATCTGATCTTCTTCAATGTTATTTAGTGATTTTCGAAGCTTCATATTGCTTCTTCTTTTTTAATACTCCTCAACAGTACATATATGTTCATTACATTCTAAATTATCTGATCTTCTTCAATGTTATTTAGTGATTTTCGAAGCTTCATATTGCTTCTTCTTTTTTAATACTCCTCAACAGTACATATATGTTCATTACATTCTAAATTATCTGATCTTCTTCAATGATATTTAGTGATTTTCGAAGCTTCATATTGCTTCTTCTTTTTTAATACTCCTCAACAGTACATATATGTTCATTACATTCTAAATTATCTGATCTTCTTCAATGATATTTAGTGATTTTCGAAGCTTCATATTGCTTCTTCTTTTTTAATACTCCTCAACAGTACATATATGTTCATTACATTCTAAATTATCTGATCTTCTTCAATGTTATTTAGTGATTTTCGAATCTTCATATTGCTTCTTCTTTTTTAATCCTTCTCAACAGTACATATATGTTCATTACATTCTAAATTATCTGATCTTCTTCAATGATATTTAGTGATTTTCGAATCTTCATATTGCTTCTTCTTTTTTAATACTCCTTAACAGTACATATATGTTCATTACATTCTAAATTATCTGATCTTCTTCAATGTTATTTAGTGATTTTCGAAGCTTCATATTGCTTCTTCTTTTTTAATACTCCTCAACAGTACATATATGTTCATTACATTCTAAATTATCTGATCTTCTTCAATGATATTTAGTGATTTTCGAAGCTTCATATTGCTTCTTCTTTTTTAATACTCCTCAACAGTACATATATGTTCATTACATTCTAAATTATCTGATCTTCTTCAATGATATTTAGTGATTTTCGAAGCTTCATATTGCTTCTTCTTTTTTAATACTCCTCAACAGTACATATATGTTCATTACATTCTAAATTATCTGATCTTCTTCAATGATATTTAGTGATTTTCGAAGCTTCATATTGCTTCTTCTTTTTTAATACTCCTCAACAGTACATATATGTTCATTACATTCTAAATTATCTGATCTTCTTCAATGTTATTTAGTGATTTTCGAAGCTTCATATTGCTTCTTCTTTTTTAATACTCCTCAACAGTACATATATGTTCATTACATTCTAAATTATCTGATCTTCTTCAATGATATTTAGTGATTTTCGAAGCTTCATATTGCTTCTTCTTTTTTAATACTCCTCAACAGTACATATATGTTCATTACATTCTAAATTATCTGATCTTCTTCAATGATATTTAGTGATTTTCGAAGCTTCATATTGCTTCTTCTTTTTTAATACTCCTCAACAGTACATATATGTTCATTACATTCTAAATTATCTGATCTTCTTCAATGATATTTAGTGATTTTCGAAGCTTCATATTGCTTCTTCTTTTTTAATACTCCTCAACAGTACATATATGTTCATTACATTCTAAATTATCTGATCTTCTTCAATGATATTTAGTGATTTTCGAAGCTTCATATTGCTTCTTCTTTTTTAATACTCCTCAACAGTACATATATGTTCATTACATTCTAAATTATCTGATCTTCTTCAATGATATTTAGTGATTTTCGAAGCTTCATATTGCTTCTTCTTTTTTAATACTCCTCAACAGTACATATATGTTCATTACATTCTAAATTATCTGAACTTCTTCAATGACATTTAGTGATTTTCGAAGCTTCATATTGCTTCTTCTTTTTTAATACTCCTAAACAGTACATATATGTTCATTACATTCTAAATTAACTGATCTTCTTCAATGATATTTAGTGATTTTCGAAGCTTCATATTGCTTCTTCTTTTTTAATCCTTCTCAACAGTACATATATGTTCATTACATTCTAAATTATCTGATCTTCTTCAATGTTATTTAGTGATTTTCGAAGCTTCATATTGCTTCTTCTTTTTTAATACTCCTCAACAGTACATATATGTTCATTACATTCTAAATTATCTGATCTTCAATGATATTTAGTGATTTTCGAAGCTTCATATTGCTTCTTCTTTTTTAATACTCCTCAACAGTACATATATGTTCATTACATTCTAAATTATCTGATCTTCTTCAATGATATTTAGTGATTTTCGAAGCTTCAATATTGCTTCTTCTTTTTTAATACTCCTAAACAGTACATATATGTTCATTACATTCTAAATTATCTGATCTTCTTCAATGATATTTAGTGATTTTCGAAGCTTCATATTGCTTCTACTTTTTTAATACTCCTCAACAGTACATATATGTTCATTACATTCTAAATTATCTGAACTTCTTCAATGACATTTAGTGATTTTCGAAGCTTCATATTGCTTCTTCTTTTTTAATACTCCTCAACAGTACATATATGTTCATTACATTCTAAATTATCTGATCTTCTTCAATGACATTTAGTGATTTTCGAAGCTTCATATTGCTTCTTCTTTTTTAATACTCCTAAACAGTACATATATGTTCATTACATTCTAAATTATCTGATCTTCTTCAATGATATTTAGTGATTTTCGAAGCTTCATATTGCTTCTTCTTTTTTAATACTCCTAAACAGTACATATATGTTCATTACATTCTAAATTATCTGATCTTCTTCAATGATATTTAGTGATTTTCGAAGCTTCATAGTGCTTCTTCTTTTTTAATACTCCTCAACAGTACATATATGTTCATTACATTCTAAAATATCTGATCTTCTTCAATGTTATTTAGTGATTTTCGAAGCTTGATATTGCTTCTTCTTTTTTAATACTCCTCAACAGTACATATATGTTCATTACATTCTAAATTATCTGATCTTCTTCAATGATATTTAGTGATTTTCGAATCTTCATATTGCTTCTTCTTTTTTAATCCTTCTCAACAGTACATATATGTTCATTACATTCTAAATTATCTGATCTTCTTCAATGTTATTTAGTGATTTTCGAAGCTTCATATTGCTTCTTCTTTTTTAATACTCCTCAACAGTACATATATGTTCATTACATTCTAAATTATCTGATCTTCTTCAATGATATTTAGTGATTTTCGAAGCTTCATATTGCTTCTTCTTTTTTAATACTCCTCAACAGTACATATATGTTCATTACATTCTAAATTATCTGATCTTCTTCAATGATATTTAGTGATTTTCGAAGCTTCATATTGCTTCTTCTTTTTTAATACTCCTCAACAGTACATATATGTTCATTACATTCTAAATTATCTGATCTTCTTCAATGTTATTTAGTGATTTTCGAAGCTTCATATTGCTTCTTCTTTTTTAATACTCCTCAACAGTACATATATGTTCATTACATTCTAAATTATCTGATCTTCTTCAATGATATTTAGTGATTTTCGAAGCTTCATATTGCTTCTTCTTTTTTAATACTCCTCAACAGTACATATATGTTCATTACATTCTAAATTATCTGATCTTCTTCAATGATATTTAGTGATTTTCGAAGCTTCATATTGCTTCTTCTTTTTTAATACTCCTCAACAGTACATATATGTTCATTACATTCTAAATTATCTGATCTTCTTCAATGTTATTTAGTGATTTTCGAATCTTCATATTGCTTCTTCTTTTTTAATCCTTCTCAACAGTACATATATGTTCATTACATTCTAAATTATCTGATCTTCTTCAATGATATTTAGTGATTTTCGAATCTTCATATTGCTTCTTCTTTTTTAATACTCCTCAACAGTACATATATGTTCATTACATTCTAAATTATCTGATCTTCTTCAATGTTATTTAGTGATTTTCGAAGCTTCATATTGCTTCTTCTTTTTTAATACTCCTCAACAGTACATATATGTTCATTACATTCTAAATTATCTGATCTTCTTCAATGATATTTAGTGATTTTCGAAGCTTCATATTCCTTCTTCTTTTTTAATACTCCTCAAAAGTACATATATGTTCATTACATTCTAAATTATCTGATCTTCTTCAATGATATTTAGTGATTTTCGAAGCTTCATATTGCTTCTTCTTTTTTAATACTCCTCAACAGTACATATATGTTCATTACATTCTAAATTATCTGATCTTCTTCAATGATATTTAGTGATTTTCGAAGCTTCATATTGCTTCTTCTTTTTTAATACTCCTCAACAGTACATATATGTTCATTACATTCTAAATTATCTGATCTTCTTCAATGTTATTTAGTGATTTTCGAAGCTTCATATTGCTTCTTCTTTTTTAATACTCCTCAACAGTACATATATGTTCATTACATTCTAAATTATCTGATCTTCTTCAATGTTATTTAGTGATTTTCGAAGCTTCATATTGCTTCTTCTTTTTTAATACTCCTCAACAGTACATATATGTTCATTACATTCTAAATTATCTGATCTTCTTCAATGATATTTAGTGATTTTCGAAGCTTCATATTGCTTCTTCTTTTTTAATACTCCTCAACAGTACATATATGTTCATTACATTCTAAATTATCTGATCTTCTTCAATGATATTTAGTGATTTTCGAAGCTTCATATTGCTTCTTCTTTTTTAATACTCCTCAACAGTACATATATGTTCATTACATTCTAAATTATCTGATCTTCTTCAATGTTATTTAGTGATTTTCGAATCTTCATATTGCTTCTTCTTTTTTAATCCTTCTCAACAGTACATATATGTTCATTACATTCTAAATTATCTGATCTTCTTCAATGATATTTAGTGATTTTCGAATCTTCATATTGCTTCTTCTTTTTTAATACTCCTCAACAGTACATATATGTTCATTACATTCTAAATTATCTGATCTTCTTCAATGTTATTTAGTGATTTTCGAAGCTTCATATTGCTTCTTCTTTTTTAATACTCCTCAACAGTACATATATGTTCATTACATTCTAAATTATCTGATCTTCTTCAATGATATTTAGTGATTTTCGAAGCTTCATATTGCTTCTTCTTTTTTAATACTCCTCAACAGTACATATATGTTCATTACATTCTAAATTATCTGATCTTCTTCAATGATATTTAGTGATTTTCGAAGCTTCATATTGCTTCTTCTTTTTTAATACTCCTCAACAGTACATATATGTTCATTACATTCTAAATTATCTGATCTTCTTCAATGATATTTAGTGATTTTCGAAGCTTCATATTGCTTCTTCTTTTTTAATACTCCTCAACAGTACATATATGTTCATTACATTCTAAATTATCTGATCTTCTTCAATGTTATTTAGTGATTTTCGAAGCTTCATATTGCTTCTTCTTTTTTAATACTCCTCAACAGTACATATATGTTCATTACATTCTAAATTATCTGATCTTCTTCAATGATATTTAGTGATTTTCGAAGCTTCATATTGCTTCTTCTTTTTTAATACTCCTCAACAGTACATATATGTTCATTACATTCTAAATTATCTGATCTTCTTCAATGACATTTAGTGATTTTCGAAGCTTCATATTGCTTCTTCTTTTTTAATACTCCTAAACAGTACATATATGTTCATTACATTCTAAATTATCTGATCTTCTTCAATGATATTTAGTGATTTTCGAAGCTTCATATTGCTTCTTCTTTTTTAATCCTTCTCAACAGTACATATATGTTCATTACATTCTAAATTATCTGATCTTCTTCAATGTTATTTAGTGATTTTCGAAGCTTCATATTGCTTCTTCTTTTTTAATACTCCTCAACAGTACATATATGTTCATTACATTCTAAATTATCTGATCTTCAATGATATTTAGTGATTTTCGAAGCTTCATATTGCTTCTTCTTTTTTAATACTCCTCAACAGTACATATATGTTCATTACATTCTAAATTATCTGATCTTCTTCAATGATATTTAGTGATTTTCGAAGCTTCATATTGCTTCTTCTTTTTTAATACTCCTAAACAGTACATATATGTTCATTACATTCTAAATTATCTGATCTTCTTCAATGATATTTAGTGATTTTCGAAGCTTCATATTGCTTCTTCTTTTTTAATACTCCTCAACAGTACATATATGTTCATTACATTCTAAATTATCTGAACTTCTTCAATGACATTTAGTGATTTTCGAAGCTTCATATTGCTTCTTCTTTTTTAATACTCCTCAACAGTACATATATGTTCATTACATTCTAAATTATCTGATCTTCTTCAATGACATTTAGTGATTTTCGAAGCTTCATATTGCTTCTTCTTTTTTAATACTCCTAAACAGTACATATATGTTCATTACATTCTAAATTATCTGATCTTCAATGATATTTAGTGATTTTCGAAGCTTCATATTGCTTCTTCTTTTTTAATACTCCTCAACAGTACATATATGTTCATTACATTCTAAATTATCTGATCTTCTTCAATGATATTTAGTGATTTTCGAAGCTTCATATTGCTTCTTCTTTTTTAATACTCCTAAACAGTACATATATGTTCATTACATTCTAAATTATCTGATCTTCTTCAATGATATTTAGTGATTTTCGAAGCTTCATATTGCTTCTTCTTTTTTAATACTCCTCAACAGTACATATATGTTCATTACATTCTAAATTATCTGAACTTCTTCAATGACATTTAGTGATTTTCGAAGCTTCATATTGCTTCTTCTTTTTTAATACTCCTCAACAGTACATATATGTTCATTACATTCTAAATTATCTGATCTTCTTCAATGACATTTAGTGATTTTCGAAGCTTCATATTGCTTCTTCTTTTTTAATACTCCTAAACAGTACATATATGTTCATTACATTCTAAATTATCTGATCTTCTTCAATGATATTTAGTGATTTTCGAAGCTTCATATTGCTTCTTCTTTTTTAATACTCCTCAACAGTACATATATGTTCATTACATTCTAAATTATCTGAACTTCTTCAATGACATTTAGTGATTTTCGAAGCTTCATATTGCTTCTTCTTTTTTAATACTCCTCAACAGTACATATATGTTCATTACATTCTAAATTATCTGATCTTCTTCAATGACATTTAGTGATTTTCGAAGCTTCATATTGCTTCTTCTTTTTTAATACTCCTAAACAGTACATATATGTTCATTACATTCTAAATTATCTGATCTTCTTCAATGATATTTAGTGATTTTCGAAGCTTCATATTGCTTCTTCTTTTTTAATACTCCTCAACAGTACATATATGTTCATTACATTCTAAATTATCTGATCGTCTTCAATGACATTTAGTGATTTTCGAAGCTTCATATTGCTTCTTCTTTTTTAATACTCCTCAACAGTACATATATGTTCATTACATTCCAAATTATCTGATCTTCTTCAATGATATTTAGTGATTTTCGAAGCTTCATATTGCTTCTTCTTTTTTAATACTCCTCAACAGTACATATATGTTCATTACATTCTAAATTATCTGATCTTCTTCAATGATATTTAGTGATTTTCGAAGCTTCATATTGCTTCTTCTTTTTTAATACTCCTCAACAGTACATATATGTTCATTACATTCTAAATTATCTGATCGTCTTCAATGACATTTAGTGATTTTCGAAGCTTCATATTGCTTCTTCTTTTTTAATACTCCTCAACAGTACATATATGTTCATTACATTCTAAATTATCTGATCTTCTTCAATGATATTTAGTGATTTTCGAAGCTTCATATTGCTTCTTCTTTTTTAATACTCCTCAACAGTACATATATGTTCATTACATTCTAAATTATCTGATCTTCTTCAATGACATTTAGTGATTTTCGAAGCTTCATATTGCTTCTTCTTTTTTAATACTCCTAAACAGTACATATATGTTCATTACATTCTAAATTATCTGATCTTCTTCAATGATATTTAGTGATTTTCGAAGCTTCATATTGCTTCTTCTTTTTTAATACTCCTCAACAGTACATATATGTTCATTACATTCTAAATTATCTGAACTTCTTCAATGACATTTAGTGATTTTCGAAGCTTCATATTGCTTCTTCTTTTTTAATACTCCTCAACAGTACATATATGTTCATTACATTCTAAATTATCTGATCTTCTTCAATGACATTTAGTGATTTTCGAAGCTTCATATTGCTTCTTCTTTTTTAGTACTCCTAAACAGTACATATATGTTCATTACATTCTAAATTATCTGATCTTCTTCAATGATATTTAGTGATTTTCGAAGCTTCATATTGCTTCTTCTTTTTTAATACTCCTAAACAGTACATATATGTTCATTACATTCTAAATTATCTGATCTTCTTCAATGATATTTAGTGATTTTCGAAGCTTCATATTCCTTCTTCTTTTTTAATACTCCTCAACATTACATATATGTTCATTACATTCTAAATTATCTGAACTTCTTCAATGACATTTAGTGATTTTCGAAGCTTCATATTGCTTCTTCTTTTTTAATACTCCTCAACAGTATATATATGTTCATTACATTCTAAATTATCTGATCTTCTTCAATGACATTTAGTGATTTTCGAAGCTTCATATTGCTTCTTCTTTATTAATACTCCTAAACAGTACATATATGTCCATTACATTCTAAATTATCTGATCTTCTTCAATGATATTTAGTGATTTTCGAAGCTTCATATTGCTTCTTCTTTTTTAATACTCCTCAACAGTACATATATGTTCATTACATTCTAAATTATCTGATCTTCTTCAATGTTATTTAGTGATTTTCGAAGCTTCATATTGCTTCTTCTTTTTTAATACTCCTCAACAGTACATATATGTTCATTACATTCTAAATTATCTGATCTTCTTCAATGATATTTAGTGATTTTCGAAGCTTCATATTGCTTCTTCTTTTTTAATACTCCTCAACAGCACATATATGTTCATTACATTCTAAATTATCTGATCTTCTTCAATGATATTTAGTGATTTTCGAAGCTTCATATTGCTTCTTCTTTTTTAATACTCCTCAACAGTACATATATGTTCATTACATTCTAAATTATCTGATCTTCTTCAATGATATTTAGTGATTTTCGAAGCTTCATATTGCTTCTTCTTTTTTAATACTCCTCAACAGTACATATATGTTCATTACATTCTAAATTATCTGATCTTCTTCAATGATATTTAGTGATTTTCGAAGCTTCATATTGCTTCTTCTTTTTTAATACTCCTCAACAGTACATATATGTTCATTACATTCTAAATTATCTGAACTTCTTCAATGACATTTAGTGATTTTCGAAGCTTCATATTGCTTCTTCTTTTTTAATACTCCTAAACAGTACATATATGTTCATTACATTCTAAATTAACTGATCTTCTTCAATGATATTTAGTGATTTTCGAAGCTTCATATTGCTTCTTCTTTTTTAATCCTTCTCAACAGTACATATATGTTCATTACATTCTAAATTATCTGATCTTCTTCAATGTTATTTAGTGATTTTCGAAGCTTCATATTGCTTCTTCTTTTTTAATACTCCTCAACAGTACATATATGTTCATTACATTCTAAATTATCTGATCTTCAATGATATTTAGTGATTTTCGAAGCTTCATATTGCTTCTTCTTTTTTAATACTCCTCAACAGTACATATATGTTCATTACATTCTAAATTATCTGATCTTCTTCAATGATATTTAGTGATTTTCGAAGCTTCAATATTGCTTCTTCTTTTTTAATACTCCTAAACAGTACATATATGTTCATTACATTCTAAATTATCTGATCTTCTTCAATGATATTTAGTGATTTTCGAAGCTTCATATTGCTTCTACTTTTTTAATACTCCTCAACAGTACATATATGTTCATTACATTCTAAATTATCTGAACTTCTTCAATGACATTTAGTGATTTTCGAAGCTTCATATTGCTTCTTCTTTTTTAATACTCCTCAACAGTACATATATGTTCATTACATTCTAAATTATCTGATCTTCTTCAATGACATTTAGTGATTTTCGAAGCTTCATATTGCTTCTTCTTTTTTAATACTCCTAAACAGTACATATATGTTCATTACATTCTAAATTATCTGATCTTCTTCAATGATATTTAGTGATTTTCGAAGCTTCATATTGCTTCTTCTTTTTTAATACTCCTAAACAGTACATATATGTTCATTACATTCTAAATTATCTGATCTTCTTCAATGATATTTAGTGATTTTCGAAGCTTCATAGTGCTTCTTCTTTTTTAATACTCCTCAACAGTACATATATGTTCATTACATTCTAAAATATCTGATCTTCTTCAATGTTATTTAGTGATTTTCGAAGCTTGATATTGCTTCTTCTTTTTTAATACTCCTCAACAGTACATATATGTTCATTACATTCTAAATTATCTGATCTTCTTCAATGATATTTAGTGATTTTCGAATCTTCATATTGCTTCTTCTTTTTTAATCCTTCTCAACAGTACATATATGTTCATTACATTCTAAATTATCTGATCTTCTTCAATGTTATTTAGTGATTTTCGAAGCTTCATATTGCTTCTTCTTTTTTAATACTCCTCAACAGTACATATATGTTCATTACATTCTAAATTATCTGATCTTCTTCAATGATATTTAGTGATTTTCGAAGCTTCATATTGCTTCTTCTTTTTTAATACTCCTCAACAGTACATATATGTTCATTACATTCTAAATTATCTGATCTTCTTCAATGATATTTAGTGATTTTCGAAGCTTCATATTGCTTCTTCTTTTTTAATACTCCTCAACAGTACATATATGTTCATTACATTCTAAATTATCTGATCTTCTTCAATGTTATTTAGTGATTTTCGAAGCTTCATATTGCTTCTTCTTTTTTAATACTCCTCAACAGTACATATATGTTCATTACATTCTAAATTATCTGATCTTCTTCAATGATATTTAGTGATTTTCGAAGCTTCATATTGCTTCTTCTTTTTTAATACTCCTCAACAGTACATATATGTTCATTACATTCTAAATTATCTGATCTTCTTCAATGATATTTAGTGATTTTCGAAGCTTCATATTGCTTCTTCTTTTTTAATACTCCTCAACAGTACATATATGTTCATTACATTCTAAATTATCTGATCTTCTTCAATGTTATTTAGTGATTTTCGAATCTTCATATTGCTTCTTCTTTTTTAATCCTTCTCAACAGTACATATATGTTCATTACATTCTAAATTATCTGATCTTCTTCAATGATATTTAGTGATTTTCGAATCTTCATATTGCTTCTTCTTTTTTAATACTCCTCAACAGTACATATATGTTCATTACATTCTAAATTATCTGATCTTCTTCAATGTTATTTAGTGATTTTCGAAGCTTCATATTGCTTCTTCTTTTTTAATACTCCTCAACAGTACATATATGTTCATTACATTCTAAATTATCTGATCTTCTTCAATGATATTTAGTGATTTTCGAAGCTTCATATTCCTTCTTCTTTTTTAATACTCCTCAAAAGTACATATATGTTCATTACATTCTAAATTATCTGATCTTCTTCAATGATATTTAGTGATTTTCGAAGCTTCATATTGCTTCTTCTTTTTTAATACTCCTCAACAGTACATATATGTTCATTACATTCTAAATTATCTGATCTTCTTCAATGATATTTAGTGATTTTCGAAGCTTCATATTGCTTCTTCTTTTTTAATACTCCTCAACAGTACATATATGTTCATTACATTCTAAATTATCTGATCTTCTTCAATGTTATTTAGTGATTTTCGAAGCTTCATATTGCTTCTTCTTTTTTAATACTCCTCAACAGTACATATATGTTCATTACATTCTAAATTATCTGATCTTCTTCAATGTTATTTAGTGATTTTCGAAGCTTCATATTGCTTCTTCTTTTTTAATACTCCTCAACAGTACATATATGTTCATTACATTCTAAATTATCTGATCTTCTTCAATGATATTTAGTGATTTTCGAAGCTTCATATTGCTTCTTCTTTTTTAATACTCCTCAACAGTACATATATGTTCATTACATTCTAAATTATCTGATCTTCTTCAATGATATTTAGTGATTTTCGAAGCTTCATATTGCTTCTTCTTTTTTAATACTCCTCAACAGTACATATATGTTCATTACATTCTAAATTATCTGATCTTCTTCAATGTTATTTAGTGATTTTCGAATCTTCATATTGCTTCTTCTTTTTTAATCCTTCTCAACAGTACATATATGTTCATTACATTCTAAATTATCTGATCTTCTTCAATGATATTTAGTGATTTTCGAATCTTCATATTGCTTCTTCTTTTTTAATACTCCTCAACAGTACATATATGTTCATTACATTCTAAATTATCTGATCTTCTTCAATGTTATTTAGTGATTTTCGAAGCTTCATATTGCTTCTTCTTTTTTAATACTCCTCAACAGTACATATATGTTCATTACATTCTAAATTATCTGATCTTCTTCAATGATATTTAGTGATTTTCGAAGCTTCATATTGCTTCTTCTTTTTTAATACTCCTCAACAGTACATATATGTTCATTACATTCTAAATTATCTGATCTTCTTCAATGATATTTAGTGATTTTCGAAGCTTCATATTGCTTCTTCTTTTTTAATACTCCTCAACAGTACATATATGTTCATTACATTCTAAATTATCTGATCTTCTTCAATGATATTTAGTGATTTTCGAAGCTTCATATTGCTTCTTCTTTTTTAATACTCCTCAACAGTACATATATGTTCATTACATTCTAAATTATCTGATCTTCTTCAATGTTATTTAGTGATTTTCGAAGCTTCATATTGCTTCTTCTTTTTTAATACTCCTCAACAGTACATATATGTTCATTACATTCTAAATTATCTGATCTTCTTCAATGATATTTAGTGATTTTCGAAGCTTCATATTGCTTCTTCTTTTTTAATACTCCTCAACAGTACATATATGTTCATTACATTCTAAATTATCTGATCTTCTTCAATGACATTTAGTGATTTTCGAAGCTTCATATTGCTTCTTCTTTTTTAATACTCCTAAACAGTACATATATGTTCATTACATTCTAAATTATCTGATCTTCTTCAATGATATTTAGTGATTTTCGAAGCTTCATATTGCTTCTTCTTTTTTAATCCTTCTCAACAGTACATATATGTTCATTACATTCTAAATTATCTGATCTTCTTCAATGTTATTTAGTGATTTTCGAAGCTTCATATTGCTTCTTCTTTTTTAATACTCCTCAACAGTACATATATGTTCATTACATTCTAAATTATCTGATCTTCAATGATATTTAGTGATTTTCGAAGCTTCATATTGCTTCTTCTTTTTTAATACTCCTCAACAGTACATATATGTTCATTACATTCTAAATTATCTGATCTTCTTCAATGATATTTAGTGATTTTCGAAGCTTCATATTGCTTCTTCTTTTTTAATACTCCTAAACAGTACATATATGTTCATTACATTCTAAATTATCTGATCTTCTTCAATGATATTTAGTGATTTTCGAAGCTTCATATTGCTTCTTCTTTTTTAATACTCCTCAACAGTACATATATGTTCATTACATTCTAAATTATCTGAACTTCTTCAATGACATTTAGTGATTTTCGAAGCTTCATATTGCTTCTTCTTTTTTAATACTCCTCAACAGTACATATATGTTCATTACATTCTAAATTATCTGATCTTCTTCAATGACATTTAGTGATTTTCGAAGCTTCATATTGCTTCTTCTTTTTTAATACTCCTAAACAGTACATATATGTTCATTACATTCTAAATTATCTGATCTTCAATGATATTTAGTGATTTTCGAAGCTTCATATTGCTTCTTCTTTTTTAATACTCCTCAACAGTACATATATGTTCATTACATTCTAAATTATCTGATCTTCTTCAATGATATTTAGTGATTTTCGAAGCTTCATATTGCTTCTTCTTTTTTAATACTCCTAAACAGTACATATATGTTCATTACATTCTAAATTATCTGATCTTCTTCAATGATATTTAGTGATTTTCGAAGCTTCATATTGCTTCTTCTTTTTTAATACTCCTCAACAGTACATATATGTTCATTACATTCTAAATTATCTGAACTTCTTCAATGACATTTAGTGATTTTCGAAGCTTCATATTGCTTCTTCTTTTTTAATACTCCTCAACAGTACATATATGTTCATTACATTCTAAATTATCTGATCTTCTTCAATGACATTTAGTGATTTTCGAAGCTTCATATTGCTTCTTCTTTTTTAATACTCCTAAACAGTACATATATGTTCATTACATTCTAAATTATCTGATCTTCTTCAATGATATTTAGTGATTTTCGAAGCTTCATATTGCTTCTTCTTTTTTAATACTCCTCAACAGTACATATATGTTCATTACATTCTAAATTATCTGAACTTCTTCAATGACATTTAGTGATTTTCGAAGCTTCATATTGCTTCTTCTTTTTTAATACTCCTCAACAGTACATATATGTTCATTACATTCTAAATTATCTGATCTTCTTCAATGACATTTAGTGATTTTCGAAGCTTCATATTGCTTCTTCTTTTTTAATACTCCTAAACAGTACATATATGTTCATTACATTCTAAATTATCTGATCTTCTTCAATGATATTTAGTGATTTTCGAAGCTTCATATTGCTTCTTCTTTTTTAATACTCCTCAACAGTACATATATGTTCATTACATTCTAAATTATCTGATCGTCTTCAATGACATTTAGTGATTTTCGAAGCTTCATATTGCTTCTTCTTTTTTAATACTCCTCAACAGTACATATATGTTCATTACATTCCAAATTATCTGATCTTCTTCAATGATATTTAGTGATTTTCGAAGCTTCATATTGCTTCTTCTTTTTTAATACTCCTCAACAGTACATATATGTTCATTACATTCTAAATTATCTGATCTTCTTCAATGATATTTAGTGATTTTCGAAGCTTCATATTGCTTCTTCTTTTTTAATACTCCTCAACAGTACATATATGTTCATTACATTCTAAATTATCTGATCGTCTTCAATGACATTTAGTGATTTTCGAAGCTTCATATTGCTTCTTCTTTTTTAATACTCCTCAACAGTACATATATGTTCATTACATTCTAAATTATCTGATCTTCTTCAATGATATTTAGTGATTTTCGAAGCTTCATATTGCTTCTTCTTTTTTAATACTCCTCAACAGTACATATATGTTCATTACATTCTAAATTATCTGATCTTCTTCAATGACATTTAGTGATTTTCGAAGCTTCATATTGCTTCTTCTTTTTTAATACTCCTAAACAGTACATATATGTTCATTACATTCTAAATTATCTGATCTTCTTCAATGATATTTAGTGATTTTCGAAGCTTCATATTGCTTCTTCTTTTTTAATACTCCTCAACAGTACATATATGTTCATTACATTCTAAATTATCTGAACTTCTTCAATGACATTTAGTGATTTTCGAAGCTTCATATTGCTTCTTCTTTTTTAATACTCCTCAACAGTACATATATGTTCATTACATTCTAAATTATCTGATCTTCTTCAATGACATTTAGTGATTTTCGAAGCTTCATATTGCTTCTTCTTTTTTAGTACTCCTAAACAGTACATATATGTTCATTACATTCTAAATTATCTGATCTTCTTCAATGATATTTAGTGATTTTCGAAGCTTCATATTGCTTCTTCTTTTTTAATACTCCTAAACAGTACATATATGTTCATTACATTCTAAATTATCTGATCTTCTTCAATGATATTTAGTGATTTTCGAAGCTTCATATTCCTTCTTCTTTTTTAATACTCCTCAACATTACATATATGTTCATTACATTCTAAATTATCTGAACTTCTTCAATGACATTTAGTGATTTTCGAAGCTTCATATTGCTTCTTCTTTTTTAATACTCCTCAACAGTATATATATGTTCATTACATTCTAAATTATCTGATCTTCTTCAATGACATTTAGTGATTTTCGAAGCTTCATATTGCTTCTTCTTTATTAATACTCCTAAACAGTACATATATGTCCATTACATTCTAAATTATCTGATCTTCTTCAATGATATTTAGTGATTTTCGAAGCTTCATATTGCTTCTTCTTTTTTAATACTCCTCAACAGTACATATATGTTCATTACATTCTAAATTATCTGATCTTCTTCAATGTTATTTAGTGATTTTCGAAGCTTCATATTGCTTCTTCTTTTTTAATACTCCTCAACAGTACATATATGTTCATTACATTCTAAATTATCTGATCTTCTTCAATGATATTTAGTGATTTTCGAAGCTTCATATTGCTTCTTCTTTTTTAATACTCCTCAACAGTACATATATGTTCATTACATTCTAAATTATCTGATCTTCTTCAATGACATTTAGTGATTTTCGAAGCTTCATATTGCTTCTTCTTTTTTAATACTCCTAAACAGTACATATATGTTCATTACATTCTAAATTATCTGATCTTCTTCAATGTTATTTAGTGATTTTCGAAGCTTCATATTGCTTCTTCTTTTTTAATCCTTCTCAACAGTACATATATGTTCATTACATTCTAAATTATCTGATCTTCTTCAATGTTATTTAGTGATTTTCGAAGCTTCATATTGCTTCTTCTTTTTTAATACTCCTCAACAGTACATATATGTTCATTACATTCTAAATTATCTGATCTTCAATGATGTTTAGTGATTTTCGAAGCTTCATATTGCTTCTTCTTTTTTAATCCTTCTCAACAGTACATATATGTTCATTACATTCTAAATTATCTGATCTTCTTCAATGTTATTTAGTGATTTTCGAAGCTTCCTATTGCTTCTTCTTTTTTAATACTCCTCAACAGTACATATATGTTCATTACATTCTAAATTATCTGATCTTCAATGATATTTAGTGATTTTCGAATCTTCATATTGCTTCTTCTTTTTTAATCCTTCTCAACAGTACATATATGTTCATTACATTCTAAATTATCTGATCTTCTTCAATGTTATTTAGTGATTTTCGAAGCTTCATATTGCTTCTTCTTTTTTAATCCTTCTCAACAGTACATATATGTTCATTACATTCTAAATTATCTGATCTTCTTCAATGTTATTTAGTGATTTTCGAAGCTTCATATTGCTTCTTCTTTTTTAATACTCCTCAACAGTACATATATGTTCATTACATTCTAAATTATCTGATCTTCTTCAATGACATTTAGTGATTTTCGAAGCTTCATATTGCTTCTTCTTTTTTAATACTCCTAAACAGTACATATATGTTCATTACATTCTAAATTATCTGATCTTCTTCAATGTTATTTAGTGATTTTCGAAGCTTCATATTGCTTCTTCTTTTTTAATCCTTCTCAACAGTACATATATGTTCATTACATTCTAAATTATCTGATCTTCTTCAATGTTATTTAGTGATTTTCGAAGCTTCATATTGCTTCTTCTTTTTTAATACTCCTCAACAGTACATATATGTTCATTACATTCTAAATTATCTGATCTTCAATGATGTTTAGTGATTTTCGAAGCTTCATATTGCTTCTTCTTTTTTAATCCTTCTCAACAGTACATATATGTTCATTACATTCTAAATTATCTGATCTTCTTCAATGTTATTTAGTGATTTTCGAAGCTTCCTATTGCTTCTTCTTTTTTAATACTCCTCAACAGTACATATATGTTCATTACATTCTAAATTATCTGATCTTCAATGATATTTAGTGATTTTCGAATCTTCATATTGCTTCTTCTTTTTTAATCCTTCTCAACAGTACATATATGTTCATTACATTCTAAATTATCTGATCTTCTTCAATGTTATTTAGTGATTTTCGAAGCTTCATATTGCTTCTTCTTTTTTAATCCTTCTCAACAGTACATATATGTTCATTACATTCTAAATTATCTGATCTTCTTCAATGTTATTTAGTGATTTTCGAAGCTTCATATTGCTTCTTCTTTTTTAATACTCCTCAACAGTACATATATGTTCATTACATTCTAAATTATCTGATCTTCAATGATGTTTAGTGATTTTCGAAGCTTCATATTGCTTCTTCTTTTTTAATCCTTCTCAACAGTACATATATGTTCATTACATTCTAAATTATCTGATCTTCTTCAATGTTATTTAGTGATTTTCGAAGCTTCATATTGCTTCTTCTTTTTTAATACTCCTCAACAGTACATATATGTTCATTACATTCTAAATTATCTGATCTTCAATGATATTTAGTGATTTTCGAATCTTCATATTGCTTCTTCTTTTTTAATCCTTCTCAACAGTACATATATGTTCATTACATTCTAAATTATCTGATCTTCTTCAATGTTATTTAGTGATTTTCGAAGCTTCATATTGCTTCTTCTTTTTTAATCCTTCTCAACAGTACATATATGTTCATTACATTCTAAATTATTTGATCTTCTTCAATGATATTTAGTGATTTTCGAAGCTTCATATTGCTTCTTCTTTTTTAATACTCCTCAACAGTACATATATGTTCATTACATTCTAAATTATCTGATCTTCTTCAATGATATTTAGTGATTTTCGAAGCTTCATATTGCTTCTTCTTTTTTAATACTCCTCAACAGTACATATATGTTCATTACATTCTAAATTATCTGATCTTCTTCAATGACATTTAGTGATTTTCGAAGCTTCATATTGCTTCTTCTTTTTTAATACTCCTAAACAGTACATATATGTTCATTACATTCTAAATTATCTGATCTTCTTCAATGATATTTAGTGATTTTCGAAGCTTCATATTGCTTCTTCTTTTTTAATACTCCTCAACAGTACATATATGTTCATTACATTCTAAATTATCTGATCTTCTTCAATGACATTTAGTGATTTTCGAAGCTTCATATTGCTTCTTCTTTTTTAATACTCCTCAACAGTACATATATGTTCATTACATTCTAAATTATCTGATCTTCTTCAATGACATTTAGTGATTTTCGAAGCTTCATATTGCTTCTTCTTTTTTAATACTCCTAAACAGTACATATATGTTCATTACATTCTAAATTATCTGATCTTCTTCAATGTTATTTAGTGATTTTCGAAGCTTCATATTGCTTCTTCTTTTTTAATACTCCTAAACAGTACATATATGTTCATTACATTCTAAATTATCTGATCTTCTTCAATGTTATTTAGTGATTTTCGAAGCTTCATATTGCTTCTTCTCTTTTAATACTCCTAAACAGTACATATATGTTCATTACATTCTAAATTATCTGATCTTCTTCAATGTTATTTAGTGATTTTCGAAGCTTCATATTGCTTCTTCTTTTTTAATACTCCTAAACAGTACATATATGTTCATTACATTCTAAATTATCTGATCTTCTTCAATGACATTTAGTGATTTTCGAAGCTTCATATTGCTTCTTCTTTTTTAATACTCCTCAACAGTACATATATGTTCATTACATTCTAAATTATCTGATCTTCTTCAATGACATTTAGTGATTTTCGAAGCTTCATATTGCTTCTTCTTTTTTAATACTCCTCAACAGTACATATATGTTCATTACATTCTAAATTATCTGATCTTCTTCAATGACATTTAGTGATTTTCGAAGCTTCATATTGCTTCTTCTTTTTTAATACTCCTCAACAGTACATATATGTTCATTACATTCTAAATTATCTGATCTTCTTCAATGTTATTTAGTGATTTTCGAAGCTTCATATTGCTTCTTCTTTTTTAATACTCCTAAACAGTACATATATGTTCATTACATTCTAACTATCTGATCTTCTTCAATGTTATTTAGTGATTTTCGAAGCTTCATATTGCTTCTTCTTTTTTAATACTCCTAAACAGTACATATATGTTCATTACATTCTAAATTATCTGATCTTCTTCAATGATATTTAGTGATTTTCGAAGCTTCATATTGCTTCTTCTTTTTTAATACTCCTCAACAGTACATATATGTTCATTACATTCTAAATTATCTGATCTACTTCAATGACATTTAGTGATTTTCGAAGCTTCATATTGCTTCTTCTTTTTTAATACTCCTCAACAGTACATATATGTTCATTACATTCTAAATTATCTGATCTTCTTCAATGACATTTAGTGATTTTCGAAGCTTCATATTGCTTCTTCTTTTTTAATACTCCTAAACAGTACATATATGTTCATTACATTCTAAATTATCTGATCTTCTTCAATGTTATTTAGTGATTTTCGAAGCTTCATATTGCTTCTTCTTTTTTAATACTCCTCAACAGTACATATATGTTCATTACATTCTAAATTATCTGATCTTCTTAAATGATATTTAGTGATTTTCGAAGCTTCATATTGCTTCTTCTTTTTTAATACTCCTCAACAGTACATATATGTTCATTACATTCTAAATTATCTGATCTTCAATGATGTTTAGTGATTTTCGAAGCTTCATATTGCTTCTTCTTTTTTAATCCTTCTCAACAGTACATATATGTTCATTACATTCTAAATTATCTGATCTTCTTCAATGTTATTTAGTGATTTTCGAAGCTTCATATTGCTTCTTCTTTTTTAATACTCCTCAACAGTACATATATGTTCATTACATTCTAAATTATCTGATCTTCAATGATATTTAGTGATTTTCGAATCTTCATATTGCTTCTTCTTTTTTAATCCTTCTCAACAGTACATATATGTTCATTACATTCTAAATTATCTGATCTTCTTCAATGTTATTTAGTGATTTTCGAAGCTTCATATTGCTTCTTCTTTTTTAATCCTTCTCAACAGTACATATATGTTCATTACATTCTAAATTATTTGATCTTCTTCAATGATATTTAGTGATTTTCGAAGCTTCATATTGCTTCTTCTTTTTTAATACTCCTCAACAGTACATATATGTTCATTACATTCTAAATTATCTGATCTTCTTCAATGATATTTAGTGATTATCGAAGCTTCATATTGCTTCTTCTTTTTTAATACTCCTCAACAGTACATATATGTTAATTACATTCTAAATTATCTGATCTTCTTCAATGTTATTTAGTGATTTTCGAAGCTTCATATTGCTTCTTCTTTTTTAATACTCCTCAACAGTACATATATGTTCATTACATTCTAAATTATCTGATCTTCTTCAATGATATTTAGTGATTTTCGAAGCTTCATATTGCTTCTTCTTTTTTAATACTCCTCAACAGTACATATATGTTCATTACATTCTAAATTATCTGATCTTCTTCAATGACATTTAGTGATTTTCGAAGCTTCATATTGCTTCTTCTTTTTTAATACTCCTAAACAGTACATATATGTTCATTACATTCTAAATTATCTGATCTTCTTCAATGATATTTAGTGATTTTCGAAGCTTCATATTGCTTCTTCTTTTTTAATACTCCTCAACAGTACATATATGTTCATTACATTCTAAATTATCTGATCTTCTTCAATGACATTTAGTGATTTTCGAAGCTTCATATTGCTTCTTCTTTTTTAATACTCCTCAACAGTACATATATGTTCATTACATTCTAAATTATCTGATCTTCTTCAATGACATTTAGTGATTTTCGAAGCTTCATATTGCTTCTTCTTTTTTAATACTCCTAAACAGTACATATATGTTCATTACATTCTAAATTATCTGATCTTCTTCAATGTTATTTAGTGATTTTCGAAGCTTCATATTGCTTCTTCTTTTTTAATACTCCTAAACAGTACATATATGTTCATTACATTCTAAATTATCTGATCTTCTTCAATGTTATTTAGTGATTTTCGAAGCTTCATATTGCTTCTTCTCTTTTAATACTCCTAAACAGTACATATATGTTCATTACATTCTAAATTATCTGATCTTCTTCAATGTTATTTAGTGATTTTCGAAGCTTCATATTGCTTCTTCTTTTTTAATACTCCTAAACAGTACATATATGTTCATTACATTCTAAATTATCTGATCTTCTTCAATGACATTTAGTGATTTTCGAAGCTTCATATTGCTTCTTCTTTTTTAATACTCCTCAACAGTACATATATGTTCATTACATTCTAAATTATCTGATCTTCTTCAATGACATTTAGTGATTTTCGAAGCTTCATATTGCTTCTTCTTTTTTAATACTCCTCAACAGTACATATATGTTCATTACATTCTAAATTATCTGATCTTCTTCAATGACATTTAGTGATTTTCGAAGCTTCATATTGCTTCTTCTTTTTTAATACTCCTCAACAGTACATATATGTTCATTACATTCTAAATTATCTGATCTTCTTCAATGTTATTTAGTGATTTTCGAAGCTTCATATTGCTTCTTCTTTTTTAATACTCCTAAACAGTACATATATGTTCATTACATTCTAAATTATCTGATCTTCTTCAATGTTATTTAGTGATTTTCGAAGCTTCATATTGCTTCTTCTTTTTTAATACTCCTAAACAGTACATATATGTTCATTACATTCTAAATTATCTGATCTTCTTCAATGATATTTAGTGATTTTCGAAGCTTCATATTGCTTCTTCTTTTTTAATACTCCTCAACAGTACATATATGTTCATTACATTCTAAATTATCTGATCTACTTCAATGACATTTAGTGATTTTCGAAGCTTCATATTGCTTCTTCTTTTTTAATACTCCTCAACAGTACATATATGTTCATTACATTCTAAATTATCTGATCTTCTTCAATGACATTTAGTGATTTTCGAAGCTTCATATTGCTTCTTCTTTTTTAATACTCCTAAACAGTACATATATGTTCATTACATTCTAAATTATCTGATCTTCTTCAATGTTATTTAGTGATTTTCGAAGCTTCATATTGCTTCTTCTTTTTTAATACTCCTCAACAGTACATATATGTTCATTACATTCTAAATTATCTGATCTTCTTCAATGATATTTAGTGATTTTCGAAGCTTCATATTGCTTCTTCTTTTTTAATACTCCTCAACAGTACATATATATTCATTACATTCTAAATTATCTGATCTTCTTCAATGATATTTAGTGATTTTCGAAGCTTCATATTGCTTCTTCTTTTTTAATACTCCTCAACAGTACATATATGTTCATTACATTCTAAATTATCTGATCTTCTTAAATGATATTTAGTGATTTTCGAAGCTTCATATTGCTTCTTCTTTTTTAATCCTTCTCAACAGTACATATATGTTCATTACATTCTAAATTATCTGATCTTCTTCAATGATATTTAGTGATTTTCGAAGCTTCATATTGCTTCTTCTTTTTTAATACTCCTCAACAGTACATATATGTTCATTACATTCTAAATTATCTGATCTTCTTCAATGATATTTAGTGATTTTCGAAGCTTCATATTGCTTCTTCTATTTTAATACTCCTCAACAGTACATATATGTTCATTACATTCTAAATTATCTGATCTTCAATGATATTTAGTGATTTTCGAAGCTTCATATTGCTTCTAGCTTTTTAATACTCCTTAACAGTACATATATGTTCATTACATTCTAAATTATCTGATCTTCTTCAATGATATTTAGTGATTTTCGAAGCTTCATATTGCTTCTTCTTTTTTAATCCTTCTCAACAGTACATATATGTTCATTACATTCTAAATTATCTGATCTTCTTCAATGATATTTAGTGATTTTCGAAGCTTCATATTGCTTCTTCTTTTTTAATACTCCTCAACAGTACATATATGTTCATTACATTCTAAATTATCTGATCTTCTTCAATGATATTTAGTGATTTTCGAAGCTTCATATTGCTTCTTCTATTTTAATACTCCTCAACAGTACATATATGTTCATTACATTCTAAATTATCTGATCTTCAATGATATTTAGTGATTTTCGAAGCTTCATATTGCTTCTAGCTTTTTAATACTCCTTAACAGTACATATATGTTCATTACATTCTAAATTATCTGATCTTCTTCAATGACATTTAGTGATTTTCGAAGCTTCATATTGCTTCTTCTTTTTTAATACTCCTAAACAGTACATATATGTTCATTAGATTCTAAATTATCTGATCTTCTTCAATGATATTTAGTGATTTTCGAAGCTTCATATTGCTTCTTCTTTTTTAATACTCCTCAACAGTACATATATGTTCATTACATTCTAAATTATCTGATTTTCAATGATATTTAGTGATTTTCGAAGCTTCATATTGCTTCTAGCTTTTTAATACTCCTTAACAGTACATATATGTTCATTACATTCTAAATTATCTGATCTTCTTCAATGATATTTAGTGATTTTCGAAGCTTCATATTGCTTCTTCTTTTTTAATACTCCTCAACAGTACATATATGTTCATTACATTCTAAATTATCTGATCTTCAATGATATTTAGTGATTTTCGAAGCTTCATATTGCTTCTAGCTTTTTAATACTCCTTAACAGTACATATATGTTCATTACATTCTAAATTATCTGATCTTCTTCAATGATATTTAGTGATTTTCGAAGCTTCATATTGCTTCTTCTTTTTTAATACTCCTCAACAGTACATATATGTTCATTACATTCTAAATTATCTGATCTTCAATGATATTTAGTGATTTTCGAAGCTTCATATTGCTTCTAGCTTTTTAATACTCCTTTACAGTACATATATGTTCATTACATTCTAAATTATCTGATCTTCTTCAATGATATTTAGTGATTTTCGAAGCTTCATATTGCTTCTTCTTTTTTAATACTCCTCAACAGTACATATATGTTCATTACATTCTAAATTATCTGATCTTCAATGATATTTAGTGATTTTCGAAGCTTCATATTGCTTCTAGCTTTTTAATACTCCTTAACAGTACATATATGTTCATTACATTCTAAATTATCTGATCTTCTTCAATGATATTTAGTGATTTTCGAAGCTTCATATTGCTTCTTCTTTTTTAATACTCCTCAACAGTACATATATGTTCATTACATTCTAAATTACCTGATCTTCTTCAATGATATTTAGTGATTTTCGAAGCTTCATATTGCTTCTACTTTTTTAATCCTTCTCAACAGTACATATATGTTCATTACATTCTAAATTATCTGATCTTCTTCAATGATATTTAGTGATTTTCGAAGCTTCATATTGCTTCTTCTTTTTTAATACTCCTCAACAGTACATATATGTTCATTACATTCTAAATTATCTGATCTTCTTCAATGATATTTAGTGATTTTCGAAGCTTCATATTGCTTCTTCTTTTTTAATACTCCTCAACAGTACATATATGTTCATTACATTCTAAATTATCTGATCTTCTTCAATGATATTTAGTGATTTTCGAAGCTTCATATTGCTTCTTCTTTTTTAATCCTTCTCAACAGTACATATATGTTCATTACATTCTAAATTATCTGATCTTCTTCAATGATATTTAGTGATTTTCGAAGCTTCATATTGCTTCTTCTTTTTTAATACTCCTCAACAGTACATATATGTTCATTACATTCTAAATTATCTGATCTTCTTCAATGATATTTAGTGATTTTCGAAGCTTCATATTACTTCTTCTTTTTTAATACTCCTCAACAGTACATATATGTTCATTACATTCTAAATTATCTGATCTTCTTCAATGATATTTAGTGATTTTCGAAGCTTCATATTGCTTCTTCTTTTTTAATACTCCTCAACAGTACATATATGTTCATTACATTCTAAATTATCTGAACTTCTTCAATGATATTTAGTGATTTTCGAAGCTTCATATTGCTTCTTCTTTTTTAATACTCCTCAACAGTACATATATGTTCATTACATTCTAAATTATCTGATCTTCTTCAATGATATTTAGTGATTTTCGAAGCTTCATATTGCTTCTTCTTTTTTAATACTCCTCAACAGTACATATATGTTCATTACATTCTAAATTATCTGATCTTCTTCAATGATATTTAGTGATTTTCGAAGCTTCATATTGCTTCTTCTTTTTTAATCCTTCTCAACAGTACATATATGTTCATTACATTCTAAATTATCTGATCTTCTTCAATGATATTTAGTGATTTTCGAAGCTTCATATTGCTTCTTCTTTTTTAATACTCCTCAACAGTACATATATGTTCATTACATTCTAAATTATCTGATCTTCTTCAATGATATTTAGTGATTTTCGAAGCTTCATATTGCTTCTTCTTTTTTAATACTCCTCAACAGTACATATATGTTCATTACATTCTAAATTATCTGATCTTCTTCAATGATATTTAGTGATTTTCGAAGCTTCATATTGCTTCTTCTTATTTAATCCTTCTCAACAGTACATATATGTTCATTACATTCTAAATTATCTGATCTTCTTCAATGATATTTAGTGATTTTCGAAGCTTCATATTGCTTCTTCTTTTTTAATACTCCTCAACAGTACATATATGTTCATTACATTCTAAATTATCTGATCTTCTTCAATGATATTTAGTGATTTTCGAAGCTTCATATTGCTTCTTCTTTTTTAATACTCCTCAACAGTACATATATGTTCATTACATTCTAAATTATCTGATCTTCTTCAATGATATTTAGTGATTTTCGAAGCTTCATATTGCTTCTTCTTTTTTAATCCTTCTCAACAGTACATATATGTTCATTACATTCTAAATTATCTGATCTTCTTCAATGATATTTAGTGATTTTCGAAGCTTCATATTGCTTATTCTTTTTTAATACTCCTCAACAGTACATATATGTTCATTACATTCTAAATTATCTGATCTTCTTCAATGATATTTAGTGATTTTCGAAGCTTCATATTGCTTCTTCTTTTTTAATACTCCTCAACAGTACATATATGTTCATTACATTCTAAATTATCTGATCTTCTTCAATGATATTTAGTGATTTTCGAAGCTTCATATTGCTTCTTCTTTTTTAATCCTTCTCAACAGTACATATATGTTCATTACATTCTAAATTATCTGATCTTCTTCAATGATATTTAGTGATTTTCGAAGCTTCATATTGCTTCTTCTTTTTTAATACTCCTCAACAGTACATATATGTTCATTACATTCTAAATTATCTGATCTTCTTCAATGATATTTAGTGATTTTCGAAGCTTCATATTGCTTCTTCTTTTTTAATACTCCTCAACAGTACATATATGTTCATTACATTCTAAATTATCTGATCTTCTTCAATGATATTTAGTGATTTTCGAAGCTTCATATTGCTTCTTCTTTTTTAATCCTTCTCAACAGTACATATATGTTCATTACATTCTAAATTATCTGATCTTCTTCAATGATATTTAGTGATTTTCGAAGCTTCATATTGCTTCTTCTTTTTTAATACTCCTCAACAGTACATATATGTTCATTACATTCTAAATTATCTGATCTTCTTCAATGATATTTAGTGATTTTCGAAGCTTCATATTGCTTCTTCTTTTTTAATACTCCTCAACAGTACATATATGTTCATTACATTCTAAATTATCTGATCTTCTTCAATGATATTTAGTGATTTTCGAAGCTTCATATTGCTTCTTCTTTTTTAATACTCCTCAACAGTACATATATGTTCATTACATTCTAAATTATCTGAACTTCTTCAATGATATTTAGTGATTTTCGAAGCTTCATATTGCTTCTTCTTTTTTAATACTCCTCAACAGTACATATATGTTCATTACATTCTAAATTATCTGATCTTCTTCAATGATATTTAGTGATTTTCGAAGCTTCATATTGCTTCTTCTTTTTTAATACTCCTCAACAGTACATATATGTTCATTACATTCTAAATTATCTGATCTTCTTCAATGATATTTAGTGATTTTCGAAGCTTCATATTGCTTCTTCTTTTTTAATACTCCTCAACAGTACATATATGTTCATTACATTCTAAATTATCTGATCTTCTTCAATGATATTTAGTGATTTTCGAAGCTTCATATTGCTTCTTCTTTTTTAATACTCCTCAACAGTACATATATGTTCATTACATTCTAAATTATCTGATCTTCTTCAATGATATTTAGTGATTTTCGAAGCTTCATATTGCTTCTTCTTTTTTAATACTCCTCAACAGTACATATATGTTCATTACATTCTAAATTATCTGAACTTCTTCAATGATATTTAGTGATTTTCGAAGCTTCATATTGCTTCTTCTTTTTTAATACTCCTCAACAGTACATATATGTTCATTACATTCTAAATTATCTGAACTTCTTCAATGATATTTAGTGATTTTCGAAGCTTCATATTGCTTCTTCTTTTTTAATACTCCTCAACAGTACATATATGTTCATTACATTCTAAATTATCTGATCTTCTTCAATGATATTTAGTGATTTTCGAAGCTTCATATTGCTTCTTCTTTTTTAATACTTTTCAACAGTACATATATGTTCATTACATTCTAAATTATCTGATCTTCTTCAATGATATTTAGTGATTTTCGAAGCTTCATATTGCTTCTTCTTTTTTAATACTCCTCAACAGTACATATATGTACATTACATTCTAAATTATCTGAACTTCTTCAATGATATTTAGTGATTTTCGAAGCTTCATATTGCTTCTTCTTTTTTAATACTCCTCAACAGTACATATATGTTCATTACATTCTAAATTATCTGAACTTCTTCAATGATATTTAGTGATTTTCGAAGCTTCATATTGCTTCTTCTTTTTTAATACTCCTCAACAGTACATATATGTTCATTACATTCTAAATTATCTGATCTTCTTCAATGATATTTAGTGATTTTCGAAGCTTCATATTGCTTCTTCTTTTTTAATAATCCTCAACAGTACATATATGTTCATTACATTCTAAATTATCTGATCTTCTTCAATGATATTTAGTGATTTTCGAAGCTTCATATTGCTTCTTCTTTTTTAATACTCCTCAACAGTACATATATGTTCATTACATTCTAAATTATCTGAACTTCTTCAATGATATTTAGTGATTTTCGAAGCTTCATATTGCTTCTTCTTTTTTAATACTCCTCAACAGTACATATATGTTCATTACATTCTAAATTATCTGATCTTCTTCAATGATATTTAGTGATTTTCGAAGCTTCATATTGCTTCTTCTTTTTTAATACTCCTCAACAGTACATATATGTTCATTACATTCTAAATTATCTGAACTTCTTCAATGATATTTAGTGATTTTCGAAACTTCATATTGCTTCTTCTTTTTTAATACTCCTCAACAGTACATATATGTTCATTACATTCTAAATTATCTGATCTTCTTCAATGATATTTAGTGATTTTCGAAGCTTCATATTGCTTCTTCTTTTTTAATACTCCTCAACAGTACATATATGTTCATTACATTCTAAATTATCTGATCTTCTTCAATGATATTTAGTGATTTTCGAAGCTTCATATTGCTTCTTCTTTTTTAATACACCTCAACAGTACATATATGTTCATTACATTCTAAATTATCTGATCTTCTTCAATGATATTTAGTGATTTTCGAAGCTTCATATTGCTTCTTCTTTTTTAATACTCCTCAACAGTACATATATGTTCATTACATTCTAAATTATCTGATCTTCTTCAATGATATTTAGTGATTTTCGAAGCTTCATATTGCTTCTTCTTTTTTAATACTCCTCAACAGTACATATATGTTCATTACATTCTAAATTATCTGAACTTCTTCAATGATATTTAGTGATTTTCAAAGCTTCATATTGCTTCTTCTTTTTTAATACTCCTCAACAGTACATATATGTTCATTACATTCTAAATTATCTGAACTTCTTCAATGATATTTAGTGATTTTCGAAGCTTCATATTGCTTCTTCTTTTTTAATACTCCTCAACAGTACATATATGTTCATTACATTCTAAATTATCTGATCTTCTTCAATGATATTTAGTGATTTTCGAAGCTTCATATTGCTTCTTCTTTTTTAATACTCCTCAACAGTACATATATGTTCATTACATTCTAAATTATCTGATCTTCTTCAATGATATTTAGTGATTTTCGAAGCTTCATATTGCTTCTAGCTTTTTAATACTCCTTAACAGTACATATATGTTCATTACATTCTAAATTATCTGATCTTCTTCAATGATATTTAGAGATTTTCGAAGCTTCATATTGCATCTTCTTTTTTAATACTCCTCAACAGTACATATATGTTCATTACATTCTAAATTATCTGATCTTCTTCAATGATATTTAGTGATTTTCGAAGCTTCATATTGCTTCTTCTATTTTAATACTCCTCAACAGTACATATATGTTCATTACATTCTAAATTATCTGATCTTCAATGATATTTAGTGATTTTCGAAGCTTCATATTGCTTCTAGCTTTTTAATACTCCTTAACAGTACATATATGTTCATTACATTCTAAATTATCTGATCTTCTTCAATGACATTTAGTGATTTTCGAAGCTTCATATTGCTTCTTCTTTTTTAATACTCCTCAACAGTACATATATGTTCATTACATTCTAAATTATCTGATCTTCTTCAATGTTATTTAGTGATTTTCGAAGCTTCATATTGCTTCTTCTTTTTTAATCCTTCTCAACAGTACATATATGTTCATTACATTCTAAATTATCTGATCTTCTTCAATGTTATTTAGTGATTTTCGAATCTTCATATTGCTTCTTCTTTTTTAATCCTTCTCAACAGTACATATATGTTCATTACATTCTAAATTATCTGATCTTCTTCAATGTTATTTAGTGATTTTCGAAGCTTCATATTGCTACTTCTTTTTTAATCCTTCTCAACAGTACATATATGTTCATTACATTCTAAATTATCTGATCTTCTTCAATGATATTTAGTGATTTTCGAAGCTTCATATTGCTTCTTCTTTTTTAATACTCCTCAACAGTACATATATGTTCATTACATTCTAAATTATCTGATCTTCTTCAATGATATTTAGTGATTTTCGAAGCTTCATATTGCTTCTTCTTTTTTAATCCTTCTCAACAGTACATATATGCTCATTACATTCTAAATTATCTGATCTTCTTCAATGTTATTTAGTGATTTTCGAAGCTTCATATTGCTTCTTTTTTTTAATCCTTCTCAACAGTACATATATGTTCATTACATTCTAAATTATCTGATCTTCTTCAATGTTATTTAGTGATTTTCGAAGCTTCATATTGCTTCTTCTTTTTTAATCCTTCTCAACAGTACATATATGTTCATTACATTCTAAATTATCTGATCTTCTTCAATGATATTTAGTGATTTTCGAAGCTTCATATTGCTTCTTCTTTTTTAATCCTTCTCAACAGTACATATATGTTCATTACATTCTAAATTATCTGATCTTCTTCAATGTTATTTAGTGATTTTCGAAGCTTCATATTGCTTCTTCTTTTTTAATCCTTCTCAACAGTACATATATGTTCATTACATTCTAAATTATCTGATCATCTTCAATGATATTTAGTGATTTTCGAAGCTTCATATTGCTTCTTCTTTTTTAATCCTTCTCAACAGTACATATATGTTCATTACATTCTAAATTATCTGATCTTCTTCAATGATATTTAGTGATTTTCGAAGCTTCATATTGCTTCTTCTTTTTTAATCCTTCTCAACAGTACATATATGTTCATTACATTCTAAATTATCTGATCTTCTTCAATGTTATTTAGTGATTTTCGAAGCTTCATATTGCTTCTTCTTTTTTAATCCTTCTCAACAGTACATATATGTTCATTACATTCTAAATTATCTGATCTTCTTCAATGATATTTAGTGATTTTCGAAGCTTCATATTGCTTCTTCTTTTTTAATCCTTCTCAACAGTACATATATGTTCATTACATTCTAAATTATCTGATCTTCTTCAATGATATTTAGTGATTTTCGAAGCTTCATATTGCTTCTTCTTTTTTAATCCTTCTCAACAGTACATATATGTTCATTACATTCTAAATTATCTGATCTTCTTCAATGTTATTTAGTGATTTTCGAAGCTTCATATTGCTTCTTCTTTTTTAATCCTTCTCAACAGTACATATATGTTCATTACATTCTAAATTATCTGATCTTCTTCAATGATATTTAGTGATTTTCGAAGCTTCATATTGCTTCTTCTTTTTTAATCCTTCTCAACAGTACATATATGTTCATTACATTCTAAATTATCTGATCTTCTTCAATGATATTTAGTGATTTTCGAAGCTTCATATTGCTTCTTCTTTTTTAATCCTTCTCAACAGTACATATATGTTCATTACATTCTAAATTATCTGATCTTCTTCAATGATATTTAGTGATTTTCGAAGCTTCATATTGCTTCTTCTTTTTTAATACTCCTCAACAGTACATATATGTTCATTACATTCTAAATTATCTGATCTTCTTCAATGTTATTTAGTGATTTTCGAAGCTTCATATTGCTTCTTCTTTTTTAATCCTTCTCAACAGTACATATATGTTCATTACATTCTAAATTATCTGATCTTCTTCAATGATATTTAGTGATTTTCGAAGCTTCATATTGCTTCTTCTTTTTTAATACTCCTCAACAGTACATATATGTTCATTACATTCTAAATTATCTGATCTTCTTCAATGATATTTAGTGATTTTCGAAGCTTCATATTGCTTCTTCTTTTTTAATCCTTCTCAACAGTACATATATGTTCATTACATTCTAAATTATCTGATCTTCTTCAATGTTATTTAGTGATTTTCGAAGCTTCATATTGCTTCTTCTTTTTTAATCCTTCTCAACAGTACATATATGTTCATTACATTCTAAATTATCTGATCTTCTTCAATGTTATTTAGTGATTTTCGAAGCTTCATATTGCTTCTTCTTTTTTAATCCTTCTCAACAGTACATATATGTTCATTACATTCTAAATTATCTGATCTTCTTCAATGATATTTAGTGATTTTCGAAGCTTCATATTGCTTCTTCTTTTTTAATACTCCTCAACAGTACATATATGTTCATTACATTCTAAATTATCTGATCTTCTTCAATGTTATTTAGTGATTTTCGAAGCTTCATATTGCTTCTTCTTTTTTAATCCTTCTCAACAGTACATATATGTTCATTACATTCTAAATTATCTGATCTTCTTCAATGATATTTAGTGATTTTCGAAGCTTCATATTGCTTCTTCTTTTTTAATACTCCTCAACAGTATATATATGTTCATTACATTCTAAATTATCTGATCTTCTTCAATGATATTTAGTGATTTTCGAAGCTTCATATTGCTTCTTCTTTTTTAATCCTTCTCAACAGTACATATATGTTCATTACATTCTAAATTATCTGATCTTCTTCAATGTTATTTAGTGATTTTCGAAGCTTCATATTGCTTCTTCTTTTTTAATCCTTCTCAACAGTACATATATGTTCCTTACATTCTAAATTATCTGATCTTCTTCAATGTTATTTAGTGATTTTCGAAGCTTCATATTGCTTCTTCTTTTTTAATCCTTCTCAACAGTACATATATGTTCATTACATTCTAAATTATCTGATCTTCTTCAATGATATTTAGTGATTTTCGAAGCTTCATATTGCTTCTTCTTTTTTAATACTCCTCAACAGTACATATATGTTCATTACATTCTAAATTATCTGATCTTCTTCAATGTTATTTAGTGATTTTCGAAGCTTCATATTGCTTCTTCTTTTTTAATCCTTCTCAACAGTACATATATGTTCATTACATTCTAAATTATCTGATCTTCTTCAATGTTATTTAGTGATTTTCGAAGCTTCATATTGCTTATTCTTTTTTAATCCTTCTCAACAGTACATATATGTTCATTACATTCTAAATTATCTGATCTTCTTCAATGATATTTAGTGATTTTCGAAGCTTCATATTGCTTCTTCTTTTTTAATCCTTCTCAACAGTACATATATGTTCATTACATTCTAAATTATCTGATCTTCTTCAATGTTATTTAGTGATTTTCGAAGCTACATATTGCTTCTTCTTTTTTAATCCTTCTCAACAGTACATATATGTTCATTACATTCTAAATTATCTGATCTTCTTCAATGATATTTAGTGATTTTCGAAGCTTCATATTGCTTCTTCTTTTTTAATACTCCTCAACAGTACATATATGTTCATTACATTCTAAATTATCTGATCTTCTTCAATGTTATTTAGTGATTTTCGAAGCTTCATATTGCTTCTTCTTTTTTAATCCTTCTCAACAGTACATATATGTTCATTACATTCTAAATTATCTGATCTTCTTCAATGATATTTAGTGATTTTCGAAGCTTCATATTGCTTCTTCTTTTTTAATACTCCTCAACAGTACATATATGTTCATTACATTCTAAATTATCTGATCTTCTTCAATGATATTTAGTGATTTTCGAAGCTTCATATTGCTTCTTCTTTTTTAATACTCCTCAACAGTACATATATGTTCATTACATTCTAAATTATCTGATCTTCTTCAATGATATTTAGTGATTTTCGAAGCTTCATATTGCTTCTTCTTTTTTAATCCTTCTCAACAGTACATATATGTTCCTTACATTCTAAATTATCTGATCTTCTTCAATGTTATTTAGTGATTTTCGAAGCTTCATATTGCTTCTTCTTTTTTAATCCTTCTCAACAGTACATATATGTTCATTACATTCTAAATTATCTGATCTTCTTCAATGATATTTAGTGATTTTCGAAGCTTCATATTGCTTCTTCTTTTTTAATACTCCTCAACAGTACATATATGTTCATTACATTCTAAATTATCTGATCTTCTTCAATGTTATTTAGTGATTTTCGAAGCTTCATATTGCTTCTTCTTTTTTAATCCTTCTCAACAGTACATATATGTTCATTACATTCTAAATTATCTGATCTTCTTCAATGTTATTTAGTGATTTTCGAAGCTTCATATTGCTTATTCTTTTTTAATCCTTCTCAACAGTACATATATGTTCATTACATTCTAAATTATCTGATCTTCTTCAATGATATTTAGTGATTTTCGAAGCTTCATATTGCTTCTTCTTTTTTAATCCTTCTCAACAGTACATATATGTTCATTACATTCTAAATTATCTGATCTTCTTCAATGTTATTTAGTGATTTTCGAAGCTTCATATTGCTTCTTCTTTTTTAATCCTTCTCAACAGTACATATATGTTCATTACATTCTAAATTATCTGATCTTCTTCAATGATATTTAGTGATTTTCGAAGCTTCATATTGCTTCTTCTTTTTTAATACTCCTCAACAGTACATATATGTTCATTACATTCTAAATTATCTGATCTTCTTCAATGTTATTTAGTGATTTTCGAAGCTTCATATTGCTTCTTCTTTTTTAATCCTTCTCAACAGTACATATATGTTCATTACATTCTAAATTATCTGATCTTCTTCAATGATATTTAGTGATTTTCGAAGCTTCATATTGCTTCTTCTTTTTTAATACTCCTCAACAGTACATATATGTTCATTACATTCTAAATTATCTGATCTTCTTCAATGATATTTAGTGATTTTCGAAGCTTCATATTGCTTCTTCTTTTTTAATCCTTCTCAACAGTACATATATGTTCATTACATTCTAAATTATCTGATCTTCTTCAATGTTATTTAGTGATTTTCGAAGCTTCATATTGCTTCTTCTTTTTTAATCCTTCTCAACAGTACATATATGTTCATTACATTCTAAATTATCTGATCTTCTTCAATGTTATTTAGTGATTTTCGAAGCTTCATATTGCTTCTTCTTTTTTAATCCTTCTCAACAGTACATATATGTTCATTACATTCTAAATTATCTGATCTTCTTCAATGATATTTAGTGATTTTCGAAGCTTCATATTGCTTCTTCTTTTTTAATACTCCTCAACAGTACATATATGTTCATTACATTCTAAATTATCTGATCTTCCTCAATGATATTTAGTGATTTTCGAAGCTTCATATTGCTTCTTCTTTTTTAATCCTTCTCAACAGTACATATATGTTCCTTACATTCTAAATTATCTGATCTTCTTCAATGTTATTTAGTGATTTTCGAAGCTTCATATTGCTTCTTCTTTTTTAATCCTTCTCAACAGTACATATATGTTCATTACATTCTAAATTATCTGATCTTCTTCAATGATATTTAGTGATTTTCGAAGCTTCATATTGCTTCTTCTTTTTTAATACTCCTCAACAGTACATATATGTTCATTACATTCTAAATTATCTGATCTTCTTCAATGTTATTTAGTGATTTTCGAAGCTTCATATTGCTTCTTCTTTTTTAATCCTTCTCAACAGTACATATATGTTCATTACATTCTAAATTATCTGATCTTCTTCAATGTTATTTAGTGATTTTCGAAGCTTCATATTGCTTATTCTTTTTTAATCCTTCTCAACAGTACATATATGTTCATTACATTCTAAATTATCTGATCTTCTTCAATGATATTTAGTGATTTTCGAAGCTTCATATTGCTTCTTCTTTTTTAATACTCCTCAACAGTACATATATGTTCATTACATTCTAAATTATCTGATCTTCTTCAATGATATTTAGTGATTTTCGAAGCTTCATATTGCTTCTTCTTTTTTAATCCTTCTCAACAGTACATATATGTTCATTACATTCTAAATTATCTGATCTTCTTCAATGTTATTTAGTGATTTTCGAAGCTTCATATTGCTTCTTCTTTTTTAATCCTTCTCAACAGTACATATATGTTCATTACATTCTAAATTATCTGATCTTCTTCAATGATATTTAGTGATTTTCGAAGCTTCATATTGCTTCTTCTTTTTTAATACTCCTCAACAGTACATATATGTTCATTACATTCTAAATTATCTGATCTTCTTCAATGTTATTTAGTGATTTTCGAAGCTTCATATTGCTTCTTCTTTTTTAATCCTTCTCAACAGTACATATATGTTCATTACATTCTAAATTATCTGATCTTCTTCAATGATATTTAGTGATTTTCGAAGCTTCATATTGCTTCTTCTTTTTTAATACTCCTCAACAGTACATATATGTTCATTACATTCTAAATTATCTGATCTTCTTCAATGATATTTAGTGATTTTCGAAGCTTCATATTGCTTCTTCTTTTTTAATACTCCTCAACAGTACATATATGTTCATTACATTCTAAATTATCTGATCTTCTTCAATGTTATTTAGTGATTTTCGAAGCTTCATATTGCTTCTTCTTTTTTAATCCTTCTCAACAGTACATATATGTTCATTACATTCTAAATTATCTGATCTTCTTCAATGATATTTAGAGATTTTCGAAGCTTCATATTGCTTCTTCTTTTTTAATACTCCTCAACAGTACATATATGTTCATTACATTCTAAATTATCTGATCTTCTTCAATGATATTTAGTGATTTTCGAAGCTTCATATTGCTTCTTCTTTTTTAATACTCCTCAACAGTACATATATGTTCATTACATTCTAAATTATCTGATCTTCTTCAATGTTATTTAGTGATTTTCGAAGCTTCATATTGCTTCTTCTTTTTTAATCCTTCTCAACAGTACATATATGTTCATTACATTCTAAATTATCTGATCTTCTCCAATGATATTTAGTGATTTTCGAAGCTTCATATTGCTTCTTCTTTTTTAATACTCCTCAACAATACATATATGTTCATTACATTCTAAATTATCTGATCTTCTTCAATGATATTTAGTGATTTTCGAAGCTTCATATTGCTTCTTCTTTTTTAATCCTTCTCAACAGTACATATATGTTCATTACATTCTAAATTATCTGATCTTCTTCAATGATATTTAGTGATTTTCGAAGCTTCATATTGCTTCTAGCTTTTTAATACTCCTTAACAGTACATATATGTTCATTACATTCTAAATTATCTGATCTTCTTCAATGACATTTAGTGATTTTCGAAGCTTCATATTGCTTCTTCTTTTTTAATACTCCTCAACAGTACATATATGTTCATTACATTCTAAATTATCTGATCTTCTTCAATGATATTTAGTGATTTTCGAAGCTTCATATTGCTTCTTCTTTTTTAATACTCCTCAACAGTACATATATGTTCATTACATTCTAAATTATCTGAACTTCTTCAATGATATTTAGTGATTTTCGAAGCTTCATATTGCTTCTTCTTTTTTAATACTCCTCAACAGTACATATATGTTCATTACATTCTAAATTATCTGATCTTCTTCAATGTTATTTAGTGGTTTTCGAAGCTTCATATTGCTTCTTCTTTTTTAATACTCCTCAACAGTACATATATGTTCATTACATTCTAAATTATCTGATCTTCTTCAATGTTATTTAGTGATTTTCGAAGCTTCATATTGCTTCTTCTGTTTTAATACTCCTCAACAGTACATATATGTTCATTACATTCTAAATTATCTGATATTCTTCAATGATATTTAGTGGTTTTCGAAGCTTCATATTGCTTCTTCTTTTTTAATACTCCTCAACAGTACATATATGTTCATTACATTCTAAATTATCTGATCTTCTTCAATGTTATTTAGTGATTTTCGAAGCTTCATATTGCTTGTTCTGTTTTAATACTCCTCAACAGTACATATATGTTCATTACATTCTAAATTATCTGATCTTCTTCAATGTTATTTAGTGATTTTCGAATCTTCATATTGCTTCTTCTTTTTTAATCCTTCTCAACAGTACATATATGTTCATTACATTCTAAATTATCTGATCTTCTTCAATGATATTTAGTGATTTTCGAAGCTTCATATTGCTTCTAGCTTTTTAATACTCCTTAACAGTACATATATGTTCATTACATTCTAAATTATCTGATCTTCTTCAATGACATTTAGTGATTTTCGAAGCTTCATATTGCTTCTTCTTTTTTAATACTCCTAAACAGTACATATATGTTCATTACATTATAAATTATCTGATCTTCAATGATATTTAGTGATTTTCGAAGCTTCATATTGCTTCTTCTTTTTTAATACTCCTCAACAGTACATATATGTTCATTACATTCTAAATTATCTGATCTTCTTCAATGATATTTAGTGATTTTCGAAGCTTCATATTGCTTCTTCTTTTTTAATCCTTCTCAACAGTACATATATGTTCATTACATTCTAAATTATCTGATCTTCTTCAATGTTATTTAGTGATTTTCGAAGCTTCATATTGCTTGTAGCTTTTTAATACTCCTTAACAGTACATATATGTTCATTACATTCTAAATTATCTGATCTTCTTCAATGATATTTAGTGATTTTCGAAGCTTCATATTGCTTCTAGCTTTTTAATACTCCTTAACAGTACATATATGTTCATTACATTCTAAATTATCTGATCTTCTTCAATGACATTTAGTGATTTTCGAAGCTTCATATTGCTTCTTCTTTTTTAATACTCCTAAACAGTACATATATGTTCATTACATTCTAAATTATCTGATCTTCAATGATATTTAGTGATTTTCGAAGCTTCATATTGCTTCTTCTTTTTTAATACTCCTCAACAGTACATATATGTTCATTACATTCTAAATTATCTGATCTTCTTGAATGATATTTAGTGATTTTCGAAGCTTCATATTGCTTCTAGCTTTTTAATACTCCTTAACAGTACATATATGTTCATTACATTCTAAATTATCTGATCTTCTTCAATGACATTTAGTGATTTTCGAAGCTTCATATTGCTTCTTCTTTTTTAATACTCCTAAACAGTACATATATGTTCATTACATTCTAAATTATCTGATCTTCAATGATATTTAGTGATTTTCGAAGCTTCATATTGCTTCTTCTTTTTTAATACTCCTCAACAGTACATATATGTTCATTACATTCTAAATTATCTGATCTTCTTCAATGATATTTAGTGATTTTCGAAGCTTCATATTGCTTCTTCTTTTTTAATCCTTCTCAACAGTACATATATGTTCATTACATTCTAAATTATCTGATCTTCTTCAATGTTATTTAGTGATTTTCGAAGCTTCATATTGCTTCTTCTTTTTTAATCCTTCTCAACAGTACATATATGTTCATTACATTCTAAATTATCTGATCTTCTTCAATGTTATTTAGTGATTTTCGAAGCTTCATATTGCTTCTTCTGTTTTAATACTCCTCAACAGTACATATATGTTCATTACATTCTAAATTATCTGATCTTCTTCAATGTTATTTAGTGATTTTCGAATCTTCATATTGCTTCTTCTTTTTTAATACTCCTCAACAGTACATATATGTTCATTACATTGTAAATTATCTGATCTTCTTCAATGATATTTAGTGATTTTCGAAGCTTCATATTGCTTCTTCTATTTTAATACTCCTCAACAGTACATATATGTTCATTACATTCTAAATTATCTGATCTTCTTCAGTGATATTTAGTGATTTTCGAATCTTCATATTGCTTCTTCTTTTTTAATACTCCTCAAAAGTACATATATGTTCATTACATTCTAAATTATCTGATCTTCAATGATATTTAGTGATTTTCGAAGCTTCATATTGCTTCTTCTTTTTTAATCCTTCTCAACAGTACATATATGTTCATTACATTCTAAATTATCTGATCTTCTTCAATGATATTTAGTGATTTTCGAAGCTTCATATTGCTTCTTCTTTTTTAATCCTTCTCAACAGTACATATATGTTCATTACATTCTAAATTATCTGATCTTCTTCAATGATATTTAGTGATTTTCGAAGCTTCATATTGCTTCTTCTTTTTTAATACTCCTTAACAGTACATATATGTTCATTACATTCTAAATTATCTGATCTTCTTCAATGTTATTTAGTGATTTTCGAAGCTTCATATTGCTTCTTCTTTTTTAATACTCCTCAACAGTACATATATGTTCATTACATTCTAAATTATCTGATCTTCTTCAATGATATTTAGTGATTTTCGAAGCTCCATATTGCTTCTTCTTTTTTAATACTCCTCAACAGTACATATATGTTCATTACATTCTAAATTATCTGATCTTCTTCAATGATATTTAGTGATTTTCGAAGCTTCATATTGCTTCTAGCTTTTTAATGCTCCTTAACAGTACATATATGTTCATTACATTCTAAATTATCTGATCTTCTTCAATGACATTTAGTGATTTTCGAAGCTTCATATTGCTTCTTCTTTTTTAATACTCCTAAACAGTACATATATGTTCATTACATTCTAAATTATCTGATCTTCTTCAATGATATTTAGTGATTTTCGAAGCTCCATATTGCTTCTTCTTTTTTAATACTCCTCAACAGTACATATATGTTCATTACATTCTAAATTATCTGAACTTCTTCAATGATATTTAGTGATTTTCGAAGCTTCATATTGCTCCTTCTTTTTTAATACTCCCCAACAGTACATATATGTTCATTACATTCTAAATTATCTGATCTTCTTCAATGATATTTAGTGATTTTCGAAGCTTCATATTGCTTCTTCTTTTTTAATACTCCTCAACAGTACATATATGTTCATTACATTCTAAATTATCTGAACTTCTTCAATGACATTTAGTGATTTTCGAAGCTTCATATTGCTTCTTCTTTTTTAATACTCCTCAACAGTACATATATGTTCATTACATTCTAAATTATCTGAACTTCTTCAATGACATTTAGTGATTTTCGAAGCTTCATATTGCTTCTTCTTTTTTAATACTCCTAAACAGTACATATATGTTCATTACATTCTAAATTATCTGATCTTCTTCAATGATATTTAGTGATTTTCGAAGCTTCATATTGCTTCTAGCTTTTTAATGCTCCTTAACAGTACATATATGTTCATTACATTCTAAATTATCTGATCTTCTTCAATGATATTTAGTGATTTTCGAAGCTTCATATTGCTTCTTCTTTTTTAATACTCCTCAACAGTACATATATGTTCATTACATTCTAAATTATCTGATCTTCTTCAATGACATTTAGTGATTTTCGAAGCTTCATATTGCTTCTTCTATTTTAATACTCCTAAACAGTACATATATGTTCATTACATTCTAAATTATCTGATCTTCAATGATATTTAGTGATTTTCGAAGCTTCATATTGCTTCTTCTTTTTTAATACTCCTCAACAGTACATATATGTTCATTACATTCTAAATTATCTGATCTTCTTCAATGTTATTTAGTGATTTTCGAAGCTTCATATTGCTTCTTCTTTTTTAATCCTTCTCAACAGTACATATATGTTCATTACATTCTAAATTATCTGATGTTCTTCAATGATATTTAGTGATTTTCGAAGCTTCATATTGCTTCTTCTTTTTTAATACTCCTCAACAGTACATATATGTTCATTACATTCTAAATTATCTGATCTTCTTCAATGATATTTAGTGATTTTCGAAGCTTCATATTGCTTCTTCTATTTTAATACTCCTCAACAGTACATATATGTTCATTACATTCTAAATTACCTGATCTTCTTCAATGATATTTAGTGATTTTCGAATCTTCATATTGCTTCTTCTTTTTTAATCCTTCTCAACAGTACATATATGTTCATTACATTCTAAATTATCTGATCTTCTTCAATGTTATTTAGTGATTTTCGAATCTTCATATTGCTTCTTCTTTTTTAATACTCCTCAACAGTACATATATGTTCATTACATTCTAAATTATCTGATCTTCTTCAATGTTATTTAGTGATTTTCGAATCTTCATATTGCTTCTTCTTTTTTAATACTCCTCAACAGTACATATATGTTCATTACATTCTAAATTATCTGATCTTCTTCAATGTTATTTAGTGATTTTCGAATCTTCATATTGCTTCTTCTTTTTTAATACTCCTCAACAGTACATATATGTTCATTACATTCTAAATTATCTGATCTTCTTCAATGTTATTTAGTGATTTTCGAAGCTTCATATTGCTTCTTCTTTTTTAATCCTTCTCAACAGTACATATATGTTCATTACATTCTAAATTATCTGATCTTCTTCAATGTTATTTAGTGATTTTCGAATCTTCATATTGCTTCTTCTTTTTTAATACTCCTCAACAGTACATATATGTTCATTACATTCTAAATTATCTGATCTTCTTCAATGTTATTTAGTGATTTTCGAATCTTCATATTGCTTCTTCTTTTTTAATACTCCTCAACAGTACATATATGTTCATTACATTCTAAATTATCTGATCTTCTTCAATGTTATTTAGTGATTTTCGAATCTTCATATTGCTTCTTCTTTTTTAATACTCCTCAACAGTACATATATGTTCATTACATTCTAAATTATCTGATCTTCTTCAATGATATTTAGTGATTTTCGAAGCTTCATATAGCTTCTACCTTTTTAATACTCCTCAACAGTACATATATGTTCATTACATTCTAAATTATCTGATCTTCTTCAATGATATTTAGTGATTTTCGAAGCTTCATATTGCTTCTTCTTTTTTAATACTCCTCAACAGTACATATATGTTCATTACATTCTAAATTATCTGATCTTCTTCAATGTTATTTAGTGATTTTCGAATCTTCATATTGCTTCTTCTTTTTTAATACTCCTCAACAGTACATATATGTTCATTACATTCTAAATTATCTAATCTTCTTCAATGATATTTAGTGATTTTCGAAGCTTCATATAGCTTCTACCTTTTTAATACTCCTCAACAGTACATATATGTTCATTACATTCTAAATTATCTGATCTTCTTCAATGATATTTAGTGATTTTCGAAGCTTCATATTGCTTCTTCTTTTTTAATACTCCTCAACAGTACATATATGTTCATTACATTCTAAATTATCTGATCTTCTTCAATGATATTTAGTGATTTTCGAAGCTTCATATTGCTTCTTCTTTTTTAATACTCCTCAACAGTACATATATGTTCATTACATTCTAAATTATCTGATCTTCTTCAATGATATTTAGTGATTTTCGAAGCTTCATATTGCTTCTTCTTTTTTAATACTCCTCAACAGTACATATATGTTCATTACATTCTAAATTATCTGATCTTCTTCAATGATATTTAGTGATTTTCGAAGCTTCATATTGCTTCTTCTTTTTTAATACTCCTCAACAGTACATATATGTTCATTACATTCTAAATTATCTGATCTTCTTCAATGTTATTTAGTGATTTTCGAATCTTCATATTGCTTCTTCTTTTTTAATACTCCTCAACAGTACATATATGTTCATTACATTCTAAATTATCTAATCTTCTTCAATGATATTTAGTGATTTTCGAAGCTTCATATAGCTTCTACCTTTTTAATACTCCTCAACAGTACATATATGTTCATTACATTCTAAATTATCTGATCTTCTTCAATGATATTTAGTGATTTTCGAAGCTTCATATTGCTTCTTCTTTTTTAATACTCCTCAACAGTACATATATGTTCATTACATTCTAAATTATCTGATCTTCTTCAATGATATTTAGTGATTTTCGAAGCTTCATATTGCTTCTTCTTTTTTAATACTCCTCAACAGTACATATATGTTCATTACATTCTAAATTATCTGATTTTCTTCAATGATATTTAGTGATTTTCGAAGCTTCATATTGCTTCTTCTTTTTTAATACTCCTCAACAGTACATATATGTTCATTACATTCTAAATTATCTGAACTACTTCAATGACATTTAGTGATTTTCGAAGCTTCATATTGCTTCTTCTTTTTTAATACTCCTCAACAGTACATATATGTTCATTACATTCTAAATTATCTGATCTTCTTCAATGATATTTAGTGATTTTCGAAGCGTCATATTGCTTCTTCTTTTTTAATACTCGTCAACAGTACATATATGTTCATTACATTCTAAATTATCTGATCTGCTTCAATGATATTTAGTGATTTTCGAAGCTTCATATTGCTTCTTTTTTTAATACTCCTCAACAGTACATATATGTTCATTACATTCTAAATTATCTGATCTTCTTCAATGATATTTAGTGATTTTCGAAGCTTCATATTGCTTCTACCTTTTTAATACTCCTCAACAGTACATATATGTTCATTACATTCTAAATTATCTGATATTCTTCAATGTTATTTAGTGATTTTCGAAGCTTCATATTGCTTCTTCTTTTTTAATCCTTCTCAACAGTACATATATGTTCATTATATTCTAAATTATCTGATCTTCAATGATATTTAGTGATTTTCGAAGCTTCATATTGCTTCTTCTTTTTTAATACTCCTCAACAGTACATATATGTTCATTACATTCTAAATTATCTGATCTTCTTCAATGTTATTTAGTGATTTTCGAATCTTCATATTGCTTCTTCTTTTTTAATACTCCTCAACAGTACATATATGTTCATTACATTCTAAATTATCTAATCTTCTTCAATGATATTTAGTGATTTTCGAAGCTTCATATAGCTTCTACCTTTTTAATACTCCTCAACAGTACATATATGTTCATTACATTCTAAATTATCTGATCTTCTTCAATGATATTTAGTGATTTTCGAAGCTTCATATTGCTTCTTCTTTTTTAATACTCCTCAACAGTACATATATGTTCATTACATTCTAAATTATCTGATCTTCTTCAATGATATTTAGTGATTTTCGAAGCTTCATATTGCTTCTTCTTTTTTAATACTCCTCAACAGTACATATATGTTCATTACATTCTAAATTATCTGATCTTCTTCAATGATATTTAGTGATTTTCGAAGCTTCATATTGCTTCTTCTTTTTTAATACTCCTCAACAGTACATATATGTTCATTACATTCTAAATTATCTGATCTTCTTCAATGATATTTAGTGATTTTCGAAGCTTCATATTGCTTCTTCTTTTTTAATACTCCTCAACAGTACATATATGTTCATTACATTCTAAATTATCTGATCTTCTTCAATGTTATTTAGTGATTTTCGAATCTTCATATTGCTTCTTCTTTTTTAATACTCCTCAACAGTACATATATGTTCATTACATTCTAAATTATCTAATCTTCTTCAATGATATTTAGTGATTTTCGAAGCTTCATATAGCTTCTACCTTTTTAATACTCCTCAACAGTACATATATGTTCATTACATTCTAAATTATCTGATCTTCTTCAATGATATTTAGTGATTTTCGAAGCTTCATATTGCTTCTTCTTTTTTAATACTCCTCAACAGTACATATATGTTCATTACATTCTAAATTATCTGATCTTCTTCAATGATATTTAGTGATTTTCGAAGCTTCATATTGCTTCTTCTTTTTTAATACTCCTCAACAGTACATATATGTTCATTACATTCTAAATTATCTGATTTTCTTCAATGATATTTAGTGATTTTCGAAGCTTCATATTGCTTCTTCTTTTTTAATACTCCTCAACAGTACATATATGTTCATTACATTCTAAATTATCTGAACTACTTCAATGACATTTAGTGATTTTCGAAGCTTCATATTGCTTCTTCTTTTTTAATACTCCTCAACAGTACATATATGTTCATTACATTCTAAATTATCTGATCTTCTTCAATGATATTTAGTGATTTTCGAAGCGTCATATTGCTTCTTCTTTTTTAATACTCCTCAACAGTACATATATGTTCATTACATTCTAAATTATCTGATCTGCTTCAATGATATTTAGTGATTTTCGAAGCTTCATATTGCTTCTTTTTTTAATACTCCTCAACAGTACATATATGTTCATTACATTCTAAATTATCTGATCTTCTTCAATGATATTTAGTGATTTTCGAAGCTTCATATTGCTTCTACCTTTTTAATACTCCTCAACAGTACATATATGTTCATTACATTCTAAATTATCTGATATTCTTCAATGTTATTTAGTGATTTTCGAAGCTTCATATTGCTTCTTCTTTTTTAATACTCCTCAACAGTATATATATATGTTCATTACATTCTAAATTATCTGATCTTCTTCAATGATATTTAGTGATTTTCGAAGCTTCATATTGCTTCTTCTTTTTTTATACTCCTCAACAGTACATATACGTTCATTACATTCTAAATTATCTGATCTTCAATGATATTTAGTGATTTTCGAAGCTTCCTATTGCTTCTTCTTTTTTAATACTCCTCAACAGTACATATATGTTCATTACATTCTAAATTATCTGATCTTCTTCAATGATATTTAGTGATTTTCGTAGCTTCATATTGCTTCTTTTTTAATACTCCACAACAGTACATATATGTTCATTACATTCTAAATTATCTGATCTTCTTCAATGATATTTAGTGATTTTCGAAGCTTCATATTGCTTCTTCTTTTTTAATACTCCTCAACAGTACATATATGTTCATTACATTCTAAATTATCTGATCTTCTTCAATGATATTTAGTGATTTTCGAAGCTTCATATTGCTTCTTCTTTTTCAATCCTTCTCAACAGTACATATATGTTCATTACATTCTAAATTATCTGATCTTCTTCAATGATATTTAGTGATTTTCGAAGCTTCATATTGCTTCTTCTTTTTTAATACTCCTCAACAGTACATATATGTTCATTACATTCTAAATTATCTGATCTTCTTCAATGATATTTAGTGATTTTCGAAGCTTCATATTGCTTCTTCTTTTTTAATACTCCTCAACAGTACATATATGTTCATTACATTCTAAATTATCTGATCTTCTTCAATGATATTTAGTGATTTTCGAAGCTTCATATTGCTTCTTCTTTTTTAATACTCCTCAACAGTACATATATGTTCATTACATTCTAAATTATCTGATCTTCTTCAATGATATTTAGTGATTTTCGAAGCTTCATATTGCTTCTTCTTTTTTAATACTCCTCAACAGTACATATATGTTCATTACATTCTAAATTATCTGATCTTCTTCAATGTTATTTAGTGATTTTCGAATCTTCATATTGCTTCTTCTTTTTTAATACTCCTCAACAGTACATATATGTTCATTACATTCTAAATTATCTAATCTTCTTCAATGATATTTAGTGATTTTCGAAGCTTCATATAGCTTCTACCTTTTTAATACTCCTCAACAGTACATATATGTTCATTACATTCTAAATTATCTGATCTTCTTCAATGATATTTAGTGATTTTCGAAGCTTCATATTGCTTCTTCTTTTTTAATACTCCTCAACAGTACATATATGTTCATTACATTCTAAATTATCTGATCTTCTTCAATGATATTTAGTGATTTTCGAAGCTTCATATTGCTTCTTCTTTTTTAATACTCCTCAACCGTACATATATGTTCATTACATTCTAAATTATCTGAACTTCTTCAATGACATTTAGTGATTTTCGAAGCTTCATATTGCTTCTTCTTTTTTAATACTCCTCAACAGTACATATATGTTCATTACATTCTAAATTATCTGATCTTCTTCAATGATATTTAGTGATTTTCGAAGCTTCATATTGCTTCTTCTTTTTTAATACTCCTCAACAGTACATATATGTTCATTACATTCTAAATTATCTGATTTTCTTCAATGATATTTAGTGATTTTCGAAGCTTCATATTGCTTCTTCTTTTTTAATACTCCTCAACAGTACATATATGTTCATTACATTCTAAATTATCTGAACTACTTCAATGACATTTAGTGATTTTCGAAGCTTCATATTGCTTCTTCTTTTTTAATACTCCTCAACAGTACATATATGTTCATTACATTCTAAATTATCTGATCTTCTTCAATGATATTTAGTGATTTTCGAAGCGTCATATTGCTTCTTCTTTTTTAATACTCGTCAACAGTACATATATGTTCATTACATTCTAAATTATCTGATCTGCTTCAATGATATTTAGTGATTTTCGAAGCTTCATATTGCTTCTTTTTTTAATACTCCTCAACAGTACATATATGTTCATTACATTCTAAATTATCTGATCTTCTTCAATGATATTTAGTGATTTTCGAAGCTTCATATTGCTTCTACCTTTTTAATACTCCTCAACAGTACATATATGTTCATTACATTCTAAATTATCTGATATTCTTCAATGTTATTTAGTGATTTTCGAAGCTTCATATTGCTTCTTCTTTTTTAATACTCCTCAACAGTATATATATATGTTCATTACATTCTAAATTATCTGATCTTCTTCAATGATATTTAGTGATTTTCGAAGCTTCATATTGCTTCTTCTTTTTTTATACTCCTCAACAGTACATATACGTTCATTACATTCTAAATTATCTGATCTTCAATGATATTTAGTGATTTTCGAAGCTTCCTATTGCTTCTTCTTTTTTAATACTCCTCAACAGTACATATATGTTCATTACATTCTAAATTATCTGATCTTCTTCAATGATATTTAGTGATTTTCGTAGCTTCATATTGCTTCTTTTTTAATACTCCACAACAGTACATATATGTTCATTACATTCTAAATTTTCTGATCTTCTTCAATGATATTTAGTGATTTTCGAAGCTTCATATTGCTTCTTCTTTTTTAATACTCCTCAACAGTACATATATGTTCATTACATTCTAAATTATCTGATCTTCTTCAATGATATTTAGTGATTTTCGAAGCTTCATATTGCTTCTTCTTTTTCAATCCTTCTCAACAGTACATATATGTTCATTACATTCTAAATTATCTGATCTTCTTCAATGATATTTAGTGATTTTCGAAGCTTCATATTGCTTCTTCTTTTTCAATCCTTCTCAACAGTACATATATGTTCATTACATTCTAAATTATCTGATCTTCTTCAATGATATTTAGTGATTTTCGAAGCTTCATATTGCTTCTTCTTTTTCAATCCTTCTCAACAGTACATATATGTTCATTACATTCTAAATTATCTGATCTTCTTCAATGTTATTTAGTGATTTTCGAAGCTTCATATTGCTTCTTCTTTTTTAATACTCCTCAACAGTACATATATGTTCATTACATTCTAAATTATCTGATCTTCTTCAATGATATTTAGTGATTTTCGAAGCTTCATATTGCTTCTTCTATTTTAATACTCCTCAACAGTACATATATGTTCATTACATTCTAAATTATCTGATATTCTTCAATGATATTTAGTGATTTTCGAAGCTTCATATTGCTTCTTCTTTTTTAATACTCCTCAACAGTACATATATGTTCATTACATTCTAAATTATCTGAACTTCTTCAATGATATTTAGTGATTTTCGAAGCTTCATATTGCTTCTTCTTTTTTAATACTCCTCAACAGTACATATATGTTCATTACATTCTAAATTATCTGATCTTCTTCAATGATATTTAGTGATTTTCGAAGCTTCATATTGCTTCTAGTTTTTAATACTCCTCAACAGTACATATATGTTCGTTACATTCTAAATTATCTGATCTTCTTCAATGTTATTTAGTGATTTTCGAATCTTCATATTGCTTCTTCTTTTTTAATACTCCTCAACAGTACATATATGTTCATTACATTCTAAATTATCTGATCTTCTTCAATGATATTTAGTGATTTTCGAAGCTTCATATAGCTTCTACCTTTTTAATACTCCTCAACAGTACATATATGTTCATTACATTCTAAATTATCTGATATTCTTCAATGTTATTTAGTGATTTTCGAAGCTTCATATTGCTTCTTCTTTTTTAATACTCCTCAACAGTACATATATTTTCATTACATTCTAAATTATCTGAACTTCTTCAATGACATTTAGTGATTTTCGAAGCTTCATATTGCTTCTTCTTTTTTAATACTCCTCAACAGTACATATATGTTCATTACATTCTAAATTATCTGATCTTCTTCAATGATATTTAGTGATTTTCGAAGCTTCATATTGCTTTTTCTTTTTTAATACTCCTAAAAAGTACATATATGTTCATTACATTCTAAATTATCTGATCTTCTTCAATGATATTTAGTGATTTTCGAAGCTTCATATTGCTTCTTCTTTTTTAATACTCCTCAACAGTACATATATGTTCATTACATTCTAAATTATCTGATCTTCTTCAATGTTATTTAGTGATTTTCGAAGCTTCATATTGCTTCTTCTTTTTTAATACTCCTCAACAGTACATATATGTACATTACATTCTAAATTATCTGATCTTCTTCAATGATATTTAGTGATTTTCGAAGCTTCATATTGCTTCTTCTATTTTAATACTCCTCAACAGTACATATATGTTCATTACATTCTAAATTATCTGAACTTCTTCAATGATATTTAGTGATTTTCGAAGCTTGATATTGCTTCTTCTTTTTTAATACTCCTCAACAGTACATATATGTTCATTACATCCTAAATTATCTGAACTTCTTCAATGATATTTAGTGATTTTCGAAGCTTCATATTGCTTCTTCTTTTTTAATACTCCTCAACAGTACATATATGTTCATTACACTCTAAATTATCTGATATTCTTCAATGATATTTAGTGATTTTCGAAGCTTCATATTGCTTCTAGCTTTTTAATACTCCTTAACAGTACATATATGTTCATTACATTCTAAATTATCTGATCTTCTTCAATGTTATTTAGTGATTTTCGAATCTTCATATTGCTTCTTCTTTTTTAATACTCCTCAACAGTACATATATGTTCATTACATTCTAAATTATCTGAACTTCTTTAAATGACATTTAGTGATTTTCGAAGCTTCATATTGCTTCTACCTTTTTAATACTCCCCAACAGTACATATATGTTCATTACATTCTAAATTATCTGATCTTCTTATGTTATTTAGTGACTTTCGAAGCTTCATATTGCTTCTTCTTTTTTAATACTCCTCTACAGTATATATATGTTCATTACATTCTAAATTATCTGATCTTCTTCAATGTTATTTAGTGATTTTCGAAGCTTCATATTGCTTCTTCTTTTTTAATACTCCTCAACAGTACATATATGTTCATTACATTCTAAATTATCTGATCTTCTTCAATGATATTTAGTGATTTTCGAAGCTTCATATTGCTTCTTCTTTTTTAATACTCCTCAACAGTACATATATGTTCATTACATTCTAAATTATCTGATCTTCTTCAATGATATTTAGTGATTTTCGAAGCTTCATATTGCTTCTTCTTTTTTAATACTCCTCAACAGTACATATATGTTCATTACATTCTAAATTATCTGATCTTCTTCAATGATATTTAGTGATTTTCGAAGCTTCATATTGCTTCTACCTTTTTAATACTCCTCAACAGTACATATATGTTCATTACATTCTAAATTATCTGATCTTCTTCAATGTTATTTAGTGATTTTCGAAGCTTCATATTGCTTCTTCTTTTTTAATACTCCTCAACAGTACATATATGTTCATTACATTCTAAATTATCTGAACTTCTTCAATGACATTTAGTGATTTTCGAAGCTTCATATTGCTTCTTCTTTTTTAATACTCCTCAACAGTACATATATGTTCATTACATTCTAAATTATCTGATCTTCTTCAATGATATTTAGTGATTTTCGAAGCTTCATATTGCTTCTTCTTTTTTAATACTCCTCAACAGTACATATATGTTCATTACATTCTAAATTATCTGATCTTCTTCAATGATATTTAGTGATTTTCGAAGCTTCATATTGCTTCTTCTTTTTTAATACTCCTCAACAGTACATATATGTTCATTACATTCTAAATTATCTGATCTTCTTCAATGATATTTAGTGATTTTCGAAGCTTCATATTGCTTCTTCTTTTTTAATACTCCTCAACAGTACATATATGTTAATTACATTCTAAATTATCTGATCTTCTTCAATGATATTTAGTGATTTTCGAAGCTTCATATTGCTTCTTCTTTTTTAATACTCCTCAACAGTACATATATGTTCATTACATTCTAAATTATCTGAACTTCTTCAATGACATTTAGTGATTTTCGAAGCTTCATATTGCTTCTTCTTTTTTAATACTCCTCAACAGTACATATATGTTAATTACATTCTAAATTATCTGATCTTCTTCAATGATATTTAGTGATTTTCGAAGCTTCATATTGCTTCTTCTTTTTTAATACTCCTCAACAGTACATATATGTTAATTACATTCTAAATTATCTGATCTTCTTCAATGATATTTAGTGATTTTCGAAGCTTCATATTGCTTCTTCTTTTTTAATACTCCTCAACAGTACATATATGTTCATTACATTCTAAATTATCTGAACTTCTTCAATGACATTTAGTGATTTTCGAAGCTTCATATTGCTTCTTCTTTTTTAATACTCCTCAACAGTACATATATGTTCATTACATTCTAAATTATCTGATCTTCTTCAATGATATTTAGTGATTTTCGAAGCTTCATATTGCTTCTTCTATTTTAATACTCCTCAACAGTACATATATGTTCATTACATTCTAAATTATCTGATCTTCTTATGTTATTTAGTGATTTTCGAAGCTTCATATTGCTTCTACCTTTTTAATACTCCCCAACAGTACATATATGTTCATTACATTCTAAATTATCTGATCTTCTTATGTTATTTAGTGACTTTCGAAGCTTCATATTGCTTCTTCTTTTTTAATATTCCTCTACAGTACATATATGTTCATTACATTCTAAATTATCTGATCTTCTTCAATGATATTTAGTGATTTTCGAAGCTTCATATTGCTTCTTCTTTTTTAATACTCCTCAACAGTACATATATGTTCATTACATTCTAAATTATCTGATCTTCTTCAATGATATTTAGTGATTTTCGAAGCTTCATATTGCTTCTTCTTTTTTAATACTCCTCAACAGTACATATATGTTCATTACATTCTAAATTATCTGAACTTCTTCAATGATTTTTAGTGATTTTCGAAGCTTCATATTGCTTCTTCTTTTTTAATACTCCTCAACAGTACATATATGTTCATTACATTCTAAATTATCTGATCTTCTTCAATGATATTTAGTGATTTTCGAAGCTTCATATTGCTTCTACCTTTTTAATACTCCTCAACAGTACATATATGTTCATTACATTCTAAATTATCTGATCTTCTTCAATGTTATTTAGTGATTTTCGAAGCTTCATATTGCTTCTTCTTTTTTAATACTCCTCAACAGTACATATATGTTCATTACATTCTAAATTATCTGATCTTCTTCAATGATATTTAGTGATTTTCGAAGCTTCATATTGCTTCTTCTTTTTTAATACTCCTCAACAGTACATATATGTTCATTACATTCTAAATTATCTGATCTTCTTCAATGATATTTAGTGATTTTCGAAGCTTCATATTGCTTCTTCTTTTTTAATACTCCTCAACAGTACATATATGTTCATTACATTCTAAATTATCTGAACTTCTTCAATGACATTTAGTGATTTTCGAAGCTTCATATTGCTTCTTCTTTTTTAATACTCCTCAACAGTACATATATGTTCATTACATTCTAAATTATCTGATCTTCTTCAATGATATTTAGTGATTTTCGAAGCTTCATATTGCTTCTTCTTTTTTAATACTCCTCAACAGTACATATATGTTCATTACATTCTAAATTATCTGATCTTCTTCAATGATATTTAGTGATTTTCGAAGCTTCATATTGCTTCTTCTTTTTTAATACTCCTCAACAGTACATATATGTTCATTACATTCTAAATTATCTGATCTTCTTCAATGATATTTAGTGATTTTCGAAGCTTCATATTGCTTCTTCTTTTTTAATACTCCTCAACAGTACATATATGTTCATTACATTCTAAATTATCTGAACTTCTTCAATGACATTTAGTGATTTTCGAAGCTTCATATTGCTTCTTCTTTTTTAATACTCCTCAACAGTACATATATGTTCATTACATTCTAAATTATCTGATCTTCTTCAATGATATTTAGTGATTTTCGAAGCTTCATATTGCTTCTTCTTTTTTAATACTCCTCAACAGTACATATATGTTCATTACATTCTAAATTATCTGATCTTCTTCAATGATATTTAGTGATTTTCGAAGCTTCATATTGCTTCTTCTTTTTTAATACTCCTCAACAGTACATATATGTTAATTACATTCTAAATTATCTGATCTTCTTCAATGATATTTAGTGATTTTCGAAGCTTCATATTGCTTCTTCTTTTTTAATACTCCTCAACAGTACATATATGTTCATTACATTCTAAATTATCTGAACTTCTTCAATGACATTTAGTGATTTTCGAAGCTTCATATTGCTTCTTCTTTTTTAATACTCCTCAACAGTATATATATGTTCATTACATTCTAAATTATCTGATCTTCTTCAATGATATTTAGTGATTTTCGAAGCTTCATATTGCTTCTTCTATTTTAATACTCCTCAACAGTACATATATGTTCATTACATTCTAAATTATCTGATCTTCTTATGTTATTTAGTGATTTTCGCATCTTCATATTGCTTCTTCTTTTTTAATACTCCTCAACAGTACATATATGTTCATTACATTCTAAATTATCTGAACTTCTTCAATGACATTTAGTGATTTTCGAAGCTTCATATTGCTTCTTCTTTTTTAATACTCCTCAACAGTACATATATGTTCATTACATTCTAAATTATCTGATCTTCTTCAATGATATTTAGTGATTTTCGAAGCTTCATATTGCTTCTTCTATTTTAATACTCCTCAACAGTACATATATGTTCATTACATTCTAAATTATCTGATCTTCTTATGTTATTTAGTGATTTTCGAAGCTTCATATTGCTTCTACCTTTTTAATACTCCCCAACAGTACATATATGTTCATTACATTCTAAATTATCTGATCTTCTTCAATGATATTTAGTGATTTTCGAAGCTTCATATTGCTTCTTCTTTTTTAATACTCCTCAACAGTACATATATGTTCATTACATTCTAAATTATCTGAACTTCTTCAATGATTTTTAGTGATTTTCGAAGCTTCATATTGCTTCTTCTTTTTTAATACTCCTCAACAGTACATATATGTTCATTACATTCTAAATTATCTGATCTTCTTCAATGATATTTAGTGATTTTCGAAGCTTCATATTGCTTCTACCTTTTTAATACTCCTCAACAGTACATATATGTTCATTACATTCTAAATTATCTGATCTTCTTCAATGTTATTTAGTGATTTTCGAAGCTTCATATTGCTTCTTCTTTTTTAATACTCCTCAACAGTACATATATGTTCATTACATTCTAAATTATCTGAACTTCTTCAATGACATTTAGTGATTTTCGAAGCTTCATATTGCTTCTTCTTTTTTAATACTCCTCAACAGTACATATATGTTCATTACATTCTAAATTATCTGATCTTCTTCAATGATATTTAGTGATTTTCGAAGCTTCATATTGCTTCTTCTTTTTTAATACTCCTCAACAGTACATATATGTTCATTACATTCTAAATTATCTGATCTTCTTCAATGATATTTAGTGATTTTCGAAGCTTCATATTGCTTCTTCTTTTTTAATACTCCTCAACAGTACATATATGTTAATTACATTCTAAATTATCTGATCTTCTTCAATGATATTTAGTGATTTTCGAAGCTTCATATTGCTTCTTCTTTTTTAATACTCCTCAACAGTACATATATGTTCATTACATTCTAAATTATCTGAACTTCTTCAATGACATTTAGTGATTTTCGAAGCTTCATATTGCTTCTTCTTTTTTAATACTCCTCAACAGTACATATATGTTCATTACATTCTAAATTATCTGATCTTCTTCAATGATATTTAGTGATTTTCGAAGCTTCATATTGCTTCTTCTATTTTAATACTCCTCAACAGTACATATATGTTCATTACATTCTAAATTATCTGATCTTCTTATGTTATTTAGTGATTTTCGAAGCTTCATATTGCTTCTTCTTTTTTAATAATCCTCAACAGTACATATATGTTCATTACATTCTAAATTATCTGATCTTCTTCAATGACATTTAGTGATTTTCGAAGCTTCATATTGCTTCTTCTTTTTTAATACTCCTCAACAGTACATATATGTTCATTACATTCTAAATTATCTGATCTTCTTCAATGATATTTAGTGATTTTCGAAGCTTCATATTGCTTCTTCTTTTTAATACTCCTCAACAGTACATATATGTTCATTACATTCTAAATTATCTGAACTTCTTCAATGACATTTAGTGATTTTCGAAGCTTCATATTGCTTCTTCTTTTTTAATACTCCTCAACAGTACATATATGTTCATTACATTCTAAATTATCTGATCTTCTTCAATGATATTTAGTGATTTTCGAAGCTTCATATTGCTTCTTCTTTTTTAATACTCCTCAACAGTACATATATGTTCATTACATTCTAAATTATCTGATCTTCTTCAATGATATTTAGTGATTTTCGAAGCTTCATATTGCTTCTTCTTTTTTAATACTCCTCAACAGTACATATATGTTAATTACATTCTAAATTATCTGATCTTCTTCAATGATATTTAGTGATTTTCGAAGCTTCATATTGCTTCTTCTTTTTTAATACTCCTCAACAGTACATATATGTTCATTACATTCTAAATTATCTGAACTTCTTCAATGACATTTAGTGATTTTCGAAGCTTCATATTGCTTCTTCTTTTTTAATACTCCTCAACAGTACATATATGTTCATTACATTCTAAATTATCTGATCTTCTTCAATGATATTTAGTGATTTTCGAAGCTTCATATTGCTTCTTCTATTTTAATACTCCTCAACAGTACATATATGTTCATTACATTCTAAATTATCTGATCTTCTTATGTTATTTAGTGATTTTCGAAGCTTCATATTGCTTCTTCTTTTTTAATACTCCTCAACAGTACATATATGTTCATTACATTCTAAATTATCTGATCTTCTTCAATGACATTTAGTGATTTTCGAAGCTTCATATTGCTTCTTCTTTTTTAATACTCCTCAACAGTACATATATGTTCATTACATTCTAAATTATCTGATCTTCTTCAATGATATTTAGTGATTTTCGAAGCTTCATATTGCTTCTTCTTTTTAATACTCCTCAACAGTACATATATGTTCATTACATTCTAAATTATCTGAACTTCTTCAATGACATTTAGTGATTTTCGAAGCTTCATATTGCTTCTTCTTTTTTAATACTCCTCAACAGTACATATATGTTCATTACATTCTAAATTATCTGATCTTCTTCAATGTTATTTAGTGATTTTCGAAGCTTCATATTGCTTCTTCTTTTTTAATACTCCTCAACAGTACATATATGTTCATTACATTCTAAATTATCTGATCTTCTTCAATGATATTTAGTGATTTTCGAAGCTTCATATTGCTTCTTCTTTTTTAATACTCCTCAACAGTACATATATGTTAATTACATTCTAAATTATCTGATCTTCTTCAATGATATTTAGTGATTTTCGAAGCTTCATATTGCTTCTTCTTTTTTAATACTCCTCAACAGTACATATATGTTCATTACATTCTAAATTATCTGAACTTCTTCAATGACATTTAGTGATTTTCGAAGCTTCATATTGCTTCTTCTTTTTTAATACTCCTCAACAGTACATATATGTTAATTACATTCTAAATTATCTGATCTTCTTCAATGTTATTTAGTGATTTTCGAAGCTTCATATTGCTTCTTCTTTTTTAATACTCCTCAACAGTACATATATGTTCATTACATTCTAAATTATCTGAACTTCTTCAATGATTTTTAGTGATTTTCGAAGCTTCATATTGCTTCTTCTTTTTTAATACTCCTCAACAGTACATATATGTTCATTACATTCTAAATTATCTGATCTTCTTCAATGATATTTAGTGATTTTCGAAGCTTCATATTGCTTCTACCTTTTTAATACTCCTCAACAGTACATATATGTTCATTACATTCTAAATTATCTGATCTTCTTCAATGTTATTTAGTGATTTTCGAAGCTTCATATTGCTTCTTCTTTTTTAATACTCCTCAACAGTACATATATGTTCATTACATTCTAAATTATCTGAACTTCTTCAATGACATTTAGTGATTTTCGAAGCTTCATATTGCTTCTTCTTTTTTAATACTCCTCAACAGTACATATATGTTCATTACATTCTAAATTATCTGATCTTCTTCAATGATATTTAGTGATTTTCGAAGCTTCATATTGCTTCTTCTTTTTTAATACTCCTCAACAGTACATATATGTTCATTACATTCTAAATTATCTGATCTTCTTCAATGATATTTAGTGATTTTCGAAGCTTCATATTGCTTCTTCTTTTTTAATACTCCTCAACAGTACATATATGTTAATTACATTCTAAATTATCTGATCTTCTTCAATGATATTTAGTGATTTTCGAAGCTTCATATTGCTTCTTCTTTTTTAATACTCCTCAACAGTACATATATGTTCATTACATTCTAAATTATCTGAACTTCTTCAATGACATTTAGTGATTTTCGAAGCTTCATATTGCTTCTTCTTTTTTAATACTCCTCAACAGTACATATATGTTCATTACATTCTAAATTATCTGATCTTCTTCAATGATATTTAGTGATTTTCGAAGCTTCATATTGCTTCTTCTATTTTAATACTCCTCAACAGTACATATATGTTCATTACATTCTAAATTATCTGATCTTCTTATGTTATTTAGTGATTTTCGAAGCTTCATATTGCTTCTTCTTTTTTAATAATCCTCAACAGTACATATATGTTCATTACATTCTAAATTATCTGATCTTCTTCAATGATATTTAGTGATTTTCGAAGCTTCATATTGCTTCTTCTTTTTAATACTCCTCAACAGTACATATATGTTCATTACATTCTAAATTATCTGAACTTCTTCAATGACATTTAGTGATTTTCGAAGCTTCATATTGCTTCTTCTTTTTTAATACTCCTCAACAGTACATATATGTTCATTACATTCTAAATTATCTGATCTTCTTCAATGTTATTTAGTGATTTTCGAAGCTTCATATTGCTTCTTCTTTTTTAATACTCCTCAACAGTACATATATGTTCATTACATTCTAAATTATCTGATCTTCTTCAATGATATTTAGTGATTTTCGAAGCTTCATATTGCTTCTTCTTTTTTAATACTCCTCAACAGTACATATATGTTAATTACATTCTAAATTATCTGATCTTCTTCAATGATATTTAGTGATTTTCGAAGCTTCATATTGCTTCTTCTTTTTTAATACTCCTCAACAGTACATATATGTTCATTACATTCTAAATTATCTGAACTTCTTCAATGACATTTAGTGATTTTCGAAGCTTCATATTGCTTCTTCTTTTTTAATACTCCTCAACAGTACATATATGTTAATTACATTCTAAATTATCTGATCTTCTTCAATGTTATTTAGTGATTTTCGAAGCTTCATATTGCTTCTTCTTTTTTAATACTCCTCAACAGTACATATATGTTCATTACATTCTAAATTATCTGATCTTCTTCAATGATATTTAGTGATTTTCGAAGCTTCATATTGCTTCTTCTTTTTTAATACTCCTCAACAGTACATATATGTTAATTACATTCTAAATTATCTGATCTTCTTCAATGATATTTAGTGATTTTCGAAGCTTCATATTGCTTCTTCTTTTTTAATACTCCTCAACAGTACATATATGTTCATTACATTCTAAATTATCTGAACTTCTTCAATGACATTTAGTGATTTTCGAAGATTCATATTGCTTCTTCTTTTTTAATACTCCTCAACAGTACATATATGTTCATTACATTCTAAATTATCTGATCTTCTTCAATGTTATTTAGTGATTTTCGAAGCTTCATATTGCTTCTTCTTTTTTAATACTCCTCAACAGTACATATATGTTCATTACATTCTAAATTATCTGATCTTCTTCAATGATATTTAGTGATTTTCGAAGCTTCATATTGCTTCTTCTTTTTTAATACTCCTCAACAGTACATATATGTTAATTACATTCTAAATTATATGATCTTCTTCAATGATATTTAGTGATTTTCGAAGCTTCATATTGCTTCTTCTTTTTTAATACTCCTCAACAGTACATATATGTTCATTACATTCTAAATTATCTGAACTTCTTCAATGACATTTAGTGATTTTCGAAGCTTCATATTGCTTCTTCTTTTTTAATACTCCTCAACAGTACATATATGTTCATTACATTCTAAATTATCTGATCTTCTTCAATGATATTTAGTGATTTTCGAAGCTTCATATTGCTTCTTCTATTTTAATACTCCTCAACAGTACATATATGTTCATTACATTTTAAATTATCTGATCTTCTTATGTTATTTAGTGATTTTCGAAGCTTCATATTGCTTCTACCTTTTTAATACTCCCCAACAGTACATATATGTTCATTACATTCTAAATTATCTGATCTTCTTATGTTATTTAGTGACTTTCGAAGCTTCATATTGCTTCTTCTTTTTTAATATTCCTCTACAGTACATATATGTTCATTACATTCTAAATTATCTGATCTTCTTCAATGATATTTAGTGATTTTCGAAGCTTCATATTGCTTCTTCTTTTTTAATACTCCTCAACAGTACATATATGTTCATTACATTCTAAATTATCTGATCTTCTTCAATGATATTTAGTGATTTTCGAAGCTTCATATTGCTTCTTCTTTTTTAATACTCCTCAACAGTACATATATGTTCATTACATTCTAAATTATCTGATCTTCTTCAATGTTATTTAGTGATTTTCGAAGCTTCATATTGCTTCTTCTTTTTTAATACTCCTCAACAGTACATATATGTTCATTACATTCTAAATTATCTGATCTTCTTCAATGTTATTTAGTGATTTTCGAAGCTTCATATTGCTTCTTCTTTTTTAATACTCCTCAACAGTACATATATGTTCATTACATTCTAAATTATCTGATATTCTTCAATGATATTTAGTGATTTTCGAAGCTTCATATTGCTTCTAGCTTTTTAATACTCCTCAACAGTACATATATGTTCATTATATTCTAAATTATCTGATCTTCTTCAATGTTATTTAGTGATTTTCGAATCTTCATATTGCTTCTTCTTTTTTAATACTCCTCAACAGTACATATATGTTCATTACATTCTAAATTATCTGAACTTCTTCAATGACATTTAGTGATTTTCGAAGCTTCATATTGCTTCTACCTTTTTAATACTCCTCAACAGTACATATATGTTCATTACATTCTAAATTATCTGATCTTCTTCAATGTTATTTAGTGATTTTCGAAGCTTCATATTGCTTCTTCTTTTTTAATACTCCTCAACAGTACATATATGTTCATTACATTCTAAATTATCTGAACTTCTTTAAATGACATTTAGTGATTTTCGAAGCTTCATATTGCTTCTTCTTTTTTAATACTCCTCAACAGTACATATATGTTCATTACATTCTAAATTATCTGATCTTCTTCAATGTTATTTAGTGATTTTCGAAGCTTCATATTGCTTCTTCTTTTTTAATACTCCTCAACAGTACATATATGTTCATTACGTTCTAAATTATCTGATCTTCTTCAATGATATTTAGTGATTTTCGAAGCTTCATATTGCTTCTTCTTTTTTAATACTCCTCAACAGTACATATATGTTCATTACATTCTAAATTATCTGATCTTCTTCAATGTTATTTAGTGATTTTCGAAGCTTCATATTGCTTCTTCTTTTTTAATACTCCTCAACAGTACATATATGTTCATTACATTCTAAATTATCTGATCTTCTTCAATGATATTTAGTGATTTTCGAAGCTTCATATTGCTTCTTCTTTTTTAATACTCCTCAACAGTACATATATGTTCATTACATCCTAAATTATCTGATATTCTTCAATGATATTTAGTGATTTTCGAAGCTTCATATTACTTCTAGCTTTTTAATACTCCTCAACAGTACATATATGTTCATTACATTCTAAATTATCTGATCTTCTTCAATGTTATTTAGTGATTTTCGCATCTTCATATTGCTTCTTCTTTTTTAATACTCCTCAACAGTACATATATGTTCATTACATTCTAAATTATCTGAACTTCTTCAATGACATTTAGTGATTTTGAAGCTTCATATTGCTTCTTCTTTTTTAATACTCCTCAACAGTACATATATGTTCATTACATTCTAAATTATCTGATCTTCTTCAATGATATTTAGTGATTTTGAAGCTTCATATTGCTTCTACTTTTTTAATACTCCTCAACAGTACATATATGTTCATTACATTCTAAATTATCTGAACTTCTTCAATGACATTTAGTGATTTTCGAAGCTTCATATTGCTTCTTTTTTTTAATACTCCTCAACAGTACATATATGTTCATTACATTCTAAATTATCTGATCTTCTTCAATGATATTTAGTGATTTTCGAAGCTTCATATTGCTTCTACCTTTTTAATACTCCTCAACAGTACATATATGTTCATTACATTCTAAATTATCTGATATTCTTCAATGTTATTTAGTGATTTTCGAAGCTTCATATTGCTTCTTCTTTTTTAATACTCCTCAACAGTACATATATGTTCATTACATTCTAAATTATCTGATCTTCTTCAATGATATTTAGTGATTTTCGAAGCTTCATATTGCTTCTTCTTTTTTAATACTCCTCAACAGTACATATACGTTCATTACATTCTAAATTATCTGATCTTCAATGATATTTAGTGATTTTCGAAGCTTCATATTGCTTCTTCTTTTTTAATACTCCTCAACAGTACATATATGTTCATTACATTCTAAATTATCTGATCTTCTTCAATGATATTTAGTGATTTTCGAAGCTTCATATTGCTTCTTCTTTTTCAATCCTTCTCAACAGTACATATATGTTCATTACATTCTAAATTATCTGATCTTCTTCAATGTTATTTAGTGATTTTCGAAGCTTCATATTGCTTCTTCTTTTTTAATACTCCTCAACAGTACATATATGTTCATTACATTCTAAATTATCTGATCTTCTTCAATGTTATTTAGTGATTTTCGAAGCTTCATATTGCTTCTTCTTTTTTAATACTCTTCAACAGTACATATATGTTCATTACATTCTAAATTATCTGATCTTCTTCAATGATATTTAGTGATTTTCGAAGCTTCATATTGCTTCTTCTTTTTTAATACTCCTCAACAGTACATATATGTTCATTACATTCTAAATTATCTGATCTTCTTCAATGATATTTAGTGATTTTCGAAGCTTCATATTGCTTCTAGTTTTTAATACTCCTCAACAGTACATATATGTTCATTACATTCTAAATTATCTGATCTTCTTCAATGTTATTTAGTGATTTTCGAATCTTCATATTGCTTCTTCTTTTTTAATACTCCTCAACAGTACATATATGTTCATTACATTCTAAATTATCTGATCTTCTTCAATGATATTTAGTGATTTTCGAAGCTTCATATTGCTTCTTCTTTTTTAATACTCCTCAACAGTACATATATGTTCATTACATTCTAAATTATCTGAACTTCTTCAATGATATTTAGTGATTTTCGAAGCTTCATATTGCTTCTTCTTTTTTAATACTCCTCAACAGTACATATATGTTCATTACATTGTAAATTATCTGATCTTCTTCAATGATATTTAGTGATTTTCGAAGCTTCATATTGCTTCTAGCTTTTTAATACTCCTCAACAGTACATATATGTTCATTACATTCTAAATTATCTGATCTTCTTCAATGTTATTTAGTGATTTTCGAATCTTCATATTGCTTCTTCTTTTTTAATACTCCTCAACAGTACATATATGTTCATTACATTCTAAATTATCTGAACTTCTTCAATGACATTTAGTGATTTTCGAAGCTTCATATTGCTTCTTCTTTTTTAATACTCCTCAACAGTACATATGTGTTCATTACATTCTAAATTATCTGATCTTCTTCAATGATATTTAGTGATTTTCGAAGCTTCATATTGCTTCTACTTTTTTAATACTCCTCAACAGTACATATATGTTCATTACATTCTAAATTATCTGAACTTCTTCAATGACATTTAGTGATTTTCGAAGCTTCATATTGCTTCTTTTTTTTAATACTCCTCAACAGTACATATATGTTCATTACATTCTAAATTATCTGATCTTCTTCAATGATATTTAGTGATTTTCGAAGCTTCATATTGCTTCTACCTTTTTAATACTCCTCAACAGTACATATATGTTCATTACATTCTAAATTATCTGATATTCTTCAATGTTATTTAATGATTTTCGAAGCTTCATATTGCTTCTTCTTTTTTAATACTCCTCAACAGTACATATATGTTCATTACATTCTAAATTATCTGAACTTCTTCAATGACATTTAGTGATTTTCGAAGCTTCATATTGCTTCTTCTTTTTTAATACTCCTCAACAGTACATATATGTTCATTACATTCTAAATTATCTGATCTTCTTCAATGATATTTAGTGATTTTCGAAGCTTCATATTGCTTCTTCTTTTTTAATACTCCTCAACAGTACATATATGTTCATTACATTATAAATTATCTGATCTTCAATGATATTTAGTGATTTTCGAAGCTTCATATTGCTTCTTCTTTTTTAATACTCCTCAACAGTACATATATGTTCATTACATTCTAAATTATCTGATCTTCTTCAATGTTATTTAGTGATTTTCGAAGCTTCATATTGCTTCTTCTATTGTAATACTTTTCAAAAGTACATATATGTTCATTACATTCTAAATTATCTGATCTTCTTCAATGTTATTTAGTGATTTTCGAAGCTTCATATTGCTTCTTCTATTGTAATACTCCTCAACAGTACATATATGTTCATTACATTCTAAATTATCTGAACTTCTTCAATGATATTTAGTGATTTTCGAAGCTTCATATTGCTTCTTCTTTTTTAATACTCCTCAACAGTACATATATGTTCATTACATTCTAAATTATCTGATCTTCTTCAATGATATTTAGTGATTTTCGAAGCTTCATATTGCTTCTAGTTTTTAATACTCCTCAACAGTACATATATGTTCATTACATTCTAAATTATCTGATCTTCTTCAATGTTATTTAGTGATTTTCGAATCTTCATATTGCTTCTTCTTTTTTAATACTCCTCAACAGTACATATATGTTCATTACATTCTAAATTATCTGATCTTCTTCAATGATATTTAGTGATTTTCGAAGCTTCATATTGCTTCTTCTATTTTAATACTCCTCAACAGTACATATATGTTCATTACATTCTAAATTATCTGATCTTCTTCAATGATATTTAGTGATTTTCGAAGCTTCATATTGCTTCTTCTTTTTTAATACTCCTCAACAGTACATATATGTTCATTACATTCTAAATTATCTGAACTTCTTCAATGATATTTAGTGATTTTCGAAGCTTCATATTGCTTCTTCTTTTTTAATACTCCTCAACAGTACATATATGTTCATTACATTGTAAATTATCTGATCTTCTTCAATGATATTTAGTGATTTTCGAAGCTTCATATTGCTTCTAGCTTTTTAATACTCCTCAACAGTACATATATGTTCATTACATTCTAAATTATCTGATCTTCTTCAATGTTATTTAGTGATTTTCGAATCTTCATATTGCTTCTTCTTTTTTAATACTCCTCAACAGTACATATATGTTCATTACATTCTAAATTATCTGAACTTCTTCAATGACATTTAGTGATTTTCGAAGCTTCATATTGCTTCTTCTTTTTTAATACTCCTCAACAGTACATATGTGTTCATTACATTCTAAATTATCTGATCTTCTTCAATGATATTTAGTGATTTTCGAAGCTTCATATTGCTTCTACTTTTTTAATACTCCTCAACAGTACATATATGTTCATTACATTCTAAATTATCTGAACTTCTTCAATGACATTTAGTGATTTTCGAAGCTTCATATTGCTTCTTTTTTTTAATACTCCTCAACAGTACATATATGTTCATTACATTCTAAATTATCTGATCTTCTTCAATGATATTTAGTGATTTTCGAAGCTTCATATTGCTTCTACCTTTTTAATACTCCTCAACAGTACATATATGTTCATTACATTCTAAATTATCTGATATTCTTCAATGTTATTTAATGATTTTCGAAGCTTCATATTGCTTCTTCTTTTTTAATACTCCTCAACAGTACATATATGTTCATTACATTCTAAATTATCTGAACTTCTTCAATGACATTTAGTGATTTTCGAAGCTTCATATTGCTTCTTCTTTTTTAATACTCCTCAACAGTACATATATGTTCATTACATTCTAAATTATCTGATCTTCTTCAATGATATTTAGTGATTTTCGAAGCTTCATATTGCTTCTTCTTTTTTAATACTCCTCAACAGTACATATATGTTCATTACATTATAAATTATCTGATCTTCAATGATATTTAGTGATTTTCGAAGCTTCATATTGCTTCTTCTTTTTTAATACTCCTCAACAGTACATATATGTTCATTACATTCTAAATTATCTGATCTTCTTCAATGTTATTTAGTGATTTTCGAAGCTTCATATTGCTTCTTCTATTGTAATACTCCTCAACAGTACATATATGTTCATTACATTCTAAATTATCTGATCTTCTTCAATGTTATTTAGTGATTTTCGAAGCTTCATATTGCTTCTTCTATTGTAATACTCCTCAACAGTACATATATGTTCATTACATTCTAAATTATCTGATCTTCTTCAATGATATTTAGTGATTTTCGAAGCTTCATATTGCTTCTTCTATTGTAATACTCCTCAACAGTACATATATGTTCATTACATTCTAAATTATCTGAACTTCTTCAATGATATTTAGTGATTTTCGAAGCTTCATATTGCTTCTTCTTTTTTAATACTCCTCAACAGTACATATATGTTCATTACATTGTAAATTATCTGATCTTCTTCAATGATATTTAGTGATTTTCGAAGCTTCATATTGCTTCTAGCTTTTTAATACTCCTCAACAGTACATATATGTTCATTACATTCTAAATTATCTGATCTTCTTCAATGTTATTTAGTGATTTTCGAATCTTCATATTGCTTCTTCTTTTTTAATACTCCTCAACAGTACATATATGTTCATTACATTCTAAATTATCTGAACTTCTTCAATGACATTTAGTGATTTTCGAAGCTTCATATTGCTTCTTCTTTTTTAATACTCCTCAACAGTACATATATGTTCATTACATTCTAAATTATCTGATCTTCTTCAATGATATTTAGTGATTTTCGAAGCTTCATATTGCTTCTACTTTTTTAATACTCCTCAACAGTACATATATGTTCATTACATTCTAAATTATCTGAACTTCTTCAATGACATTTAGTGATTTTCGAAGCTTCATATTGCTTCTTTTTTTAATACTCCTCAACAGTACATATATGTTCATTACATTCTAAATTATCTGATCTTCTTCAATGATATTTAGTGATTTTCGAAGCTTCATATTGCTTCTACCTTTTTAATACTCCTCAACAGTACATATATGTTCATTACATTCTAAATTATCTGATATTCTTCAATGTTATTTAGTGGTTTTCGAAGCTTCATATTGCTTCTTCTTTTTTAATACTCCTCAACAGTACATATATGTTCATTACATTCTAAATTATCTGAACTTCTTCAATGACATTTAGTGATTTTCGAAGCTTCATATTGCTTCTTCTTTTTTAATACTCCTCAACAGTACATATATGTTCATTACATTGTAAATTATCTGATCTTCTTCAATGATATTTAGTGATTTTCGAAGCTTCATATTGCTTCTTCTTTTTTAATACTCCTCAACAGTACATATATGTTCATTACATTCTAAATTATCTGATCTTCAATGATATTTAGTGATTTTCGAAGCTTCATATTGCTTCTTCTTTTTTAATACTCCTCAACAGTACATATATGTTCATTACATTCTAAATTATCTGATCTTCTTCAATGTCATTTAGTGATTTTCGAAGCTTCATATTGCTTCTTCTATTTTAATACTCCTCAACAGTACATTTATGTTCATTACATTCTAAATTATCCTATCTTCTTCAATGTTATTTAGTGATTTTCGAAGCTTCATATTGCTTCTTCTTTTTTAATACTCCTCAACAGTACATATATGTTCATTACATTCTAAATTATCTGATCTTCTTCAATGTTATTTAGTGATTTTCGAAGCTTCATATTGCTTCTTATTTTTTAATACTCCTCAACAGTACATATATGTTCATTACATTCTAAATTATCTGATCTTCTTCAATGATATGTAGTGATTTTCGAAGCTTCATATTGCTTCTTCTATTTTAATACTCCTCAACAGTACATATATGTTCATTACATTCTAAATTATCTGATCTTCTTCAATGTTATTTAGTGATTTTCGAAGCTTCATATTGCTTCTTCTTTTTTAATACTCCTCAACAGTACATATATGTTCATTTAATTCTAAATTATCTGATCTTCTTCAATGATATTTAGTGATTTTCGAAGCTTCATATTGCTTCTTCTTTTTTAATACTCCTCAACAGTACATATATGTTCATTACATTCTAAATTATCTGAACTTCTTCAATGACATTTAGTGATTTTCGAAGCTTCATATTGCTTCTTCTTTTTTAATACTCCTCAACAGTACATATATGTTCATTACATTCTAAATTATCTGATCTTCTTCAATGATATTTAGTGATTTTCGAAGCTTCATATTGCTTCTAGCTTTTTAATACTCCTCAACAGTACATATATGTTCATTACATTCTAAATTATCTGATCTTCTTCAATGTTATTTAGTGATTTTCGAATCTTCATATTGCTTCTTCTTTTTTAATACTCCTCAACAGTACATATATGTTCATTACATTCTAAATTATCTGAACTTCTTCAATGACATTTAGTGATTTTCGAAGCTTCATATTGCTTCTTCTTTTTTAATACTCCTCAACAGTACATATACGTTCATTACATTCTAAATTATCTGATCTTCTTCAATGATATTTAGTGATTTTCGAAGCTTCATATTGCTTCTACTTTTTTAATACTCCTCAACAGTACATATATGTTCATTACATTCTAAATTATCTGAACTTCTTCAATGACATTTAGTGATTTTCGAAGCTTCATATTGCTTCTTTTTTTAATACTCCTCAACAGTACATATATGTTCATTACATTCTAAATTATCTGATCTTCTTCAATGATATTTAGTGATTTTCGAAGCTTCATATTGCTTCTACCTTTTTAATACTCCTCAACAGTACATATATGTTCATTACATTCTAAATTATCTGATATTCTTCAATGTTATTTAGTGATTTTCGAAGCTTCATATTGCTTCTTCTTTTTTAATACTCCTCAACAGTACATATATGTTCATTACATTCTAAATTATCTGAACTTCTTCAATGACATTTAGTGATTTTCGAAGCTTCATATTGCTTCTTCTTTTTTAATACTCCTCAACAGTACATATATGTTCATTACATTCTAAATTATCTGATCTTCTTCAATGATATTTAGTGATTTTCGAAGCTTCATATTGCTTCTTCTTTTTTAATACTCCTCAACAGTACATATATGTTCATTACATTCTAAATTATCTGATCTTCAATGATATTTAGTGATTTTCGAAGCTTCATATTGCTTCTTCTTTTTTAATACTCCTCAACAGTACATATATGTTCATTACATTCTAAATTATCTGATCTTCTTCAATGTCATTTAGTGATTTTCGAAGCTTCATATTGCTTCTTCTATTTTAATACTCCTCAACAGTACATTTATGTTCATTACATTCTAAATTATCCTATCTTCTTCAATGTTATTTAGTGATTTTCGAAGCTTCATATTGCTTCTTCTTTTTTAATACTCCTCAACAGTACATATATGTTCATTACATTCTAAATTATCTGATCTTCTTCAATGTTATTTAGTGATTTTCGAAGCTTCATATTGCTTCTTATTTTTTAATAATCCTCAACAGTACATATATGTTCATTACATTCTAAATTATCTGATCTTCTTCAATGATATGTAGTGATTTTCGAAGCTTCATATTGCTTCTTCTATTTTAATACTCCTCAACAGTACATATATGTTCATTACATTCTAAATTATCTGATCTTCTTCAATGTTATTTAGTGATTTTCGAAGCTTCATATTGCTTCTTCTTTTTTAATACTCCTCAACAGTACATATATGTTCATTTAATTCTAAATTATCTGATCTTCTTCAATGATATTTAGTGATTTTCGAAGCTTCATATTGCTTCTTCTTTTTTAATACTCCTCAACAGTACATATATGTTCATTACATTCTAAATTATCTGAACTTCTTCAATGACATTTAGTGATTTTCGAAGCTTCATATTGCTTCTTCTTTTTTAATACTCCTCAACAGTACATATATGTTCATTACATTCTAAATTATCTGATCTTCTTCAATGATATTTAGTGATTTTCGAAGCTTCATATTGCTTCTTCTTTTTTAATACTCCTCAACAGTACATATATGTTCATTACATTCTAAATTATCTGATCTTCTTCAATGATATTTAGTGATTTTCAAAGCTTCATATTGCTTCTTCTTTTTTAATACTCCTCAACAGTACATATATGTTCATTACATTCTAAATTATCTGATCTTCTTCAATGATATTTAGTGATTTTCGAAGCTTCATATTGCTTCTTCTTTTTTAATACTCCTCAACAGTACATATATGTTCATTACATTCTAAATTATCTGATCTTCTTCAATGATATTTAGTGATTTTCGAAGCTTCATATTGCTTCTTCTTTTTTAATACTCCTCAACAGTACATATATGTTCATTACATTCTAAATTATCTGAACTTCTTCAATGATATTTAGTGATTTTCGAAGCTTCATATTGCTTCTTCTTTTTTAATACTCCTCAACAGTACATATATGTTCATTACATTCTAAATTATCTGAACTTCTTCAATGATATTTAGTGATTTTCGAAGCTTCATATTGCTTCTTCTTTTTTAATACTCCTCAACAGTACATATATGTTCATTACATTCTAAATTATCTGAACTTCTTCAATGATATTTAGTGATTTTCGAAGCTTCATATTGCTTCTTCTTTTTTAATACTCCTCAACAGTACATATATGTTCATTACATTCAAAATTATCTGAACTTCTTCAATGATATTTAGTGATTTTCGAAGCTTCATATTGCTTCTTCTTTTTTAATACTCCTCAACAGTACATATATGTTCATTACATTCTAAATTATCTGAACTTCTTCAATGATATTTAGTGATTTTCGAAGCTTCATATTGTTTCTTCTTTTTTAATACTCCTCAACAGTACATATATGTTCATTACATTCTAAATTATCTGAACTTCTTCAATGATATTTAGTGATTTTCGAAGCTCCATATTGCTTCTTCTTTTTTAATACTCCTCAACAGTACATATATGTTCATTACATTCTAAATTATCTGATCTTCTTCAATGATATTTAGTGATTTTCGAAGCTTCATATTGTTTCTTCTTTTTTAATACTCCTCAACAGTACATATATGTTCATTACATTCTAAATTATCTGAACTTCTTCAATGATATTTAGTGATTTTCGAAGCTTCATATTGCTTCTTCTTTTTTAATACTCCTCAACAGTACATATATGTTCATTACATTCTAAATTATCTGATATTCTTCAATGTTATTTAGTGATTTTCGAAGCTTCATATTGCTTCTTCTTTTTTAATACTCCTCAACAGTACATGTATGTTCATTACATTCTAAATTATCTGATCTTCTTCAATGTTATTTAGTGATTTTCGAAGCTTCATATTGCTTCTTCTTTTTTAATACTCCTCAACAGTACATATATGTTCATTACATTCTAAATTATCTGATCTTCTTCAATGATATTTAGTGATTTTCGAAGCTTCATATTGCTTCTTCTTTTTTAATACTCCTCAACAGTACATATATGTTCATTACATTCTAAATTATCTGATCTTCTTCAATGTTATTTAGTGATTTTCGAAGCTTCATATTGCTTCTTCTTTTTTAATACTCCTCAACAGTACATATATGTTCATTACATTCTAAATTATCTGATCTTCTTCAATGTTATTTAGTGATTTTCGAAGCTTCATATTGCTTCTTCTTTTTTAATACTCCTCAACAGTACATATATGTTCATTACATTCTAAATTATCTGATCTTCTTCAATGATATTTAGTGATTTTCGAAGCTTCATATTGCTTCTTCTTTTTTAATACTCCTCAACAGTACATATATGTTCATTACATTCTAAATTATCTGATCTTCTTCAATGATATTTAGTGATTTTCGAAGCTCCATATTGCTTCTTCTTTTTTAATACTCCTCAACAGTACATATATGTTCATTACATTCTAAATTATCTGATCTTCTTCAATTATATTTAGTGATTTTCGAAGCTCCATATTGCTTCTTCTTTTTTAATACTCCTCAACAGTACATATATGTTCATTACATTCTAAATTATCTGATCTTCTTCAATGATATTTAGTGATTTTCGAAGCTCCATATTGCTTCTTCTTTTTTAATACTCCTCAACAGTACATATATGTTCATTACATTCTAAATTATCTGATCTTCTTCAATGATATTTAGTGATTTTCGAAGCTTCATATTGCTTCTTCTTTTTTAATACTCCTCAACAGTACATATATGTTCATTACATTCTAAATTATCTGATCTTCTTCAATGATATTTAGTGATTTTCGAAGCTCCATATTGCTTCTTCTTTTTTAATACTCCTCAACAGTACATATATGTTCATTACATTCTAAATTATCTGATCTTCTTCAATGATATTTAGTGATTTTCGAAGCTTCATATTGCTTCTTCTTTTTTAATACTCCTCAACAGTACATATATGTTCATTACATTCTAAATTATCTGATCTTCTTCAATGATATTTAGTGATTTTCGAAGCTTCATATTGCTTCTTCTTTTTTAATACTCCTCAACAGTACATATATGTCCATTACATTCTAAATTATCTGATCTTCTTCAATGTTATTTAGTGATTTTCGAAGCTTCATATTGCTTCTTCTTTTTTAATACTCCTCAACAGTACATATATGTTCATTACATTCTAAATTATCTGATCTTCTTCAATGTTATTTAGTGATTTTCGAAGCTTCATATTGCTTCTTCTTTTTTAATACTCCTCAACAGTACATATATGTTCATTACATTCTAAATTATCTGATCTTCTTCAATGATATTTAGTGATTTTCGAAGCTTCATATTGCTTCTTCTTTTTTATACTCCTCAACAGTACATATATGTTCATTACATTCTAAATTATCTGATCTTCTTCAATGATATTTAGTGATTTTCGAAGCTCCATATTGCTTCTTCTTTTTTCATACTCCTCAACAGTACATATATGTTCATTACATTCTAAATTATCTGATCTTCTTCAATTATATTTAGTGATTTTCGAAGCTTCATATTGCTTCTTCTTTTTTAATACTCCTCAACAGTACATATATGTTCATTACATTCTAAATTATCTGATCTTCTTCAATGATATTTAGTGATTTTCGAAGCTCCATATTGCTTCTTCTTTTTTAATACTCCTCAACAGTACATATATGTTCATTACATTCTAAATTATCTGATCTTCTTCAATGATATTTAGTGATTTTCGAAGCTTCATATTGCTTCTTCTTTTTTAATACTCCTCAACAGTACATATATGTTCATTACATTCTAAATTATCTGATCTTCTTCAATGATATTTAGTGATTTTCGAAGCTCCATATTGCTTCTTCTTTTTTAATACTCCTCAACAGTACATATATGTTCATTACATTCTAAATTATCTGATCTTCTTCAATGATATTTAGTGATTTTCGAAGCTCCATATTGCTTCTTCTTTTTTAATACTCCTCAACAGTACATATATGTTCATTACATTCTAAATTATCTGATCTTCTTCAATGATATTTAGTGATTTTCGAAGCTCCATATTGCTTCTTCTTTTTTAATACTCCTCAACAGTACATATATGTTCATTACATTCTAAATTATCTGATATTCTTCAATGTTATTTAGTGATTTTCGAAGCTCCATATTGCTTCTTCTTTTTTAATACTCCTCAACAGTACATATATGTTCATTACATTCTAAATTATCTGATCTTCTTCAATGATATTTAGTGATTTTCGAAGCTTCATATTGCTTCTTCTTTTTTAATACTCCTCAACAGTACATATATGTTCATTACATTCTAAATTATCTGATCTTCTTCAATGATATTTAGTGATTTTCGAAGCTCCATATTGCTTCTTCTTTTTTAATACTCCTCAACAGTACATATATGTTCATTACATTCTAAATTATCTGATATTCTTCAATGTTATTTAGTGATTTTCGAAGCTTCATATTGCTTCTTCTTTTTTAATACTCCTCAACAGTACATATATGTTCATTACATTCTAAATTATCTGATCTTCTTCAATGATATTTAGTGATTTTCGAAGCTCCATATTGCTTCTTCTTTTTTAATACTCCTCAACAGTACATATATGTTCATTACATTCTAAATTATCTGATCTTCTTCAATGATATTTAGTGATTTTCGAAGCTCCATATTGCTTCTTCTTTTTTAATACTCCTCAACAGTACATATATGTTCATTACATTCTAAATTATCTGATATTCTTCAATGTTATTTAGTGATTTTCGAAGCTTCATATTGCTTCTTCTTTTTTAATACTCCTCAACAGTACATATATGTTCATTACATTCTAAATTATCTGATCTTCTTCAATGATATTTAGTGATTTTCGAAGCTCCATATTGCTTCTTCTTTTTTAATACTCCTCAACAGTACATATATGTTCATTACATTCTAAATTATCTGATCTTCTTCAATGATATTTAGTGATTTTCGAAGCTTCATATTGCTTCTTCTTTTTTAATACTCCTCAACAGTACATATATGTTCATTACATTCTAAATTATCTGATCTTCTTCAATGATATTTAGTGATTTTCGAAGCTCCATATTGCTTCTTCTTTTTTAATACTCCTCAACAGTACATATATGTTCATTACATTCTAAATTATCTGATATTCTTCAATGTTATTTAGTGATTTTCGAAGCTTCATATTGCTTCTTCTTTTTTAATACTCCTCAACAGTACATATATGTTCATTACATTCTAAATTATCTGATCTTCTTCAATGATATTTAGTGATTTTCGAAGCTCCATATTGCTTCTTCTTTTTTAATACTCCTCAACAGTACATATATGTTCATTACATTCTAAATTATCTGATCTTCTTCAATGATATTTAGTGATTTTCGAAGCTCCATATTGCTTCTTCTTTTTTAATACTCCTCAACAGTACATATATGTTCATTACATTCTAAATTATCTGATATTCTTCAATGTTATTTAGTGATTTTCGAAGCTTCATATTGCTTCTTCTTTTTTAATACTCCTCAACAGTACATATATGTTCATTACATTCTAAATTATCTGATCTTCTTCAATGATATTTAGTGATTTTCGAAGCTCCATATTGCTTCTTCTTTTTTAATACTCCTCAACAGTACATATATGTTCATTACATTCTAAATTATCTGATCTTCTTCAATGATATTTAGTGATTTTCGAAGCTTCATATTGCTTCTTCTTTTTTAATACTCCTCAACAGTACATATATGTTCATTACATTCTAAATTATCTGATCTTCTTCAATGATATTTAGTGATTTTCGAAGCTTCATATTGCTTCTTCTTTTTTAATACTCCTCAACAGTACATATATGTTCATTACATTCTAAATTATCTGATCTTCTTCAATGATATTTAGTGATTTTCGAAGCTCCATATTGCTTCTTCTTTTTTAATACTCCTCAACAGTACATATATGTTCATTACATTCTAAATTATCTGATCTTCTTCAATGTTATTTAGTGATTTTCGAAGCTCCATATTGCTTCTTCTTTTTTAATACTCCTCAACAGTACATATATGTTCATTACATTCTAAATTATCTGATCTTCTTCAATGATATTTAGTGATTTTCGAAGCTCCATATTGCTTCTTCTTTTTTAATACTCCTCAACAGTACATATATGTTCATTACATTCTAAATTATCTGATCTTCTTCAATGATATTTAGTGATTTTCGAAGCTCCATATTGCTTCTTCTTTTTTAATACTCCTCAACAGTACATATATGTTCATTACATTCTAAATTATCTGATCTTCTTCAATGATATTTAGTGATTTTCGAAGCTCCATATTGCTTCTTCTTTTTTAATACTCCTCAACAGTACATATATGTTCATTACATTCTAAATTATCTGATCTTCTTCAATGTTATTTAGTGATTTTCGAAGCTTCATATTGCTTCTTCTTTTTTAATACTCCTCAACAGTACATATATGTTCATTACATTCTAAATTATCTGATCTTCTTCAATGTTATTTAGTGATTTTCGAAGCTCCATATTGCTTCTTCTTTTTTAATACTCCTCAACAGTACATATATGTTCATTACATTCTAAATTATCTGATCTTCTTCAATGTTATTTAGTGATTTTCGAAGCTTCATATTGCTTCTTCTTTTTTAATACTCCTCAACAGTACATATATGTTCATTACATTCTAAATTATCTGATCTTCTTCAATGATATTTAGTGATTTTCGAAGCTCCATATTGCTTCTTCTTTTTTAATACTCCTCAACAGTACATATATGTTCATTACATTCTAAATTATCTGATCTTCTTCAATGTTATTTAGTGATTTTCGAAGCTTCATATTGCTTCTTCTTTTTTAATACTCCTCAACAGTACATATATGTTCATTACATTCTAAATTATCTGATCTTCTTCAATGATATTTAGTGATTTTCGAAGCTCCATATTGCTTCTTCTTTTTTAATACTCCTCAACAGTACATATATGTTCATTACATTCTAAATTATCTGATCTTCTTCAATGTTATTTAGTGATTTTCGAAGCTCCATATTGCTTCTTCTTTTTTAATACTCCTCAACAGTACATATATGTTCATTACATTCTAAATTATCTGATCTTCTTCAATGTTATTTAGTGATTTTCGAAGCTTCATATTGCTTCTTCTTTTTTAATACTCCTCAACAGTACATATATGTTCATTACATTCTAAATTATCTGATCTTCTTCAATGATATTTAGTGATTTTCGAAGCTCCATATTGCTTCTTCTTTTTTAATACTCCTCAACAGTACATATATGTTCATTACATTCTAAATTATCTGATCTTCTTCAATGTTATTTAGTGATTTTCGAAGCTTCATATTGCTTCTTCTTTTTTAATACTCCTCAACAGTACATATATGTTCATTACATTCTAAATTATCTGATCTTCTTCAATGTTATTTAGTGATTTTCGAAGCTTCATATTGCTTCTTCTTTTTTAATACTCCTCAACAGTACATATATGTTCATTACATTCTAAATTATCTGATCTTCTTCAATGTTATTTAGTGATTTTCGAAGCTTCCTATTGCTTCTTCTTTTTTAATACTCCTCAACAGTACATATATGTTCATTACATTCTAAATTATCTGATCTTCTTCAATGTTATTTAGTGATTTTCGAAGCTTCATATTGCTTCTTCTTTTTTAATACTCCTCAACAGTACATATATGTTCATTACATTCTAAATTATCTGATCTTCTTCAATTATATTTAGTGATTTTCGAAGCTCCATATTGCTTCTTCTTTTTTAATACTCCTCAACAGTACATATATGTTCATTACATTCTAAATTATCTGATCTTCTTCAATTATATTTAGTGATTTTCGAAGCTCCATATTGCTTCTTCTTTTTTAATACTCCTCAACAGTACATATATGTTCATTACATTCTAAATTATCTGATCTTCTTCAATGATATTTAGTGATTTTCGAAGCTCCATATTGCTTCTTCTTTTTTAATACTCCTCAACAGTACATATATGTTCATTACATTCTAAATTATCTGATCTTCTTCAATGTTATTTAGTGATTTTCGAAGCTCCATATTGCTTCTTCTTTTTTAATACTCCTCAACAGTACATATATGTTCATTACATTCTAAATTATCTGATCTTCTTCAATGTTATTTAGTGATTTTCGAAGCTTCATATTGCTTCTTCTTTTTTAATACTCCTCAACAGTACATATATGTTCATTACATTCTAAATTATCTGATCTTCTTCAATGATATTTAGTGATTTTCGAAGCTCCATATTGCTTCTTCTTTTTTAATACTCCTCAACAGTACATATATGTTCATTACATTCTAAATTATCTGATCTTCTTCAATGTTATTTAGTGATTTTCGAAGCTCCATATTGCTTCTTCTTTTTTAATACTCCTCAACAGTACATATATGTTCATTACATTCTAAATTATCTGATATTCTTCAATGTTATTTAGTGATTTTCGAAGCTTCATATTGCTTCTTCTTTTTTAATCCTTCTCAACAGTACATATATGTTCATTACATTCTAAATTATCTGATCTTCTTCAATGTTATTTAGTGATTTTCGAAGCTCCATATTGCTTCTTCTTTTTTAATACTCCTCAACAGTACATATATGTTCATTACATTCTAAATTATCTGATCTTCTTCAATGATATTTAGTGATTTTCGAAGCTTCATATTGCTTCTTCTTTTTTAATACTCCTCAACAGTACATATATGTTCATTACATTCTAAATTATCTGATCTTCTTCAAAGATATTTAATGATTTTCGAAGCTTCATATTGCTTCTTCTTTTTTAATACTCCTCAACAGTACATATATGTTCATTACATTCTAAATTATCTGATCTTCTTCAATGACATTTAGTGATTTTCGAAGCTTCATATTGCTTCTTCCTTTTTAATACTCCTCAACAGTACATATATGTTCATTACATTCTAAATTATCTGATCTTCTTCAATGTTATTTAGTGATTTTCGAAGCTTCATATTGCTTCTTCTTTTTTAATACTCCTCAACAGTACATATATGTTCATTACATTCTAAATTATCTGATCTTCTTCAATGTTATTTAGTGATTTTCGAAGCTCCATATTGCTTCTTCTTTTTTAATACTCCTCAACAGTACATATATGTTCATTACATTCTAAATTATCTGATCTTCTTCAATGTTATTTAGTGATTTTCGAAGCTTCATATTGCTTCTTCTTTTTTAATACTCCTCAACAGTACATATATGTTCATTACATTCTAAATTATCTGATCTTCTTCAATGTTATTTAGTGATTTTCGAAGCTTCCTATTGCTTCTTCTTTTTTAATACTCCTCAACAGTACATATATGTTCATTACATTCTAAATTATCTGATCTTCTTCAATGTTATTTAGTGATTTTCGAAGCTTCATATTGCTTCTTCTTTTTTAATACTCCTCAACAGTACATATATGTTCATTACATTCTAAATTATCTGATCTTCTTCAATTATATTTAGTGATTTTCGAAGCTCCATATTGCTTCTTCTTTTTTAATACTCCTCAACAGTACATATATGTTCATTACATTCTAAATTATCTGATCTTCTTCAATTATATTTAGTGATTTTCGAAGCTCCATATTGCTTCTTCTTTTTTAATACTCCTCAACAGTACATATATGTTCATTACATTCTAAATTATCTGATCTTCTTCAATGATATTTAGTGATTTTCGAAGCTCCATATTGCTTCTTCTTTTTTAATACTCCTCAACAGTACATATATGTTCATTACATTCTAAATTATCTGATCTTCTTCAATGTTATTTAGTGATTTTCGAAGCTTCATATTGCTTCTTCTTTTTTAATACTCCTCAACAGTACATATATGTTCATTACATTCTAAATTATCTGATCTTCTTCAATGTTATTTAGTGATTTTCGAAGCTTCATATTGCTTCTTCTTTTTCAATACTCCTCAACAGTACATATATGTTCATTACATTCTAAATTATCTGATCTTCTTCAATGATATTTAGTGATTTTCGAAGCTCCATATTGCTTCTTCTTTTTTAATACTCCTCAACAGTACATATATGTTCATTACATTCTAAATTATCTGATCTTCTTCAATGATATTTAGTGATTTTCGAAGCTCCATATTGCTTCTTCTTTTTTAATACTCCTCAACAGTACATATATGTTCATTACATTCTAAATTATCTGATCTTCTTCAATGATATTTAGTGATTTTCGAAGCTCCATATTGCTTCTTCTTTTTTAATACTCCTCAACAGTACATATATGTTCATTACATTCTAAATTATCTGATCCTCTTCAATGATATTTAGTGATTTTCGAAGCTTCATATTGCTTCTTCTTTTTTAATACTCCTCAACAGTACATATATGTTCATTACATTCTAAATTATCTGATATTCTTCAATGTTATTTAGTGATTTTCGAAGCTTCATATTGCTTCTTCTTTTTTAATCCTTCTCAACAGTACATATATGTTCATTACATTCTAAATTATCTGATCTTCTTCAATGTTATTTAGTGATTTTCGAAGCTTCATATTGCTTCTTCTTTTTTAATACTCCTCAACAGTACATATATGTTCATTACATTCTAAATTATCTGATCTTCTTCAATGATATTTAGTGATTTTCGAAGCTTCATATTGCTTCTTCTTTTTTAATACTCCTCAACAGTACATATATTTTCATTACATTCTAAATTATCTGATCTTCTTCAATGTTATTTAGTGATTTTCGAAGCTTCATATTGCTTCTTCTTTTTTAATACTCCTCAACAGTACATATATGTTCATTACATTCTAAATTATCTGATCTTCTTCAATGTTATTTAGTGATTTTCGAAGCTTCATATTGCTTCTTCTTTTTTAATACTCCTCAACAGTACATATATGTTCATTACATTCTAAATTATCTGATCTTCTTCAATGATATTTAGTGATTTTCGAAGCTTCATATTGCTTCTTCTTTTTTAATACTCCTCAACAGTACATATATGTTCATTACATTCTAAATTATCTGATCTTCTTCAATGTTATTTAGTGATTTTCGAAGCTTCATATTGCTTCTTCTTTTTTAATACTCCTCAACAGTACATATATGTTCATTACATTCTAAATTATCTGAACTTCTTCAATGACATTTAGTGATTTTTGAAGCTTCATATTGCTTCTTCTTTTTTAATACTCCTCAACAGTACATATATGTTCATTACATTCTAAATTATCTGATCTTCTTCATGATATTTAGTGATTTTCGAAGCTTCATATTGCTTCTTCTTTTTTAATACTCCTCAACAGTACATATATGTTCATTACATTCTAAATTATCTGAACTTCTTCAAAGATATTTAGTGATTTTCGAAGCTTCATATTGCTTCTTCTTTTTTAATACTCGTCAACAGTACATATATGTTCATTACATTCTAAATTATCTGATCTTCTTCAATGATATTTAGTGATTTTCGAAGCTTCATATTGCTTCTTCTTTTTTAATACTCCTCAACAGTACATATATGTTCATTACATTCGAAATTATCTGATCTTCTTCAATGATATTTGGTGATTTTCGAAGCTTCATACTGCTTCTTCTTTTTTAATACTCCTCAACAGTACATATATGTTCATTACATTCTAAATTATCTGATCTTCTTCAATGATATTTAGTGATTTTCGAAGCTTCATATTGCTTCTTCTTTTTTAATACTCCTCAACAGTACATATATGTTCATTACATTCTAAATTATCTGATCTTCTTCAATGATATTTAGTGATTTTCGAAGCTTCATATTGCTTCTTCTTTTTTAATACTCCTCAACAGTACATATATGTTCATTACATTTTAAATTATCTGATCTTCTTCAATGATATTTAGTGATTTTCGAACCTTCATATTGCTTCTTCTTTTTTAATACTCCTCAACAGTACATATATGTTCATTACATTCTAAATTATCTGATCTTCTTCAATGTTATTTTGTGATTTTCGAAGCTTCATATTGCTTTTTCTTTTTTAATACTCCTCAACAGTACATATATGTTCATTACATTCTAAATTATCTGATCTTCTTCAATGATATTTAATGATTTTCGAAGCTTCATATTGCTTCTTCTTTTTTAATACTCCTCAACAGTACATATATGTTCATTACATTCTAAATTATCTGATCTTCTTCAATGATATTTAATGATTTTCGAAGCTTCATATTGCTTCTTCTTTTTTAATACTCCTCAACAGTACATATATGTTCATTACATTCTAAATTATCTGATCTTCTTCAATGATATTTAGTGATTTTCGAAGCTTCATATTGCTTCTTCTTTTTTAATACTCCTCAACAGTACATATATGTTCATTACATTCTAAATTATCTGATCTTCTTCAATGATATTTAGTGATTTTCGAAGCTTCATATTGATTCTTCTTTTTTAATACTCCTCAACAGTACATATATGTTCATTACATTCTAAATTATCTGAACTTCTTCAATGACATTTAGTGATTTTTGAAGCTTCATATTGCTTCTTCTTTTTTAATACTCCTCAACAGTACATATATTTTCATTACATTCTAAATTATCTGATCTTCTTCATGATATTTAGTGATTTTCGAAGCTTCATATTACTTCTTCTTTTTTAATACTCCTCAACAGTACATATATGTTCATTACATTCTAAATTATCTGATCTTCTTCAATGATATTTAATGATTTTCGAAGCTTCATATTGCTTCTTCTTTTTTAATACTCCTCAACAGTACATATATGTTCATTACATTCTAAATTATCTGATCTTCTTCAATGATATTTAGTGATTTTCGAAGCTTCATATTGCTTCTTCTTTTTTAATACTCCTCAACAGTACATATATGTTCATTACATTCTAAATTATCTGATCTTCTTCAATGATATTTAGTGATTTTCGAAGCTTCATATTGCTTCTTCTTTTTTAATACTCCTCAACAGTACATATATGTTCATTACATTCTAAATTATCTGAACTTCTTCAATGATATTTAGTGATTTTCGAAGCTTCATATTGCTTCTTCTTTTTTAATACTCGTCAACAGTACATATATGTTCATTACATTCTAAATTATCTGATCTTCTTCAATGATATTTAGTGATTTTCGAAGCTTCATATTGCTTCTTCTTTTTTAATACTCCTCAACAGTACATATATGTTCATTACATTCGAAATTATCTGATCTTCTTCAATGATATTTAGTGATTTTCGAAGCTTCATACTGCTTCTTCTTTTTTAATACTCCTCAACAGTACATATATGTTCATTACATTCTAAATTATCTGATCTTCTTCAATGATATTTAGTGATTTTCGAAGCTTCATATTGCTTCTTCTTTTTTAATACTCCTCAACAGTACATATATGTTCATTACATTCTAAATTATCTGATCTTCTTCAATGATATTTAGTGATTTTCGAAGCTTCATATTGCTTCTTCTTTTTTAATACTCCTCAACAGTACATATATGTTCATTACATTTTAAATTATCTGATCTTCTTCAATGATATTTAGTGATTTTCGAACCTTCATATTGCTTCTTCTTTTTTAATACTCCTCAACAGTACATATATGTTCATTACATTCTGAATTATCTGATCTTCTTCAATGATATTTAGTGATTTTCAAAGCTTCATATTGCTTCTTCTTTTTTAATACTCCTCAACAGTACATATATGTTCATTACATTCTAAATTATCTGATCTTCTTCAATGATATTTAGTTATATTCGAAGCTTCATATTGTTTCTTCGTTTTTAATACTCCTCAACAGTACATATATGTTCATTACATTCTAAATTATCTGAACTTCTTAAATGATATTTAGTGATTTTCGAAGCTTCATATTGCTTCTTCTTTTTTAATACTCCTCAACAGTACATATATGTTCATTACATTCTAAATTATCTGAACTTCTTCAATGATATTTAGTGATTTTCGAAGCTTCATATTGCTTCTTCTTTTTTAATACTCCTAAACAGTACATATATGTTCATTACATTCTAAATTATCTGATCTTCTTCAATGATATTTAGTGATTTTCGAAGCTTCATATTGCTTCTACCTTTTTAATACTCCTCAACAGTACATATTTGTTCATTAGATTCTAAATTATCTGATCTTCTTCAATGTTATTTAGTGATTTTCGAATCTTCATATTGCTTCTTCTTTTTTAATACTCCTCAACAGTACATATATGTTCATTACATTCTAAATTATCTGAACTTCTTCAATGACATTTAGTGATTTTCGAAGCTTCATATTGCTTCTTCTTTTTTAATACACCTCAACAGTACATATATGTTCATTACATTCTAAATTATCTGATCTTCTTCAATGATATTTAGTGATTTTCGAAGCTTCATATTGCTTCTTCTTTTTTAATACTCCTCAACAGTACATATATGTTCATTACATTCTAAATTATCTGAACTCGTTCAATGACATTTAGTGATTTTCGAAGCTTCATATTGCTTCTTCTTTTTTAATACTCCTCAACAGTACATATATGTTCATTACATTCTAAATTATCTGATCTTCTTCAATGATATTTAGTGATTTTCGAATCTTCATATTGCTTCTTCTTTTTTAATACTCCTCAACAGTACATGTATGTTCATTACATTCTAAATTATCTGAACTTCTTCAATGACATTTAGTGATTTTCGAAGCTTCATATTGCTTCTTCTTTTTTAATACTCCTCAACAGTACATATATGTTCATTACATTCTAAATTATCTTAACTTCTTCAATGACATTTAGTGATTTTCGAAGCTTCATATTGCTTCTTCTTTTTTAATACTCCTCAACAGTACATATATGTTCATTACATTCTAAATTATCTGATCTTCTTCAAAGATATTTAGTGATTTTCGAAGCTTCATATTGCTTCTTCTTTTTTAATACTCCTCAACAGTACATATATGTTCATTACATTCTAAATTATCTGATCTTCTTCAATGATATTTAGTGATTTTCGAAGCTTCATATTGCTTCTTCTTTTCTAATACTCCTCAACAGTACATATATGTTCATTACATTCTAAATTATCTGAACTTCTTCAATGACATTTAGTGATTTTCGAAGCTTCATATTGCTTCTACTTTTTTAATACTCCTCAACAGTACATATATGTTCATTACATTCTAAATTATCTGATCTTCTTCAAAGATATTTAGTGATTTTCGAAGCTTCATATTGCTTCTTCTTTTTTAATACTCCTCAACAGTACATATATGTTCATTACATTCTAAATTATCTGATCTTCTTCAATGATATTTAGTGATTTTCGAAGCTTCATATTGCTTCTTCTTTTTTAATACTCCTCAACAGTACATATATGTTCATTACATTCTAAATTATCTGAACTTCTTCAATGATATTTAGTGATTTTCGAAGCTTCATATTGCTTCTTCTTTTTTAATACTCCTCAACAGTACATGTATGTTCATTACATTCTAAATTATCTGAACTTCTTCAATGACATTTAGTGATTTTCGAAGCTTCATATTGCTTCTTCTTTTTTAATACTCCTCAACAGTACATACATGTTCATTACATTCTAAATTATCTGAACTTCTTCAATGACATTCAGTGATTTTCGAAGCTTCATATTGCTTCTTCTTTTTTAATACTCCTCAACAGTACATATATGTTCATTACATTCTAAATTATCTGAACTTCTTCAATGATATTTAGTGATTTTCGAAGCTTCATATTGCTTCTTCTTTTTTAATACTCCTCAACAGTACATATATGTTCATTACATTCTAAATTATCTGATCTTCTTCAATGATATTTAGTGATTTTCGAAGCTTCATATTGCTTCTTCTTTTTTAATACTCCTCAACAGTACATATATGTTCATTACATTCTAAATTACCTGAACTTCTTCAATGATATTTAGTGATTTTCGAAGCTTCATATTGCTTCTTCTTTTTTAATACTCCTCAACAGTACATATATGTTCATTACATTCTAAATTATCTGATATTCTTCAATGTTATTTAGTGATTTTCGAAGCTTCATATTGCTTCTTCTTTTTTAATACTCCTCAACAGTACATATATGTTCATTACATTCTAAATTATCTGATCTTCAATGATATTTAGTGATTTTCGAAGCTTCATATTGCTTCTTCTTTTTTAATACTCCTCAACAGTACATATATGTTCATTACATTCTAAATTATCTGATCTTCTTCAATGATATTTAGTGATTTTCAAAGCTTCATATTGCTTCTTCTTTTTTAATACTCCTCAACAGTACATATATGTTCATTACATTCTAAATTATCTGATCTTCTTCAATGATATTTAGTTATTTTCGAAGCTTCATATTGTTTCTTCGTTTTTAATACTCCTCAACAGTACATATATGATCATTACATTCTAAATTATCTGAACTTCTTCAATGATATTTAGTGATTTTCGAAGCTTCATATTGCTTCTACCTTTTTAATACTCCTCAACAGTACATATTTGTTCATTAGATTCTAAATTATCTGATCTTCTTCAATGTTATTTAGTGATTTTCGAATCTTCATATTGCTTCTTCTTTTTTAATACTCCTCAACAGTACATATATGTTCATTACATTCTAAATTATCTGAACTTCTTCAATGACATTTAGTGATTTTCGAAGCTTCATATTGCTTCTTCTTTTTTAATACACCTCAACAGTACATATATGTTCATTACATTCTAAATTATCTGATCTTCTTCAATGATATTTAGTGATTTTCGAAGCTTCATATTGCTTCTTCTTTTTTAATACTCCTCAACAGTACATATATGTTCATTACATTCTAAATTATCTGAACTCGTTCAATGACATTTAGTGATTTTCAAAGCTTCATATTGCTTCTTCTTTTTTAATACTCCTCAACAGTACATATATGTTCATTACATTCTAAATTATCTGATCTTCTTCAATGATATTTAGTGATTTTCGAAGCTTCATATTGCTTCTTCTTTTTTAATACTCCTCAACAGTACATATATGTTCATTACATTCTAAATTATCTGAACTCGTTCAATGACATTTAGTGATTTTCGAAGCTTCATATTGCTTCTTCTTTTTCAATACTCCTCAACAGTACATATATGTTCATTACATTCTAAATTATCTGAACTTCTTCAATGACATTTAGTGATTTTCGAAGCTTCATATTGCTTCTTCTTTTTTAATACTCCTCAGCAGTACATATATGTTCATTACATTCTAAATTATCTGATCTTCTTCAATGATATTTAGTGATTTTCGAAGCTTCATATTGCTACTTCTTTTTTAATACTCCTCAACAGTACATGTATGTTCATTACATTCTAAATTATCTGAACTTCTTCAATGACATTTAGTGATTTTCGAAGCTTCATATTGCTTCTTCTTTTTTAATACTCCTCAACAGTACATGTATGTTCATTACATTCTAAATTATCTGAACTTCTTCAATGACATTTAGTGATTTTCGAAGCTTCATATTGCTTCTTCTTTTTTAATACTCCTCAACAGTACATATATGTTCATTACATTCTAAAGTATCTGAACTTCTTCAATGACATTTAGTGATTTTCGAAGCTTCATATTGCTTCTTCTTTTTTAATGCTCCTCAACAGTACATATATGTTCATTACATTCTAAATTATCTGAACTACTTCAATGACATTTAGTGATTTTCGAACCTTCATATTGCTTCTTCTTTTTTAATACTCCTCAACAGTACATATATGTTCATTACATTCTAAATTATCTGAACTTCTTCAATGATATTTAGTGATTTTCGAATCTTCATATTGCTTCTTCTTTTTTAATACTCCTCAACAGTACATATATGTTCATTACATTCTAAATTATCTGAACTTCTTCAATGATATTTAGTGATTTTCGAACCTTCATATTGCTTCTTCTTTTTTAATACTCCTCAACAGTACATATATGTTCATTACATTCTAAATTATCTGATCTTCTTCAATGATATTTAGTGATTTTCGAATCTTCATATTGCTTCTTCTTTTTTAATACTCCTCAACAGTACATGTATGTTCATTACATTCTGAATTATCTGAACTTCTTCAATGACATTTAGTGATTTTCGAAGCTTCATATTGCTTCTTCTTTTTTAATACGCCTCAACAGTACATATATGTTCATTACATTCTAAATTATCTGAACTTCTTCAATGACATTTAGTGATTTTCGAAGCTTCATATTGCTTCTTCTTTTTTAATACTCCTCAACAGTACATATATGTTCATTACATTCTAAATTATCTGATCTTCTTCAATGTTATTTAGTGATTTTCGAAGCTTCATATTGCTTCTTCTTTTTTAATACTCCTCAACAGTACATATATGTTCATTACATTCTAAATTATCTGAACTTCTTCAATGACATTTAGTGATTTTCGAAGCTTCATATTGCTTCTTCTTTTTTAATACTCCTCAACAGTACATATATGTTCATTACATTCTAAATTATCTGATCTTCTTCAAAGATATTTAGTGATTTTCGAAGCTTCATATTGCTTCTTCTTTTTTAATACTCCTCAACAGTACATATATGTTCATTACATTCTAAATTATCTGATCTTCTTCAATGTTATTTAGTGATTTTCGAAGCTTCATATTGCTTCTTCTTTTTTAATACTCCTCAACAGTACATATATGTTCATTACATTCTAAATTATCTGAACTTCTTCAATGACATTTAGTGATTTTCGAAGCTTCATATTGCTTCTTCTTTTTTAATACTCCTCAACAGTACATATATGTTCATTACATTCTAAATTATCTGATCTTCTTCAAAGATATTTAGTGATTTTCGAAGCTTCATATTGCTTCTTCTTTTTTAATACTCCTCAACAGTACATATATGTTCATTACATTCTAAATTATCTGAACTTCTTCAATGTTATTTAGTGATTTTCGAAGCTTCATATTGCTTCTTCTTTTTTAATACTCCTCAACAGTACATATATGTTCATTACATTCTAAATTATCTGAACTTCTTCAATGACATTTAGTGATTTTCGAAGCTTCATATTGCTTCTTCTTTTTTAATACTCCTCAACAGTACATATATGTTCATTACATTCTAAATTATCTGATCTTCTTCAAAGATATTTAGTGATTTTCGAAGCTTCATATTGCTTCTTCTTTTTTAATACTCCTCAACAGTACATATATGTTCATTACATTCTAAATTATCTGATCTTCTTCAATGACATTTAGTGATTTTCGAAGCTTCATATTGCTTCTTCTTTTTTAATACTCCTCAACAGTACATATATGTTCATTACATTCTAAATTATCTGATCTTCTTCAAAGATATTTAGTGATTTTCGAAGCTTCATATTGCTTCTTCTTTTTTAATACTCCTCAACAGTACATATATGTTCATTACATTCTAAATTATCTGAACTTCTTCAATGACATTTAGTGATTTTCGAAGCTTCATATTGCTTCTTCTTTTTTAATACTCCTCAACAGTACATATATGTTCATTACATTCTAAATTATCTGATCTTCTTCAAAGATATTTAGTGATTTTCGAAGCTTCATATTGCTTCTTCTTTTTTAATACTCCTCAACAGTACATATATGTTCATTACATTCTAAATTATCTGAACTTCTTCAATGACATTTAGTGATTTTCGAAACTTCATATTGCTTCTTCTTTTTTAATACTCCTCAACAATACATATATGTTCATTACATTCTAAATTATCTGATCTTCTTCAAAGATATTTAGTGATTTTCGAAGCTTCATATTGCTTCTTCTTTTTTAATACTCCTCAACAGTACATATATGTTCATTACATTCTAAATTATCTGAACTTCTTCAATGACATTTAGTGATTTTCGAAGCTTCATATTGCTTCTTCTTTTTTAATACTCCTCAACAGTACATATATGTTCATTACATTCTAAATTATCTGATCTTCTTCAATGTTATTTAGTGATTTTCGAAGCTTCATATTGCTTCTTCTTTTTTAATACTCCTCAACAGTACATATATGTTCATTACATTCTAAATTATCTGAACTTCTTCAATGACATTTAGTGATTTTCGAAGCTTCATATTGCTTCTTCTTTTTTAATACTCCTCAACAGTACATATATGTTCATTACATTCTAAATTATCTGATATTCTTCAATGTTATTTAGTGATTTTCGAAGCTTCATATTGCTTCTTCTTTTTTAATACTCCTCAACAGTACATATATGTTCATTACATTCTAAATTATCTGATCTTCAATGATATTTAGTGATTTTCGAAGCTTCATATTGCTTCTTCTTTTTTAATACTCCTCAACAGTACATATATGTTCATTACATTCTAAATTATCTGAACTTCTTCAATGATATTTAGTGATTTTCGAAGCTTCATATTGCTTCTTCTTTTTTAATACTCCTCAACAGTACATGTATGTTCATTACATTCTAAATTATCTGAAATTCTTCAATGACATTTAGTGATTTTCGAAGCTTCATATTGCTTCTTCTTTTTTAATACTCCTCAACAGTACATACATGTTCATTACATTCTAAATTATCTGAACTTCTTCAATGACATTTAGTGATTTTCGAAGCTTCATATTGCTTCTTCTTTTTTAATACTCCTCAACAGTACATATATGTTCATTACATTCTAAATTATCTGAACTTCTTCAATGATATTTAGTGATTTTCGAAGCTTCATATTGCTTCTTCTTTTTTAATACTCCTCAACAGTACATATATGTTCATTACATTCTAAATTATCTGATATTCTTCAATGTTATTTAGTGATTTTCGAAGCTTCATATTGCTTCTTCTTTTTTAATACTCCTCAACAGTACATATATGTTCATTACATTCTAAATTATCTGATCTTCAATGATATTTAGTGATTTTCGAAGCTTCATATTGCTTCTTCTTTTTTAATACTCCTCAACAGTACATATATGTTCATTACATTCTAAATTATCTGAACTTCTTCAATGATATTTAGTGATTTTCGAAGCTTCATATTGCTTCTTCTTTTTTAATACTCCTCAACAGTACATATATGTTCATTACATTCTAAATTATCTGATATTCTTCAATGTTATTTAGTGATTTTCGAAGCTTCATATTGCTTCTTCTTTTTTAATACTCCTCAACAGTACATATATGTTCATTACATTCTAAATTATCTGATCTTCTTCAATGATATTTAGTGATTTTCGAAGCTTCATATTGCTTCTTCTTTTTTAATACTCCTCAACAGTACATATATGTTCATTACATTCTAAATTATCTGATCTTCTTCAATGATATTTAGTGATTTTCGAAGCTTCATATTGCTTCTTCTTTTTTAATACTCCTCAACAGTACATATATGTTCATTACATTCTAAATTATCTGATATTCTTCAATGTTATTTAGTGATTTTCGAAGCTTCATATTGCTTCTTCTTTTTTAATACTCCTCAACAGTACATATATGTTCATTACATTCTAAATTATCTGATCTTCTTCAATGATATTTAGTGATTTTCGAAGCTTCATATTGCTTCTTCTTTTTTAATACTCCTCAACAGTACATATATGTTCATTACATTCTAAATTATCTGATCTTCTTCAATGATATTTAGTGATTTTCGAAGCTTCATATTGCTTCTTCTTTTTTAATACTCCTCAACAGTACATATATGTTCATTACATTCTAAATTATCTGATCTTCTTCAATGATATTTAGTGATTTTCGAAGCTTCATATTGCTTCTTCTTTTTTAATACTCCTCAACAGTACATATATGTTCATTACATTCTAAATTATCTGATCTTCTTCAATGATATTTAGTGATTTTCGAAGCTTCATATTGCTTCTTCTTTTTTAATACTCCTCAACAGTACATATATGTTCATTACATTCTAAATTATCTGATATTCTTCAATGATATTTAGTGATTTTCGAAGCTTCATATTGCTTCTTCTTTTTTAATACTCCTCAACAGTACATATATGTTCATTACATTCTAAATTATCTGATCTTCTTCAATGATATTTAGTGATTTTCGAAGCTTCATATTGCTTCTTCTTTTTTAATACTCCTCAACAGTACATATATGTTCATTACATTCTAAATTATCTGATATTCTTCAATGTTATTTAGTGATTTTCGAAGCTTCATATTGCTTCTTCTTTTTTAATACTCCTCAACAGTACATATATGTTCATTACATTCTAAATTATCTGATCTTCTTCAATGATATTTAGTGATTTTCGAAGCTTCATATTGCTTCTTCTTTTTTAATACTCCTCAACAGTACATATATGTTCATTACATTCTAAATTATCTGATCTTCTTCAATGATATTTAGTGATTTTCGAAGCTTCATATTGCTTCTTCTTTTTTAATACTCCTCAACAGTACATATATGTTCATTACATTCTAAATTATCTGATATTCTTCAATGTTATTTAGTGATTTTCGAAGCTTCATATTGCTTCTTCTTTTTTAATACTCCTCAACAGTACATATATGTTCATTACATTCTAAATTATCTGATCTTCTTCAATGATATTTAGTGATTTTCGAAGCTTCATATTGCTTCTTCTTTTTTAATACTCCTCAACAGTACATATATGTTCATTACATTCTAAATTATCTGATCTTCTTCAATGATATTTAGTGATTTTCGAAGCTTCATATTGCTTCTTCTTTTTTAATACTCCTCAACAGTACATATATGTTCATTACATTCTAAATTATCTGATCTTCTTCAATGATATTTAGTGATTTTCGAAGCTTCATATTGCTTCTTCTTTTTTAATACTCCTCAACAGTACATATATGTTCATTACATTCTAAATTATCTGATCTTCTTCAATGATATTTAGTGATTTTCGAAGCTTCATATTGCTTCTTCTTTTTTAATACTCCTCAACAGTACATATATGTTCATTACATTCTAAATTATCTGATCTTCTTCAATGATATTTAGTGATTTTCGAAGCTTCATATTGCTTCTTCTTTTTTAATACTCCTCAACAGTACATATATGTTCATTACATTCTAAATTATCTGAACTTCTTCAATGATATTTAGTGATTTTCGAAGCATCATATTGCTTCTTCTTTTTTAATACTCCTCAACAGTACATGTATGTTCATTACATTCTAAATTATCTGAAATTCTTCAATGACATTTAGTGATTTTCGAAGCTTCATATTGCTTCTTCTTTTTTAATACTCCTCAACAGTACATACATGTTCATTACATTCTAAATTATCTGAACTTCTTCAATGACATTTAGTGATTTTCGAAGCTTCATATTGCTTCTTCTTTTTTAATACTCCTCAACAGTACATATATGTTCATTACATTCTAAATTATCTGAACTTCTTCAATGATATTTAGTGATTTTCGAAGCTTCATATTGCTTCTTCTTTTTTAATACTCCTCAACAGTACATATATGTTCATTACATTCTAAATTATCTGATATTCTTCAATGTTATTTAGTGATTTTCGAAGCTTCATATTGCTTCTTCTTTTTTAATACTCCTCAACAGTACATATATGTTCATTACATTCTAAATTATCTGATCATCTTCAATGATATTTAGTGATTTTCGAAGCTTCATATTGCTTCTTCTTTTTTAATACTCCTCAACAGTACATATATGTTCATTACATTCTAAATTATCTGATCTTCTTCAATGATATTTAGTGATTTTCAAAGCTTCATATTGCTTCTTCTTTTTTAATACTCCTCAACAGTACATATATGTTCATTACATTCTAAATTATCTGATCTTCTTCAATGATATTTAGTTATTTTCGAAGCTTCATATTGTTTCTTCGTTTTTAATACTCCTCAACAGTACATATATGTTCATTACATTCTAAATTATCTGAACTTCTTCAATGATATTTAGTGATTTTCGAAGCTTCATATTGCTTCTTCTTTTTTAATACTCCTCAACAGTACATATATGTTCATTACATTCTAAATTATCTGATCTTCTTCAATGATATTTAGTGATTTTCAAAGCTTCATATTGCTTCTTCTTTTTTAATACTCCTCAACAGTACATATATGTTCATTACATTCTAAATTATCTGATCTTCTTCAATGATATTTAGTTATTTTCGAAGCTTCATATTGTTTCTTCGTTTTTAATACTCCTCAACAGTACATATATGTTCATTACATTCTAAATTATCTGATCTTCTTCAATGATATTTAGTGATTTTCGAAGCTTCATATTGCTTCTTCTTTTTTAATACTCCTCAACAGTACATATATGTTCATTACATTCTAAATTATCTGATCTTCTTCAATGATATTTAGTGATTTTCAAAGCTTCATATTGCTTCTTCTTTTTTAATACTCCTCAACAGTACATATATGTTCATTACATTCTAAATTATCTGATCTTCTTCAATGATATTTAGTTATTTTCGAAGCTTCATATTGTTTCTTCGTTTTTAATACTCCTCAACAGTACATATATGTTCATTACATTCTAAATTATCTGAACTTCTTCAATGACATTTAGTGATTTTCGAAGCTTAAATTTGCTTCTTCTTTTTTAATACTCCTCAACAGTAGATATATGTTCATTACATTCTAAATTATCTGATCTTCTTCAAAGATATTTAGTGATTTTCGAAGCTTCATATTGCTTCTTCTTTTTTAATACTCCTCAACAGTACATATATGTTCATTACATTCTAAATTATCTGATCTTCTTCAATGTTATTTAGTGATTTTCGAAGCTTCATATTGCTTCTTCTTTTTTAATACTCCTCAACAGTACATATATGTTCATTACATTCTAAATTATCTGATCTTCTTCAATGATATTTAGTGATTTTCGAAGCTTCATATTGCTTCTTCTTTTTTAATACTCCTCAACAGTACATATATGTTCATTACATTCTAAATTATCTGAACTCGTTCAATGACATTTAGTGATTTTCGAAGCTTCATATTGCTTCTTCTTTTTTAATACTCCTCAACAGTACATATATGTTCATTACATTCTAAATTATCTGATCTTCTTCAATGATATTTAGTGATTTTCGAAGCTTCATATTGCTTCTTCTTTTTTAATACTCCTCAACAGTACATATATGTTCATTACATTCTAAATTATCTGAACTCGTTCAATGACATTTAGTGATTTTCGAAGCTTCATATTGCTTCTTCTTTTTCAATACTCCTCAACAGTACATATATGTTCATTACATTCTGAATTATCTGAACTTCTTCAATGACATTTAGTGATTTTCGAAGCTTCATATTGCTTCTTCTTTTTTAATACTCCTCAGCAGTACATATATGTTCATTACATTCTAAATTATCTGATCTTCTTCAATGATATTTAGTGATTTTCGAAGCTTCATATTGCTTCTTCTTTTTTAATACTCCTCAACAGTACATATATGTTCATTACATTCTAAATTATCTGATCTTCTTCAATGATATTTAGTGATTTTCGAAGCTTCATATTGCTTCTTCTTTTTTAATACTCCTCAACAGTACATTTATGTTCATTACATTCTAAATTATCTGAACTTCTTCAATGACATTTAGTGATTTTCGAAGCTTCATATTGCTTCTTCTTTTTTAATACTCCTCAACAGTACATATATGTTCATTACATTCTAAATTATCTGATCTTCTTCAATGATATTTAGTGGTTTTCGAAGCTTCATATTGCTTCTTCTTTTTTAATACTCCTCAACAGTACATGTATGTTCATTACATTCTAAATTATCTGAACTTCTTCAATGACATTTAGTGATTTTCGAAGCTTCATATTGCTTCTTCTTTTTTAATACTCCTCAACAGTACAGATATGTTCATTACATTCTAAATTATCTGATCTTCTTCAATGATATTTAGTGATTTTCGAATCTTCATATTGCTACTTCTTTTTTAATACTCCTCAACAGTACATGTATGTTCATTACATTCTAAATTATCTGAACTTCTTCAATGACATTTAGTGATTTTCGAAGCTTCATATTGCTTCTTCTTTTTTAATACTCCTCAACAGTACATACATGTTCATTACATTCTAAATTATCTGAACTTCTTCAATGACATTTAGTGATTTTCGAAGCTTCATATTGCTTCTTCTTTTTTAATACTCCTCAACAGTACATATATGTTCATTACATTCTAAATTATCTGATCTTCTTCAATGATATTTAGTGATTTTCGAAGCTTCATATTGCTTCTTCTTTTTTAATACTCCTCAACAGTACATATATGTTCATTACATTCTAAATTATCTGATCTTCTTCAATGATATTTAGTGATTTTCGAAGCTTCATATTGCTTCTTCTTTTTTAATACTCCTCAACAGTACATATATGTTCATTACATTCTAAATTATCTGAACTTCTTCAATGACATTTAGTGATTTTCGAAGCTTCATATTGCTACTTCTTTTTTAATACTCCTCAACAGTACATATATGTTCATTACATTCTAAATTATCTGATCTTCTTCAATGATATTTAGTGATTTTCGAAGCTTCATATTGCTTCTTCTTTTTTAATACTCCTCAACAGTACATATATGTTCATTACATTCTAAATTATCTGATCTTCTTCAAAGATATTTAATGATTTTCGAAGCTTCATATTGCTTCTTCTTTTTTAATACTCCTCAACAGTACATATATGTTCATTACATTCTAACTTATCTGATCTTCTTCAATGATATTTAGTGATTTTCGAAGCTTCATATTGCTTCTTCTTTTTTAATACTCCTCAACAGTACATATATGTTCATTACATTCTAAATTATCTGAACTTCTTCAATGACATTTAGTGATTTTCGAAGCTTCATATTGCTTCTTCTTTTTTAATACTCCTCAACAGTACATATATGTTCATTACATTCTAAATTATCTGAACTTCTTCAATGATATTTAGTGATTTTCGAAGCTTCATATTGCTTCTTCTTTTTTAATACTCCTCAACAGTACATATATGTTCATTACATTCTAAATTATCTGAACTTCTTCAATGACATTTAGTGATTTTCGAAGCTTCATATTGCTTCTTCTTTTTTAATACTCCTCAACAGTACATATATGTTCATTACATTCTAAATTATCTGAACTTCTTCAATGATATTTAGTGATTTTCGAAGCTTCATATTGCTTCTTCTTTTTTAATACTCCTCAACAGTACATATATGTTCATTACATTCTAAATTATCTGAACTTCTTCAATGACATTTAGTGATTTTCGAAGCTTCATATTGCTTCTTCTTTTTTAATACTCCTCAACAGTACATATATGTTCATTACATTCTAAATTATCTGAACTTCTTCAATGACATTTAGTGATTTTCGAAGCTTCATATTGCTTCTTCTTTTTTAATACTCCTCAACAGTACATATATGTTCATTACATTCTAAATTATCTGAACTTCTTCAATGATATTTAGTGATTTTCGAAGCTTCATATTGCTTCTTCTTTTTTAATACTCCTCAACAGTACATATATGTTCATTACATTCTAAATTATCTGATCTTCTTCAAAGATATTTAATGATTTTCGAAGCTTCATATTGCTTCTTCTTTTTTAATACTCCTCAACAGTACATATATGTTCATTACATTCTAACTTATCTGATCTTCTTCAATGATATTTAGTGATTTTCGAAGCTTCATATTGCTTCTTCTTTTTTAATACTCCTCAACAGTACATATATGTTCATTACATTCTAAATTATCTGAACTTCTTCAATGACATTTAGTGATTTTCGAAGCTTCATATTGCTTCTTCTTTTTTAATACTCCTCAACAGTACATATATGTTCATTACATTCTAAATTATCTGAACTTCTTCAATGATATTTAGTGATTTTCGAAGCTTCATATTGCTTCTTCTTTTTTAATACTCCTCAACAGTACATATATGTTCATTACATTCTAAATTATCTGAACTTCTTCAATGATATTTAATGATTTTCGAAGCTTCATATTGCTTCTTCTTTTTTAATACTCCTCAACAGTACATATATGTTCATTACATTCTAACTTATCTGATCTTCTTCAATGATATTTAGTGATTTTCGAAGCTTCATATTGCTTCTTCTTTTTTAATACTCCTCAACAGTACATATATGTTCATTACATTCTAAATTATCTGAACTTCTTCAATGACATTTAGTGATTTTCGAAGCTTCATATTGCTTCTTCTTTTTTAATACTCCTCAACAGTACATATATGTTCATTACATTCTAAATTATCTGAACTTCTTCAATGACATTTAGTGATTTTCGAAGCTTCATATTGCTTCTTCTTTTTTAATACTCCTCAACAGTACATATATGTTCATTACATTCTAAATTATCTGAACTTCTTCAATGATATTTAGTGATTTTCGAAGCTTCATATTGCTTCTTCTTTTTTAATACTCCTCAACAGTACATATATGTTCATTACATTCTAAATTATCTGATCTTCTTCAAAGATATTTAATGATTTTCGAAGCTTCATATTGCTTCTTCTTTTTTAATACTCCTCAACAGTACATATATGTTCATTACATTCTAACTTATCTGATCTTCTTCAATGATATTTAGTGATTTTCGAAGCTTCATATTGCTTCTTCTTTTTTAATACTCCTCAACAGTACATATATGTTCATTACATTCTAAATTATCTGAACTTCTTCAATGACATTTAGTGATTTTCGAAGCTTCATATTGCTTCTTCTTTTTTAATACTCCTCAACAGTACATATATGTTCATTACATTCTAAATTATCTGAACTTCTTCAATGACATTTAGTGATTTTCGAAGCTTCATATTGCTTCTTCTTTTTTAATACTCCTCAACAGTACATATATGTTCATTACATTCTAAATTATCTGAACTTCTTCAATGATATTTAGTGATTTTCGAAGCTTCATATTGCTTCTTCTTTTTTAATACTCCTCAACAGTACATATATGTTCATTACATTCTAAATTATCTGAACTTCTTCAATGATATTTAATGATTTTCGAAGCTTCATATTGCTTCTTCTTTTTTAATACTCCTCAACAGTACATATATGTTCATTACATTCTAACTTATCTGATCTTCTTCAATGATATTTAGTGATTTTCGAAGCTTCATATTGCTTCTTCTTTTTTAATACTCCTCAACAGTACATATATGTTCATTACATTCTAAATTATCTGAACTTCTTCAATGACATTTAGTGATTTTCGAAGCTTCATATTGCTTCTTCTTTTTTAATACTCCTCAACAGTACATATATGTTCATTACATTCTAAATTATCTGAACTTCTTCAATGACATTTAGTGATTTTCGAAGCTTCATATTGCTTCTTCTTTTTTAATACTCCTCAACAGTACATATATGTTCATTACATTCTAAATTATCTGAACTTCTTCAATGACATTTAGTGATTTTCGAAGCTTCATATTGCTTCTTCTTTTTTAATACTCCTCAACAGTACATATATGTTCATTACATTCTAAATTATCTGAACTTCTTCAATGATATTTAGTGATTTTCGAAGCTTCATATTGCTTCTTCTTTTTTAATACTCCTCAACAGTACATATATGTTCATTACATTCTAAATTATCTGATCTTCTTCAAAGATATTTAATGATTTTCGAAGCTTCATATTGCTTCTTCTTTTTTAATACTCCTCAACAGTACATATATGTTCATTACATTCTAACTTATCTGATCTTCTTCAATGATATTTAGTGATTTTCGAAGCTTCATATTGCTTCTTCTTTTTTAATACTCCTCAACAGTACATATATGTTCATTACATTCTAAATTATCTGAACTTCTTCAATGACATTTAGTGATTTTCGAAGCTTCATATTGCTTCTTCTTTTTTAATACTCCTCAACAGTACATATATGTTCATTACATTCTAAATTATCTGATCTTCTTCAAAGATATTTAATGATTTTCGAAGCTTCATATTGCTTCTTCTTTTTTAATACTCCTCAACAGTACATATATGTTCATTACATTCTAACTTATCTGATCTTCTTCAATGATATTTAGTGATTTTCGAAGCTTCATATTGCTTCTTCTTTTTTAATACTCCTCAACAGTACATATATGTTCATTACATTCTAAATTATCTGAACTTCTTCAATGACATTTAGTGATTTTCGAAGCTTCATATTGCTTCTTCTTTTTTAATACTCCTCAACAGTACATATATGTTCATTACATTCTAAATTATCTGATCTTCTTCAAAGATATTTAGTGATTTTCGAAGCTTCATATTGCTTCTTCTTTTTTAATACTCCTCAACAGTACATATATGTTCATTACATTCTAAATTATCTGATCTTCTTCAATGATATTTAGTGATTTTCGAAGCTTCATATTGCTTCTTCTTTTTTAATACTCCTCAACAGTACATATATGTTCATTACATTCTAAATTATCTGAACTTCTTCAATGATATTTAGTGATTTTCGAAGCTTCATATTGCTTCTTCTTTTTTAATACTCCTCAACAGTACATGTATGTTCATTACATTCTAAATTATCTGAACTTCTTCAATGACATTTAGTGATTTTCGAAGCTTCATATTGCTTCTTCTTTTTTAATACTCCTCAACAGTACATATATGTTCATTACATTCTAAATTATCTGATCTTCAATGATATTTAGTGATTTTCGAAGCTTCATATTGCTTCTTCTTTTTTAATACTCCTCAACAGTACATATATGTTCATTACATTCTAAATTATCTGATCTTCTTCAATGATATTTAGTGATTTTCAAAGCTTCATATTGCTTCTTCTTTTTTAATACTCCTCAACAGTACATATATGTTCATTACATTCTAAATTATCTGATCTTCTTCAATGATATTTAGTGATTTTCGAAGCTTCATATTGCTTCTTCTTTTTTAATACTCCTCAACAGTACATATATGTTCATTACATTCTAAATTATCTGATCTTCTTCAAAGATATTTAGTGATTTTCGAAGCTTCATATTGCTTCTTCTTTTTTAATACTCCTCAACAGTACATATATGTTCATTACATTCTAAATTATCTGATCTTCTTCAATGATATTTAGTGATTTTCGAAGCTTCATATTGCTTCTTCTTTTTTAATACTCCTCAACAGTACATATATGTTCATTACATTCTAAATTATCTGATCTTCTTCAATGATATTTAGTGATTTTCGAAGCTTCATATTGCTTCTTCTTTTTTAATACTCCTCAACAGTACATATATGTTCATTACATTCTAAATTATCTGATCTTCTTCAAAGATATTTAGTGATTTTCGAAGCTTCATATTGCTTCTTCTTTTTTAATACTCCTCAACAGTACATATATGTTCATTACATTCTAAATTATCTGATCTTCTTCAATGATATTTAGTGATTTTCGAAGCTTCATATTGCTTCTTCTTTTTTAATACTCCTCAACAGTACATATATGTTCATTACATTCTAAATTATCTGAACTTCTTCAATGATATTTAGTGATTTTCGAAGCTTCATATTGCTTCTTCTTTTTTAATACTCCTCAACAGTACATGTATGTTCATTACATTCTAAATTATCTGAACTTCTTCAATGACATTTAGTGATTTTCGAAGCTTCATATTGCTTCTTCTTTTTTAATACTCCTCAACAGTACATATATGTTCATTACATTCTAAATTATCTGATCTTCAATGATATTTAGTGATTTTCGAAGCTTCATATTGCTTCTTCTTTTTTAATACTCCTCAACAGTACATATATGTTCATTACATTCTAAATTATCTGATCTTCTTCAATGATATTTAGTGATTTTCAAAGCTTCATATTGCTTCTTCTTTTTTAATACTCCTCAACAGTACATATATGTTCATTACATTCTAAATTATCTGATCTTCTTCAATGATATTTAGTTATTTTCGAAGCTTCATATTGTTTCTTCGTTTTTAATACTCCTCAACAGTACATATATGTTCATTACATTCTAAATTATCTGAACTTCTTCAATGATATTTAGTGATTTTCGAAGCTTCATATTGCTTCTACCTTTTTAATACTCCTCAACAGTACATATTTGTTCATTAGATTCTAAATTATCTGATCTTCTTCAATGTTATTTAGTGATTTTCGAATCTTCATATTGCTTCTTCTTTTTTAATACTCCTCAACAGTACATATATGTTCATTACATTCTAAATTATCTGAACTTCTTCAATGACATTTAGTGATTTTCGAAGCTTCATATTGCTTCTTCTTTTTTAATACACCTCAACAGTACATATATGTTCATTACATTCTAAATTATCTGAACTTCTTCAATGATATTTAGTGATTTTCGAAGCTTCATATTGCTTCTTCTTTTTTAATACTCCTCAACAGTACATATATGTTCATTACATTCTAAATTATCTGAACTCGTTCAATGACATTTAGTGATTTTCGAAGCTTCATATTGCTTCTTCTTTTTTAATACTCCTCAACAGTACATATATGTTCATTACATTCTAAATTATCTGATCTTCTTCAATGATATTTAGTGATTTTCGAAGCTTCATATTGCTTCTTCTTTTTTAATACTCCTCAACAGTACATATATGTTCATTACATTCTAAATTATCTGAACTCGTTCAATGACATTTAGTGATTTTCGAAGCTTCATATTGCTTCTTCTTTTTCAATACTCCTCAACAGTACATATATGTTCATTACATTCTAAATTATCTGAACTTCTTCAATGACATTTAGTGATTTTCGAAGCTTCATATTGCTTCTTCTTTTTTAATACTCCTCAACAGTACATTTATGTTCATTACATTCTAAATTATCTGAACTTCTTCAATGACATTTAGTGATTTTCGAAGCTTCATATTGCTTCTTCTTTTTTAATACTCCTCAACAGTACATATATGTTCATTACATTCTAAATTATCTGATCTTCTTCAATGATATTTAGTGGTTTTCGAAGCTTCATATTGCTTCTTCTTTTTTAATACTCCTCAACAGTACATGTATGTTCATTACATTCTAAATTATCTGAACTTCTTCAATGACATTTAGTGATTTTCGAAGCTTCATATTGCTTCTTCTTTTTTAATACTCCTCAACAGTACAGATATGTTCATTACATTCTAAATTATCTGATCTTCTTCAATGATATTTAGTGATTTTCGAAGCTTCATATTGCTACTTCTTTTTTAATACTCCTCAACAGTACATTTATGTTCATTACATTCTAAATTATCTGAACTTCTTCAATGACATTTAGTGATTTTCGAAGCTTCATATTGCTTCTTCTTTTTTAATACTCCTCAACAGTACATATATGTTCATTACATTCTAAATTATCTGATCTTCTTCAATGATATTTAGTGGTTTTCGAAGCTTCATATTGCTTCTTCTTTTTTAATACTCCTCAACAGTACATGTATGTTCATTACATTCTAAATTATCTGAACTTCTTCAATGACATTTAGTGATTTTCGAAGCTTAATATTGCTTCTTCTTTTTTAATACTCCTCAACAGTACATATATGTTCATTACATTCTAAATTATCTGATCTTCTTCAATGATATTTAGTGGTTTTCGAAGCTTCATATTGCTACTTCTTTTTTAATACTCCTCAACAGTACATGTATGTTCATTACATTCTAAATTATCTGAACTTCTTCAATGACATTTAGTGATTTTCGAAGCTTCATATTGCTTCTTCTTTTTTAATACTCCTCAACAGTACATATATGTTCATTACATTCTAAATTATCTGAACTTCTTCAATGACATTTAGTGATTTTCGAAGCTTCATATTGCTTCTTCTTTTTTAATACTCCTCAACAGTACATATATGTTCATTACATTCTAAATTATCTGAACTTCTTCAATGACATTTAGTGATTTTCGAAGCTTCATATTGCTTCTTCTTTTTTAATACTCCTCAAGAGTACATGTATGTTCATTACATTCTAAATTATCTGAACTTCTTCAATGACATTTAGTGATTTTCGAAGCTTCATATTGCTTCTTCTTTTTTAATACTCCTCAACAGTACATACATGTTCATTACATTCTAAATTATCTGAACTTCTTCAATGACATTTAGTGATTTTCGAAGCTTCATATTGCTTCTTCTTTTTTAATACTCCTCAACAGTACATATATGTTCATTACATTCTAAATTATCTGAACTTCTTCAATGACATTTAGTGATTTTCGAAGCTTCATATTGCTTCTTCTTTTTTAATACTCCTCAACAGTACATATATGTTCATTACATTCTAAATTATCTGAACTTCTTCAATGACATTTAGTGATTTTCGAAGCTTCATATTGCTTCTTCTTTTTTAATACTCCTCAACAGTACATACATGTTCATTACATTCTAAATTATCTGAACTTCTTCAATGACATTTAGTGATTTTCGAAGCTTCATATTGCTTCTTCTTTTTTAATACTCCTCAACAGTACATATATGTTCATTACATTCTAAATTATCTGAACTTCTTCAATGACATTTAGTGATTTTCGAAGCTTCATATTGCTTCTTCTTTTTTAATACTCCTCAACAGTACATACATGTTCATTACATTCTAAATTATCTGAACTTCTTCAATGACATTTAGTGATTTTCGAAGCTTCATATTGCTTCTTCTTTTTTAATACTCCTCAACAGTACATACATGTTCATTACATTCTAAATTATCTGAACTTCTTCAATGACATTTAGTGATTTTCGAAGCTTCATATTGCTTCTTCTTTTTTAATACTCCTCAACAGTACATATATGTTCATTACATTCTAAATTATCTGAACTTCTTCAATGACATTTAGTGATTTTCGAAGCTTCATATTGCTTCTTCTTTTTTAATACTCCTCAACAGTACATACATGTTCATTACATTCTAAATTATCTGAACTTCTTCAATGACATTTAGTGATTTTCGAAGCTTCATATTGCTTCTTCTTTTTTAATACTCCTCAACAGTACATATATGTTCATTACATTCTAAATTATCTGAACTTCTTCAATGACATTTAGTGATTTTCGAAGCTTCATATTGCTTCTTCTTTTTTAATACTCCTCAACAGTACATATATGTTCATTACATTCTAAATTATCTGATCTTCTTCAATGTTATTTAGTGATTTTCGAATCTTCATATTGCTACTTCTTTTTTAATACTCCTCAACAGTACATATATGTTCATTACATTCTAAATTATCTGAACTTCTTCAATGACATTTAGTGATTTTCGAAGCTTCATATTGCTTCTTCTTTTTTAATACTCCTCAACAGTACATGTATGTTCATTACATTCTAAATTATCTGAACTTCTTCAATGACATTTAGTGATTTTCGAAGCTTCATATTGCTTCTTCTTTTTTAATACTCCTCAACAGTACATACATGTTCATTACATTCTAAATTATCTGAACTTCTTCAATGACATTTAGTGATTTTCGAAGCTTCATATTGCTTCTTCTTTTTTAATACTCCTCAACAGTACATATATGTTCATTACATTCTAAATTATCTGAACTTCTTCAATGACATTTAGTGATTTTCGAAGCTTCATATTGCTTCTTCTTTTTTAATACTCCTCAACAGTACATATATGTTCATTACATTCTAAATTATCTGATCTTCTTCAATGTTATTTAGTGATTTTCGAATCTTCATATTGCTACTTCTTTTTTAATACTCCTCAACAGTACATATATGTTCATTACATTCTAAATTATCTGAACTTCTTCAATGACATTTAGTGATTTTCGAAGCTTCATATTGCTTCTTCTTTTTTAATACTCCTCAACAGTACATGTATGTTCATTACATTCTAAATTATCTGAACTTCTTCAATGACATTTAGTGATTTTCGAAGCTTCATATTGCTTCTTCTTTTTTAATACTCCTCAACAGTACATACATGTTCATTACATTCTAAATTATCTGAACTTCTTCAATGACATTTAGTGATTTTCGAATCTTCATATTGCTTCTTCTTTTTTAATACTCCTCAACAGTACATGTATGTTCATTACATTCTAAATTATCTGAACTTCTTCAATGACATTTAGTGATTTTCGAAGCTTCATATTGCTTCTTCGTTTTTTAATACTCCTCAACAGTACATATATGTTCATTACATTCTAAATTATCTGATCTTCTTCAATGATATTTAGTGATTTTCGAATCTTCATATTGCTACTTCTTTTTTAATACTCCTCAACAGTACATGTATGTTCATTACATTCTAAATTATCTGAACTTCTTCAATGACATTTAGTGATTTTCGAAGCTTCATATTGCTTCTTCTTTTTTAATACTCCTCAACAGTACATATATGTTCATTACATTCTAAATTATCTGATCTTCTTCAATGACATTTAGTGATTTTCGAAGCTTCATATTGCTTGTTCTTTTTTAATACTCCTCAACAGTACATATATGTTCATTACATTCTAAATTATCTGAACTTCTTCAATGACATTTAGTGATTTTCGAAGCTTCATATTGCTTCTTCTTTTTTAATACTCCTCAACAGTACATATATGTTCATTACATTCTAAATTATCTGATCTTCTTCAATGACATTTAGTGATTTTCGAAGCTTCATATTGCTTGTTCTTTTTTAATACTCCTCAACAGTACATATATGTTCATTACATTCTAAATTATCTGAACTTCTTCAATGACATTTAGTGATTTTCGAAGCTTCATATTGCTTCTTCTTTTTTAATACTCCTCAACAGTACATATATGTTCATTACATTCTAAATTATCTGATCTTCTTCAATGACATTTAGTGATTTTCGAAGCTTCATATTGCTTGTTCTTTTTTAATACTCCTCAACAGTACATATATGTTCATTACATTCTAAATTATCTGAACTTCTTCAATGACATTTAGTGATTTTCGAAGCTTCATATTGCTTCTTCTTTTTTAATACTCCTCAACAGTACATACATGTTCATTACATTCTAAATTATCTGAACTTCTTCAATGACATTTAGTGATTTTCGAAGCTTCATATTGCTTCTTCTTTTTTAATACTCCTCAACAGTACATATATGTTCATTACATTCTAAATTATCTGAACTTCTTCAATGACATTTAGTGATTTTCGAAGCTTCATATTGCTTCTTCTTTTTTAATACTCCTCAACAGTACATATATGTTCATTACATTCTAAATTATCTGATCTTCTTCAATGATATTTAGTGATTTTCGAATCTTCATATTGCTACTTCTTTTTTAATACTCCTCAACAGTACATGTATGTTCATTACATTCTAAATTATCTGAACTTCTTCAATGACATTTAGTGATTTTCGAAGCTTCATATTGCTTCTTCTTTTTTAATACTCCTCAACAGTACATATATGTTCATTACATTCTAAATTATCTGATCTTCTTCAATGACATTTAGTGATTTTCGAAGCTTCATATTGCTTGTTCTTTTTTAATACTCCTCAACAGTACATATATGTTCATTACATTCTAAATTATCTGAACTTCTTCAATGACATTTAGTGATTTTCGAAGCTTCATATTGCTTCTTCTTTTTTAATACTCCTCAACAGTACATATATGTTCATTACATTCTAAATTATCTGATCTTCTTCAATGACATTTAGTGATTTTCGAAGCTTCATATTGCTTGTTCTTTTTTAATACTCCTCAACAGTACATATATGTTCATTACATTCTAAATTATCTGAACTTCTTCAATGACATTTAGTGATTTTCGAAGCTTCATATTGCTTCTTCTTTTTTAATACTCCTCAACAGTACATATATGTTCATTACATTCTAAATTATCTGATCTTCTTCAATGACATTTAGTGATTTTCGAAGCTTCATATTGCTTGTTCTTTTTTAATACTCCTCAACAGTACATATATGTTCATTACATTCTAAATTATCTGAACTTCTTCAATGACATTTAGTGATTTTCGAAGCTTCATATTGCTTCTTCTTTTTTAATACTCCTCAACAGTACATATATGTTCATTACATTCTAAATTATCTGATATTCTTCAATGACATTTAGTGATTTTCGAAGCTTCATATTGCTTCTTCTTTTTTAATACTCCTCAACAGTACATATATGTTCATTACATTCTAAATTATCTGATCTTCTTCAATGATATTTAGTGATTTTCGAATCTTCATATTGCTACTTCTTTTTTAATGCTCCTCAACAGTACATATATGTTCATTACATTCTAAATTATCTGATCTTCTTCAATGACATTTAGTGATTTTCGAATCTTCATATTGCTTGTTCTTTTTTAATACTCCTCAACAGTACATATATGTTCATTACATTCTAAATTATCTGAACTTCTTCAATGACATTTAGTGATTTTCGAAGCTTCATATTGCTTCTTCTTTTTTAATACTCCTCAACAGTACATATATGTTCATTACATTCTAAATTATCTGAACTTCTTCAATGACATTTAGTGATTTTCGAAGCTTCATATTGCTTCTTCTTTTTTAATACTCCTCAACAGTACATATATGTTAATTACATTCTAAATTATCTGATCTTCTTCAAAGATATTTAATGATTTTCGAAGCTTCATATTGCTTGTTCTTTTTTAATACTCCTCAACAGTACATATATGTTCATTACATTCTAAATTATCTGAACTTCTTCAATGACATTTAGTGATTTTCGAAGCTTCATATTGCTTGTTCTTTTTTAATACTCCTCAACAGTACATATATGTTCATTACATTCTAAATTATCTGAACTTCTTCAATGACATTTAGTGATTTTCGAAGCTTCATATTGCTTCTTCTTTTTTAATACTCCTCAACAGTACATATATGTTCATTACATTCTAAATTATCTGATCTTCTTCAATGACATTTAGTGATTTTCGAAGTTTCATATTGCTTCTTCTTTTTTAATACTCCTCAACAGTACATATATGTTCATTACATTCTAAATTATCTGATCTTCTTCAAAGATATTTAATGATTTTCGAAGCTTCATATTGCTTGTTCTTTTTTAATACTCCTCAACAGTACATATATGTTCATTACATTCTAAATTATCTGAACTTCTTCAATGACATTTAGTGATTTTCGAAGCTTCATATTGCTTGTTCTTTTTTAATACTCCTCAACAGTACATATATGTTCATTACATTTTAAATTATCTGAACTTCTTCAATGACATTTAGTGATTTTCGAAGCTTCATATTGCTTCTTCTTTTTTAATACTCCTCAACAGTACATATATGTTCATTACATTCTAAATTATCTGATCTTCTTCAATGACATTTAGTGATTTTCGAAGTTTCATATTGCTTCTTCTTTTTTAATACTCCTCAACAGTACATATATGTTCATTACATTCTAAATTATCTGATCTTCTTCAAAGATATTTAATGATTTTCGAAGCTTCATATTGCTTGTTCTTTTTTAATACTCCTCAACAGTACATATATGTTCATTACATTCTAAATTATCTGAACTTCTTCAATGACATTTAGTGATTTTCGAAGCTTCATATTGCTTGTTCTTTTTTAATACTCCTCAACAGTACATATATGTTCATTACATTCTAAATTATCTGAACTTCTTCAATGACATTTAGTGATTTTCGAAGCTTCATATTGCTTCTTCTTTTTTAATACTCCTCAACAGTACATATATGTTCATTACATTCTAAATTATCTGATCTTCTTCAATGACATTTAGTGATTTTCGAAGTTTCATATTGCTTCTTCTTTTTTAATACTCCTCAACAGTACATATATGTTCATTACATTCTAAATTATCTGATCTTCTTCAAAGATATTTAATGATTTTCGAAGCTTCATATTGCTTGTTCTTTTTTAATACTCCTCAACAGTACATATATGTTCATTACATTCTAAATTATCTGAACTTCTTCAATGACATTTAGTGATTTTCGAAGCTTCATATTGCTTGTTCTTTTTTAATACTCCTCAACAGTACATATATGTTCATTACATTCTAAATTATCTGAACTTCTTCAATGACATTTAGTGATTTTCGAAGCTTCATATTGCTTCTTCTTTTTTAATACTCCTCAACAGTACATATATGTTCATTACATTCTAAATTATCTGATCTTCTTCAATGACATTTAGTGATTTTCGAAGTTTCATATTGCTTCTTCTTTTTTAATACTCCTCAACAGTACATATATGTTCATTACATTCTAAATTATCTGATCTTCTTCAAAGATATTTAATGATTTTCGAAGCTTCATATTGCTTGTTCTTTTTTAATACTCCTCAACAGTACATATATGTTCATTACATTCTAAATTATCTGAACTTCTTCAATGACATTTAGTGATTTTCGAAGCTTCATATTGCTTGTTCTTTTTTAATACTCCTCAACAGTACATATATGTTCATTACATTCTAAATTATCTGAACTTCTTCAATGACATTTAGTGATTTTCGAAGCTTCATATTGCTTCTTCTTTTTTAATACTCCTCAACAGTACATATATGTTCATTACATTCTAAATTATCTGATCTTCTTCAATGTTATTTAGTGATTTTCGAAGCTTCATATTGCTTCTTCTTTTTTAATACTCCTCAACAGTACATATATGTTCATTACATTCTAAATTATCTGATATTCTTCAATGACATTTAGTGATTTTCGAAGTTTCATATTGCTTCTTCTTTTTTAATACTCCTCAACAGTACATATATGTTCATTACATTCTAAATTATCTGATCTTCTTCAATGACATTTAGTGATTTTCGAAGTTTCATATTGCTTCTTCTTTTTTAATACTCCTCAACAGTACATATATGTTCATTACATTCTAAATTATCTGATCTTCTTCAATGTTATTTAGTGATTTTCGAAGCTTCATATTGCTTCTTCTTTTTTAATACTCCTCAACAGTACATATATGTTCATTACATTCTAAATTATCTGATCTTCTTCAAAGATATTTAATGATTTTCGAAGCTTCATATTGCTTCTTCTTTTTTAATACTCCTCAACAGTACATATATGTTCATTACATTCTAAATTATCTGATCTTCTTCAATGTTATTTAGTGATTTTCGAAACTTCATATTGCTTCTTCTTTTTTAATACTCCTCAACAGTACATATATGTTCATTACATTCTAAATTATCTGATCTTCTTCAAAGATATTTAATGATTTTCGAAGCTTCATATTGCTTGTTCTTTTTTAATACTCCTCAACAGTACATATATGTTCATTACATTCTAAATTATCTGAACTTCTTCAATGACATTTTGTGATTTTCGAAGCTTCATATTGCTTCTTCTTTTTTAATACTCCTCAACAGTACATATATGTTCATTACATTCTAAATTATCTAATCTTCTTCAATGACATTTAGTGATTTTCGAAGTTTCATATTGCTTCTTCTTTTTTAATACTCCTCAACAGTACATATATGTTCATTACATTCTAAATTATCTGATCTTCTTCAATGACATTTAGTGATTTTCGAAGCTTCATATTGCTTCTTCTTTTTTAATACTCCTCAACAGTACATATATGTTCATTACATTCTAAATTATCTGATCTTCTTCAATGATATTTAGTGATTTTCGAAGCTTCATATTGCTTCTTCTTTTTTAATACTCCTCAACAGTACATATATGTTCATTACATTCTAAATTATCTGATCTTCTTCAATGATATTTAGTGATTTTCGAAGTTTCATATTGCTTCTTCTTTTTTAATACTCCTCAACAGTACATATATGTTCATTACATTCTAAATTATCTGATCTTCTTCAATGATATTTAGTGATTTTCGAAGTTTCATATTGCTTCTTCTTTTTTAATACTCCTCAACAGTACATATATGTTCATTACATTCTAAATTATCTGATCTTCTTCAATGACATTTAGTGATTTTCGAAGCTTCATATTGCTTCTTCTTTTTTAATACTCCTCAACAGTACATATATGTTCATTACATTCTAAATTATCTGATCTTCTTCAAAGATATTTAATGATTTTCGAAGCTTCATATTGCTTGTTCTTTTTTAATACTCCTCAACATTACATATATGTTCATTACATTCTAAATTATCTGAACTTCTTCAATGACATTTAGTGATTTTCGAAGCTTCATATTGCTTGTTCTTTTTTAATACTCCTCAACAGTACATATATGTTCATTACATTCTAAATTATCTGAACTTCTTCAATGACATTTAGTGATTTTCGAAGCTTCATATTGCTTCTTCTTTTTTAATACTCCTCAACAGTACATATATGTTCATTACATTCTAAATTATCTGATCTTCTTCAATGTTATTTAGTGATTTTCGAAGCTTCATATTGCTTCTTCTTTTTTAATACTCCTCAACAGTACATATATGTTCATTACATTCTAAATTATCTGATCTTCTTCAATGATATTTAGTGATTTTCGAAGTTTCATATTGCTTCTTCTTTTTTAATACTCCTCAACAGTACATATATGTTCATTACATTCTAAATTATCTGATCTTCTTCAATGACATTTAGTGATTTTCGAAGTTTCATATTGCTTCTTCTTTTTTAATACTCCTCAACAGTACATATATGTTCATTACATTCTAAATTATCTGATCTTCTTCAATGACATTTAGTGATTTTCGAAGTTTCATATTGCTTCTTCTTTTTTAATACTCCTCAACAGTACATATATGTTCATTACATTCTAAATTATCTGATCTTCTTCAATGACATTTAGTGATTTTCGAAGCTTCATATTGCTTGTTCTTTTTTAATACTCCTCAACAGTACATATATGTTCATTACATTCTAAATTATCTGATCTTCTTCAATGACATTTAGTGATTTTCGAAGCTTCATATTGCTTCTTCTTTTTTAATACTCCTCAACAGTACATATATGTTCATTACATTCTAAATTATCTGATCTTCTTCAATGTTATTTAGTGATTTTCGAAGCTTCATATTGCTTCTTCTTTTTTAATACTCCTCAACAGTACATATATGTTCATTACATTCTAAATTATCTGATCTTCTTCAATGACATTTAGTGATTTTCGAAGTTTCATATTGCTTCTTCTTTTTTAATACTCCTCAACAGTACATATATGTTCATTACATTCTAAATTATCTGAACTTCTTCAATGACATTTAGTGATTTTCGAAGCTTCATATTGCTTGTTCTTTTTTAATACTCCTCAACAGTACATATATGTTCATTACATTCTAAATTATCTGAACTTCTTCAATGACATTTAGTGATTTTCGAAGCTTCATATTGCTTCTTCTTTTTTAATACTCCTCAACAGTACATATATGTTCATTACATTCTAAATTATCTGATCTTCTTCAATGTTATTTAGTGATTTTCGAAGCTTCATATTGCTTCTTCTTTTTTAATACTCCTCAACAGTACATATATGTTCATTACATTCTAAATTATCTGATCTTCTTCAATGACATTTAGTGATTTTCGAAGTTTCATATTGCTTCTTCTTTTTTAATACTCCTCAACAGTACATATATGTTCATTACATTCTAAATTATCTGATCTTCTTCAATGTTATTTAGTGATTTTCGAAGCTTCATATTGCTTCTTCTTTTTTAATACTCCTCAACAGTACATATATGTTCATTACATTCTAAATTATCTGATCTTCTTCAATGACATTTAGTGATTTTCGAAGTTTCATATTGCTTCTTCTTTTTTAATACTCCTCAACAGTACATATATGTTCATTACATTCTAAATTATCTGATCTTCTTCAAAGATATTTAATGATTTTCGAAGCTTCATATTGCTTCTTCTTTTTTAATACTCCTCAACAGTACATATATGTTCATTACATTCTAAATTATCTGATCTTCTTCAATGTTATTTAGTGATTTTCGAAGCTTCATATTGCTTCTTCTTTTTTAATACTCCTCAACAGTACATATATGTTCATTACATTCTAAATTATCTGAACTTCTTCAATGATATTTAGTGATTTTCGAAGCTTCATATTGCTTCTTCTTTTTTAATACTCCTCAACAGTACATATATGTTCATTACATTCTAAATTATCTGATCTTCTTCAAAGATATTTAATGATTTTCGAAGCTTCATATTGCTTCTTCTTTTTTAATACTCCTCAACAGTACATATATGTTCATTACATTCTAACTTATCTGATCTTCTTCAATGATATTTAGTGATTTTCGAAGCTTCATATTGCTTCTTCTTTTTTAATACTCCTCAACAGTACATATATGTTCATTACATTCTAAATTATCTGATCTTCTTCAATGACATTTAGTGATTTTCGAAGTTTCATATTGCTTCTTCTTTTTTAATACTCCTCAACAGTACATATATGTTCATTACATTCTAAATTATCTGATCTTCTTCAATGATATTTAGTGATTTTCGAAGCTTCATATTGCTTCTTCTTTTTTAATACTCCTCAACAGTACATATATGTTCATTACATTCTAAATTATCTGATCTTCTTCAATGTTATTTAGTGATTTTCGAAGCTTCATATTGCTTCTTCTTTTTTAATACTCCTCAACAGTACATATATGTTCATTACATTCTAAATTATCTGATCTTCTTCAATGATATTTAGTGATTTTCGAAGCTTCATATTGCTTCTTCTTTTTTAATACTCCTCAACAGTACATATATGTTCATTACATTCTAAATTATCTGATCTTCTTCAATGTTATTTAGTGATTTTCGAAGCTTCATATTGCTTCTTCTTTTTCAATACTCCTCAACAGTACATATATGTTCATTACATTCTAAATTATCTGATCTTCTTCAATGATATTTAGTGATTTTCGAAGCTTCATATTGCTTCTTCTTTTTTAATACTCCTCAACAGTACATATATGTTCATTACATTCTAAATTATCTGATCTTCTTCAATGACATTTAGTGATTTTCGAAGCTTCATATTGCTTCTTCTTTTTTAATACTCCTCAACAGTACATATATGTTCATTACATTCTAAATTATCTGATCTTCTTCAATGTTATTTAGTGATTTTCGAAGCTTCATATTGCTTCTTCTTTTTTAATACTCCTCAACAGTACATATATGTTCATTACATTCTAAATTATCTGATCTTCTTCAATGACATTTAGTGATTTTCGAAGTTTCATATTGCTTCTTCTTTTTTAATACTCCTCAACAGTACATATATGTTCATTACATTCTAAATTATCTGAACTCGTTCAATGACATTTAGTGATTTTCGAAGTTTCATATTGCTTCTTCTTTTTTAATACTCCTCAACAGTACATATATGTTCATTACATTCTAAATTATCTGATCTTCTTCAATGATATTTAGTGATTTTCGAAGCTTCATATTGCTTCTTCTTTTTTAATACTCCTCAACAGTACATATATGTTCATTACATTCTAAATTATCTGATCTTCTTCAATGTTATTTAGTGATTTTCGAAGCTTCATATTGCTTCTTCTTTTTCAATACTCCTCAACAGTACATATATGTTCATTACATTCTAAATTATCTGATCTTCTTCAATGTTATTTAGTGATTTTCGAAGCTTCATATTGCTTCTTCTTTTTTAATACTCCTCAACAGTACATATATGTTCATTACATTCTAAATTATCTGATCTTCTTCAATGACATTTAGTGATTTTCGAAGTTTCATATTGCTTCTTCTTTTTTAATACTCCTCAACAGTACATATATGTTCATTACATTCTAAATTATCTGATCTTCTTCAATGTTATTTAGTGATTTTCGAAGCTTCATATTGCTTCTTCTTTTTTAATACTCCTCAACAGTACATATATGTTCATTACATTCTAAATTATCTGATCTTCTTCAATGACATTTAGTGATTTTCGAAGCTCCATATTGCTTCTTCTTTTTTAATACTCCTCAACAGTACATATATGTTCATTACATTCTAAATTATCTGATCTTCTTCAATGTTATTTAGTGATTTTCGAAGCTTCATATTGCTTCTTCTTTTTTAATACTCCTCAACAGTACATATATGTTCATTACATTCTAAATTATCTGATCTTCTTCAATGACATTTAGTGATTTTCGAAGTTTCATATTGCTTCTTCTTTTTTAATACTCCTCAACAGTACATATATGTTCATTACATTCTAAATTATCTGATCTTCTTCAATGACATTTAGTGATTTTCGAAGCTTCATATTGCTTCTTCTTTTTTAATACTCCTCAACAGTACATATATGTTCATTACATTCTAAATTATCTGATCTTCTTCAATGACATTTAGTGATTTTCGAAGTTTCATATTGCTTCTTCTTTTTTAATACTCCTCAACAGTACATATATGTTCATTACATTCTAAATTATCTGATCTTCTTCAATGACATTTAGTGATTTTCGAAGTTTCATATTGCTTCTTCTTTTTTAATACTCCTCAACAGTACATATATGTTCATTACATTCTAAATTATCTGATCTTCTTCAATGACATTTAGTGATTTTCGAAGCTTCATATTGCTTCTTCTTTTTTAATACTCCTCAACAGTACATATATGTTCATTACATTCTAAATTATCTGATCTTCTTCAATGACATTTAGTGATTTTCGAAGCTTCATATTGCTTCTTCTTTTTTAATACTCCTCAACAGTACATATATGTTCATTACATTCTAAATTATCTGATCTTCTTCAATGTTATTTAGTGATTTTCGAAGCTTCATATTGCTTCTTCTTTTTTAATACTCCTCAACAGTACATATATGTTCATTACATTCTAAATTATCTGATCTTCTTCAATGACATTTAGTGATTTTCGAAGTTTCATATTGCTTCTTCTTTTTTAATACTCCTCAACAGTACATATATGTTCATTACATTCTAAATTATCTGATCTTCTTCAATGACATTTAGTGATTTTCGAAGTTTCATATTGCTTCTTCTTTTTTAATACTCCTCAACAGTACATATATGTTCATTACATTCTAAATTATCTGATCTTCTTCAATGACATTTAGTGATTTTCGAAGTTTCATATTGCTTCTTCTTTTTTAATACTCCTCAACAGTACATATATGTTCATTACATTCTAAATTATCTGATCTTCTTCAATGACATTTAGTGATTTTCGAAGTTTCATATTGCTTCTTCTTTTTTAATACTCCTCAACAGTACATATATGTTCATTACATTCTAAATTATCTGATCTTCTTCAATGACATTTAGTGATTTTCGAAGCTTCATATTGCTTCTTCTTTTTTAATACTCCTCAACAGTACATATATGTTCATTACATTCTAAATTATCTGATCTTCTTCAATGTTATTTAGTGATTTTCGAAGCTTCATATTGCTTCTTCTTTTTTAATACTCCTCAACAGTACATATATGTTCATTACATTCTAAATTATCTGATCTTCTTCAATGACATTTAGTGATTTTCGAAGTTTCATATTGCTTCTTCTTTTTTAATACTCCTCAACAGTACATATATGTTCATTACATTCTAAATTATCTGATCTTCTTCAATGACATTTAGTGATTTTCGAAGTTTCATATTGCTTCTTCTTTTTTAATACTCCTCAACAGTACATATATGTTCATTACATTCTAAATTATCTGATCTTCTTCAATGTTATTTAGTGATTTTCGAAGCTTCATATTGCTTCTTCTTTTTAATACTCCTCAACAGTACATATATGTTCATTACATTCTAAATTATCTGATCTTCTTCAATGACATTTAGTGATTTTCGAAGTTTCATATTGCTTCTTCTTTTTTAATACTCCTCAACAGTACATATATGTTCATTACATTCTAAATTATCTGATCTTCTTCAATGACATTTAGTGATTTTCGAAGTTTCATATTGCTTCTTCTTTTTTAATACTCCTCAACAGTACATATATGTTCATTACATTCTAAATTATCTGATCTTCTTCAATGACATTTAGTGATTTTCGAAGTTTCATATTGCTTCTTCTTTTTTAATACTCCTCAACAGTACATATATGTTCATTACATTCTAAATTATCTGATCTTCTTCAATGACATTTAGTGATTTTCGAAGTTTCATATTGCTTCTTCTTTTTTAATACTCCTCAACAGTACATATATGTTCATTACATTCTAAATTATCTGATCTTCTTCAATGACATTTAGTGATTTTCGAAGTTTCATATTGCTTCTTCTTTTTAATACTCCTCAACAGTACATATATGTTCATTACATTCTAAATTATCTGATCTTCTTCAATGATATTTAGTGATTTTCGAAGCTTCATATGGCTTCTTCTGTTTTAATACTCCTCAACAGTACATATATGTTCATTACATTCTAAATTATCTGATCTTCTTCAATGACATTTAGTGATTTTCGAAGCTTCATATTGCTTCTTCTTTTTAATACTCCTCAACAGTACATATATGTTCATTACATTCTAAATTATCTGATCTTCTTCAAAGATATTTAATGATTTTCGAAGCTTCATATTGCTTCTTCTTTTTTAATACTCCTCAACAGTACATATATGTTCATTACATTCTAAATTATCTGATCTTCTTCAATGATATTTAGTGATTTTCGAAGCTCCATATTGCTTCTTCTTTTTTAATACTCCTCAACAGTACATATATGTTCATTACATTCTAAATTATCTGATCTTCTTCAATGACATTTAGTGATTTTCGAAGCTTCATATTGCTTCTTCTTTTTTAATACTCCTCAACAGTACATATATGTTCATTACATTCTAAATTATCTGATCTTCTTCAATGTTATTTAGTGATTTTCGAAGCTTCATATTGCTTCTTCTTTTTAATACTCCTCAACAGTACATATATGTTCATTACATTCTAAATTATCTGATCTTCTTCAATGATATTTAGTGATTTTCGAAGCTTCATATTGCTTCTTCTTTTTTAATACTCCTCAACAGTACATATATGTTCATTACATTCTAAATTATCTGATCTTCTTCAATGATATTTAGTGATTTTCGAAGCTCCATATTGCTTCTTCTTTTTTAATACTCCTCAACAGTACATATATGTTCATTACATTCTAAATTATCTGATCTTCTTCAATGATATTTAGTGATTTTCGAAGCTCCATATTGCTTCTTCTTTTTTAATACTCCTCAACAGTACATATATGTTCATTACATTCTAAATTATCTGATCTTCTTCAATGTTATTTAGTGATTTTCGAAGTTTCATATTGCTTCTTCTTTTTTAATACTCCTCAACAGTACATATATGTTCATTACATTCTAAATTATCTGATCTTCTTCAATGATATTTAGTGATTTTCGAAGCTTCATATTGCTTCTTCTTTTTTAATACTCCTCAACAGTACATATATGTTCATTACATTCTAAATTATCTGATCTTCTTCAATGATATTTAGTGATTTTCGAAGCTCCATATTGCTTCTTCTTTTTTAATACTCCTCAACAGTACATATATGTTCATTACATTCTAAATTATCTGATCTTCTTCAATGTTATTTAGTGATTTTCGAAGTTTCATATTGCTTCTTCTTTTTTAATACTCCTCAACAGTACATATATGTTCATTACATTCTAAATTATCTGAACTCGTTCAATGACATTTAGTGATTTTCGAAGCTTCATATTGCTTCTTCTTTTTCAATACTCCTCAACAGTACATATATGTTCATTACATTCTAAATTATCTGATCTTCTTCAATGACATTTAGTGATTTTCGAAGCTTCATATTGCTTCTTCTTTTTTAATACTCCTCAACAGTACATATATGTTCATTACATTCTAAATTATCTGATCTTCTTCAATGATATTTAGTGATTTTCGAAGCTTCATATTGCTTCTTCTTTTTTAATACTCCTCAACAGTACATATATGTTCATTACATTCTAAATTATCTGATCTTCTTCAATGACATTTAGTGATTTTCGAAGTTTCATATTGCTTCTTCTTTTTTAATACTCCTCAACAGTACATATATGTTCATTACATTCTAAATTATCTGATCTTCTTCAATGTTATTTAGTGATTTTCGAAGCTTCATATTGCTTGTTCTTTTTTAATACTCCTCAACAGTACATATATGTTCATTACATTCTAAATTATCTGAACTTCTTCAATGACATTTAGTGATTTTCGAAGCTTCATATTGCTTCTTCTTTTTTAATACTCCTCAACAGTACATATATGTTCATTACATTCTAAATTATCTGATCTTCTTCAATGACATTTAGTGATTTTCGAAGTTTCATATTGCTTCTTCTTTTTTAATACTCCTCAACAGTACATATATGTTCATTACATTCTAAATTATCTGATCTTCTTCAAAGATATTTAATGATTTTCGAAGCTTCATATTGCTTGTTCTTTTTTAATACTCCTCAACAGTACATATATGTTCATTACATTCTAAATTATCTGAACTTCTTCAATGACATTTAGTGATTTTCGAAGCTTCATATTGCTTGTTCTTTTTTAATACTCCTCAACAGTACATATATGTTCATTACATTCTAAATTATCTGATCTTCTTCAATGACATTTAGTGATTTTCGAAGCTTCATATTGCTTCTTCTTTTTTAATACTCCTCAACAGTACATATATGTTCATTACATTCTAAATTATCTGAACTTCTTCAATGACATTTAGTGATTTTCGAAGTTTCATATTGCTTCTTCTTTTTTAATACTCCTCAACAGTACATATATGTTCATTACATTCTAAATTATCTGATCTTCTTCAAAGATATTTAATGATTTTCGAAGCTTCATATTGCTTCTTCTTTTTTAATACTCCTCAACAGTACATATATGTTCATTACATTCTAACTTATCTGATCTTCTTCAATGATATTTAGTGATTTTCGAAGCTTCATATTGCTTCTTCTTTTTTAATACTCCTCAACAGTACATATATGTTCATTACATTCTAAATTATCTGATCTTCTTCAAAGATATTTAGTGATTTTCGAAGCTTCATATTGCTTCTTCTTTTTTAATACTCCTCAACAGTACATATATGTTCATTACATTCTAAATTATCTGAACTTCTTCAATGATATTTAGTGATTTTCGAAGCTTCTTATTGCTTCTTCTTTTTTAATACTCCTCAACAGTACATATATGTTCATTACATTCTAAATTATCTGAACTTCTTCAATGATATTTAGTGATTTTCGAAGCTTCATATTGCTTCTTCTTTTTTAATACTCCTCAACAGTACATATATGTTCATTACATTCTAAATTATCTGAACTTCTTCAATGATATTTAGTGATTTTCGAAGCTTCTTATTGCTTCTTCTTTTTTAATACTCATCAACAGTACATATATGTTCATTACATTCTAAATTATCTGAACTTCTTCAATGATATTTAGTGATTTTCGAAGCTTCATATTGCTTCTTCTTTTTTAATACTCCTCAACAGTACATATATGTTCATTACATTCTAAATTATCTGATATTCTTCAATGTTATTTAGTGATTTTCGAAGCTTCATATTGCTTCTTCTTTTTTAATACTCCTCAACAGTACATATATGTTCATTACATTCTAAATTATCTGATCTTCAATGATATTTAGTGATTTTCGAAGCTTCATATTGCTTCTTCTTTTTTAATACTCCTCAACAGTACATATATGTTCATTACATTCTAAATTATCTGATCTTCTTCAATGATATTTAGTGATTTTCAAAGCTTCATATTGCTTCTTCTTTTTTAATACTCCTCAACAGTACATATATGTTCATTACATTCTAAATTATCTGATCTTCTTCAATGATATTTAGTTATTTTCGAAGCTTCATATTGTTTCTTCGTTTTTAATACTCCTCAACAGTACATATATGTTCATTACATTCTAAATTATCTGAACTTCTTCAATGATATTTAGTGATTTTCGAAGCTTCATATTGCTTCTTCTTTTTTAATACTCCTCAACAGTACATATATGTTCATTACATTCTAAATTATCTGAACTTCTTCAATGATATTTAGTGATTTTCGAAGCTTCATATTGCTTCTTCTTTTTTAATACTCCTCAACAGTACATATATGTTCATTACATTCTAAATTATCTGATCTTCTTCAATGATATTTAGTGATTTTCGAAGCTTCATATTGCTTCTACCTTTTTAATACTCCTCAACAGTACATATTTGTTCATTAGATTCTAAATTATCTGATCTTCTTCAATGTTATTTAGTGATTTTCGAATCTTCATATTGCTTCTTCTTTTTTAATACTCCTCAACAGTACATATATGTTCATTACATTCTAAATTATCTGAACTTCTTCAATGACATTTAGTGATTTTCGAAGCTTCATATTGCTCCTTCTTTTTTAATACTCCTCAACAGTACATATATGTTCATTACATTCTAAATTATCTGATCTTCTTCAATGACATTTAGTGATTTTCGAAGCTTCATATTGCTTCTTCTTTTTTAATACTCCTCAACAGTACATATATGTTCATTACATTCTAAATTATCTGATCTTCTTCAATGATATTTAGTGATTTTCGAAGCTTCATATTGCTTCTTCTTTTTTAATACTCCTCAACAGTACATATATGTTCATTACATTCTAAATTATCTGAACTCGTTCAATGACATTTAGTGATTTTCGATGCTTCATATTGCTTCTTCTTTTTCAATACTCCTCAACAGTACATATATGTTCATTACATTCTAAATTATCTGAACTTCTTCAATGACATTTAGTGATTTTCGAAGCTTCATATTGCTTCTTCTTTTTTAATACTCCTCAGCAGTACATATATGTTCATTACATTCTAAATTATCTGATCTTCTTCAATGACATTTAGTGATTTTCGAAGTTTCATATTGCTTCTTCTTTTTTAATACTCCTCAACAGTACATATATGTTCATTACATTCTAAATTATCTGATCTTCTTCAATGATATTTAATGATTTTCGAAGCTTCATATTGCTTCTTCTTTTTTAATACTCCTCAGCAGTACATATATGTTCATTACATTCTAAATTATCTGATCTTCTTCAATGACATTTAGTGATTTTCGAAGTTTCATATTGCTTCTTCTTTTTTAATACTCCTCAACAGTACATATATGTTCATTACATTCTAAATTATCTGATCTTCTTCAATGATATTTAGTGATTTTCGAAGCTTCATATTGCTTCTTCTTTTTTAATACTCCTCAACAGTACATATATGTTCATTACATTCTAAATTATCTGAACTCGTTCAATGACATTTAGTGATTTTCGATGCTTCATATTGCTTCTTCTTTTTCAATACTCCTCAACAGTACATATATGTTCATTACATTCTAAATTATCTGAACTTCTTCAATGACATTTAGTGATTTTCGAAGCTTCATATTGCTTCTTCTTTTTTAATACTCCTCAGCAGTACATATATGTTCATTACATTCTAAATTATCTGATATTCTTCAATGTTATTTAGTGATTTTCGAAGTTTCATATTGCTTCTTCTTTTTTAATACTCCTCAACAGTACATATATGTTCATTACATTCTAAATTATCTGATCTTCTTCAATGACATTTAGTGATTTTCGAAGTTTCATATTGCTTCTTCTTTTTTAATACTCCTCAACAGTACATATATGTTCATTACATTCTAAATTATCTGATCTTCTTCAATGATATTTAGTGATTTTCGAAGCTTCATATTGCTTGTTCTTTTTTAATACTCCTCAACAGTACATATATGTTCATTACATTCTAAATTATCTGATCTTCTTCAAAGATATTTAATGATTTTCGAAGCTTCATATTGCTTGTTCTTTTTTAATACTCCTCAACAGTACATATATGTTCATTACATTCTAAATTATCTGATCTTCTTCAATGACATTTAGTGATTTTCGAAGCTTCATATTGCTTGTTCTTTTTTAATACTCCTCAACAGTACATATATGTTCATTACATTCTAAATTATCTGATCTTCTTCAAAGATATTTAATGATTTTCGAAGCTTCATATTGCTTGTTCTTTTTTAATACTCCTCAACAGTACATATATGTTCATTACATTCTAAATTATCTGAACTTCTTCAATGATATTTAGTGATTTTCGAAGCTTCATATTGCTTCTTCTTTTTTAATACTCCTCAACAGTACATATATGTTCATTACATTCTAAATTATCTGATCTTCTTCAATGACATTTAGTGATTTTCGAAGTTTCATATTGCTTCTTCTTTTTTAATACTCCTCAACAGTACATATATGTTCATTACATTCTAAATTATCTGATCTTCTTCAAAGATATTTAATGATTTTCGAAGCTTCATATTGCTTGTTCTTTTTTAATACTCCTCAACAGTACATATATGTTCATTACATTCTAAATTATCTGAACTTCTTCAATGATATTTAGTGATTTTCGAAGCTTCATATTGCTTCTTCTTTTTTAATACTCCTCAACAGTACATATATGTTCATTACATTCTAAATTATCTGATCTTCTTCAATGACATTTAGTGATTTTCGAAGCTTCATATTGCTTCTTCTTTTTTAATACTCCTCAACAGTACATATATGTTCATTACATTCTAAATTATCTGAACTTCTTCAATGATATTTAGTGATTTTCGAAGCTTCTTATTGCTTCTTCTTTTTTAATACTCCTCAACAGTACATATATGTTCATTACATTCTAAATTATCTGATCTTCTTCAATGATATTTAGTGATTTTCGAAGCTTCATATTGCTTGTTCTTTTTTAATACTCCTCAACAGTACATATATGTTCATTACATTCTAAATTATCTGATCTTCTTCAAAGATATTTAATGATTTTCGAAGCTTCATATTGCTTGTTCTTTTTTAATACTCCTCAACAGTACATATATGTTCATTACATTCTAAATTATCTGAACTTCTTCAATGATATTTAGTGATTTTCGAAGCTTCATATTGCTTCTTCTTTTTTAATACTCCTCAACAGTACATATATGTTCATTACATTCTAAATTATCTGATCTTCTTCAATGACATTTAGTGATTTTCGAAGCTTCATATTGCTTCTTCTTTTTTAATACTCCTCAACAGTACATATATGTTCATTACATTCTAAATTATCTGAACTTCTTCAATGATATTTAGTGATTTTCGAAGCTTCTTATTGCTTCTTCTTTTTTAATACTCCTCAACAGTACATATATGTTCATTACATTCTAAATTATCTGAACTTCTTCAATGATATTTAGTGATTTTCGAAGCTTCATATTGCTTCTTCTTTTTTAATACTCCTCAACAGTACATATATGTTCATTACATTCTAAATTATCTGAACTTCTTCAATGATATTTAGTGATTTTCGAAGCTTCTTATTGCTTCTTCTTTTTTAATACTCATCAACAGTACATATATGTTCATTACATTCTAAATTATCTGAACTTCTTCAATGATATTTAGTGATTTTCGAAGCTTCATATTGCTTCTTCTTTTTTAATACTCCTCAACAGTACATATATGTTCATTACATTCTAAATTATCTGATATTCTTCAATGTTATTTAGTGATTTTCGAAGCTTCATATTGCTTCTTCTTTTTTAATACTCCTCAACAGTACATATATGTTCATTACATTCTAAATTATCTGATCTTCAATGATATTTAGTGATTTTCGAAGCTTCATATTGCTTCTTCTTTTTTAATACTCCTCAACAGTACATATATGTTCATTACATTCTAAATTATCTGATCTTCTTCAATGATATTTAGTGATTTTCAAAGCTTCATATTGCTTCTTCTTTTTTAATACTCCTCAACAGTACATATATGTTCATTACATTCTAAATTATCTGATCTTCTTCAATGATATTTAGTTATTTTCGAAGCTTCATATTGTTTCTTCGTTTTTAATACTCCTCAACAGTACATATATGTTCATTACATTCTAAATTATCTGAACTTCTTCAATGATATTTAGTGATTTTCGAAGCTTCATATTGCTTCTTCTTTTTTAATACTCCTCAACAGTACATATATGTTCATTACATTCTAAATTATCTGAACTTCTTCAATGATATTTAGTGATTTTCGAAGCTTCATATTGCTTCTTCTTTTTTAATACTCCTCAACAGTACATATATGTTCATTACATTCTAAATTATCTGATCTTCTTCAATGATATTTAGTGATTTTCGAAGCTTCATATTGCTTCTACCTTTTTAATACTCCTCAACAGTACATATTTGTTCATTAGATTCTAAATTATCTGATCTTCTTCAATGTTATTTAGTGATTTTCGAATCTTCATATTGCTTCTTCTTTTTTAATACTCCTCAACAGTACATATATGTTCATTACATTCTAAATTATCTGAACTTCTTCAATGACATTTAGTGATTTTCGAAGCTTCATATTGCTCCTTCTTTTTTAATACTCCTCAACAGTACATATATGTTCATTACATTCTAAATTATCTGATCTTCTTCAATGACATTTAGTGATTTTCGAAGCTTCATATTGCTTCTTCTTTTTTAATACTCCTCAACAGTACATATATGTTCATTACATTCTAAATTATCTGATCTTCTTCAATGATATTTAGTGATTTTCGAAGCTTCATATTGCTTCTTCTTTTTTAATACTCCTCAACAGTACATATATGTTCATTACATTCTAAATTATCTGAACTCGTTCAATGACATTTAGTGATTTTCGATGCTTCATATTGCTTCTTCTTTTTCAATACTCCTCAACAGTACATATATGTTCATTACATTCTAAATTATCTGAACTTCTTCAATGACATTTAGTGATTTTCGAAGCTTCATATTGCTTCTTCTTTTTTAATACTCCTCAGCAGTACATATATGTTCATTACATTCTAAATTATCTGATCTTCTTCAATGATATTTAGTGATTTTCGAAGCTTCATATTGCTTCTTCTTTTTTAATACTCCTCAACAGTACATATATGTTCATTACATTCTAAATTATCTGATCTTCTTCAATGATATTTAGTGATTTTCGAAGCTTCATATTGCTTCTTCTTTTTTAATACTCCTCAACAGTACATGTATGTTCATTACATTCTAAATTATCTGAACTTCTTCAATGACATTTAGTGATTTTCGAAGCTTCATATTGCTTCTTCTTTTTTAATACTTCTCAACAGTACAGATATGTTCATTACATTCTAAATTATCTGATCTTCTTCAATGATATTTAGTGATTTTCGAATCTTCATATTGCTACTTCTTTTTTAATACTCCTCAACAGTACATGTATGTTCATTACATTCTAAATTATCTGAACTTCTTCAATGACATTTAGTGATTTTCGAAGCTTCATATTGCTTCTTCTTTTTTAATACTCCTCAACAGTACATACATGTTCATTACATTCTAAATTATCTGAACTTCTTCAATGACATTTAGTGATTTTCGAAGCTTCATATTGCTTCTTCTTTTTTAATACTCCTCAACAGTACATATATGTTCATTACATTCTAAATTATCTGATCTTCTTCAATGATATTTAGTGATTTTCGAAGCTTCATATTGCTTCTTCTTTTTTAATACTCCTCAACAGTACATATATGTTCATTACATTCTAAATTATCTGAACTCGTTCAATGACATTTAGTGATTTTCGATGCTTCATATTGCTTCTTCTTTTTCAATACTCCTCAACAGTACATGTATGTTCATTACATTCTAAATTATCTGAACTTCTTCAATGACATTTAGTGATTTTCGAAGCTTCATATTGCTTCTTCTTTTTTAATACTCCTCAACAGTACATATATGTTCATTACATTGTAAATTATCTGAACTTCTTCAATGATATTTAGTGATTTTCGAAGCCTCATATTGCTTCTTCTTTTTTAATACTCCTCAACAGTACATATATGTTCATTACATTCTAAATTATCTGATCTTCTTCAATGTTATTTAGTGATTTTCGAAGCTTCATATTGCTTCTTCTTTTTTAATACTCGTCAACAGTACATATATGTTCATTACATTCTAAATTATCTGATCTTCTTCAATGATATTTAGTGATTTTCGAAGCTTCATATTGCTTCTTCTTTTTTAATTCTCCTCAACAGTACATATATGTTCATTACATTCTAAATTATCTGATCTTCTTCAATGATATTTAGTGATTTTCGAAGCTTCGTATTGCTTCTTCTTTTTTAATACTCCTCAACAGTACATATATGTTCATTACATTCTAAATTATCTGAACTTCTTCAATGACATTTAGTGATTTTCGAAGCTTTATATTGCTTCTTCTTTTTTAATACCCCTCAACAGTACATATATGTTCATTACATTCTAAATTATCTGATCTTCTTCAATGTTATTTAGTGATTTTCGAAGCTTCATATTGCTTCTTCTTTTTTAATACTCGTCAACAGTACATATATGTTCATTACATTCTAAATTATCTGATCTTCTTCAATGATATTTAGTTATTTTCGAAGCTTCATATTGCTTCTTCTTTTTTAATTCTCCTCAACAGTACATATATGTTCATTACATTCTAAATTATCTGATCTTCTTCAATGATATTTAGTGATTTTCGAAGCTTCGTATTGCTTCTTCTTTTTTAATACTCCTCAACAGTACATATATGTTCATTACATTCTAAATTATCTGAACTTCTTCAATGACATTTAGTGATTTTCGAAGCTTTATATTGCTTCTTCTTTTTTAATACTCCTCAACAGTACATACATGTTCATTACATTCTAAATTATCTGAACTTCTTCAATGACATTTAGTGATTTTCGAAGCTTCATATTGCTTCTTCTTTTTTAATACTCCTCAACAGTACATATATGTTCATTACATTCTAAATTATCTGATCTTCTTCAATGATATTTAGTGATTTTCGAAGCTTCATATTGCTTCTTCTTTTTTAATACTCCTCAACAGTACATACATGTTCATTACATTCTAAATTATCTGAACTTCTTCAATGACATTTAGTGATTTTCGAAGCTTCATATTGCTTCTTCTTTTTTAATACTCCTCAACAGTACATATATGTTCATTACATTCTAAATTATCTGATCTTCTTCAATGATATTTAGTGATTTTCGAAGCTTCATATTGCTTCTTCTTTTTTAATACTCCTCAACAGTACATATATGTTCATTACATTCTAAATTATCTGATCTTCTTCAATGATATTTAGTGATTTTCGAAGCTTCATATTGCTTCTTCTTTTTTAATACTCCTTAACAGTACATATATGTTCATTACATTCTAAATTATCTGATCTTCTTCAATGATATTTAGTGATTTTCGAAGCTTCATATTGCTTCTTCTTTTTTAATACTCCTCAACCGTACATATATGTTCATTACATTCTAAATTATCTGATCTTCTTCAATGATATTTAGTGATTTTCGAAGCTTCATATTCCTTCTTCTTTTTTAATACTCCTCAACAGTACATATATGTTCATTACATTCTAAATTATCTGAACTTCTTCAATGATATTTAGGGATTTTCGAAGCTTCATATTGCTTCTTCTTTTTTAATACTCCTCAACAGTACATATATGTTCATTACATTCTAAATTATCATATCTTCTTCAATGATATTTAGTGATTTTCGAAGCTTAGCTTAGATGGAGCACAATTCCGAAAGTATGGGGAACCCAGTGAGGATCGAACTCACTACTCACTCATAAATATTCTAGCGAGACAAGCTTGCTAACTATTACACAGCCTCGAGGTTCCCTTTCTTCAATGATATTTATGTATGAAATTTTAACACCTTGTGTTTTTAATTGTTTTTTTTTCTCATTTAATTCTGCTGAAATTTTATTGAAATCTAATGTTTACCATCTTTCTGTTAGAATCATGGTTAATCTTAAAGAATAAAAAGTGAGTTCGATTCTCACTAGGTGGCCCATACTTTCGGCCTTATGCTACGTCTAAGCTAGCTTAGAAAATAACCATTACATTAACAGTTTCGTCCTTGGCGCCATCTTTGGCAATGTTAGTTAATTTAAAGTAATTTAAACGTTATTATAAATTGGGTCATATGAAAATAATGTCTTATGGCACTGCTCTAATAAGTACCTGACTCCTTCTATGGTCACGCATCGTCGAGTCATCGGTGACTAATCTTGTAACACCACCACGATTGTCTGCTGTGGGAGGTGGCCAGACAAAAGCGTTTAAAGGGCGGATGACATTTCTTACAAGAAAGTTCATTCATCAAGTGCCATCTAGCATGGTGTACTCCACTGAACTAGATAACCCTTGACGAATGAACCTTATGACTGGACCTCATAAGCTTACGGTCATATCACGTTTAAACACCGGTTCAGGTACGATCACCGGAGTTAAGCAACATCGAGCTTGGTCAATACCGGGAAGGGTGACCGCTTGTGAATCCCATATGTTTTAAACTTGGATGTGCGGGTGGTATAATGGATAACGGCTCGGAATTGGAAATCGGTGATCCAAGTTCCAATTCCGGTTGAGTTCCTTATATTAGTGAATGGTATGAATTCCCCTCACCCGGCAGCTATGGGTTAATTATTAGGACTATCAGCAAATCATTATTATCTTCAAAGATACTTACTCTTCTTACAATCTAAAAATGTTTTCTAGCTTTAAATAACCTGAAAAGATTGATAAGTGTTAAAAAACAAATCAAACACGGACTCCATAATCCGGTTAGTAAGATGATAAAACGTGTTGGTTACTGTCGCGAAGAATGACTGCTAAATTTCAGTCTCCCCAAATTTAGAGACAAATCCTACAGATGCATGCTGGGATTTCTTCCTAGTTGGTTACGGTCGCGAAGAATGACTGCTAAATTTCAGTCTCCCCAAATTTAGAGACAAATCCTACAGACGCATGCTGGGATTTCTTCCTAGTTGGTTACGGTCGCGAAGAATGACTGCTAAATTTCAGTCTCCCCAAATTTAGAGACAAATCCTACAGATGCATGCTGGGATTTCTTCCTAGTTGGTTACGGTCGCGAAGAATGACTGCTAAATTTCAGTCTCACCAAATTTAGAGACAAATCCTACTGATGCATGCTGGGATTTCTTCCTAGTTGGTTACGGTCGCGAAGAATGACTGCTAAATTTCAGTCTCACCAAATTTAGAGACAAATCCTACTGATGCATGCTGGGATTTCTTCCTAGTTGGTTACGGTCGCGAAGAATGACTGCTAAATTTCAGTCTCACCAAATTTAGAGACAAATCCTACAGATGCATGCTGGGATTTCTTCCTATTTGTTTACGGTCGCGAAGAATGACTGCTAAATTTCAATCTCCCCAAATTTAGAGACAAATCCTACAGATGCATGCTGGGATTTCTTCCTAGTTGGTTACGGTCGCGAAGAATGACTGCTAAATTTCAGTCTCCCCAAATTTAGAGACAAATCCTACAGATGCATGTTGGGATTTCTTCCTATTTGTTTACGGTCGCGAAGAATGACTGCTAAATTTCAATCTCCCCAAATTTAGAGACAAATCCTACAGATGCATGCTGGGATTTCTTCCTAATTGGTTACGGTCGCGAAGAATGACTGCTAAATTTCAGTCTCCCCAAATTTAGAGACAAATCCTACAGATGCATGCTGGGATTTCTTCCTAGTTGGTTACGGTCGCGAAGAATGACTGCTAAATTTCAATCTCCCCAAATTTAGAGACAAATCCTACAGATGCATGCTGGGATTTCTTCCTAGTTGGTTACGGTCGCGAAGAATGACTGCTAAATTTCAATCTCCCCAAATTTAGAGACAAATCCTACAGATGCATGCTGGGATTTCTTCCTAGCCAATAAAAATTGACAATTCTGAGTCTTACCCACACATTTTTTCGTTCTTGGCTAGAAGTCAGAAGTCTATAACCCTTTTGCATGTGAACACTGTTTCGATTCTGTGAATGTTATGCTTTGTTACTGTATTATAGTAGTTTTGCCTTGCCTTCAATTACATTATCTTGTATTATTTATTAATATAATTGTTTTTGAGAATGTCGTCAATTCTTCTTAACCATGGCTGCTTTCAAAACTGTCTGTTCAAGAACATTATAAATTAATTGATCTGACAGGAACAAATTAAATTCAATCAAGTCAATGTTTTCTTATAAGAGAGACCTCAAGTGGAACTTGTATATATGATCCATTGCTTAAGATATCTTCGAAAAAGGGTCAGTTCCTCGTAACATCCCAGGAAATACTCGACTTCTCCTGTCATGCTCTCTCTTTACAAGTGGCCAAAAATCAAGTATTGTTGCTATATCTGGTTTAGAGCTGCACAATCCTCAATTCCCAGCCTGAACAGAGATCAAAAGAATTTACTTTGTCTCATGTGAGATTAATCTTTTAAATCAGAAGGTTATAATCACTTGACTGTATACTTTGTGTGTGTGTGTGTGTGTGTGTGTGTGTGTGTGTGTGTGTGTGTGTGTGTGTGTGTGTGAACGCTATGTCTATTTTATGAACATTTTACGTTGTTACTGTCTTATAGTTGCTTTGCTTTGCCTTGCGTTACATTGTCTTGTCTCGTATCATTTTGCCCTGTTCTCTTTATTAATATTATTGACAATGTTGTCAACTCCGCTTAACTATGTCTGCTTCCTCGACAACACGGCATCGATGTGTGCAGGGCTCCTTAGACTGAGGTCAACGAAAAGGGCGGAGGTGTTCACACGATGACATCAACGGCCACGTGGTTGCGGTTTGACCTGGTGACAGATGGGCTATGCCGGGTCTAATTGTCCAAGACACGCTACGCAGTGAATGAATACCTCTCCGGCGTTCAACGCAGACATGTGGAGAGAAGTGGTCAGGTGACCAATTGCGCAGCAAACCATTGACCACACCCATTTAGGGGACTACTGATGATGATGATGATGATGATGATGATGATGATGATGATGATGATGATGATGATGATGATGATGATGAAAACAATATCATTTCTTTCTATACTCGTTTTCGAAAACAGGATTATAATTGCCGGAGATTAAGGTGATGTCTTGCACCATAATAAACATCCGTATTATAATTAGCTACCAGCAACAACGTTGATGTTGCTACTATCAGTAATGACATCATATTTTTCCGTCCGAGCAGTGACGGAAATAGCCGATGTTTTTATTTTTAAAAGCGCACGTTCAGGGCAGACATCTTCCTTGACAGATAACCCCGGAGTGAAATGTCAAAAGTAAAGCCGGTTTTAGTGTCGCAATGATTAAATATCATGATTTGAATAAATAAAATTACAGCAAATGTCTTCTTTTTTTTTTTTTTAATGAGGTTTTTCTTTCATTTATCTTTCTCACTCTTTATATTCCTCAACTCTCTCTCTATCTCTGTCTCTCTTTTCCATTTTTGTCTTTTGTGTTTGTTTTTGTTTATCTCATCTCTTTCTTTTTTTTTTACTTTTCTAGACTTTCAATTGTAGATAAAGTTAAGTCTAATCAAGGATTCATTAGCTGCATTATTCTTCGCTGATGCACTACTTAGCAAACTAAATAAATGAGAAGCACCCTCAAATGAACTGCACTTTCAGGTGGAGTTCAGTTGCAATGCATTTAACAAAGATAGCCTTTCAATTCACAAGTGACACATAATAGACTATACGCTACATGGACTGAACAACTTCTGATAAAACAATCGTACCAAATATTCAAGTTAAATAAAACGCCTGGAGAAGAAAGGGCCCATTGGAACTTAAACTCAACCTAAATCTCAAGTGGAACTCTTACATACGATGCATCTCTAAAGAGACTGGAAAAAAATGGTCGGTTCCTTGTACCGCTCTAGTAAATACCTGAATCTCCTGCTCTTCTCCGCCTTTATGAGAGACAGATCCGGCCGCTAATGGAATACAACTGCTATATACAGGAGCTGCCCGGTCTCGATAGAGTCGAAAAGCGTCTACGCGTCCTTGTAGAGGATGAATTGTTTTCCACCCTACAACCTCTTTCCCACCGACGAAACGTCGCAAGCATCTCGCCGCTATGTTGCTATTGCTATGGAAAATGTTCAGACGAACTACATTCTACCAGTTCTAACCTTCACGGATAAGGTCCGCCATGCCACGCACATTGTAGCTCATCACCCTCATTACTTTTATATCTCACTAGTAAGATGCAAGTTCTGCTCGAGCATCTTCTTCCAACCGACTCCCAAGAAGATGCTTTCCCGATCACTACAATCTTAACCTGTTCAAGTCTAGGGCTAACATCTTCCCACATATCCCTATAAACTGTACCTGTTACTGTGTAACCCACTAACACGAGCGGATCTTTCGCCTTGTACAGAGTTCGTCCTGGGCATGACGATAAAGGTCTCTGATCGGGAGACGGGCAGTTTTGAGTGGCATGGAACTACCTCTTTATTGCTGTTATTCCCAGTTCGACCCTGACCTGAAGTGGTAGCACCCTTTAGTGTCCCAGCTATGGGCAAATACTGAACCCCCAAACAAAAATCAACAGTACATTTTTATAATGAAATTGCCAACAATACATTTTATGATCTACAAAATATATATGTAAAAAACATACCTTTACTCTGAAAGTATAAAACTATATACAAAATAGCTGTAGTTGAAAGCATAAAACTGCGTACAAAATATTTAGATTTCAGCGTTAAATAACTCATAGATGTTGATATGCCGCCAAACATAATCAATCGACTAAACAACCAACATGAAAGAACTCTTTCATATCATTAATCCGTAAAATATCCTACATTGCCTTAAAGAAATCAAAGTGTATTCCAAAATATAACTTCAATAAAACTATAACATAAAACACGCATACCACCGTATCTAATAATTATGCCCCCACAAACATGTATAGGCAGAAAAGCTGAGTATCATCTACCATGTATTCAATTGTGAAAGCAGAATAACATATATCATATTTGTATTACAGTAGAACTCCACAAATCCGGACATAGCATAATCTAGACTTCCACGAATTAGACTTCCTTGTATTGACATATATATGAAGCCTTTTCTTCCCCGAATTAGAAGAGTACCTTCAATACCAAACATCTTGGATGTTCGGTTTCGAGGAATTGTACTGTATATCCTTATTTTCGTCTTCCTTTACAGATTGTAATTGTTTTTTTTAATGAGATATTTCATAAATTTTTAAACATTTCAGTGTTAGTTTTTCCCAAATTACAATATTTGTTTAGCACAAATGTTTTCATTCCTATTGGTTGTCGTTTATTTTTTGTAAATTTATGCATTCAATGTACACATTAAATAAAAACAAATTAACGTTACAAACTACCTTTTGTGTCCTAAACTCTAAAACTTAATAAAAATTTAGCTTGCCACAGTAACCTTTTCTTTCTTGTATCTGACCGGTACCCTCAATGCCGAACATCTTGGGGAGTGGTACTCTCTTTCTCACTCTCTCTCTCTGTTTCTCTCTCTTTGTCTGTCTGTCTCTCTCTCTTTCCCTCTCTCTATCTATCTATATATATATATATATATATATATATATATATATATATATATATATATATATATATATATATATTATAGTAGAACTCTCCAAATCCGGACATAGCATAATCTAGACTTCAACAAATTAGACTTTGTTGTATTGACATATATATGAAGCCTTTTCTTCCTCGAATTAGAACATTACCTTCAATACCAAACATCTTGGATGTTCGGTTTCGAGGAATTGTACTGCAAATCCTTATTTTTGTCTTTCTTTACAGATTGTAATTATTTTTGAATAAGATATTTCATAAGTTTTTAAACATTTCATAAATTATAATATTATTTTTAGTACAATTTTTTCATTACTATTTGTTTTCAGGGTCCCAGCTATGGGCAAATAATGAACCCCTCCAAACAAAACTCACCAGTACATTTCTAGAGTAAAATGAGCAACAATGCTTTTTTTATAGCAAAAATGACAATTCAGCATTTTTCTGATATATAAAAATGTATATTTTGTAGATCATAAAATGTATTGTTGGTAATTTTACAATAAAAGTGTATTTTTATATATTTTTTAATATATAAAAATACACTTTTATTGTAAAATTACCAACAATACATTTTATGATCGACAAAATATACATTTTTATATATCAGAAAAATGTGTGTAACTGAATGACAAATTGGGAAAAAAATTCTATGTAATGCGTTTCCTTCTTTAAAAAGACTTCACCAGACTAGACTGATGTTCTTATTGATGGAATTATATATAAGTAGTGGCAGAAGGAAATTAAGCATCGAGAATGCCAGAAAATATTTTAAAATGGTAAGAATTTTTGGGAGATAATAATGCTTTTTACTGATAAAAGTTTACTAATTAACCTATAACTAGGGGTGAAGAGGTGGATTCATACCTTTCCCAAGGATTTTTTGCACGTGAGTGAATATAACGAACCCAAATGGAATTGGAACTCGGTTCTCTGATTAACAATTCCTAGCCGTGTTATCCATTACACCACTCGCACATCCAAGTTTACAGCACTTGGTATTGCCAAGCGGTCAACCATCTAGATACTGACCAAGCTCGACGTTGCTTAACTTTGGTTTATCGTACGAGAACTGATGCTTCAATGAGACGTGGGCATGAATCGCTGGAACTGGAACATAGAACGTCAATTTCATTTTTCATGTCCATAACCGTTACCTCACCTGCACATTGAAACCAAAATGGGTCAATCATGTGAAGTTTCACGTTGTTTTTTTATTAGAAAAAGAAAAGGTGGGAGCAACCTCCCCCAACCTCTAACCCACCAAAAGAGATTATAGTTAATCTTAATGGATTTAAATAAAAATATTCTCCTGAAATACATCTTGCGTGTTGTTTGGTAGAAAGGAAGGCAAATCAGCTAAAAGTAAACTCCTTGTTCATACAAGCCAAGGGGATCCATTTTCTGGCTTTTCGATGTACTTTAAAGAACATTATTTGATTATCGTGATTAAGCGAACATGTACAGTTTCCAGGGCGAGTGGGGAGGAAAATATGTAGCACGAACGAAAGGAGAGCGGGAAATGGGCATGGTGACTGAAAGACAGGGTGAGAGAGAGTGGGGGAGAGAGTGTGAAAAAGAGCGAGAGATGGGGGAGTGAGAGTGACAAAGAGAGAGAGAAAGAGAGAAACAGGGAGAGATATCTGATAGAAAAGAAAGAAAATACGACAGAAACTAAGAAGGGGAAAAAAGAGGAAAAATATATCGAAGAAAGGTAGTAGGGCTGAAGTAGAAGAGAAATCTCTGATAGAAAAGAAAGAAAATAAAAAAAGACAGAACGAAAGAAATAACGAAAAAAAAAAACGAAAGAAACAAATAACGAAAGAAAGACAGTAAAATGAAAAAAAGATAAAAGAAAGAACGGGGGGAAAGAACGAAAGAAAAAAACAAGAAAGAATCAAGGAATGAAAGAAAGAAAGAAAAAAGAAAGAAAGAAATAAAAAAAGAAATAAAGAGTGTTGAAAGAGACAAAAAGAATGAAAGAAAGAAGAAAGAGAAAGAAAGAAAGAAAGAAAGAAAGAAAGAAAAAGGAAAGAAAAAGAAAGAACGAAAAAATGAGAGAAAAAGAACAAAAGGGAGAAGAAAGAAAAAGAAAGAACGAAAGAAAGAAAAAAGAAAAACAGAAATAAAGAACGAAAGAAAAAAGGCAGAAAAATAAAAAAGATAAAAGAAAGAACGAACGAAAGAAAGAGAGAAAGAAAAACGAACGAAAGAGAAAAAAAAGAACGAAAGAAAGAAGAAAGAAAAAGAAAGAAAAAAAGAAAGAAAGAACGAAACAAAGAAAAAAGAAAGTAAAAATGGAAAGAAAGGATAAACGAAATAAAGGACGAAAAAAGAAGGAAAGAATGAAAGATTTCAATCGAGCCTGTCAACATTGTAATTACTATTTTGTATGGAAAGAAAATGCACGGTAATCTTTCGCAGAATCAACATGCAATTCTCAAAATGTTGATACAGTGTGAAAAGATGGCTACTGCGTTTGTAGAGAATAATTTTGTTATTGTACTTAACTTACAGACACCAGGCGCGGAGAGTAGTAAAGAATTATATGTACGTGCGCACACGCAAATATGTACACGCACGCACACACACACACAATATATATATATATATATATATATATTTAAAGACATTTATGATATGTTTAACGTTCTTTTTATAGATACAAGTATTTAAGCAAATGCTCTGTTTTATAATAAACAGTATTAAATAACATTTACCGGCCTGAATGTCCGAGAAATTTTCATAGAAAATTTTCGCTCTCCGACATGAATCGAACCTGTATCCTATACGGAACCGTCATTTCGCGTGACGTGCCTTAACCTTTCGGCCACAGAGCAGCGTCTGGTCAGCAAAGTCGATTTTACTATCTTTAAACTTAAATCTTCCATGACTCTCTTCTATTCATATCTGCTCTAGCGTATCAAATGTAAACAAATGACGTCATATATTTTTAGAATTGGACATAGCCCGACAATTTATTTAAAGACATTTATATATATTATGTTTAACGTTCTTTTTATAGATACACGTATTTAAGCAAATGCTCTGTTTTATAATATTATATTTTATGTATTATAAAACAGAGCATTTGCTTAAATACTTGTATCTATAAAAAGAACGTTAAACATAATATATATAAATGTCTTTAAATATATATATATATATATATATATTAAAAATTAAAATGAAGAGTAAGAACAGTAAGATTTATAATCCGGTGTTTTTATTAATTATTTTATTTTTAAAAAACAGTGCTCAATACAATTCTGCAGAGCATAAATATAAATTTATTAATTTAAAAATATGGTTCCAGAAACTTCAAATTTAATTATAGAATTAAATTAATTTTAATTTAATTCTGTAATTAAATTTGAAGTTAAAGTTTCTGTTTTTAAAACATGGTAATTCCTGTATAGCGATGGAAACATATTTTTAAATTAGTAAAATTACATATATATATATATATATATATATATATATATATATATATATATATATATATATATAAAGTCGACATTGAAGTCAACACCTAGTGGCAAAAATCTGTTTCATAATGGACAGACCTGACAATTGCGGAAAAGTCTGAAACAGACTGTCGCCGTTGGGTGTTGACTTGACTGTCGACTTTTATATTTACATACGGTCTATCACATATTGTTAATTTTAACACGTAAAGATAGCATACCATAAGACTATATTTCATTATATATATATATATATATATATATATATATATATATATATATATATATATATATTATGTCATTCACAGACAGTACTGTTTCGCTGTATCACAGCTCCTCAGTGCGACTAGACTTTCGAATGCCTCAAGCCAGGATTGAAACACAACTAATTTGGTGTCAGCCAGAACTATCTTCACTCGGTAGAGTTACACAACTAAATCTAGTATATTGTTTTTACAAAGGTATACAAATACCAATCAGCCAAAGTGTTCCATTCATTTTACTGAAGAGCTTTTATTAGTGCAGGTGGCTGTTGTTTATAGAATTAGCTTATCACTCAACAGTGCTCAATTGAAATGTAGTTTCAAGAGCTAAATTATGTCATTCACAGACAGTACTGTTTCGCTGTATCACAGCTCCTCAGTGCGACTAGACTTCCGAATGCCTCAAGCACAACTAATTTGGTGTCAGCCAGAGCTATCTTCACTCGGTAGAGTTACACAACTAAATATATATATATATATATATATATATATATATATATATATATATAAAAGTGAACATTGAAGTCAACACTTGTTTGAATTTGGGTGAATATATAATGGGTTTGCATTAGTTTTCATCCAGGGTTGGAATGTGTTATTGACTAAGTCAAGTTACATCGAGGAAATCAGCTCTTTTAAATTTGTGTTTATTATAACTTTCAGGTTTAGGCTTTTAAATTCCCTAAGCCAAAGCCAATGTAAAGAGATCCCTGGAAATGGATGTGTAGTAATCCACAATATCAAACTGAATCACTGAACAATTAGTTTTATCATGTATATTATTAAACCAATTGATGACATCAGTGGTATTATTCCATTGTACCAGCCGAAGGCGCTTCTTAATCTGTTGGTTGATTCTGTCGAGGATAATCTTACTAATTTTACCAATTTATGTCCTAGAAGTGTTGATGATCCTGGTGGGAAGATTAGCTTCAAAATCAGGTTTATGGTCCTTGATTTTTATATATCATTCTTTTGTACAAAGTTTGCTCACTCTGTCACTAATTTTAAGTTTGTCAGTAATATTTTTACTAGTTTCATTTATTTTATCAACTAAGTTACTTATATTATCATCTACTTTTCTCTAATTTTTCGTTGAGTTTTTTTTTCTACTTAAAGTATTATAATATTTAGGTGTAATTTTATAGAAATTGGCTGTTTTGTCAGATTTGACAAAATCTTTGTCAGACGAATTAATATCCCTTACAACTTGGTCAAGATATCTCTGAAGATAATCTTTATGTTTATGAAAAGAGATACAATTAATTATTTCAAATAAATTATTTCTAAAAACATATACCGTAATTTCTCGAAAATAATACGCACCTATAAATAATACGTACCACAATAAATGATCCAAAAATTAAGAAATATATCTGTCCCTATGTATAATACGCATCTATAAATTTTATCAAAAAAAAAAAAAATTACGAAGACATTTTGTCGACCTTGACATTAAGAATAGGATTTTAACTAAGCGGTTAAAATAATGTTGAAAATTACCATACGGCTTTCCCGACAAATGTCAGTGAGGATGTTATAAACTAAAAGAGAGGTTTCAAGAAATGTTGTCTCACGACAGCCATGGATGGCTGTGGAGATGACATCCTTTGGCAAGAAAATGAAGAGGCCGAAGATAATTTTGAACAGGACGAAGATAATATTGTGAATGATAATTTGTTTAATGACAATTTAGATATTGATTTTATAATAGAAAGTGGTGATGATGATGAAAATTAAAATTTCAATAAATTGTTAACTTGATATCCTCTTTTCTTCGAAATTGGCCTTTTTATAGATGTTTTATTTTGTTTTTGGCCTAATAAAAAATGCGGTTACTGATAAACATAAATTTATTGACAAAAAAATGTTACAATTATTATTGTTGGATTTAAAATGAAAATTGGGAGAATATCTTTCTTATTTTAGAACAAGTGCGTATTTAGCATTATAAAACAATAACGAAAAAATTATTTTTGTTTAAACTTATTTATAATACGCATCCCTACTATCAGCTGTAATTTACACGAGTAGACGAAGGCCGAAAGACAAAATAAAATACTGCATAAAATAAACGTAGCGTCTACTTAAATACGGCTATCCACTACAAAGTGGACGCAGGTTCGAACCCCGGTGATGAGTGGGAAACCCGGATGAAAAAAATCCTAAATATAAATTCTCGTATAAAACCATCTAATATCATAGTTGAAAAATGTTGCTATTTCCTAATAATCATTGTGGTGTGATCAGGATTTATATCAAGTTTTACCTCCTATTGACCTTTAAACTTACTTAGGAATTAATCAATAAATTTGAATATAAGCAATTGAGCAAGTAATTAAATCACTACTTTCAAGATAACAAACTATCATTAATACGTATTGGAAAACTGTTACATTTTAAGATGCAGTTGCTAAGAATTGTAATGGAGAAAGGTTGAGGATTCTCAAAAGAAACAAATTTAATATTTCTACCTTACTGGCATAACTTCATAATAATTTGCCTATTCGAAGCATAATTCCATATCAATGAAATCAACTTGTATCCCTGCAAGCGCAACTAAGAAAATGTAAACATCGAGTTATGATTGCATTTACAGCTTTGAATATACGCTCTTTAGCGCTAGAGGGCGTCGTCAGTGATGTTCTGATTTGGATCATTGGGCAGTTTCGGGTCTTTCAAACATCGTACTGACCTCACCAAATCGACCCCATCAGAGCTGATCGGACTCTGATACGCCCTCTAAAAATGCTTGCCGACACTGACTTCTATAATATACCCCGTCATCACGCATTTGATTGGTAGTTGATCAATAGCCAATCACAATGGTGAGTGCTCTATTTAAGTTGTTTGCGGGGAATTTTTCCTTTTTTAAGTGGACACCCTTTCATCGGATACTTAGAAGGTAATTATGTTTTCCGTTTTTACCCACTTCCCATTAAGATTCTTTTTTACATCTAATATATTGCTTTTTTACAAAAATAAAAGAGAATTCGACCTTAAAAGGACTTAAAAAAATTATTTACGAATAAAATAAATAAATAAATTACAACGAGTTAAATCGAGAGTACAAATAGATAGTAGCGGCGCTACTTAGACACTTTGGTAGACCTAGCCATCTCCGTAAGCGGGAGTTAATCTTTTTTTCAATATGTTCTACGGTAGAGGTGGTGAACTCATATATGGACAAAGGCCACAAAAAGCCACAATGGAAGGTACTATTATACATAATTCTACTTGAACGAGCAAACTGGGTCGTCGATTTTAACACGTCTCTCCACTAAAAATAATGTTTTTGTTTATTATCTCCCTCCATGTAAGGCAGTAAAGCCACTAAGACACAAGAGGTTAATGAGTGTGAAAGAATAATAAGAAAGAGAAACTTTATTAAAGAGCGAGAACAAAAGAAGAGCAATCGAGACGATAGAAGACAGAGATTGAAATATCATTCAAATTTTAAAAGAATCAAAGTTGGCTGGAACGTATTGAGCCGGAAGAGATTTCCACAAGCGAAAAGTGCGAGAAACTGTTAGCATAGAACCTACGGTTACATCTAGCCAGTTTACCTGTGAGTTGATGAGACATAGCTACCAATCTAGTACTGCGCTTAAATTCATAAAATCTAGGTACCATAGCGGAGAGTTCATCTGAACAATTGGCATGAAAGTCATTATAGAAAAGGTACAGGGAATCTACACTATGGCGGCGGGAAAGTAACTGAAGCCGAGACATCAAGTCAGGACGAATAATATTGCTGATTCTTCTTTGGATTTCTAAAAGTATAGCAGGAAGACCGAACCATATGTGGCAGCGGTTGAAGCAACAAAAATATCGGATTAAATCTGAATCCGTTAATTCTTTAGAATTATATATATATATATATATATATATATATATATATATATATATATATATATATATATATATATATATATATATATATATATATATATATCCGATGCGGTGGGAACGAAAGTAATATATAAAATATATAAATTCCAACGTTCGCAGCATTCATTCAAAAAAGAGCTCGATACAGGTAGTAGAGCGATAATTATTTATTTATTATAATTTTATCATATAGACAAAACCATTTTACTCACAACAAAGAGGGATGGGAATATTACATACGGGCTTGCCTACAAACAGGATCGTTCATAACTATTTTCGACCCTCACCCGTAGATGTGCAGTTAAAATGCACTGAAACCAAGTTGCATCTTTGTTGTGAGTAAAATGGTTTATTATTTATTTAAATATTATAACATAAATATGTTATAAAATCACTACAAAAATAGCCATTTTGTTTCAACACTTCTGGTGTCTTATCAATAGATGATGTTGAATGTAATTTGTAGTAATTTTATAACATATTTATGTTATAATATTTAAATAAATAATTGTATCTGCTCTACTCTGTATTGAGCACTCTTTTAAGAATAATAATTGTTGGTTATTGGAATTTATTCCGTATATATCAATCCTATACTTGGGTATATATATATATATATATATATATATATATATATATATATATATATATATATATATATATATATATATTACCTTAAAACATTCAGTACATTCAATTTGATATTACTAGGCATAATGAAAAATAAAAGAGAAAAAAAACAAGCGGCTTCTCCCAGGCTTTTCCAGGTTTTTTAATTAGGAATGTGCAAAGTAAAATATAACAAATTTAAAATTGTCAATGATTAATTGATGAGAAAAAAAAAGAAAGAAAGAACGTTTTCTGTTGAATTCAGTGCTGAACGGTTTACTGTTTTATCTCATTCACACTCAATTTTTCATCTAAAGGTACTGGAGTCTATTTATATCAGGTCTCGCAAACCTTCTCTGTGTAAACAGCGTGAGTGTTTGATTGGTCTTGCTATGATTAGTCTCCAGTATTTCCCCACTCCCCCTTTTTTTTGTCCTCCCATCAAGTAATCATTCACATGTTTAAATTTGTTATATTTTACTTTGCACACTCCCGATTAAAAAACCTGGAAGAGCAGGGACGAAACAGGTTGTGTTTGCCTCTGTATATATATATATATATATATATATATATATATATATATATATATATATATATATATATATATGAATATACATATATATATATATTAATGCACGTTTCATTAAATAGTATAGACAAGTTTTGCCTATTTATTTTAAGTAAGTTCCTTTCGTATTGTCTGATAAGCTTAATCACGTTATCGTTGAAAGACGAAAGGAAAACACCATATTGACACATGTTTGAATCCAATCTAAGCTTTCGGCTTACATAAGCCATTATCAAAGATGACAATTTTAATAAATCAAACGACACATATACGAAACCGCCCTTGCTGTTCGAATAAGCTCAAAGTAACGACAAACTCTTATTTACGAGCCAAGGAAGCGAAAAACGCGTCGTAGCTCGTGACGTCACACATGACCACGCGAGAGTTCTGCTATAGATTATAGGCATTTAAGAATGTTTGTGGAGATTTTATATATATATATATATATATATATATATATATATATATATATATATATATATATGTATATATATATATATATATATGTATATATATATGTATATGTATATGTATATATATATATATATATATATATATATATATATATATATATATATATGTACGTATATATATATATATATATATATATATATATCTGTGTGTTTTTCTACGATTTGGGGGATATGTTGATGTATTTATGAACTTCTCTTGTACACTAAATAAGAATGGGATAATAATTTTCTCATCTCATTGCTGTAACTTCATAAAGGAAGTGTTTGTCAGTTTCT
>OZ038506.1:60722429-60774929 GCA_964036315.1 Acanthosepion esculentum
GTTACCAAAACCGGTGCTAACTTGAAAAAGTCCCCAAACAATATGCGGACAACCTCCACACACACACACATAAATATACATTATCATCCAAATCCCGCAGAGACTAACGAGAATTATGATACACTTACCCACGTAAATTATACACACGAACGCTGCCTGAGAGGTCAGATGCAGATTAAGTCTGCTTAAGCAATGGAAATGAAATTACAAAAATAAAAATATCAGAAAATCTTTTCCCGTAACTCTTTCTCTGGTGAAGCTTTAATAAAATCGAAACAATAAAATTAACGATAAATAAAATAAATGAAAATTACAGGAAAAATTCTCTTTCTTCAGAGACAGTGATTCACCTCTGTAGTTCACTGCTACTAACAAGCAGGAAATTTTTCCCCTGATGATGGCCATGCTGGCCGAAACTCGTCGAGGAGCCTAATTAAAAGATAAAACAAAAATATTAATATTCAACCCAGTATGTCTGAAATTTCCATTTTTAACAATTTTTATTGTTCAAGACATATATATATATATATATATATATATATATATATATGATAATTTAACTGATTTAAAATACGTTTTTTTCGCTACACAGTAATAACCATGTTTCAAAAATGGAAGCTAAAAGCTTCGAATTTAATTTTGTTAGGAAATTAAAGATATTAATTCCATTTCCTCGTCAAGCGAATTTTGGAGAAACTTTTTTTTTTTTTAATTTACAGTTTTAAAAGCACGGCAAAGATTCATAATTGAGTGTTTCCAAGGATACAGAGAAATCCACCCATCTAGACAAGGGGTGCTAGCTTGTTCAATTTCAATTTTTGTTGTATCAGTTAATAGTTACATTCAAAAGCGAGGTTATGCTTAGGGATGGGTAGGGATGTATTTTTCAACAAATTCTGACATCCGTTAAATGCATGTTGTCTGGGTTTATTGTAAAAATTTTATTTTAAACGGGAAAAATTCTTACGGCATTTTTTTCTATTTGTACGCTTAAAGATTTTTGGGCCTGTTTAGGCTAGAATATGTTTTATTTAACTACAATTCTAAAAAAAATTCATTTTTAATAGACTATATTTCATTTTATTTTTCATTTTAAAATCAAGTAAATGTATTAGAATTACTTACAGTCTGTAAAATTATTTTTTCATATCGAGTATAAGTATGTATATTACCAGGTTACATTTTATTTAAAGTAAAATTTATGACAATGACAGCAAAGATAGCTAAATTATTTCACTGATTCAGTAAACTTTTATTTTTTATAAACTTAGTAATATATATTTTTCTCATGTATGTACAAAGGACATTTAATGTCCTACATATTCTAACTTATATTAATTTCATTTAACTTTAGGTGTTTTATTGGATTCTTTTAGGTGTTTGAAGTGCTTTGAGAGAGGTGTTAAGGTTAGAATACGTTTTATTTAACTACAATTTTAAAAGATGCTTAGGTTATTACTGTGTAGCGAAAAAACATATTTTAAATCAGTTAATTTATAATATTAATGCTCTGTAAATTTACATTGAGCACTATTGTGTAAAAATAAAAATATCTATAAGAATACCGGATTATATATCTTACTGTTCTTTCTTTATACATATATATATATACATATATATATATATATATATATATATATATATATATATAATATATATATATATATATATATATATATATATATATATATATATATATATATATATATATATATATATATATATATATATATATATATATATATATATATATATATATAGCCAAATGTAAAAGAACGAAGAATAACAGGGCTCAATACAAAAGTAGCGCAATAAATATTTATTATACACTGGTACATTAGAACATGTAAATATCCACTACAAAATTGTACATTTTGTTTCAACTTTAAAATCAAACGCTTCTTCAGGTGGCTAACGATGCTGATACTAAACGATTTTATTCAAAATTGCAATTAATGAAATACTACTTCACTTTCCGTTTTTGGAAAATTATCCATAGAAGGTAAGAAGGATTTATTTGGGAAGAAAAGCAGAAACTGGAAGATCATATGGTATACCCCTCCATATAATCAATTACTTCGTACTAAACTAGGAGATAAATTTTAAAATTTAATTGATAAAAATTTTCCTAAAGAAGTTCTTTGAGTAAAATTTTCAATCGGAACACTCTAAAACTTAGTTATAGTTGTACTAATTTAGAGAAAATAATTAAATCGCATAACAATAAAATATTGAATTTATATAACAATAATAACCGTAGTACTAATGCTGATCTTAATTTGTCTCCTATAAATAACCTTTGTAATTGTAGAAAACCCAACCAATCCCCGTTATCTAAGAAGCGTTTAACAATAGGATGTGTTCTACTACATCAGTTGAAAATCCCAAAATTTACGAACGAATTTATGTTGGAAGTACAATGAATGAATTTAAAAGAAGTTTGTATAACCATCTCTCATCCTTTAATAATGCAGACTTCACTTTTAAAATATTTTTGGAAATTGAAAGACAAAAACTAAACACCTAAAAGTTAAATGGAAAATTCTAAAACTAGCTAAAATCTCTAGGTCTTTGAATGAAACATGTTTTTTTCTGTCTACAGGAAAAAATGGAAATAATTAAGTTCTCAAATAGTGACATTTTGTTGAATCAAAGATACGAAACAACGATAACTTGTAAGCACATAAAGGAATTAACTTTACAATCTTGCTAAATTTCTTAACCCTAGAATCAATCTTATGCTTATTATCTTTATTTACATTGTTTCATCGTTAATTTATCCCAGTTTTAGGCATTAAATTGGTTAATATTAGTAATTTACTAGTACTACGATTAGCCTTGTATTATATTTTAATTTTAATTTTATTACTATTATTATTATTATTATTTTTTTATTTTTTATTTTTATTTTTTTTTATTTTAATTATTTTTCTCTGGCTTTTTTTAAATAATACTTTAGAATTAATATAATAATATAAAAGTTTACAATATATTTTGTATTCTAATTTATATTTTAAAATTGGTTTTGTTAAGTATTGTATTGCATCTTAAATTGCCCTATTTTACATTCTGTGGATAATTTTGTTTGAATATATGCCATAGAATACAAAAGCGATAGAATAGTAAATGCGACATGTCGATACCGTGTATCCATTCACGTTGCGTTTCCGTTCAAATTCAACAGAATTTCATTGGTTTAATTCGTATCAACATCTTTCTATTTCCTATCTTCTATCTGATTTTCCTCTTCTTATGAATCTGGTTAATTTTGAATATACTACCCTATTTCTCTTGGTTTTCTTTTTTTATCTTTTCTCTTAGTCGTATGGTTAATTTCTTATACTTTCTCCTGACTTTCTTTTTCATTTTTTTCCACTTTCCTTTTTTTATTGATCTTCTTTCCTTTTTTCTTTATATAAATCCTTTTTACCATTTACGGAATTTTTTTCCAAAAACGGAAAGTGAAGTAGTGTTTTATTAATTGCAATTTTGAATAAAATCGTTTAGTACCATCATTGTTAGCCACCGGAGGAAACGTTTGATTTTAACGTTGAAACGAAATTTACAATATTGTAGTGGATGTTCTAATGTAACAGTATATATATATGTGGCGAAGGAATCATATTTTTTAAAAATATTATATTATATTATATATATATATATATATATATATATATATATATATATATATATATATATATATATTATATTATATTATATATATATATATATATATATATATATATATATATATATATATATATATATATATATACCTAGGGTAAGGATGCCTTAGTCCCGTTCAAATTTTTCGTTGGAATCTAATGTATTCTAAACGAATCTGCTACTTTTCAATACAGTCTGCAGAATCGTTTTTCGGGACTGAAACCATCTGCACCGTTGCGTTTTTTGTTTCCTTTAATACTGCCCACGGTCAGAAATCTCTATTTCAACGTTACGTTTAGTTTTGGCAAATGTCACACCTCGTGGGGAGCAGAATTTGAACTGTAGCGCTGGAGTGGAGATGACAAAACATAAATACTGTTCTAGACGTCAAGAATAGGTTGTCTCATCGGCCTGACAAAATTAACAGTTATAATTTGTCCACACCTGCGACCTTCTTCTTATTTCTATCCCTCAAACAGTGAAGAAAATTCATTTTCAACTATTGTGTAACGCGGAGGATCATCGTGATAGAAAACACCTGCATGATTCACGAAAATGTGACCTTGATGTTGTTCCTCTGACTATTTGGTGTGTTCTTTAGATGGGGAGATTCAGGAAACTTTTGTTAAAAAGACTATGCTTTTATTTCAGACTCACAGCTATTGACTAATATTTGGTAACGACCTTTATGCTATTGTTAGCTATAACAGGAATTGAATACGAAATTCACCTCTTGTGATAGCTGCGGAATAAATTTTGCCGCCTCACAATTGGGACTTTCAATATCCTCAAAGGGTTGATAAGCCGTAAAAATGGATAAATCAATCAGTTTTTAATTAGTGAACATTAGTGGAAGATTGACCCTTGAATATTTTAGATCCCCTTCTCGCTCTCTTATATATATATATATATATATATATATATATATATATATATATATATATATGGTGGACTCTCCCGTCGTATTCGACAGCCCAGACATCAGCACAAATGATTTAATTATAGTGGTGAAGGCTTTGTGCAGAACCAACCACACTTTTTGAAGGACCGGATACAGAGACCTGGTGCACTACGTGTCACAAGGTCCCCAAACGACACTCCACAGGTTTTGAATTCAGAGTTGTCCTTCTCCTAGGCTAGTTGCTATCCAAGGCTATAGAACCCAGTCTGTCCTGTTATTTCCCCAATAGATGGAGCGAGAAGAGAATTAATAACTTTCCCAGGGATATTAGCACGTAAGTGAATGCAATGGATTCGACTGGATTTCCAAGCCTCTATCCACTTTTCCACCATCCCTTCTCTCTCTCTCTCTCTCTCTCTATATATATATATATATATATATATATATATATATATATATATATATATATATATTATAAAATTACTAATTTAAAAATATGGTTCGAATCGCTACACAGGAGTTACCATGATTCAAAAACAGAAACTAAAAACTTCAAATTTAATTAAATTAAAAACAATTAATAAGAACTCTGGATTATAATCTTACAGTTCTTTCACTTTATTTTATTTTATTTTATATATATATATATATATATATATATATATATATATATATATATATATATATATATATATATTGTCGGCACCCGCTCGAATACGAGCATCGGGATGATCATCCTCTCTCGCTAACCCCTTTCTGCCCCCACCCACCCTAGTGGCTGTAAATCAAAGAAAGTTTCACGAGGCCATTCGCGTGAATTTGATTTTGGTGGACAACTCTACGCGACGAAGAAGCCTATAGACTTGACACAGAAGCACCTCCCTCGCAGCTCGAAGGGGATTGAGACAGGCAAGATCTGGCATTCTTGGTTACATCGGGCTGTCGGATGCTTCGTCTGTCAAGGTCCGCATTGGTTACGCCAGCCAGACTGGCGCTGCAATGTCCCGACGGTTTGCCCTTGAAATCGTGTAGATCTTTGCATATTCGGCCGTTGGGGCGGGTTGTTCGCGTTCAGTCTGGTCCTCCCTCTTCGACTTTAAAACCATGGGTGCCCCTACAGGATCAATATACATATATATATATATATATATATATAAAATGTGCATGTATATATATATATATATATATATATATATGCAATTTTCATATATATTATTTATATATTATATATGCGCGGTGCTTATTGGAAAGCGCTCAATATCTGTGATAGAACTAATATATTTAGCTGGATTGATGTGAGTTTATGACCTAGGGTTTCAAGCTATTTATGATCGTCAGACAAAACCAGTGTCACAAACTCACATGAATCCAACTATATATATATATATATATATATATATATATATATATATATATATATATATATATATATATATATATATATATATATATATATATAAATATATATATATCAGTTTAATAGTCAGAGTTGAATCAGACCAGGAAACAGTAGTATTAAAAATACTCAATACACGTGTGAAAAAAATGAAATAAAAGTAAAAATTAACTTGTAGATCTTTTTAACTTTATAATTCAAGAGGTCAGTTGATTCCGTTAACTTGGTTTCAACTTTACGGTATCCTCAGGCGCCTTTTATCAAACTAATTGATAAAAATCGCTTGAGGATACCGTAAGGTTGAAACCACCGTAGCGGATTCAACGGACCTCTCTAATTTTTAAATTTTATATATATATATATATATATATATGATGAAAATGTGGAAAAGACAAAGCAAAATCCGAATATATGAGTTTTGCTTTGTCTTTTCCACATTTTCATCATACCGTCGGATCTACATCCACACATTTGCTTACATATATATATATATATATATATATATATATATATATATATATATATAAAAGTTTGTGACTTAGCTAACTGATGTTACCTTCACCATCCTAAGTCGAGGGTTTCGTAGGCGGACATATCTATCTACTCTTCAGGGGCTATCAGCAATTTACCTATTATATTTTTCGATACGCGTCTCTGTGTGTGTGTCTGCCTGCTCAGCTCTTTTCGAAGCATATTTCATTGACAGGAAATAAATGTTGTTAAATACAACAAGAATTAAATTTATTTGTCATGTGCCGTAATTATTACTCGAATTGACAAACAGCCATTAGGAATGTAATTTTTTTTAATTCCTTGTTTAAAAAAAAAAAAAATCTGGACGAAAAAATTTGATGACATCTTTAGTTTTAAAGGATTTATCACGAAGAACGTTTTTCAGCGATCTGATTGACTGGAGATTTTAAGATGCCAAGTCAGTTGAATTAGGAGAATGTGGTAACATATACCATCGTAATGATTTTACCTTTTTTTCATTCCCCAAGTTTACGTTACGTGAATTGTCATTCGGAAGAATGTCACGCTTTTTGTTGACCACATGATGACATTATTGACATCAATCTTCATTCTTCACCCATTCTTGACATGAAAATTTCTCTTTGATTATGTAGTTGTATTCTAATGTCTTGTAAGCGAAAAAGAAAGATAATTTATTCCATCACCAAGACCAAAAATGGGTGGAGTTTGGTTTTGGTTTTTGACAGAGCGTTTTTGACGTCCAATCTTCCAGATTCTTTTGACAAGGAATAAAAGAATTAGTACCGTCCTGGTTTTTATTCATTCCAAATAATGATATGAAAAATAAATTAAACGTTTAGTAAAGATGAATAGATTTTATTCTGAGACAAAATATTATATTTTTACTACTTTGTATTTAGTCTTCAGAAAATTTATATATATATATATATTTTAAGACATTTTATGTTCATACTATTCTTTTTATAGATACAAATATTTAAGTAAATGCTCTGTTTATAATAAACAGTATTAATAACATTTACCGGCCTGAATGTCCGAGAAATTTTCATAGAATATTTTCGTCCTCCAATCAGAAATCGAACATATATATATATATATATATATATATATATATATATATATATATATATATATATATATATATATATATATAGCTTTTCATTTTTCGTTTCAACCTTTGGAAATAAAATCGGATGATCCGCTGTCCTTTGGAAGGGCTGTAGTGAAATAATTTATTATATGGAACCTTAAAGTGGTCTGTTTTTATTTAAATTATTAGCTCTGATTTACATTGAGCTCTCAGGATTTTATCCTCCTTGGGTCTACCCATACGGATTACCTAGTTTTTCGTAAACTAAATATATATATATATATATATATATATATATATATATATATATATATATATATATATATATATATAGATAGATAGCTAGATAGATAGATAGATAGATAGATATAACAATGAATCATTCATACAAAAAGTAAATTAGTAAAGTTAATGATATAAAATGTTAATATAAAATTCGCTAACAAAATTTTAAAGAGGCATTAGCTTACTAATCACACGATGAATGTTATGATCAATGTTTTTTAAAATTAATTTTAAAAATTTTAAAAATAAATGAGCTATGATCAGAAAGGTGTAGAGTGAGTGTTCTTGTCAAACATGTTGTAGTATGGCCTATATAATTATTTACGAATTTTGATTGTTCAGGAATACACCTTTCTGATCATAGCTCAATTAGATCTCATTTAAATATTCATGGAGACCTACCGGACACTTATCGTAACATACTTGTTGACAACACAAATATAATAGCATCATCTACATGCAAATAAGGCTAAAAATAACGGAGCCTTATTAATAAAAACAAAAAAAAAACAACACTCAATAATATCAACTGACATAATATCTTGACCGTGCTCTGAAAAAATGAAAACATTATATAAATACATACATGCAACAAAGTATTTCTTATTTAACAGTTAAAATATTTAATTCCTGAAAATGGCTAAATCTTTAGCCGAAAGCGCTGAAATAAAAAGAGTATTCGAACAGTTTTTATATAATTTATTATCTGAAAAGAAAAAAATATTAGATCGCATAAAAAATTGTATAAGAAACTAAATCAAGGCACCTTGTCTGTCGTATTCAATGATATATATATATATATATATATAAATATATATATATATATATATATATATATATATATATATATATATATATATATATATATATATATAATTCTTTTTCAAATATATCCTTTCCTAAAAGAAATACTTCATTTCCAAGCCAACATATATTGTTATAAATATGATTGTTAGTGGTTCATTTAAATATTTCCAATCAAACATTGACAGATATAAAAATTTCTGTTTTTTTTTAATAAAAGAAAATATGGTTCTAACGAAAAGATCGTACTGCTCCCAAAATTTGGGAATATACAAATATCTAAAATTAAGTCCTTTGGCCTTCATATTTAAAAAAAAAGACCTAAAGATTTAAAAACATTTTTTGTGCGTTTGCGTTTGTGCGTGTGTGTGTACTTTAATCATCTCACCCCAAGCAACAGAATAAAGCCACTAAGACGCAATGGATTACTTAATGTTAGACAACATGAGAAAAAGAAAACGATATTAGAGAGAGATATCAATAAAAGAAGAGGAATTAAAAAGACTGACGATAGCGACTATTTAAATTTTGGAAGATCAAAGTTGACAGGAAAGCAAGAAGCCGGAAGAAAGTTGTTTGAGTTGTTACCTCTGTTTGTTTATTTTTTTGTTGTTGTTTTTTTTGTTGTTGTTGTTTTTATTTTAGCAAACAGTGAAATTAATAACAACCGGTCTAAATTGAGATTTCTTACTAAAGACAAAAAAAAGAAAGAAATATAAACGGAGGTAAAAACTGAAACACGTGTACCCACTCAAATACGTGTAGCCACGTTTATAGTAATACGAAATAACGCCGGATACATTCCCCGGAAGAATGAGTCTCACTTGTTTGCTTATTTCTGGTCTCTTTGAAAAAAGACACAGGCGTGTTCGAAAATTCCGACTTTAAAATCTTTCTCTTTGCACTTCAATTTCGTCAAAAGGCCTACTAATATATAATATATAGCATATATATGTACAGAATTTGGCTAACCCGACAGAGTTATACATTAAATGACAATTGGCAACAAAAAAAAAAGAAAAACGTTCATGAAAGTATAATGTTTCGAAAAAATATGCGATAATGCATTTCACCCATTTTGGGCTTCATCAGATCGAAAACTGAAAAGTGAATTGCGCGTGTATGCATTTGTGTGTTTATTTAAAATAATGACATCATATATTTATCCCAAGCGGGCGTTGCTTGTGACTAAAAAAAAAATAACATGTCAAATGACTTTTTAAAAATAAGTCGCTCACTTTCTTTCTTTTCTAGTCATGAGAAACGCCAACTTGAAAAAAATACATGATCTCATTCTTTTAAATAAACATACAAATAAAGAGTGTTCCAATAACTTGGACCGATTTTAAATGTGAATTAAGTTTAAGCGTCTAATGATTTTTTTCTTTTTCTTTCAGATTTAACAACTAAAGTCGTTGGCAATTTCAACAATGGAAATATTAACAATCAAACAACGTGTCAGAGTTATTGAAGCCTACTACGAAAATGAACGTTCAAACAGAAATGCAACGAGAAGTTCCCAGGTTGCATCATCTCTCGAAACAGCGAAGTCAATTGGCAACCACGATCGGGCGACTTGATGCCTTTAGATTTCTTCCTTGGGTTTCATCTCAAAAGTAAGTTCTATGCCAACAAGCGAACAACAATTCAACAGCTGAAGAATGAGATAATAAGGCATATTGGTGAGATCAAGGAGCAACTATACAGAGACGTTATCAAAGATTTTGACCATCGAGTGGAGGTGTGCCGACAAAGCATTGGAAGACATTTGGGCAATATTATTTTTCACACATAATTGCCATGACTTAAATAACATGATCCAATAGAGAAATGAATAAATTTTCTCTAATAACACTGATTTATTTACTGCTGACTTTGATCCGTCTTAATGAAACTCCCTTTACATACACACGCAATTCCAAAATGGGCGAAATGCATTATCGGTTATTTTTTTTCGAAATAGCATATCTATCTATCTATCTATCTATATATATATATATATATATATATATATATATATATACATATATATATATATATATATATATATATATATATATATATATATATATATATATATATATCATCAAGCTTATTGGCAATATTGCTACCATTTTGTTGTCCTTTTATTCCTCGATTGTCATTAACAGGCCTATTAAATCTCTTTCTCTCTCTCTCTCTCTCTCTCTCTCTCTCTATATATATATATATATATATATATATATATATATATATATCACTATATATATATATATATATATTTATGTGTGTGTGTGTGTGTGTATGTGTGTGTGTTAGCTTTGCTGCTGGTGTTTTACTTTTTAATTGGTATTAATGCCAAGTTGTCACCCGCGTTGCACTAGTCTCCATTACATTGGTCATGTTCCTCTTGTTCGACATTTCTCCCGCGTTTTGTTTTTGTTTATTGATATCGTCTGGTTGTTTAGATCTTCTTTTTTTTTCAATTATAGCAAGTTGTGTGCTTTGCCGAGCTGTTTTTCAGGCATCAGGTTTCGACTCACCATCTGGGAGGAATTGCAGAACGAATTCTTCATTCTTTTTTGTCTGTTTCTTTTTTTTTTAAATAATAAATAAACAAATAACATATTGTTTGCAAGAAGCAGTCATGGACTTTTCAAGAAATGCAAATGAAGAATCCATTTAAATAAAGCAAGATCTAACACGTACTGTTATCAGGCCACACTCCAGCACGTGTCACTGTCTAATATCCTGATCGCTTTTCTGTCCTATACAAAACTCAGAATTCTTCTTCTTTATGTGCCGCACCCCCAGCGTCCATTGTAGCTCTTAATACATTTTTTCTTTTTGTTATTTCTCCTAAACCTTGTTCCGCCATCCATTTACTGAAGCTCACTAAGTACGTTATGCGTTGTTTTCCTCTGTCACTCTTGCCTTCAATCTGTCCTATGAGTATCAGATTTTCCAAGTCCTCTTTCCTCATTATGTGACTTAGAAATTTAAACTGTTTCTTCCTGGGGTTAAATATAAGTTTCCTTTTTCTTTCCGTTTTCTCTAAAACTTTGGCGTGTCTCACATGTTCGGTCTGTGATATCCGCAGCATCCTGTACAGCATCATTTCTGTTTTTTCAAGTCTCTTCTACGTTTTTGAGAAGATTGCCCAGCAATCACTGCCGTATAGGATAACAGTTATCTCGAAACAGTTCAGTACTCTTCTCTGTTTCTTAATAGTCCACTTGGAAGGCATCTTTGGCTATCCCGGATTTCAGTGTGGTACTTTCCGTCCTATTAAAACACTTTAAAACCAGATATTTAAACTTTTGTACTTTTTTTATTTGGACATCTTCAATTTGTAATTTGCATGTCGGGCTCTTCCTTTTACAAAAAATCATTGATTCCGTCTTGCAATTAATGTTTAGTCCGTTCTTCTCGCTTTCCTTCACAACATTTTCTAGGAGTTCTTGTAATTTCTTTTCTGTGTTTGATATTGTTATATTCCGTGCTCATAGGAATATATACTTGAAAAACAAGGGGGATAAAGTAAGTAAAGGTTTATTGTAAAAAAAACAAAACAAAAAAAAAACAGTATAATAAGAATAAAGGCAACAGTTATGCACAAGGTCGTCGCAAGTCAATCCAGTAGTGGGTGCTACTATTGGAATGTTGGTAGTTCTCGCGTAAGTCCGTCGTACTCAGCAGATCCCAGCTAGTAATATTTACCAATCTCCCCACAGGGTAGGATGTGGCACAAGGCCGAATTTAATGTGTGGCAATCCGAGCCCGTAGGCTTGGCCAAAAATTCCCCGTAAAGCCCGCATAAACGGGTTCGGGTCTGTCTACCACCCCGACGATAGACTGCCCTTCGGCATTGCCTCGTCCGAGTTCGACAACAGCTAAGAGCTGAGTAACAGATCTAGCTACCCGCCTCACGAGGGTTACATGTGGCACAAGGCCGAGTTTAACGTGGGATCTCCGGGCCCGTAGGCTCGGCCAAAAATATTCCCTATTCGAACGCGTATAAACGAGTTCAGGGTCAGTCTACCTCCCCGAACGAGACACTGCCTTTGGGGGAGCCTCTTTCGGGTTCCGCTCTGCCCGAGGGTTCGACTGTTTAGCTGGAACAGGTCGCAACTAGAGGATATTTACTCCCCCCCCCCGGGAAAGATGTGGCACAAGGCGGAGCCTCATCCGGGTTCCTCTCTGCCTTCGACCGTCTTGTTGGAACAGGTCGCAGAAAGAATATCTAGCTACCCCCCAGGAGGGTTGAATGTGGTACAAGGCCGGGTTTAACGTGGGTTTTCCGAGCCCGTAGGCTCGGCTAAAAATATTCCCTTTCGAACGCGTATAAACGTGTTCAGGGTCAGTCTACCGCCCAGAACGAGACTCTGCCCTTCGGCGGAGCCTCGTCCAGGTTCCTCTCTGCCCGAAGGCAAAGAGTTCGACTGAATAGCTGGAACATGTTGCAGCTAGTGATATCTAGATCCCCCCACGAGGGTTGCATGTGGCACAAGGCCGGGTTTAACGTGGGTTTTCCGAGCCCGTAGGCTCGGCCAAAAATATTCCCTATTTGAACCTGTAAAAACGGGTCCAGGGTCAGTCTACCTCCCCGAACGAGACTCTGCCCTTCGGCGGAGCCTCGTCCGGGTTCCTCTCTTAGCTGGAACAGGTCGCAGCCGGCAATATTTAGCCACCCACCGCGAGGGTTACATGTGGCACAAGGCCGGGTTTAACGTGGGTTTTCCAAGCCAGTAGGCTCGGCCAAAAATATTCCCTTTTTGGACCCGTATAAACGTGTTCAGGGTCAGTCTACCGCCCAGAACGAGACTCTGCCCTTCGGCGGAGCCTCGTCCGGGTTCCTCTCTGCCCGAAGGCAGACAGTTCGACTGTCTAGCTGAAACATATCGCAGCTAGCGATATCTCGCTACCCCCCCCCACGAGGGTTGAATGTGGCACAAGGCCGGTTTTAACGTGGGTTTTCCAAAACTATTCCCTATTTGAACACGTAAAAACGGGTTCAGGGTCAGTCTACCACCCCGAACGATACTCTGCCCTTCGGCGGAGCCTCGTCCGGGTTCCTCTCTGCTCAGAGGCAGAGAGTTCGATTGTCTAGCTGGAACAGGTCTCAACCGTCTCGCACATCTCGCCTATGGAACTCCCTTCCCTATTACTGTTTCCCTGACAAATACAATCTCCAACGGTTTAAGTGTAGCGTCAATCGACATCTCCAGTTGCCTTGATCTATCCACTTCCCTTCTCCACATCCTTTCATTTTTCATTCCTATCTGCTCTCGCTCCGGATCTTTTGTGGCCCCCTTGCCTTGATCGACCCACTGTCTTTCTCTTTCTCCACATCCCCTCCCTTGCCACTCCTATCTGCTCTTCCTCCAACCCTTCTTTAACCCCTTGCGTGATAGTGGCCTCCGACCTTGCTTGGGGTGATATGATTAAAAAAAAAGAAAAAAAAGAAAAAAGAAAAAAAAATAGCCTCTGTAGTCCGTTGACTTACAGATACTTATAGTTAGTGACTACCTATCGTGTACTCACTCATGGGGGTGACAGGTTATTCCATTACATCAGATATCAACCCCGTGTCATCTGCATATCTTATGTTGTAAAGATAGTGTAGCGTTCTGATTTTCTTTATCTTTCTTCCTGTTGGGATTCGAACATGGCGATATTTGTTTAAGAGCGTATCATGGTACAAGTCAAGGCCAGAACTGGAGTCCTATTTCAAATCTCGTCCTTCCTTATAGTTTCCGTTTGGATTTACAGCTTAAGGAACTGAAAAAGAAAAGTAAAGATTAGCAGCATAATTAATTTAACCATTTTCATCTTTGTATGCATTCTTTCTATACTAAACATTGAGTTCGATTCTCAACGGGTGCTCCATACTTTCGGCCTTGTTCTACATCGAAGCTATGCTTAGTAAATCTCTATAAGATTAAACAAATTAAAAACTATCTGTTGTAATATGTCAATATTTATAACCTATTGGTAAGAGTAGGGAAAACCCTTTACTTGTGAGAAACATTTTCTAAAAACATGAATTGATTAGATAAAATGTATATAGATTAAAAAATGAATTGATTTAGAATATATATATCCACATCCTTTCCCCTTTCATTCCTATCTGCTCTCGCTCCAAATCTTCTGTAACCCCCTTGCCTTTCTCCATATCCTCTCCTTTACCACTCCTGCCTGCTATTCCTCCAAACCTTCTGTAACCCCATGCGTGCTAGTGGCTTCCAGCCTTGCTTGGGGTGAAAAGCTTAAATATATATATATATATATATATATATATATATATATATATATATATATATCAAGGAAAAAAAGTTTTAGCTGACACGTTTCGTCGAATGTGGACTTTTTCAAGGCAAAAAAAAAATGAAATGAATTTAATGAAACAAGATATCTATAAACAACAAACAAAATGTCGTTAGCAACTAGAAGAGTTTAGAGACTCTATTGTATATTCGTTTAGTCAACTGAAAAATTACGTCAATTACTTTTCATGTTTGAAGAGTATTTTCACATACAGAAATATTGTTTGCATTGCTGTGTTGACGGATTCAGCTGTTTTCTTTTGATTTCTTAATATATTTGTTATGTACGTTGGCTTGGGAGAGTAGTAATTCTGTTAGGAATGGTGGTATTGGGAAGAAACTTGGGCGTAGTTTAATAATTGGATAATATTCAATGTCGGCACTCTTGAGGATTTTCTTTCTGGATGAATAGTTCAATAGTTGCCCTACATGGTAGAATCAACAGTAAACATTACCTGAACATTTTGGGAGATCATGTTCATCCAGTGGCCCAGACTTTATTCTCTGATGGTGACTTCATCTTCCAAAACGATAATGCTCCAATACGTACTGGTCAAGTGGTTAAGAATTGGCATGAATAACATGAAAATTCGAATAGAGAATATTTTTGGCTAAGCCTACGGGTTCGGAGATCCCACGTTAAACCCGGCCTTGTGCTACATGTAACCCTCGCGGGGGCGGGTAGCTAAATCTAAAATCAAAATTGTAGTTGAATTTATTTCTATGTATAAACTACACAGTTTTCCTATTGTCTTTTTCCTTTATACATATTGTCTATTTCTACAGGTTAATTCTGAGACAGGCAGACAGACATACAGACAGAGAGGGAGAGAGTATAAATCAATGTTTGTAACTTAGCTGATTGATGTTACCTTCAGCATCTCGACTCCAGAGCTTCATAGGCGGACCTGTCCGTCCACACTTCAGTGGGGATAAGCAATTTACTGCTTATACACACACACACACACACACACACACACACACACACACACACACACACACACACATATATATATATATATATATATATATACACGTGGGTCGGCTGAAAAGATAATCGGCTGACCAAGTTGACACACCAGTTGAAAGAAGAAAAGACATGCAAATGTACTAGAATGCAACACTTGGCTGGGCAGCTGTTGTATTCTTGCATAACATTTCAGCCGACCATCATATTTAAAAAGTACTGATTAAAAATGAATTTATACATACATATATATATATATATATATATATATATATATATATTGCAAATAGGGTTCAACCTGTACAAAGGCCGGGGGGCTACACATGGCAAAGTGTTACGTTAAGAAGCAGATTATATGGATAGAAGGGGAAAATAACGGTTACCCTTAGCTTTGAACAGGTTAAAATTGTAGTGAACGGGGAAACATTCTCGTGGGAGTCGGCTCCACAGAACAGTGGTTCGTGGGAAGAAGCTGTTCGAGTGGAACTGACTTATCACTGATGGGATACGGAGGGGAAAATCAGAATGGTTTGCTACAATGTAAATGGCATGGCGGGTCCTATGAATACATTAAGTATCTATCTATCTATCTATCTATCTATCTATCTATCTATCTATCTATCTATCTTACTTAGCTTAGTTTATATCTATCTATCTAGCTAGCTAGCTAGCTATATATATATATATATATATATATATATATATATATATATATATATATATATATATATATATATATATATATATATATATATATATAAGGGGGAGAAAGTATGACAAAGTGTAAAAAGTTTCCGTGTAACGTGTTTCGTTCTTTAGAACATCATCGGACTAAGTTTACGTTTACGCTGACGCTACGTAATTTTGTTATGGTCCGTACGCTAGTACTGGTAAAATCTGATATAATTAACGAATAGTATACATTACTATTCGACTGATCGTCGTATCATGATTTGGACCGAAGACGGAAGAAAACTATGTTGCGAATTAGATTTGAAATTCTGGGGCTTCTTGTCTTCGTTTTGATATGCTTTGTATGCTTAGGTTATTTTCTGTTAATTCACCCCAAATAATGTATATTTACTTATCGCAAATATTAATTCACCCCTAGAAATTGTAAATTTTAAATCAACCTTTGTTTTTTGTTTTATTACATTTTTGGCACTCTTTTGAAATTATAAACTTTAAATCAAAATTTTCCCTCGCAACATCTTCTACCCTCGGAACGAAAAAATACCAAAAAATCAGCGAGTTATTCTCATATTCTAAGTGCAGATGATATTAGATGTACTTACAAGGAATTTTTTACAATTAAAAAAATATCTGTTTTTGAGGTGTTTATCAGGGTGATCGCGAACGTAGACCCCATAGTTAGAAATGGCGCACTCGAGTCGCCCATATTTAGGGCGATCGCAAATGTCAACACAACCAGAGTGCAATGGAAGGGCCTCGCTCTGAGAGAATTTGGTGTGAATTTTAGTAAATATAAATTCTTTTTATTTTGGGGTGAATTAATATGTTGGGGTGAATTAACAAAAACGGCCCTATGCTTCTACTATGAAGTCTGTTGTAATTAAAGAAGAGGAATTACTATTTGACCGACCCTTATACAGAGTGCACGGCATGTTATCGTTGTTAAGAGCGATATAATACGAAAGGAGGGAAAATAAAAACAATCCAGTTTCCATGAATTCGAGAATCATACAGAAAGGGAAACAATATTTCTAAAAAGAAATTACATTTTACCCTCTATTTTATTTTCAATTAAGATAGCAAAAGTTAGAAATTCCTTTCCAAATTTCTGTACGCTAGCGTTTATCAACAATAAAAACCACAGCAAAAGAAAAATAAACAAAATACGAAAAACTGGATCTAAATCAACAAACAATTTAATTCCTTTATTGACCGAACGAACGCGATAAGAAATTTTGGTAAGCGATGCGTGTTTTGGGAATAATCTTAGAATTGTTCCAAGCCTCTTTGGTTATTTCATATTAAGAGGATATCATTTCATTATTATTTGAACCGTAGAATCAGAAAGATAAAAATGAAAATTCAGTAAATACATATTTGCCAGGTCAACATATTTTATGAATAATTTTGAAAATTTTGTTACTTACCTACGTACAACAGGCGTTAAAAAATATGCTTAGCATTACAAGGCGGTCTTTTACCCTAAATAAGACTGATGGAAACCTCTAGATCATTGGTTCCACTTAAGCATCTCCAACATTTTGATAACCACCCTGTGGCATATAATTCTTATTATTCAAAAAGTGAACTCCTATTTATCATGAAGAAGTCTAAAAGACCATTGACGAATCTTCCAAAGGACATGGCATCCATGAAAGAGAAAAATAAAAGAACGAAAGGACAGTTGAAGTACTGAGGAAGAAATTACTTATTGTTAAAAAATAATATATATATATATATATATATATATATATATATATATATATATATATATATATATATATATAAAATTATTTATTCGAAAATTATAACATAAATATGTAATAAAATCACTACAAAAATAACCATTTAATTTCAACACTTCTGGTGTCTTATCAAGTGATGGTGTTGAATGTAGAATGAAGGGTTTTAAAATGTTCAAATCAATCAAAAACGCCTCATTATAGGAAACGCTGTTACATAAGCTGCGATGACCAATCAAAATACAAGTATTTGAGAATTCAAAAAACTTGACAACGAACCTTGGTTGTAATAATTAATTAATGCTTTAATGTTAGGGTTAGACTAAAATAGAATTCATTCTAACTAATTAATATTAAATTTTACTATAAAATTAAAAATTACCAATTTAAAATTATAAAATTATTTAAAGAATATATATATATATATATATATATATATATATATATATATATATATATATATATATTTGTAGAGTGGATAAATGAAACGGCCAAATATATGCAGGCGTGTATGCGTGTGCTTGTGTGCATACGCAGGCAATCAAATAAATAATCGTAAAATTTATGCACATGGTGTAAACGTAATGGTGCTCAATGCAGTTATACAGAATAAAAATATGTCTATATACTAATTAATACACAGACACACACATATATATATATATATATATATATATATATATATATATATATATATATATATATGCGGTAATTATTGGAAAGTGCTCAATATTACTGATAGAGCTAACATATTCAGTTTTATGGATATGAGTTTGTAATACTGGGTTTCACGCTTTTACGATCATCAGACAAACTGATAATCGCAAAAGCGTGAAACCCAGGGTTACGAATTCGTGTCCATACGACTTAGTATATTTATTTAAAAATTATAACATAAGTATGTTATAACATCAATACAAAAATAGTAATTTTTTTGTTTCAACACTTCCAGTTGAAACAAAATGGCTATTTTTGTAGTGATGTTATACGTATGTTATAATTTTTAGATAAATATTATTCGCTCCATTCTGTATTGAGCTCATTTTAAAAATAGTGTTTTTGGTTACTGGAAGTTTATTCCATCTATACCAACCAATTCGGATACAATAGTATATATATATATACTTAGTATATATATATATATATATATATAGAAGGGTTGGACAAAATAATTGGAACAGGTGTAAATTCCACTCCGATATTTCAATGACCTATTATATTAAGAGATTTAACTAAAACTTCGTTTTTGCAGGTTATATCTATTGTAAATACGTTTATTTATCTAATTTAATGTCTTTGTCTTATTTATTTTTAGAATTTAGTAAAATTTAAGCTAAATGCTTGACTTCTCTGAGTTCGAAAAAGGGCAAATTGTTGGAGCTCGCATGGCAGGAGCCTCGATCACTAAGGTTGCTGAACTGTTTGGTTTTTCAAGAGCTACCATATCAAGAACTATGACGCAATTTGAGAGACAGAGCAAAACCCCTAGCAACCGTAGCAATTTGGGCCAGACTTGCAAACTTACTGACAGGGACCGACGTGCATTTAAACGTAATGTGGCAAAAATCATCGGACTACTGCGGCCAAAGTGACTGCTGAGTTGAATAATCATCTGAATAGGCCAGTTTCTACTAAACCTGTTCGTCATGAGCTCCATAAGGCTGGATATCATGGAAGAGCTGACATAAGGAAACCTCTTCTCTTCACTCGCAACATTCAGAAGAGGTTGAAGTGGTGCAGAGATCACAATGCCTGGTCTGCAGACCAATGGAATTAAGTCATATTCTCAGACAAGTTCAGTTTTTCTCTTTTCCCAACTTCAGGACGAATTTATATGTAGAGGCAGCCCAAAGAAGCTTACAACCCTGACTGCCTTCTTCCAAGAGTGAAGCATGGAGGTGGATCAGTGATAGTTTGGGCCACCATATCATGGAAATGTCTCGGTCCAATAGTTGCCCTACATGGTAGAATCAACAGCAAAGATTACCTGAACATTTTGGGAGATCATGTTCATCCAATGGCCCAGACTTTGTTCAGTGATGGTGACTGCATCTTCCAAGACGATAATGCTCCAATACATACCGCTCGAGTGGTTAAGAATTGGTATGAAGAGCATGAAAGTGAGCTAGAACACATGGAGTGGCCTCTTCAATCTCCAGATATCAATATTATTGAACATTTGTGGTGAGTTTCGGAGCGACAAGTTAGGAGCCGCTATCCTCCGTTGTCATGTCTTAAAGAGCTGCAGAGGTGTTAATGGAAGAATGGCTGAAAATTCCTCTGGATGAAGTCAGGAAGCTGTATGATTCAATTACTAGACGTATTAAAGCTGTATGTGAGGCTAAAGGCAGACTAACTCCATATTAAATAAATTTTCTTTGAATTTAACAAGTGTTTCAATTATTTGGTCCACCCATATATATATATATATATATATATATATATATATATATATATATTATACAGTACATGCGTTATTACACATGTAGCTACATACACACAAATCTTTTAGGTATGCATACTTTAGTGTATATGCGCCGTATGTATTAACTAGCGCACACACTTATACTCACTAGAAAAAATCACTGTTAATTACTCATTCTCGAATTGCCTCCCTTAAATATCAAATTGCCCTCACACTGGGGGGGGGGATGCACCCCACGATGGGAACTACGGCTCTAGATATTTTCGTTGAAACAAGCCGCCTGCATACGGAGAGAAAATCAATTGAGTATATCTACAAAAACAGAGAGGGGCGTCTAGTCGTGGGATTTATTTAACCAATACAATGAGGCGAACTAGAAAGCCTAACCGGATTAATTATTGCGGGGTGGGCAACATATCACGAATTTAAGCACAGCACTAGATTAGCAGATAAGTCTCATTATTTCACTGCTGAAATGTCTAGTTGTAAGCGTAGGTTCTATGCTAATAGTTTCTTTCTTCGCAATTCTCGGTTGCGGAAATTTCTTGCTTTCCTGTAAACTACGATATTCAAAAGTTTAACTGCAACGTCATCTTCTTTCTCCTTGATTCCTATTATTTTATTTGTCTTCTTTTATTCGCAGTGACCCCTTGAATCTGGGTGGCTTTTATTGCCTTGACTAGGATAAAATTATTTTAATAAAAGAAAGGCAAAATAAAATTGCATCCGATTAAAATTGTCAGTCTCAGATAAATAGAAAACTGACTATTTAGATAGGTAGATAGATAGATAGATAGATAGATAGATAGAAATTAGACTATTTAGATAGATAGATAGATAGATAGATAGATAGATAGATAGATAGATAGATAGATAGATAGATAGATAGATAGAAATTAGACTATTTAGATAGATAGATAGATAGATAGATAGACAGACAGACAGAAATTAGACTATTTAGATAGATAGATAGATAGATAGATAGATAGATAGATAGATAGATAGATAGATTGAAAACTGACTATTTAGATAGATAGATAGAAAACTGACTATTTAGATAGATAGATAGATAGATAGATAGATAGAAATTACATTTTTTGAGAATGAATTCTGTAGAGAACATGTCTCTAATGTTAATTGTCGCAATTGCTTTCGGCCAATACGTTAGCGATTTTCGGCGCGGGGCGGTTAACATTCGTGATAATATATATATATATATATATATATATATATATATATATATATATACATATATATATATATATATATATATATAGATAGATAGATAGATAGATAGATAGATAGATAGATAGATAGATAGATAGATAGATCAATCGAATGTAATCTACGCTAAATTCATTACTTCTTCTGGGTTTCTCTCTGCCCTCGGGCAGAGAGTCCGACAAACACTAAGAGCTTAGCGCGCGGCTAAGACCAAATGCTAAATCTTATAACTATTACACTGTGTCTTATACTCTAAGTTAAGGTCTCCCGGCGGCTAATTTTATCCTCAGTGCTCACTACCACAGACTATAATTTTACCTCAGACGGCCACGTCTACCTCGTCCGACTTCATAATAATATTATTTACTGAAACGACATTGTTATTATCACTTGTGCTGCAAAAAAGGATTTATCGTAACAAAGTACAGGTGGCAGCAAAGAGACGAACTAAAAACAGGTTAAAAAGATAAACATAGATAAACACTGTGGCCCAACCCCACGTTGGTCTGATCTTGAGGATAACATTTTTTTTTTTTAAGTGGGTGTTAGATCAGAGGCATTCAGGGAGAAGTATTTCACCCAGAATGATAATTAATAAGGCCAGGAGATTAGCGGAAGAACGAAAGAGTTTTGCAGAATAGAAAAGTTAGAGTTTGTGAAACAGCAGGGTTTATCAAGGTGCAGAAAAAAACATCCATTGCACAGGAAAATGCCAGCTAATTTCCAAGAATATCTTTGCCATAATTATGACCCTGCTGAAATCAGGGTTCGTCTAATACATCCGGTTAGCGTCACGGGAAAAAAAATTGGCGCAAAAGCCCACAAGCCTATTTTTGTTAAGTATTCTGCTTTTGAAATTAAATTAATCTTTCGCTTGTTTGACATCGCCCGAGGAGACACATTTGTGGTGTTGAAACACGATTGTAATCGTGTAGCGATTTTTAACATTTTTGTTTTAATATCCTAAAATAAATAATATATATATATATATATATATATATATATATATATATATATATATATATATATATATATATATATGATGAACTATTCGTTGTCAATATATAATAGTCTATATTTAAATATCCTATAATTATACTATATCATATACACACCATCTAATTTGTTCTCAAATATTTTATTTTATTTTAAAAACGTGTTAAACTACGATATTTGACTGTATATAAAATGCACTTTTAACATGTATAGTAGTGAGTTAACAGATATGATTTTTACAAACGACCGCGTGAATGGTATTGGACGCGAGGCTGCACGTGGCTTCCAGACCGAAGGCGCCCTTTGCTACTGTTTAATCGTCGCGTTGCTGAGACAGGATCCATGTCACTACAAACTATGGATCGAGGAAGACCGACATTCGCTCGTAGGCCTGACCACGAAGAGCACATTCTACGGGCTATCGGAGACGATGCAGGTATCAGCACACGTTTAAGTGGCCCTAGCGTGTTGCACATCACATACTACCGCATGGAGGGTATTTCACGAGCAGCTCCTGTATCCGTATCATTTGCAACGTGTGCCGGTACTTTCGCCCTCTGATCACTCACCACGGGAGAACCTTTGCCGATGGTTTATTGCACAAACTGCCGACACGTTGATTGTCTCTTCAGTCTTGTTTACGGACGAGGCAACATATGAAAGAGATGGGATAAAAAATTTACTCAACCAACATTTGTGGTCGGATCGGAATCTCCATGGTACAATACAGGCTAGACTCCAGCATCAGTTTAAGATTAATGTGTGGGCTGGAATTGTAGGTGACTGTCTGGTAGGTCCACATGTTCTCCCAGCACAACTTACAGGAAATGTCTACAGGGACTTTATTTTTAACACACTTCCAGACCTGCTAGAGGATGTACCCCTGCTAATACGAAGACGCATGTGATTCATGCATGGTGGAACTCCATCACATTTTAATCACATTGTTCAAATGCATTGGCTGAAATCTAATATGAAATGTGAATAGGGAGAAGAGGACCGGTCCCATGGCCTCCACGTTCCTCCAACCTCAATCCTTTGAATTTTATCTATGGGGCCATCTAAAAGATTTGGTATATGCAACAGACATTAATAATACAGAGACGTGTTATCAACGTGTCATGGAGCCTAGCGAAACCATTCGACACCGTGTGGGAATATTTGAAAGTGTCCGCCAGTCAATGATCCGACGGGTGCATGCGTGTGTAGAAGCAACCGGAGGACATTTTGAATATTTGTTATGATTTGGTGTGTTGAGCTACAACGATGACATTTAGGACATATATTTTATATGGATATTTTACCTTGTTTTGGTGTCAGGAACCCGCCCCCAACGTTTGTAAAAGTATTTTTGATATACCATGAATGTAATTGTGCATTTGGCCCAGCAATCCCTCTTTTATACAGAATCCATTGAAATCAAGAAACAAGGCACTGTATATATATATATATATATATATATATATATATATATATATATATATATATATATATATATACATATATATATATATATATATATATAGCAAGTCCTTGTTTATATATATATAAATGTTTTTTATGTTATTGTTTATATATTTTATGTTTTTATGTTTATATATATCTATATGTTTATATATATATTTATATGTTTTTATCATATATATATATATTTATATATATATATATATATATATATATATATATATATATATATATATATCCGACATAAACAGACATATTTTATTTGTATTTTTAATACTACAACACATGATTATAATTTAAAAAAAAAAAACAACAACAAAAAGAAAGATGAAGAACGAGCTAGCTAACCGGTTTTAAAACTCGCTTGAATCGACGTTAAGAAAGGTGAGGTTAATAAATATGTATATATTAGCAATAAAAACAATGAAACCTGGAGGAAAAATATTCGATGGAAATCAGTTGGAGGCCAAGGACAAAACCCTTCCGTTTACAGAGCGAAGGATTCTTTTGATAAATCTATATGGCCTCCAATATCTTAAGGTGATAATTTGAGTGGGACCTACACGGTATGGAAAATGAGTTCACACTGATATTCGCAGCATAATTGTGGTTATCTATAAGGTGTTCCGCGAGGGAAGATCCATATGTATTGGTCCGAAGATCTGATGGTGAATAATTAGTTCCGGCTTTTTGTAGGCACATTTTGCTTAATCCTAACATCTAGACACTGACTTCTTCCTATGGAGTGCGAATTAAAACTACATTTAAATAAATAAATCAGGGAATTATTATGGTGAACGTCTTTGCACCTGGATAGAAGGGCAGGTGTAGCAGTTTTTTTCTTTTAATTTTAATTATGTGTGATAGTATTAAAAATACAAATAAAATTGTTCTGTTTATGGCGGTTAACTTTTGTGCCACTAATAATAATAATAATAATAATAATAATAATAATCATAATAATATCTATCTATCTATCTATCTATCTATATATATATATATATATATATATATATATATATATATATGAAGAAATATAGTTTTAAGGTGCGCTATATTTATGGGATAAAGTGCACAATATCAGAGATAGAGCGTATGTAAATATAAAAGTGAACATTGAAGTCAGCACTCAGAGGCGACAGACTGTTTCATGCTAGATGCAATCATCAGGCCTGATTGTTGCGCCTAGCATGAAACTGCCTGTCGCCTTTGGGTGTTGACTTCAACGTTCAGTTATATATATATATATATATATATATATATATATATATATATATTGAATTGGACAAGGTCCGACAATTTATTTAAAGACATTTTATGATATGTTTAACGTTCTTTTTATAGATACAAGTATTTAAGCAAATGCTCTGTTTTATAATAAACAGTATTAAATAACATTTACCGGCCTGAATGTCCGAGAAATTTTCATCGAAAATTTTCGTTCTCCGACAGGAATCGAATCTGTATCCTATACGGAACCATCATTTCGCGTGATGTGCCTTAACCGTTCGGCCACAGAGAAGCGTCTGGTTAGCAAGGTCGATTTTACTATCTTTAAACTTAAATGTTCCATGAATCTCTTCTATTCATATCTGCTCTAGCGTATCAAATGTAAACAAATGACGTCATATATTTTTGAATTGGACAAGGTCCGACAATTTATTTAATTAATTATATATATACATACAGAGAGAGAGGGGGGAGACAGAGAGAGACAGAGAGACAGAGAGTGAGAACAGGGATTGTTAAGGAAACATGTGAAATGTTCTACTTGTGATTTTGAATTTTTTGAATGATCACAATTATTACCTGTATGAAAAATGTACAAGATGAAAAATGACGGCGAAAATCTAAGCGAGAAAGCTGTAATTTTTATCGGTCAGAGATTAAACATACAATTTTTGACAGATCAGATTTGAATATTAATCAAATCTTACAAGTTGTGTATTGGCTTCTCATGGGTAATGTGACTCATGAAGAAATTTGCGACTAGGTAAACATCGCATCAAACACATGAAAAATTGGTGTAGTTTCTGTCGGGAAATATTAATGTATTGGTCCGATAACATCAACAATACAAATGAGTAATTTGATGCTTATATTGCCTTTTCAGGATTTAAAATAAATGATATCCAAGAAGAAAAGTAGCTTTTCATTAATTTTGTATTCCTGTATACCCATAATCTGAATGAGTCGAATAATTAAAAAAAAAAAAAACGACATTCGTTAATAAATTACGGTTTAAAAAAAATTAAAGAAAATTTACAAAGACAATCGTTATGTTCTGTCTTTTTAATCCTTATTCTTTTATTGATCTCTCGCCTTGATAATGTTTTTCCTTATATTCTCTATCATTCAGTAACCACTCCCTTGAGTCTTAGTGGCTTTATTACCTTACTTGGTGCAAAATATTTAAAACAATAGGTATTTAAATTTTTACCACCAAAGAACATGTTAAAAAAAGTGTTTGAAACATCAAAGAAGCTTCCGTCTATAATTTTGAGACGAAGTATTGTAACTATTTACATTATTTACATTGTTTGGACTGTTGTCCTCATCTTTATTGTCATATTCACGACGTTTCGGTCGTTGTACCTTCTTCAGTGAGCTAAATAAAGGGTTCGATTGGAAATTCCAACGTGAAGAAGGCCGGAGCGTACAACGGCCGAAACCTAATAGTTAAGTTTCTAAACTTTTTGAACAGCCGTGGTATAACTTCCAACTGGCTTTAACTAAAAGTTCGCTAAAATCTCAACCTTTTGCTGGTGTTTGCTTACATTCGTAAAAACAATACGCTAGAATTAGCATTTTCTCTCTGCCGACTGCTGATGTCTTAGGAGTAGAAACTCCAACTGACACCAAATCGGTCGGGTTTCGATCCTTGCTTGAGGCTTTCGGACGTCTAGTCGCACTGAGGAGCTGTGATACAGCGAAACAGTACTGTCTGCGAATGACATATATATATATATATATATATATATATAGTTTATGAAAAACTAGTTAATCCGTATGGGTAGACCCAAGGAGGATAAAATCCAGAGAGCTCAATGTAAATCAGAGCTAATAATTTAAATAACAACAGACCACTTTAAGGTTCCATGTAATAAATTATTTCACCATAGCCCTTTTAAAGGACTGCGGATCATCAGACTTTACTCCCAAAGGTTGAAACGAAAAAAAAAACGTTTCAACCTTTGGAAGTAAAGTCTGATGATCCGCAGTCCTTTAAAAGGGCTATGGTGAAATAATTTATTACATAGAACCTTCAAGTTGTCTGTTTTTATTTAATATATATATATATATATATATATATATATATATATATATATATATATATATATATATATATATATATATTTTGAGAGATAGAGAGAGAGAGAGAGTATCCCCCCAAAATTACGTAATTTAAAATGTGAATTTCTGAGTAACTACATGTCTCAGGCAAATAAAATTAAATAGGCTTCATGTTGAACAATAAAAGAATTATTTATCAACATTCGAACAAGATATTCAAAGGGGTGTAGATTTTATAACCGATTTCATAAAGCTTCACTAATGCCAAATAGGCACACCACATGTGACCCGGCCCACGTCAAAATGGTAGTCCAGCTCCTGTCAAACACGCTGTAGCATTTACACTATTTACATCGTTCGGAATGTTGTCCTCATCTTCGTTTCCATATTCACTACGTTTCGGCCGCTGTACTCACTGGACTTCTTCAGGTGATTGGAATTTCGAACTGAACCCTTTATTTCGTCCACTGAGGTAGATTGTTCTAGTTCCACGTGCCTGTCCACTTCTGGATGTCAAGTCACTGGATTCAGCCATCTCTTTTATCCGCTGGACCATGTGTCCTTGAGTTAAAGGGAAGATGCATGGCACAGTTCAGGCACCGACCGGTGATGCCCACCTTCGGCCGTTGTACGCACTTCAGATGATTGGAATTTCGTAAACTGATCTCCCCAAGGACACATGGTTCAGTGGATAAAAGCGAAGGTTGAAATCCAGTGACTTAACCCAAAGAGTTGTGAGTTCAATACCTGGCTACAGGAGAGGTGAAAAAACTTGGCAGGTGAGTTAAGTGAAGATAACTGATACTGAAACATCCGGCACGTGGAACACAAACAATCTACCCCGGTAAACAAAATAAAGAGAAAATTCAGTCCCTGAATAAGGCTGGGAGATATAACGGCCAAAATGTGAATATGGCAACGAAGGACAACAGTCCGAACATTGCAAATAATTGCAATACCTCATCTCAGAAATACAGACAGACGCTGTAGCATGTCTTGCGTAACATTTTCCAGTGGCTCAGTGATTCTCTGCTTGATTTTCTCTAGGCTTGTAGAAAGAGTAGAGATATAGACCTATCCTTTCACGTCGCCGCATAGAAAAAAATCACAAGGTGTCAAGTTAGATTAACGTGGTGGCCATTTCAACAGCACATTGTCATTATCACTGGCACGTCCGATCCATCTTCCTGGTTGATTCTCATCGCAGAGTCAACTTAGATTTTACACATTTTGTTAAATTTGAGAACATTTAGGCGAGAAATGGCTATGTTACTAGACTACAAAATGATGTCAATTTTGGGGGTAGACCATATATATATATATATATATATATATATATATATATATATATATATATATATATATATATATATATATATATTCAAAAATAAACATGTTATAACATCACTACAAAAATAACCATTTTATTTCAACACTTCTGGTGTCTTCTCGATGATGGTGTTGAATGAAGAATATTTGCTCTACTCTGTATTGAGCACTTTTTTAACAAAAGTTTTTTTGGTTATTGGAATTTTATTCCGTTTATATCAATCCTTGGATATATATATATATATATATATATATATATATATATATATATATATATATATATATATATATATATATACATATGTACATATATATATCTATATATATATATATGTACATATATATATCTATATATATATATATATATATATATAATAATTCACCTCTTTAGAACAAAATTAAATAGGGCAAATATTATTTACGAATTTAAATGTCCATTAAGGAATTGTATTCCTGATCAATCAAAATTCGTCAATAATTAAATAAGCAACACTACAACATGTTTGACACGCAGACTCACACTTCACCTTTCTGACCATAGCTCAATTAGATCTTATTTAAATATTCAGAGAAACCTACCGGATCCTATTCGTAACATACTTGTTGACAACACAAATATAATAGCAACATCTACTTGCAAAAAAGGCTAAACATAATGGAAGCCTTATTAATAAAAACAAAAAAAAAACAACACTTAATAATTTCAACTATGGACACAATATATTTACCGTGTTTTGGAAAATGAAAACATTTTATAAAACATACATGCAACAAACTATTTCTTATTTAACAGTTAAAATATTTCATCCTTGAAAATGGCTAAATGTATAGCCGAAAGCGCTCGGATAAAAAGAAGATTCGGACAGTTTTTATATAATTTATCATCTGAAAAGAAAAAAAAATTATTAGATCGCATGAGAAATTGTATAAAATACTAAATAAAAGCACCTTGTCTGTCATATTCAATAAAATGTGCATGAAAGAAGAATTTATGCCTAAATACACACACACATATACACCAACACGCACACGCACACATACACATACATATATATATATATAAATATATATATATATATATATATATATATATATATATATATATATATATATATATATACTAGTTTACCGATGCTGTAACAATTATATCATATTTTGTTAAAATGTTACTTATTAAAGATTTTCGCATGTTTATTAGTTATTAATATTGTTATAATGTCTTCCATGGAGACGGTCTTTTCCAACCCGGCTTCGTTTACATCGTTGCATTATCTACTTTACTATTTTCTTAATAAAGACACTGCCACCAGGTAGCGGCTGTAAAAGAAGGGTAAACATAGTTAATTCTCTTACAATGCCAACATTAATTTTTACAGACATTTCGGATAAAATATATGGAAATGAGCTCAATATATTATATAGTAAAATTCGAGGGTGAATCAATAAATCTGCATCCTGACACAATTAGTAACTCTTCGAACAACGTGATTCAGAAGAAAGTGTCGGGTTAAGTGTATTGTTATATATTGCGGGTTATGTTGTAAATAAGTAAGTGTTGTGAAAATAGAGGTTTTATTTATCAGGAGGTTACTGGGGCTAGTGTAATTGGTTCTCGATATAAAGGATGAGAAAATTATATTTCATGCTAGAATCAGGGTTCAGTTTCAAGACTCTAATATGCTTGATTTTAATGATGATTTTCAAAGTACAAAATTCCTTTCTATCTAGAAGTATGTCGCAGTACAATCTTTCTATCTCTGTTTGCCCAATCTGGCTTCTTATCATAAGAAGTTGTGATAGGTAATGCAAAAGTGGAAATAGTGATGTAGTAATAAAAATAAACAAGGAAAAGAATAGGGTAACATAAAAATCAAGACCAATGAGAAATGTACAAAGAAAATAAATCAGAGAAACAAAAATAAACGGAGACTTATTATTTAAAAAATCATAAAAATTAAATAAATTATAAAAAAAACAATTGAATTATGAAAAATTAATAAATTATAAAAACAAATTATAAAAAATAAATTATAAAGCATAAAAATAAATTTAGAAAATATGCTAAAGAAAACGATACGCAAAAAATAACAGAGACGTGAAAAATTAAAATAAGACAGCGAAAGCTAAAGAATATAAAAGCAAAAAGCAAAATGAAAAACAGTGAAGCACCAAACAAAAACGAAACAGCCAAATGTAGCAAATAATGAACAAACAAGAAAACGATAAAAATACAAAATAAATAAAAAAACAGAGAGACGACAGACAAATATGAAAGAGCCAAGTGTAGTAAACAATGAAGAAACAAGAAAAACACAAAGAAATTAAAAATTAGAAAAATAACAAATATGAAAGAACCAAGTGTAGCAAATAATAATGAAACAAGAAAACAAGAAAAACAAACAAAATAAAAAACAAAGAAACAACAAACAAATATGAAAGAACCAAGTGTAGCAAATAATAACGAAACAAGAAAACATGAAAAACACAAACAAAATAGGAAAGAAAGAAACAACAAACAAATATGAAAGAGACAAGTGTAGCAAATAATAATGAAACAAGAAAAACACAAACAAAATAAAAACAAATAAACGACAAACAAATATGAAAGAGACAAGTGTAGCAAATAATAATGAAACAAGAAAAACACAAACAATATAAAAAACAAAGAAACAACAAACAAATATGAAAGAACCAAGTGTACCAAATAATAATGAAACAAGAAAACAAGAAAAATACAAACAAAATTAAAAACAAAGAAACAACAAACAGATATAAAAAAGCCAATGGTAGCAAATAATAATGAAACAAGAAAAATACAAACAAAAAAAGAAACAAAGAAACAACAAATAAATATGAAATAGGCAAGTGTAGCAAATAATAATGAAACAAGAAAAACACAAACAAAATAAAAAACAAAGAAAAAACAAACAAATATGAAAGAACCAAGTGTAGCAAATAGTAATGAAACAAGAAAAAACAAACAAAATAAAAAACAAAGAAGCAACAAACAAATATGAAAGAGACAAGTGTAGCAAATAGTAATGAAACAAGAAAAACACAAACAAAATAGAAAACAAAGAAACAACAAACAAATACGAAAGAGACAAGTGTAGAAAAATAATAATGAAACAAGAAAACAAGAAAAACACAAACAAAATAAAAAAACAAAGAAACAACGAAGAAATATGAAAGAGGCAAGTGTAGCAAATAATAATGAAACAAGAAAACAAGAAAAACACAAACAAAATTAAAAACAAAGAAACAACAAAGAGATATAAAAAAGCCAAGGGTAGCAAATAATAATGAAACAAGAAAAATACAAACGAATAAAAAACAAAGAAACAACAAATAAATATGAAAGAGCGAAGTGTAGCAAATAATAATGAATCAAGAAAAACACAAACAAAATAAAAAAACATGGAAGCAACAAACAAATATGAAAGAACCAGGTGTAGCAAATAATAATGAAACGAGAAAACAAGAAAACCACAAATAAAATAAATAACAAAGAAACAACAAACAAATATGACACAACTAAGTGTAGCAAATAATAATGAAACAAGAAAACATGAAAAACACAACAAAATAGGAAAGAAAGAAACAACAAACAAATATGAAAGAGACAAGTGTAGCAAATAATAATGAAACAAGAAACAATAAAACAGAAGCAAAATAAAAACAAAGAAACAACAAAAAATAAGAAAGAACCAAGTGTAGTAAATAATAATGATTCAAGAAATACACAAACAAAATTTACAAAACAAAAAGCAACACACAAATATGGAAGAACTAAATGTAGCAAATAATAATGAAACAAGAAAAACACAAACAAATAAAATACAAAGAAACAACAATCAAATATGAAAGAGGCAAGTGTAGCAAATAATAATGAAAAAAGAAAGCAATAAAAACACAAACAAAATAAAATACAAAAAAACAACAAACAAATATGAAAGAGCCAAATGTAACAAATAATAATGAAACAAGAAAAACACAAACAAAAGAAATAACAACGAAACAACAAACAAATATGAAAGATCCAAATGTATCAAATAATAATGAATGAAGAAAAACGCAAACAAAATAAAAAAACAAAGAAACAACAAACAAATATGAAAGAACCAATTGTAGCTAATAATAATGAAACAAATAAAACACAAACAAAATAAAAACACAAAGAAACAACAAACAAATATGAAAGAACCAAATGTGGGCAAAAAAAGTAAAGACGCGTAAAAGAAAAACAAAAAGACACAAAAAAAAACGAAATCAAAATCAAAATAAAATATACAAACAGCAAACGTGTTACCAGTTGGGCATTTAGGTCCCACCCATTTACCGTTGAATTAACTGAATGCAACCACCACTTCTACTCTAACAGTTTATTTTCTCTCACTGTAGAATTCCCTTTCGTTTTCTTGCTTTCCTGATAACTACAATCTTGAGAAATTTAAATGTAACCTCAATCGCCATCTTCTAGAAAACCGTTCTTCTTTTGTCCTCAATCCTCTCTATTCTCTCTTCTCTCCCTTCCACTCCTTGTAACCCGCTGCGTAGTAGTGGCATTCCCGCCTTGCTTCGGGTGAAATAATTATAAATTAATAGAGAAATATGCAAAAAAAAACGAGAAAACAACAAAAATGAAATTTAAAACATAAAGAAACGTAACAAGAAAAATTACGTAAAAGCCAGAGAAATGTACAAAGAAAGAAAAACGTAAAAATACAGACACAAAAAAAAAATCAAGAACGATAAACAAAACAAAATTTAAAGATAAGAATAATAACAATTGACACATTTTAAAAGGTAAAAAAATCCGTAAAAATTTGAAAGAAATAAATAAAAAGAAAAGAAACTTGTAAATAAAAAAGAAAAAGAAATCTGTAAATAATAGCGTAGTTGAAACAAAAATAAAATCAAAGGAATATAAAAGTAGAAAAAATAAACAATAAATATTGTAACGTAAAAAAAAATGAAGTAAAACAGAAACACTAAAAATAGAGAAAAAAAACGAAAACATAAATAAAACAAGCAAAAACATTTAAAAACAATAAAAAAAAGTAAAAGAAATTAGAACAAAAAAAAATACATTTAAAAAATCCCGGAGAAACAGAAAAAACAAAACAAAACTAGAAACCAAAAGCGAGAAAAAAAAAGAACAGAGAACCTTAAAAGAATCGAAAAAAATAAAACAAAAAAAAACAACGTATAAAAACGCAACAGAGAAATAAAAAAAAAGAAACGGGGATATAAACAAAGGCGTGTAGCAAAAAAAAAAAAAGAAGAACAGATAAAATTAAAAAGAGGAGGGTATAATTTTTAAATACCCTTTAAAGCTGAACTAAAAAGTTGTTCGCGGAGTGGTTGTCACTTGAAGTGATCAAGTGTTCGCAGGATTAGAATTTATTATTTAATGCCCAACCTAATTATCCGAAATTGGCTGGTTTACCAGAACCTCTTCACCTGACACGCAAGGGTCTCTCCATTAATCAAAGAAAGGAAGAAAATGTTACTTTTTGTTTTTGTTTTTTTGCTTTTTTTCAGCGGCTTAATTTCCATCTATTCAATATCTACTATATAAATTGTATATAAAAGCTTTCACTCTGATGTTACAGCAACCAACTCTGGAGAGAAAAGGCTATAACCCAAATTGTAGTTTTACATAATCTCGTTTCATGGGACCTGAAACTAAATTTCTGAAATCTTTAAAATACGCTGAAAAATTGCATCATCTACTATTATTTACTTATATACTCAAGTATAAACCATCAATATTTACCGATCCACGAACCAAGACTATATACACAGACTGAATTATAAACGACCAATAAAATCAATTATAAATTCGTCCTGGGTATGACGATAAACTACTACAAGGCCTCTGATCAAGAGGTTTTGAGGAGCATGGAACCACCTCTTAATTCCTGGTGTTCCAAGGTCCACGCTGACCCGTGGTAGCAGTACCTGTTAGGGTCCTAGGTTTGGGCAAATAGTAACCACCTCCCAAACAGAAATCAACAGTACATATTTTATAATAAAATGAGTAACAATACATTTTTATAGCAAAATGACAATCCAAATATTTAGATTTCGGCATTAAATAACCCATAGAGTTTGATATGCCGCTAAACAAAATCAACCAACCAAAATCCAAATATTTAGATTTCGGCATTAAATAAGCCATAGAGTTTGATATGCCGCTAAACAAAATCAACCAACCAAAATCCAAATATTTAGATTTCGCTATTAAATAACCCATAGAGGTTGATATGCCGCTAAACAAAATCAACCAACCACACTCCAAATATTTAGATTTCGGCAGTATATTTCACTCACCAAGAAAATAATTTACAAACTCAAATAAATATTTACCAATTGATTTAAGTGTAATAAAAAATACTCTATCAATTTCGAACTAATTAAATTTTATTCAGATACCGCACTCCCCTCCATCTCAAAATTGTGGTTCATGGTGACATTTATGGCAGAATAGTGCAATGGCTTTTCAGTTCCATTTTGCACCGGGAATGATGAGGTTACCTCGTGCATCCTCTCAGAATTTAAAGAGGCAGTACCTATAAGGAAGCAAATGGTTTGAATTCGGAAATTTCCTTTTCCTAGACTGATTGTCTTGGTTGGCTCTAGGGCCCTGTCTCTCCTGCTATTTATCCATTTTTGCTGGGGTAAGGGAGAGGCGGAAATCATATTTTTCTCAAGGTTATTAGCAGGTAATTGACTGCAATAAACTCGACTAAAATTCGATCCCTGCCCTCTGATTCTTCAATCCGAGCCACTATCCATTGCCTGCAATAGACTTAAATATAACTTAAAAAAATAACTGCGTTCGACATTAAATAAACTAACAAGAATGGATATGCCATGAAATCACCCAACCAAACACTTTTCAAAACCGAAATTTCACCAACGGAACGCCATTAGTTACAGCTCTCTGGAATCTAACCGAAGTTTACTACAAGCAATTGGATGAAATGCAGATTCAGTCAAGCAAAATACAACTGGCACCGGTTAATCGACGAGGTTCAGTTCTGCTCGTGCTCGGCCAGTATGACCCTACAGAAGCTCACCGACTTGGGATACGAGACTTTGCCACTTACGCCATGTGTCCCTGATTGCTCCCCTATATTTCCGAGATGAGGTATTATGTACAATATTTACACTGTTCGGACATCTTGCCATATTTATTACAACGTTTCAGGTGGTTGGAATGTCGAACTGAACCCTTTATTTCACTCGCTGGGGTAGACTGTTCTAGTTCTGCGTAATGGATGTCAGTTATCAGTTATCTCCTGTTAATTCCCCTTTCCACTGCCTTAACCAGGTATTGAATGTTACAATTTTTGTGTATCTATACTAGTGAGTAAACTCAAATGACTGGACTCACTTTATAGTTCCCCCAAATGAAGGTTAACCAATCAGAAGGTGTAAAATATTCAGTCCGTCTTATATAAAGGCGGCCATTTTGGTTACTCTCTCCGAATGTCCAATGCGAACCTGTCAGAACCAAAGATGACCAGGACAGAAGGAAGAACTACGCTCTGCTACCAATATCCACTGCTAACCTGAACTACGCTTCCCTACTGTCTTCGAAATATTCACTGCCAACCTCTGGATTCTATACTCAAAGACTACCGTCATCATGAACAACATTGAACTCACACTCTTTGGGTCCTGTCACTGAATCTAACTAACCCCTTTATCCACTGTGCTACGAGGACATCTGTGTATGAATTTCTGGGGCTTATAAACATAATGTCTTCATTTTACCAGTGCTCATATTGCAATTTGTTTTGCTGTTATCATCGCATGTTTTTTACCAGAGCTCATATAACAATTTTTGTTGTTACTATTGCTTTTCTCTGGCCCTCCTTATTACTGGTTCCCATAATGTATTCATTTCTATGCTTGCTTGGTCGGCTCAGGATTCAAAGATTTCTAAGCGCCCAAACATTTAAAGTTTTATCGTGAAGGCATTAATTGACCCAGTAACTCGACGTCAAAAAGGTATAGATGTTCAGGGTTCCTATTTTGACTGATTTAAACATTCAGTCAATTATGTGCCATGCGTGATACACGCTTAGGCGATCATGTATCTTTCGATACATGACTGATGAGGCAGATTTTTCCCCGCAGTAGGTTAAAATTTCTTTCTGCGATAGACCAGTTTCCATTCAAGGCTATAGAACCCGGTCTGTCCTGCTATTTATCCACAGCTGGGGAGGCAGAAGATTTATATATTTCCCAAGGGTATTAGCACGTAAGTGAATGTAATGGATTCGACTGGAATTCGAACTCGGCCCTCCGATTCCTCAATCCGAGCAATCATGTATCTTTCGATACATGACTGACAAGGCAGTAGGTTGCCATTTCTTACCCGTTGCCATTCAAGGCTATACAATTCAGTCTGTCCTGCAATTTAGAATGGTGAGAAGAAGAGGATATATACCTTTCCCAACGGTATTAGCACTTAAGTGAATGTAAAAGTTGATTCTAAAATCTTACAGTATTTATCCGAACAACCTTATGAAAACAAAATGAAAGTATCGTTAAGCAAAGCCTAACATTTATAGAATGTAAAAGGTGTATAATGTAATGGAAATTTTGGATTTTAGAAACATTGTTAAACAAAGTACAGTGCTGTTCTATAAAAGTGACTCACCTGATATTTTTTACTAAAAATATTTTTTGTCTATTGTTTATGGGGTTAAAATAATTTGTAATCTTACTAATATAAAGACCCCTCCCCGACCACCTAGGAAAAAAGTTTATTCACCCTAGGGTATTCTATTGATAATTATAAATTTGGATATAAATGAGATTCGGGAAAAAAACTCTGTGCAAAAAAAGTGACTAAGATATCGCATTCTAATGATTAAACTGGTAAATTTAAAGAGCTTTTTACAAAATATTGAAAACTATTTTACAATACACTCAGAACAATATTCTAGAGAATTCTAGAACAGCTTAAATTAATTCTAGAGTATTCCAGAATATTCCAGAAAGCCTCATACAGTATAAAAACAGCTTGAAATAGCCACTCAAGTCACTAACCAGATGAAAGGGTACAAACACGCATCAGAACCACTTAAGGCATCTATTAATGCCCTCTCAAAAGCAGGCAAGTCTATGAGAGAAATTGCAGTAATTGCTGTAACATCGCAATCAATGTCTCTCGAGTGCTTAGGGCACATAATGATGCCACTCCTGCTCCAAGGAAGGAAACAAGGGGACGAAAGAAAAAGATTGATGATAGAACTGGCAGGGTAATCAAGAGAGAAGTTGCGAAGAATAGGACTATAACTAGCCAAGAAATTGCAGCCAGTCTAAGCGAAGAGCAAGTTGTTAGTCTTGCCTCTTCAACAGTCCGTCGGTGGCCGTTAGAACAAGGCTACAAATCTTGTACACGAACGTTTAAGCCGCTAATAAGCAAAGCCAACAATGCCAAGATACTTGAATGGGCTCACTATTGCAAAAATTTCACCGTAGAAGACTGGAAGAATGTTCTCTTCCCCGATGAAACGAAAGTTGAGCTAAATTCAAAGGATAAGCTGAGTCACTTTTATCGAACAGCACTGTATATTTGCTCTAAAATATTGGTGATTTTTACTGACTGAAATTCACAACGACACAATATACAGGGTGGTCTGAATGTCTTGTCATCCGTACATAATATAATTTTCTATTTCAGATGGCTGATACGCAAATAATGGTGTTCAGATCGACCTTCTCTATGTGTGACAGCGTCAATGTAAGTGAATAGACTGAATCCAGTACATGTGCTCTGTATTACAGTATTACTTGTTCTTCCGTTGTTTTCATTACTCATTGGTAGGGGTGACAATACTTCCGGACCACTCTGTAGATTAAGTTAAACATGGCAAATGATCTGAAATCATTTGTTAAAATTTCATATGATAAAACCGAAACAAGTATTGTTCCTTTAGTAATATTCAGCATACGATTTTCAATGATTACGGTCACATCACGCTGAGACACCGGTTCCCGTACGATCACCGAAGTTAAGCAACGTCCAGCCTGGTCAATACCTAGATGGTTGACTGCTTGAGAATACCAGATGCTGTAAGCATGGATGTACGGAGGGTGTAACGTATAATGGCTCACAATTGTTAATCGGAGAGCCGGTTTCCAATCCCCGTTGGGTTCGTTACATTCACTTAAGCGCAAATACCCTTGGGAAAGGTATGAATCTACCTCATCTCCCTCCAGATATGGGTTAATTAGTAAGACTTATATCACCAATTCATTATTATATACCCAACCAAAACCAAAATTCTTACAATATAAACATATTTCCTGGCTTTAAATAACCTGCAAAGAGTTGATAAGCCGTAGAAAATGAATTGGTCAATATTTTCAGGCTTTAAATAACCTGCAAAGACTTGATAAGCCGTAGAAAATGAATTGGTCAATATTTCCTGGCTTTAAATAACCTGCAAAGAGTTGATAAGCCGTAGAAAATAAATTGGTCAATATTTTCTGGCTTTAAATAACCTGCAATGAGTTGATAAGCCTTAAAAAATGAATTGGTCAATATTTTCTGGCTTTAAATAACCTGCAAAGAGTTGATAAGCCGTAGAAAACAAGTTAATCAATAATAAAAAAATCAATAATGCGTTAGCCCATAATTTCACAAACAGAAAGTTTGTTAAAAATTGTCGGTGGTTTTAGATAAAATAAATAATGTTAGATAAAATATTTTATCAATCAAAATGAAACAGACTTAATCAGCTGGTTAGGTAAGTGTGTCGGGTGATAATAGGCGATATTTCCATATATTCAGGTGAAGAGTAAATGACAAAAGGAGACTTTGAGGCATCGGTTAACCTGATAATGAAGGACGAGGAGATCCGGAAAGTAACGAAGAATAAGTCTCCACATATTACCGGACATCATTCCGAATGTTCTGAAAGTCGGAGCGCTTTCGGCTATACTCTTACCCATCATCAAAGATAATTTCATTTTTACTTTTAACTGAAAGTATGGGTTCTTTTATGTATGTATCTAGAGTTATAGGAATGTTTTATTTCACAAACATGGTTAATACAATATATATATATATATATATATATATATGTATATATATATATATATATATATATATATATATGTGTGTGTGTGTGTGTGTGTGTGTGTTTGTGTGTGTGTGTGTGTGTGTGTGTGTGTGTAATAATCAAGACATTCTTAAAAATTCATCTCGTCTATAATTTATTTCATGAATATATTTAAATATTTATCTCCTCAGACTGAATATTTACATATATTCATGAAATAAATTATAACCGAGATGGATTTTTAAAATGTTTTCATAAAGTGTTTTCTTTGTGTATTGCTCTCACTGTATCTAACCAACACCTTTATCCACTGTGCTATTTGTCCTTGAGGACCCAAAGAGTGTGAGTTCAATACCCGGTTAAGGTAGTGGAAAACTTGGAGAGGGGAATTAACAGGAGATAACTGATAACTGACATCCATTAAACATGGCACGTGGAACTAGAACAGTCTACCCCAGTGAGAGAAATAAAGGGTTCGGTTCGAAATTCCAACCACCTGAAGAAGGCCGGAGCGTACAACGGCCGAAATGTTGTAATAAATATGGCGACAAAGATGAGGTCAATAGTTCAAATAATGTAAATAGTGTACATAATACCTCATCTCAGAAATATAGATAGAATTAATAATCATTATGTTAAGAATTATAATTCATTAGATGATTCGAATAGTGAAATTTTCCCGTCTACAGCTAGTTACTGTATTTACAGTATTGGCTAAATTCAATATTATACTTATTTGAATAATTGCAAGCATGTTTTCTTTTTCAAGTGAATAACATGTAATTTTGACGGTGTAGAATTTTTTTTTGTCAGCAATAAAATCTGAAATAAATTTTAAAACTAGAATCCATAAAACAGTTACCGAAACATGAACCTTTGATTACATTGGAATCCCAATTGCTGTAAATTTAATGCATTAAGACTTCGATGTCGAAATTTGGACATCGAAGTTTGAATTCCTGCTGCCTGTGTTTAATCGTCACATGTCTGGGCATGCTCAATCTGTGGTCAAGCTAATGAGAAACGTTAATATAGAAAGTTACCATCAATTATACTAGTGCCAGCTTTTGCTTAAAGACTTCAAGAATGAATTATGAACCTGAGAATGTCTTCCTAAAGAAGTTAAAACAATAAACAGTTATCGAATACCCTTTTATTAATACATTTATAAGGGGGTGTCCACACACATATTTACTTATATATATTCGGTTGAGTCGTAAAAAAATTCCGTTTTAGTTTACCAATTTTATTCGGAAAAAAATATAGTACAATGAATTACATATTACTCAATTAAACATTCACCATTATTTGCAATAACTTTTTGACAATTCTCAGATGACTTTTGAATACAATTCTGCAGATTTTAATGTGGAAACGTTTTTGACGAATTCTTGAATCTGGTTTTACATCAAAGTTTTGCCCATTAAATAATTTTGCAGTCATCAAAAAAAATTATAATCGCTTATTGGAAAGTCGTGTGAATATGGCAGCTGGAGCAGAAGAGGCCAACTAAGTTCCAAAACCTTTTCCTGCTAATCTTGTAGCATGCGACCGTGCGTTGTCAGGGCGAAGAACAAAATTTTTCCTATTGACAAACGTAGATTTAGGGAAGGAGAAAGGATTTTCCGTGAAGGACTTCCGAGTCCTGGCAGCCTTCTGTCTCTATTTAGCAAGCATTTCTACTCTACTCAATGCTCTTCTTATGCCTTCCAGGATTGGCTTAATTTCCTCTGCCCTCTGCTTATCAGCACGCATTGCTGCTCGTGATCTTCGCATCTCTTTCCTCAGTGACCGGATGGTTCTCTGCCGCCGACTTTCCTGCACTGGCGATAAGGACTTAGCTTTCATTCCCTTCAGTCCAAACTTTATTACCCCAGAGTCACGGATCATGTCCTCAAGCTGGCGAACTTTACTTCCTAGAACCCCACCCTGAGTCTATGGATGGCTGCTGATAAGTTTTCATCCATCTCTGACCATGCCCTATCCACAGAGGAAAGCCACTTGATAATTCGGCGAATGGAATCAGCTTACAAAAAAGGATCCTGCAGGACACTATGGTGTTCATCCGGGTCCTGACACTTCGACAAATTATTGACTACCCCCGCGCGTTTCTTTGTCACTGAATCACCGCCACATTTCATCTTGGTCTGGTGTATCTTGCGACACTTCGCTGACTTGAAGACTCTTTTACAGCCATTGTATTCCCTCTGGCTCTCATGGTTGACATTACCAGATTGTCTGTCCATTTTTAAAATCCTTGTAGCAAGTCGAAACAGGAAATTACCTACAGGTCCGTGTTTGTAAACACTTGTACGAACACAAGAAAAATTAAATAAAAAGCTTAATCGCAGTATCATGTTAGTCGTCTTTAACGACACACACACACACACATATATATATATATATATATATATATATATATACATATATATATATATGGTTTGGGAGAGTAGTAATTCTGTTAAGAAAGGTTATATTGGGGAAAAAACCTAGGCGCAGATTAGTATTTGGATAATATTTAATGGCGGCACTCTTGAGGATTTTCGTTCTGATTGAGTTATTTTCTTCTTTTTTTTTAATGAATGTAGCATTTATAAAAAAACTTGTGGTTGAATTTATTTCTATATATGACTAGTGCGTTAGTTAAGTTGTTATATTGATAGGTTGTTCTAGATAATAGACGTGACGGAGTTGGTCGGTAGTATCATGCATCTGTTTTCTCTCTCTCTCTCTCTCTCTCTCTCTCTCTCTCTCTCTCACACACACATACACACACACACACATATATATATATATATATATATATATACATAAATATATATATATATATATATAATTAGGAAAAACTTTAAAAATCCATATTCGGTAATAAATTTATTTCGATGAATATATATATATATATATATATATATATATATATATATATATATATATGCTTTTAATCCTTTCAAATCCACGAATTAATTTCTTAGTGGCTGTAGAAAACGTTTACGACACGGTTTAGGTTTCACTTGAATGAGCATAGTTCAATCTCAGAACATTTAAAGTAACACTCATGCCCACATTCATAGTTTAGACAAATATTAGTCGAAAATATATTAGTACTTCATCAAAAATTCTGGAAGCCCTTTATATCAGAGAGTTGCGGCGAAAAAATAAATAAATTCAACTATGAGCATGGCAATAAAGTTCTTAAATGTTTATAACAGCAAAGTTTTATAAAAAAAATATTAAATTAAAATATTCTAAGTAAAAAAAAAACAAGTCATTTTCATTTTTAAATATTAAAATAAAAAAATTACAAAAGTTACCCCCTTGCATATTCGAATTTGTAACGTTATAAATGAACAATGAATGGTCTCGGATGTTATTAAATGTACTTGGGAAAATAAAAATTATTTGAATGAAAATTTTGCTATTTTTCTTGATCAATTTTCTACAGCCAGCAAGAAATCAATTCATGGGCTTGAAAGTAAAATAAATAGACATAATACGTCTAAATTATTTAACCAAACATGCTTGAATTAGAATATGCTGCATATATATGGCGAAAATAGCCTTTCCCATGCAGAATACGTTAGTTTTTGTTTTTTTTTTTGTTTTTTTTTTTTTAGTTAAGATCGTTGGGATTTTGCAACACGAGTCGTATCAGTATAGTAGCTATTAGGCTAATTATGGTTAAAGGTTCGCATGTTTGATAAACGACGTGTGGGTTAAAAAGAACTCCTAAAATTTCAAGCTGAAATAAATTGTCTGCGAATATACTGTCGTGCGCATGCGTGAACGATTTATGCGGCAAGGGTGTGCATTTGTCTGTGCACATATCTTAATGAAACGTAAGCTCCTAAATGTGTTTATCCCAGTCGGCAGACGGAAATGAAGCCGAATTTTAAGTTAAGCTGTTGTTGGCAACTGCCCTGCAACGCATATAAGTCGAATTTCTTCAAGAATATCGTATATAGCAAACAAGTTCAAATATGAGTGTAGTGTCTTAGGAGAAAGATTTTCTATTATACATTGATATATTCGAATGAGTATCCTCATCTTGGTTGTTATAATCACAGCTTTCTTATTGTTGTACATTTCAGCCCTCATCAGGTGGCTGTCGTAGTTAAGGTATCTGGTAATTTACAATTACCTGAAAGTGGAAACCTACTAATTATGAATCAGTTCCTTAACTAATTCCGCAGAGATTCTTTTATTATGCGCCGTATCCCTTCATGACATTGGTGGTCATGGTTCTCCCCAACTTCCTATAACAAACAAGTTCCACTATGATGTCATAAAGGAATGATTTCCTATTATACATCGATATATTCGAATGAGTATCCTCATCTTGGTTGTCATAGCCACAACTTTCTGACTTTTGTACACTCCGACCCTCGTTAGGGGCCTGCTGTATCTAGTAATTCACAATTTCCAGAAAGTGGTAACCTTCTTCTAATTATGAATCAATTCTTTAACTCATCCTGCAGAGATTCTTCTTCTGTTACGTGCCGTATGCCTTCAGGGTGTAGACGGTCGTAGCGCTCCACAAGTTCGTATCCTTTGTAACTCCAATCAATGTTTGTTCCTTTCGTCCAGTTTCTGTTCCTCCACCCATTTGCACAAATTTGCCTGGCAGTTTTTTCACTGTTTGCCTCTCTCCTTTTTGCATTCACTAAGTCCTGTAAGTACCAAATTCACCAAGCCCTCTTTCCTCGTTATGTGTCGCAGAAATTCCAACTTTATCCGTCTGATTTTGATATGCTTTTTGTTTCTATTTTCCTTAAAATTTGCTTGTTGCTCTCATGTTCCGCCCACGGTAATCTCAGCATCCTTCTGCAGAACGACATCTTCTAAGCATTTGCGAAAAAATTATCCACCATTCATTGAGAGATAGATTTCCTCGTCAATACTAAATTAAATCACGTATCAATTATTTATTTTTCTCCCTTAATTTTGTTTTTATGATGTCGTTTTTCTCTTCCTCTGAACCAGGAATATGAATTTCATTTTCGCGATGCATGATTCAGGGATAAATTTACCGACTTTGTTAGCAAAAGCAATGACACACATTGCTCGGAGTTACAAGGTAACCAAAAAAGTCCTTGCCATTTTTAATTAAAAAGATATACAGCAAAATTGACATACAGTTAGCCCTCAAAGTAAACTCTGGCGATAGACTATACCCGGCAGCAAGGCCTCTGAACGGGAGGTCTTGAAGAGCGTGGGATCCCTTCTTAATTGCTGTCGTTCCCAGGTCCACACAGAGCCGGGACGGTAGCACCTGTTAGGACCCCAGGTATGGGAAAATAGTGAATCCCCTAGACAAAAAAAAAAAAAAAAAATTTTATAGTAAAATTACCAGCAATACATTTTCAAATAAAAAATTACCAACAATACGCACATACTAACATTTTGTAGCGACTTCACACGTTTAAAATACTACCAAACAACCAACATGAAAGAACATTCGTGACATCAAGCCATATTATATCTGACAATTTCTTAAACCAAACTGTATTCCAAAATATAAGTTCAACAAAACGCAAAGCACACATATCACTGCCTCCAGTAATGATGCCCACACAAACATGTATCAAAAGCTGAGTATCATGTACCATGTGCTCAACTGTGGAAGTAGAATAACATATATTTTTATTACTTTCAAGAAAATTTAATTTCGGCATTAAATGACCGATAAAGTGTTGATATGCCGTTATACAGTCAAATCAATCAAAGTAATCCCCATCGGCATCCAGAACGTTTTGTAAACGTGCTTCCAGCTGAGCTATGCCCTGGTGGTAAAAATCAGGTGCCTTGGACTCAAAGATGTCTGTTAGTTCCTGCCGCAAAGTTGCCCTCATTTGCGAAAGATTTTCCAAGAAAGTTGTCCAGGAGATGAAAGAGCTGCCAATCTGTTGGCGCAAGGTCCGGTGAATAAGGTAGATGGCACACTGTCTCTCAGCCAAGTCCCCCTATGGTATGCAAGGGCTAGCCGCGCCACATAAGGCCTGGCATTATCAAGGTAGGAACCATACACCCTTGAGAACACTGCCTCCTACTGCTCCAGTGCCTGTTACACACGTTCCAACTACTGCGAGCACGGGTCGTTGGTAGCAGCTCGTTGTGCACCGCTTGTCAACTAGTCCAGATGCAGACCGTGATCTTGCACGAGTGTAGAGGTGGCCTTGTGGTGGTCAGGCAGAGAACGCCGTGGTTACATCCAATGTCTGGCACGCTTGGAAGGATCATACAGGATCCCCTTTTCGTTACTCGTGAGCACTAGATCAAATATGGGTAAGCTGCGGACAGTGTGTGGGGTACCTATTTGCTCAACTTTACGCCTTCTGTATGCGGTGCAGGTGAAGTTTGACTGCTTCATCAGAAACTTGAAAGCGTTCAGCAAGCTCACCACAGGTTTGGCTGTTGTCCTCCATTACGGCCGCCTCCAGGGCTTCATCATTCAGGAACTCTGGCCGGCCACTGTAGGGTTCATCATAAAGAGACACATCTCTCGACAAGAACTTCTGAAGCTAATGACTGTCGGTGCGTTCACTCCACTCACAGTATTATCCGTAAAATCTTGACGTATTCAGTGACTTGATGCGCCTGTGGACAGCCCAACCTAAGAATAATAACGAATAATCTAAAATAAGTCATCAAACAGACAACCCCGAACAAACTGCTTCGACACCGCCTTGATTCCTCGCCGAGCTCGATCTATGACTCATGTGTGTGCGCAATGCACTTGTATTGTTTAAGAGCAATGTCACCACTCCCACCCCGCTGCTTTCCCGGCACGTGAAAGGGACATGATACATAAATGAAGAAATTTTCGATGAATTGCTTACCGTTTACCGTGAATAAAACACTTGGCTAAAAGGAATTGATAAAGACACGTAATTACGAAGAATTCAAAGAAAATCTAAGAATAAGAACCAATAATTTAAATAAGATACCATTGCTTATTGTTCTGCCAGATCTGCCTTCAATAAACAATTTATATTCAACCTAATTACAATTAACGGCATATAGAATCGTAGCAGTAATTCATCATGATCCAACTGTTGACTGAAGCTTAAAGTATACTTGTCCAAATATCGTAACGGGGTTACATGACTGTTTGAGTCAATAAGGATGATTCTGTCGAGTCAACCGTTTTATTCAAGTTGTTCTCAACCCCAGGACCGTGGTCCGGTAAACGATGGTCAAGCGGCTTTTGATTCAAATATCAGGTGCTCCTGCTACACTCCTTGAGATTCTTGACAAAATTCAAAGTGTCTATAGTATTAATCAATCCTGACCTGTCATCTCGATGTCAGTCATTTTCTAACTGGCTTTCCTCTGTTTTTTTTTTCTACAAATATTTTCATGGCCACTACTCTGATGAGCTTTTTTTCCTTATTGCCTCGACTGTATGAATTTAAGCTTGCTACTAGATTGGCAGCTAGGTCTCACCGTGTCACTGTTGAACTAGCTAGATGCGGCTGTTCTATTCTAATAGTTTATTTTCTCGCACTTCTTGCCTGTGGATCTCCCTTCTGATTTCTTGCATCCCTGTCAACTACAATCTTCAAAAAAATAAAGGCAACGTCAATCGCCATCTTCTGTCTTGCTGAATCATGTTCCTTTATTGTCGTTTTCCTCGCGTCTCCTCATTAAGTCTTCTCGTTCAATTTCACTTCGTGGAACCACCCCGCCCCCTTGCGGTCTAGCGGCTTTATTGTATTGCTTATGTTGAAATAATCATAAACAAGCAAATTTGGGCCAATATATATTTTACACACTTACATTTCACTTATGTACGCACACAAGTGTATGCATGAGTGTTAGCGTTTGTATGTGTGCATGCATTTGTGTTTGCATGTCCGTGTTTTCATGCGTGTGCGTACTCGTTTATACAAGCGCACACAAATTTGACGAATATAAATAATCACCTGAATACAACGAAGTACAGGGTGGTCCGAAAGTTTTGTCACCCACTACCTCTATCCCAAACTGTAGGAGCACGTGTGAGCCATCTGAAATAGAAACTTATATTATGTAGGAGGTGACACGACTTTTGGACCACCCTGTAGACATAGACATATAAAGCAATGTTTACGGTTTTTCGGCTTGAAATACGGTAATTGACTGAACAAATCAATGCACGTGAAACATGACTGACCAATGAAAATCGAACACAAAAGTAAAAATACCAAAAGATCGTTTTCTACAAATTCTCTGTTGAAGCTTTAATAAAAAAAAAAATTAAACATGTTAGATAGATAAACGTTTCCTATTTGTTCTTTATCTTAACATTTGGTATAGTCTAAAAGAAAAAAGTTCCTATATATATATATATATATCAGAATTAATTAAATGATAATACCGATAATTATTGAAATGATCAAACATTGAGAATCTGTCCTGGGTAAGACGATAAACTACGTCCAGGCAGCAAGGGCTCTGATCAGGAGGTTTTGAGGAGCGTGAAACCGCCTCTTAATTGCTGGTGATCCCAGGTCCAGCCTGACCCGGGGTGGGAGCACCTGTTAGGGTCCCAGCTATGGGCAAATAGTTAACTATTACCAGCAATACTTTTTTGAAAAAATTATTACCAGCAATACAATTTTGAAGGAAAAATATTACTAGAAATAGATTTTTGAAAAAACAAAATATTACCAGCAATAAAAATGTTGTTGTCATTAAATAACCCATTGAGGTTGATATGCCGTAAAACAAAATAAAGCAAACGAATCTAAACCAAAGAATACATATTCTATTCATACGAATCTATCCTAAAAATGTTATCGGCATTAAATAACCCATGGAGGTGGATATGCCGTAAAATTAAATAAACCAAACCAATCTAAACCAAAGAATACATATTCTATTCATACGAATCTATCCTAAAAATGTTGTCGGCATTAAATAACCCATTGAGGTTGATATGCCGTAAAACAAAATAAACCAAACCAATCTAAACCAAAGAATACAATATTCCATTCATACGAATCTATCCTAAAAATGTTGTTGGCATTAAATAACCCATTGAGGTTGATATGCCGTAAAACAAAATAAACCAAACCAATCTAAACCAAAGAATACAATATTCTATTCATACGAATCTATCCTAAAAATGTTGTCGGCATTAAATAACCCATTGAGGTTGATATGCCGTAAAACTAAATAAACCAAACCAATCTAAACCAAAGTATACAATATTCTATTCATACGAATCTATCCTAAAAATGTTGTCGGCATTAAATAACCCATTGAGGTTGATATGCCGTAAAACTAAATAAACCAAACCAATCTAAACCAAAGAATACAATATTCTATTCATACGAATCTATCCTAAAAATGTTGTCGGCATTAAATAACCCATTGAGGTTGATATCCCGTAAAACAAAATAAACCAAACCAATCTAAACCAAAGAATACAATATTCTATTCATACGAATCTATCCTAAAAATGTTGTCGGCATTAAATAACCCACTGAGGTTGATATCCCGTAAAACAAAATAAACCAAACCAATCTAAACCAAAGAATACAATATTCTATTCATACGAATCTATCCTAAAAATGTTGTCGGCATTAAATAACCCATTGAGGTTGATATGCCGTAAAACTAAATAAACCAAACCAATCTAAACCAAAGAATACAATATTCTATTCATACGAATCTATCCTAAAAATGTTATCGGCATTAAATAACCCATTGAGGTTGATATCCCGTAAAACAAAATAAACCAAACCAATCTAAACCAAAGAATACAATATTCTATTCATACGAATCTATCCTAAAAATGTTGTCGGCATTAAATAACCCATTGAGGTTGATATCCCGTAAAACAAAATAAACCAAACCAATCTAAACCAAAGAATACAATATTCTATTCATACGAATCTATCCTAAAAATGTTGTCGGCATTAAATAACCCATTGAGGTTGATATCCCGTAAAACAAAATAAACCAAACCAATCTAATCCAAAGAATACAATATTCTATTCATACGAATCTATCCTAAAAATGTTGTCGGCATTAAATAACCCATTGAGGTTGATATCCCGTAAAACAAAATAAACCAAACCAATCTAAACCAAAGAATACAATATTCTATTCATACGAATCTATCCAAAATATGTTGTCGGCATTAAATAACACATTGAAATTGATATGCCGTAAAACAAAATAAACCAAACACATCTAAACCAAAGAATACATATTCTATTCATACGAATCTATCCTAAAAGTTTTGTCGGCATTAAATAACCCATTGAAGTTGATATGCCGTAAAACAAAATAAACCAAACCAAACCAAACATTGTGAATTAATTTCTTTCTTTCTTTTTGATTATAGGTCAACACTCGCAGGCACACCCTATTGATTTTAGCCGAGTCGACCTTGCTGATGTCATGAGTCTAGAAAATATTGATGAACACGAACTAGATCAATACCTGGCCATAAACCCTGGCGCTATACATAAACACCAACGCAGTCTAGCTATTCTTTAGCTTGTCATATGTGTATATGTATGTGAGTTCGTGTGCACGTGTTCATGTGTGCGTGGGTGTGCGGCCATTCACGATTACTTTTTTTTTCTCAGTACATTACAGTTATTCCTGTGATAAAGAATTAGGAGGATTCCTTAAGTGCGGTTTTGTGGCGTGAATGAAGCGTCCAGATCCGAGCACGTCAATGATTTATCTGTTTCATGTCAAATAAAAGTCGCAAGAGAGAACATTTAAGCGCCCTTTGATCTGCAGAAGACAACAAGATTTCTATCTTAGGCCATCTAAACAAATAGCCCGAGTACATTTATATATATATATATATATATATATATATATATATATATATATATATATATATATATATATATATATAGATATATATAGTGGGACGCAACAGTCAATTTTCAAGTCGGTTCATACTTATACGTTATACTCATTTACTTATATACTTATACATATTGATCTGCAGAATACAACAAGATTTCAATCTTAGGTCATCTAAACAAATTGCCCGAGTATATTTAATAATAATAATAATAATAATAATAATAATTATATATATATATACACACGCTCTATCTCTGATATTGAGCACTTTATCCCATAAATATAGCACACTTTAAGACCTATATTTCTTCATATATATATATATATATATATATATATATATATATATATATATATATATATATATATGAATAACATAATGAGAGGCCACGTATCTCAATGACAGTATCTCATTTGATTTCTGAGGAAAGACCTAGGTGGTCTGAAATATTAAATAAATAAATATATACAAAAACACAGAAATAAATACTTTCATAAAAAAAACACCCAATTTTGTTTCATTTATTTTATCCAGATATTATATATATATGAATAACATATAGATAAAATTCAATATCTCATATGACATATGGCCATTTCGCCCCGAACGGGCTTTTCAATATCAAGGGTTTATATTTTTTTTTAATCATTGATGGTGAAAAGTCTGATCTGAGCGAAATGGCCATATATCATATGGGATATTGAATTATATCGACATGTAATTCCTATATGTTCTATAATAAATATATTGACCTCTCTTCTGTCGATTAGTTTTAATATTTTATATATATACACACATACACAGACACAGCGGGACACAGCAGTCAATGTTCACGTCGCTTCACACTTACACGTTATGCAAGTGTACATAGTAACTATTACTTAGAAATGTTTCGATGAAGTCATACATGTTTCTATTAAGACAAAGCTATTTCCCTCTTAAATGCCATATCGCTTCAAGACGTAGTCGATCATAGCTCTCCACCGATATCTTTTCCTTGATTATCTGTAAGTTGCTATGGAATCTTGGGAAACAAATTGAAACGGTTTCTGTTGCTTTCTTCACGGTTTGTAATTCCGTCTTTTAGATTGATTGTCACCCAAGACTAGGGATCCCCGTCGACCCTATTATTTAACCCATAGCTCGCAGGGGTGGATACAGATATATATGCACATTAACATTTCTGGTTACACTGGCATAACAAAGAGGTGCAGGACACTCAATAGCTGCGCGAACGGAAATTGATTTAATTTGCATGGAAACAAATAAATTTAAATTAATTGTAAACAATCAACATTTTTAAAAATCAAAGATTAATATAGTTAGTAGGCATAAAATTTTCTGCAGGTGTTTATATTTCGACAAGGTCTAGACGATTAGCTAGCTTAGCATTCATCGGCACGTAAAGTGAATACAGCGAACCGAACCCAAATTTCGGCTTAGAACTTCGTAATGACGTGAATCCTATTTTCCCTCCAGAAATCGAGTGTTCAAGTAGCAGAAAAGTGCTCAATATCA
>OZ038506.1:60779929-60784929 GCA_964036315.1 Acanthosepion esculentum
TGTTTTCTTCTATCTATCCAGGAAGTAACCGTTTCTTCCCTGTCACTGTTCTTGCTATCTTTGCAAGAGTCAGATTAGGCCAAAAATAGATACCTGGGCTGGCGCTGTCAAATCAAGTCTTGATAGGGATTAAAAGCATGTACGGGGTTTTGTGGGCCGTGAATTATAACAGCTCTTTTCCGGCAAACGAAACGTCACAAGCGTTATTTCAAAGACAAATGTTCAAACGCACTACATTCCATAGTTCCACCAGTTCAGACCTTTACAGCTAGAACTCGCTATGTCACGTACGCAGCGTCGAATCATTATTATTCCGTTTGTAGTCTACTGTGCCAAATAACAGAAACCACATCACTTGAGGGCTACCAGCACCGGCAACATCTAAAATGGCTAGCACATTTGTAATGTAGAGAAATTAATGATATAATCAAAATGTTAACACTGCACACTACTTTAAATAAAAGGCTAGGAAGGAACCCCCCATCAATACTGGAAAGAGATGGACTTGAAAAACCTATTTCCCCGAAAACGTTTTTAAGAGAAAATTTTTACAAATTTCAACTGAAAACAGTACTGGCTTCTTGGTCAATGAATGCCGAATGTTTCCTTATAGGGAAACAGCTAATATTACAATTCCCATTCCCATTAGTAAGAATTAAGTTTCGCTCTGACAGCTTTTTGTTTTCGGAAACTGCTACGTTGTGAATCAGACTCCCGAGAGAATGCTTCCTCAATCAGTACAATATTTAATCTCTTCAATTCTAGGGCCATACGTTCCCTATCTTACTATCATAATTTTCACTTTCTTATCTTACGTTTATAACTCCGTCTGTAACCCTCTCTGCCTTAAATGACTCTGGGGCATTGTACTGGGTGAACGTTTATTAAATAAATAAAGCTTAAATGTAGCTTGAAGAAGCGGAGGCTTGTTAAAATTAATTGTTTGCAAAGCGAGAATTGACGTTTCGAAATAAAAACATTGCAAAATCTTAAATTGGTAAGACAAACGTGCAACACTTAGAGTATCGAAGCTTTAGCAGGAAAAGGTGTTGACACAAAAAGGATTATCAATAACCTGTTTATTGTTTAATATTTTATAATTATCAACGATCTTCGTTTGATAGAAAAGCTGGCCGTTTAAGAGGAATTTCATCACGTTTCCTTACTGACAGTTTATTTCAACATGTCAGTGCATCTGAATGCTATAAATAACATTTAAATCAGTTATACTTAACTTTCTCCTTAGCCAAATCATTAAACAGATTCTAACCTAATCCAAGTACAGCAATTACAATTCAGTCAAACTCATTATGTTTAAGCTTCCGAAATGTTTTGGGAACTTCATTTTATTAATCATTTTTTTAACACTTCGTTTTAGGAGTCAAATGTTTTAGCATTTCGTTTTAGGAGTCAAATTTTTAGTACTTTGTTTTAGGAGTCAAATTTTTTAGCATTTCGTTTTAGTAGTCATATTTTAGGAATTCGTCTTAGGAGTCAAATTTTTAGTACTTCGTTTTAGGAGTCAAATGTTTTAGCATTTCGTTTTAGGAGTCATATTTTAGGAATTCGTTTTAGGAGTCAAATATTTTAGCACTTCGTTTTCGGGATCAAATCTTTAGCACTTCATTTTAGCAGTCAAAGATTTTAGGAATTCGTTTTGGAGTCTAATTTCTTTTCAGTCATTCACTTTCATACTCAAACATTTTTGCTACTTCAATATATTATTCAGAATTTTATCAATTCTTCAGTTTCTAAGTTGAAAATGTATTGTCACTTTAGTTTATTAGTCAAAATAGTTCCAGTTCTTCACTTCCATAGTTAAAAATTTATTGTCACTTCAGTTTATTTGTAAATTTTTCTTTTTATTTTGGCTTTTTTTTTCGTTCAAAAATCAATAATGAAGGTTAAAAAATATTTCTACTACCCATTGAAGAAAGCAGACAATTGATAAAAATGATTATAATTTGGCAGCAATCTTTGAGTTTGAAATTGTGCACTCAAACAGAACATGCAAGTTTTTTTTTTGTTTATTTTAATCATTTCACCCCAAGCAAGGCAATAAAGCTACCCAGACCTAGAGTACGATTGCGTTTTAAAGAATATAACAAAAAGAAAACTATTAAGGAGAGAGAACGATAATAGAACAGGAGTTATCGATAACAATTGACATTTTATTTAAATCTTTGAAGATCAAATATAACTGTAAAGCAAGAAGCCAGAAAAAAACCACAAGCATGAAATGCGAGGGAAGAAACTGTTAGCATAGAACTTACGGTTATGTCTAGTCATTTTTTGACTGTAAAATGGTGAGACCTTGCCACAAATCTAATACTGCATTTAAATTCATAAGGTATGGCTAACAAAGAGGAAATTTCATCAGAACGATTTCCATAAAAATATTTATAGAAAACGCACAGAGAAGCAACGTTACGGTGGTTGGAATGTCACTGAAGATTTAGGAAAATGAAAACGCAATGAAGCAATGTCGAAGATGTTCAATGAGAAAAGAATTACAATCTCACCTTTCCTCGTGTTCTCGAAAGTTCTTCAAGAATATGCAAGTATTTATAGAACAGGCACAGGGAAGTTGCATAAAAGTGGGGAAGTGATTGCAGTCAACATATGGGTAGTGAGCAGGCTTAACTTCGGTGATCGGACGAAAATTGATGTTTCAGTGCGATATGGCCCCAACAATATTAGAAGACGTTCTTTAAAAATCCTTTAGAATTTCGAAATTAAATCAAACGACGTATTTGGCATCATAAATTGACTAAACATGTCAATAAAAATTATAGACATTGTCTTTCTGTTTATTTAATATATGATTTATATATATATATATATATATATATATATATATATATATATAAATATAAATATAAAGTAGCGTCCGCCGCGAGACGCGGACGTCACGTGATGTGGAATGCAACTGTGTTTGAATATTTCTAACGTAAATCTAACGATAATATTTTAGATGTTGTTTAAAAAGGTTTTTTTTAACTATATCTAAAAAAAATTTTTTAACTATTGAAATATTTATACAGATTTAAAATTCCCAAGTCTTTCTTTAACCCTAGTTTATATGTGTCTAATTTTAAAATCCAGTATTTTTCTTTTTTTCTGCGTGTGTATGTGGAACTAAAATCGGAATCTATCAATAAACATTTACAGTTGTCTAATGAGTGTCTTGATTGATTAAAGTGTTCAGCTATGGGGGAATAAGGATTGTCTTGACGTATGGATAGTTTATGATTGTTGAAACGAAATCTAAAATTAATTCCAGATTCACCAATATATCCACTATTGGGACATATTGTGCAGAATAAATAGTAGATTATGTTATGGCTATCACAGGTAAGGCGAGGTGGGTTTATCTTGATATTGGTGTTGGGTACAGAAAATACACTCTCGGTTATTAAGTGTTTGCAAACTAGACAACGAGTTTTGTTACATTTGTAATTTCCTGATTGGTTTGTATTATTTAGATATTTGGTAGAGGTGAGGATAGCTGATAGGTTATGTGATTGTTTCTTTGCATTAATGGGTGGTTTAGCGAAAATGTCTTTGATCTTTTTGTTTAACTGGAGGTTCTTGTAATCATTTTTTAAATTGTGAATAAGTGTGTGGGAATATTGATTGTGGTTAAAATAAAAACAAAAGGAAAAATTATTTTAGCGTTATTTTTGTCTTTTGATGGCCTTTATCAAGACAAATGTATTGGTTTGATGTGTGTGTGTATGTGTGTATGTGTGTGTGTGTGTGTGTGAAAAATTAAGATATACACAAAATATATATGTAAAACGACATTATAAGTGAAGATAAAAGTAAAACCTGTCTTTACCAACGCGTTTCGTCCTCTGACGGACTTTGTCAATTTAAATGTAAGGATTTTATTTGGCAACATGCATTTATAAACAGAAGTAAAAAATATTGTTAAGTTTACATTTTTTTAAATATAAAACGCTCATATGCCCAGATATGGGTTAATTATTAAGACTTATATCACTAAACCATTGTTATCCACCGCAGAAAAAAAATTCTTACAATCTTAAAATATTTTCGGGCTTTAAATAACCAGCAAAGAGTTGATAAACCGTAGAAAACGAATCAATCAATAATCTCGAAACAGATTTTTAGGCCAAGTTAATATATCTTGCTACCTCGAACAGGATTTCTTAAATGAGATAGATATCACAATTAAGGGATGCGCGGAGCTAATTTGCAACGTCAATTTCGACGACACAGGCTGGAGGCAGGCAAAGCTCCCTTTGAGTTTCGGAGGCCTGGGCCTTCAATCAGCGGTAGATATGGCCCTTCCAGCATATCTTTCTTCACTTTCGTCCAGTCGCGAGTTAATTGATGAGATACTCAGTGGATCGTCTCAGTGTTTCTCGGGTAGTTCTTTCGAACAAGCTTGCAGCGTCTGGACCCAAGAATTACTTTCTATTCCACTAGACACATCAAAACAAAAAAGCTGGGATAAAATAAAATGCGAAGCCAATTTTACTAATTTGAGGCTCTCTCTGGATCAGCATCGCCTCGCCTGTCTACTATCTGCTTCACAACCGAGTAGTGGCGCCTGGCTCAACGCAGTGCCCTCTTCATCTACCGGTACCCTTTTAGATGATGAGTGCACTCGGGTCGGGGTCGCGATCTGTCTTGGACTCAAATTATGTGAGCGTCACAGATGCAGATGTGGAGCCTCCATCGATGAGTTTGGTTTGCATCCTCTCTCCTATCGTCGTAGTGCCGGCCGCTTTCCACGGCATGCAGCAATTAACGACATCATCAAAAGAAATTTGGATGCAACTGGGTTCCATTCCCAAATCGAACCCGTAGGCCTCGAACGTGGTGATGGAAAGCGGCCGGATGGCATTACCATCTTCCCTTTTAAAATGGGTAAGTCGTTGATTTGCAATGCGACCTGTGCGGATACATTTTCGGCCGGTAATTTGATCAGGTCCCCGGTTGAGCCGGGGTTCGTCGCCCGAGACGCAGAG
>OZ038506.1:60789929-60804929 GCA_964036315.1 Acanthosepion esculentum
TAATAGGCTCAGTATGGGATAATTTCTTGTGACAGGAAGAAAAATGACACCTTGTTAGTACAGTAAGCTATCAAATCTTCAAATATTTTACCCCAAAATACGTAACTAATTATAGGGTTCTTCATACCACTTGTAGCGACTTACAGTATGTTCAATAATGGTTAACAATAGCTTTGAACGAGTGAAGCCTGTGCGCCTTGGCCAAGATCACACTTCTTCAAAACTCGTGGAATCACCAACAAAGGATTGTAGCAAATAACAGATACCACATCTCTTGAGTACTTTTAATAACAATAACAGATAAAACGAATATCACATGTAACTCGGAGAATAAAGAAGCAGCGGTTCCACACGACTTCAACTAAAAGTTAGGAAGTAGACTCCATTAATACTGGAAAGTGCGATAACAGACTTGAGAAGCCTATTTTTTGAAGACTTGTTTTAAGAGAAAGATTTTATAAAATTCAACTGCTATCAGTACTGGCTGCTCGGTCAATGAATTCCGAGTATTTCCTTATAAGGAAAGAGCTAATATTGCTATTACCCATACCAAACTAAGCTTTATTTTTAATTAATCCACCCCAAGAAAGACGATAATGCCACTAAGACGCAAGGAGCTATTGGGGGTGATAGAGAATGAAAAAAAAAAACTTAGAAGGAAGCGGAAATCCAATCCTAAATAGAGAGCAAGGGACAAACCTCTACTCCTGTTGAAAAGACGATTGAATTTAAATATGTGTGGCTATCTTAGCGGTTATCAACTAGGAAAGTTGAATCGGTAATTCGAGAAAAAATCCCTTCGTGGTCTGTTGCGTTTTCTTGAATCAAATCTCTTCTCCCTTATATATGGGTTAAATAATAATGCAGAGATTTGTATAGCACGGGATGAAAGCCAACAAAGTAGGAGAACTCGTGGAGAAGGCAACGAGAGACAATTCCACTGTTTTTTATTCGAAGTCATGGCAATTCATAGATAATAAAGAAAAGGAATTTTGTTGACAGCCATGATCGCCTACGTCATGAAATGACAGGGCATTAAAAAAAAACGATAATAATACATTTCAAGATGTCTAAATCCTCGGGCTGTGGAAGGTTGATACGAGGCAGATTTGATAAAAAAAAACATTTAAAGGCAGCAACAATTCTTGATTTAATCCAACCATCTCACGTCTGACGGAGAATGTGAAGGGTGCGCGTGTGTCAAATGATAGGGGGGGGGAAGAACTTCTTTTTGATTTGATATCTATGTCCGTTTAGTAAGACGAGTTTTATTTTTCTCTCCCTATTTACTTTTCAAAATATTTGAAAATATGTTCAGATTCTTATAATGATTTTGCTGTGAGTAATCGCTCACAACATACATCTTACACTCCCATATATATATATATATATATATATATATATATATATATATATATATCCAAGTATGGGATTGGTGTATACGGAACAAATTCCAATAACCAACAAATACTATTCTTAAAATAGTGTTCAATACAGAGTACAGCAAATATAATTATTTATTCGAATATATAAATGTGTTATAAAATCAGTACAAAATAGCCATTTTGTTTCAACACTTCTGGTGTCTTATCAAGTGATGGTGTTGAATGTAGATGTAGGTCCTACATCCAACACCATCGCTTGATAAGACACCTGAAGTGTTGAAACAAAATTGCTATTTTGTAGTGAGTTTATAAAATATTTATGTTATAATTTTCGAATAAATAATTATATATATATATATATATATATATATATATATATATATATATATATATATATAAAGTGAACATTGAAGTCAACACTCAGAGGCGTCAGGCCTGACAATTGCGTCTAGCATGAAACAGCCTGTCGCCTCTGAGTGTTGACTTCAATAATCACTTTATATATATAAATATATATATATATATATATATATATATATATATATATATATATATATATATATATATATATATATATATATATATTAATCATTTCACCCCCAAGCAAGGTGGGAATGCCACTACTATGCAAGGAGTTACAGTGATTGAAAGTAAATGAGAAGACTGAGTATAGGAAGGATTGAGGAAAGGAGAAAAGGTGAAAGGGATTTATGAAGACATGGCGATTCACTAGTAAGCGGGGGTGGGGGGTAAGGGAGTAAAAGTGAAAGAAAAGACTGAGAATAGGAAAAAGTGCGAGAAAAGGAAACTTTGGAGTAGAAGTAGTGGTTGAATTTAGCTATTTTAACAATAAAAGGGTGGGACCTATATGGCAATCTCGGAGCACGCTTAAATTCATGCAATCGGGACACCAGGTAAAAAAGCTCGTTAGAGCAGAGTTGCCATGAAAATATTTGTATAAAAGACAGGGAAGCGACATCACGTCGGCGAGCAAGAAACTGAAGTCTAAATGCTTTCTCACTCAGTTCCGTTTACCGATACCCATCCAAGTATAAACTCTGTTGAGGATTCTAAGCTCGGCGAATTACTATAAAATTAGCCTAAATCCCCAAATCAATTACTTGTATATCTTGCTAGATCCATCTAAGCTCTGTGATAGAGCGGCTAAGGGTCAAAATAGTAGTCGTGGCTCTTGGGGCACAGGTTCCGAGGTTATTCGGGGAATCTGGATAACTCTGTATACTTGGATGGGTATCGGTGAACGGAACTGAGTGAGTAGCGGTGCTATATCGAATCTAGTTTGTCTTCTTCGTCACCGAGTCCCGTGGTACAGTTGGTAAGACGTTCGCGCTGTATCGAAGCGATCCGGGTTGATTCTCGGTAGTGGATTCGCACTGCCGATGAGTCCCAGATAGGACGAAACGACCGTCCAGTGCTTTTTGCATTCTGTTGAGGATTTTAAGCTCAACGAATTACTATAATATTAGCCTAAATCAATTATATATATATATATATATATATATATATATATATATATATATGATTATATATATATATATATATACATATGATTATATATATATATATATATATATATACATATGATTATATATATATATATATATATATATGATTATATATATATATATATATATATATATATGTATATATATATGTATATATATATATATATATATATATATATATATATATATATATATATATATAATCATTTTAGCCAGAGCAAGGCGAAATTGCTATTACTACTCAAGGGTTACAGACAGTAAAAGAGAAAAGACTGGGTATGATTTTCCCTCTCACCATTGCTCAGTCGAGAAGACAGTGGGTTTGACACAAAACAATTTTAACCTGTTCTCTTTCTAGCTGAATAACTCAAAGGGTTTTTCAGTTATTCTAACGGAAAATGGTTTCAAGATGATTAAATGTCTTATCTTAAAACCTGGAAAAAAGAAATTTAATTAGTTCAGTGTTTTTTTTTTGTTTTTTTCTTAGATATTAAACATTTTGCGGGATGGATAATTGTGCCCTTACACGATTTGGACAATTTTGCTGTTATAACCGTTATATATATATATATATATATATATATATATATATATATATATATATTAAAAAATATTATAATCATATATATATATATATATATATATATATATATATATATATGTATATACCAAAAATTTTCATAGTAAAACCTTATATTTGAATTTTCCAGTTAATTTTCCGATTTATTATTCTCATACATTGAGCTTTTATTTTATACAGTATTTATATTTTAATACTTTTATTTATTTACATATAGTTGGACTGATGTGAGTTTGTGACATTAGGTTTCACGCACTTGCGATCGCCAGGTTAGCTCTATCATTGATATTGAGCGCTTTCCATTAAGTAGTGTGCATATAATATATATATATATATATATATATATATATATATATATATATATATATAAGTGAACATAGAAGTCAACACTTAGAGACGACAGTCTGTTTCATGCTAGATGCAATCGTCAGGCGACGCGAGTAATAAAGCTAAAACGTAGAGTGCTCAATACTGAAAGCAGAGTAGGGATAAATGAAATAAATCCTAAAGAGCCAGGAACAACCTACCTATGTTTCAACTAAACGGATCTCCGGGGTAAGTTTTTCCATTTATTCCATTTACACACACACACACACACACACACACACACACACACACACACACACACACACACACACACTCACACACATATGGTGGCCTGACGATTGCGTCTAGCACGAAACAGACTGTCGCCTCTAAGTGTTGACTTCTATGTTCACTTTTATATTTACACACGCTCTATCTCTGATATTGAGCACTTTATCTCATAAATATAGCACACTTTATGACTATATTTCTTCATATATATATATATATATATATATATATATATATATATATATATATATATATATATATATTATTTAAATAATTGTAACATCCGGTTGGAATAAACCTCGGATAGCACAAATTGTAAGGCAATCAAAACAAATTGGTACCATAGGAAAAAATTGGAAAAAAAAGAAAGAACTAGAAAAATTTGAACAGGGCAAAATAATCGTCCAGTGCTTTAAGATTTTAGTCCAAAGAAAAAAAAAAACAAGCGAGTAATAAAGCTAAAACGTAGAGTGCTCAATACTCTAAGCAGGGCTGGGATAAATCAATTAAATCTCAAAGAGCCAGGAACAACCTACCTATGTTTCACCTAAACTGATCTTCGGGGTAAGTTTTTCCATTTATTCCATTTACACACACACACACACACACACACACACACACATATATACATACCTATACATAGGTATATATATACAATATATATATATATATATAATGGACTCTCTCCCGTCGGTTTCGACGTATGAGGTTCTGACAACTTAATTGATTCAGTTATGAAATTTGGGGCGATAATCTTAAGTGGTACTTAAGACCAACTAGTGGAGCAAGAGTAAAGATTGTGAGATGAGATCACTGTTAGATTGGCTGACCTTTTAAATGTTGCTCTCGCTCTTGAAGACCATTCAGACAAGCTGTTTGAAAACTGCTGATTCTACTAAAACACGTTGATCTCCATTCTACCCGCTCCAAGGCGAAGCGCTGGAGGATGTTATGAGGTATATTGACAGCTTACATATATATAATACATTTTATAATCTACAACTATTTATCTAAAAAGCGTACGTTTGTCCTGAAAGTATAAAATTATGTACAAAATATCTATACTTGAAGCCATACATTTGCGTCTAAAATATTTAGAGTTCGACATTAAGTAACCCATAAAGGTGTTGATATGCAGCTAAATAAAATCAACCAAACCTAAATATGTATATGTGTGTGTGTGTGTGTGTGTGTGTGTGTGTGTGTGTGTGTGTGTGTGTGTGTGTGTGTGTGTGTGCTTGTGTGTGCGCGCGCGTATCGAGACAATCTATGACAAAGGGGAAAAGACTTTTCGACTGACGCGTTTCATCCCTTAGGACTTCATCAGACTAATGTGATGTTTACTTTGATGTGATTACACATATGCATGAAGGAGAGGGGAAGCTGAAATTTAAAATCGAAAATTTCTTCTGTTTTTTAAATATCTGTTTTGAGTCTATAGTCAAGCCGATTTCCTATTAGTTTCTGCTTCTTTTTGTCTATGTTTGTTCTAGCAATTGAAGCACTTTCTATACATTTTCGTCTTAGTGAATTGGTTTCTATCTTTAATTCAAGTAGCATTTTTTTAAATCAAAATTATGGACATAATTTCGATTTTAAAAAAATGCTTTTCCAATATATATATATATATATATATATATATATATATATATATATATATATATATATATATATATTGGAAAAGGATGAGCAGCTCTCTAAAAAGAGACTTCCCAAAAGCTGCTTAGTGGCAAAAAGTGCTTGATAAAATAAGAAATGGCAGAGCTTCAATATTAAATCAAAATCCGGATAGGCAGTGACCAGCCGCGACTGTTAGTTTCATGCGTTTACACGCAATCGTCAGGGAGAGGTCAATGTAGACTACAAAGTATTATAATGATAAGAAGAAGACGGAGACTTTAATCAACCATTTCGATCATAATTTTTATTTCATGCACACCGACATGTTCAACACTTCAGAACAAAATCTCTTCCGCAATGCCAAACAAATAAGACAGACTGTTTCATCAGTAGCCTGATGATTGCGTTTAGCATAAAAGAGTCTGTCGCCTCTGAGTGCTGACTTCAATGTTCACTTTTATATATATATATATATATATATATATATACATATATATATATATATATATATATATATATATATATATATATATATATATATATATATATATATATATTTGTAGGTACAAAATTTAATATAAAAGTGTGAAGCTTAATATTAATAGACATATTAAAAGGGAAGCAACCGGTTTCGCTCCCACTCTTCAGGCTTCCAACGGGAGATTTAACTTAAATTAAAAACACTAGAAAATGTGAAATGAATAGGAAATGGGGAGAAAAATATGAGACAAATAACAGCGCACCCCAACAAGCATTCACGCTGTTTACACAGGAAAGGCTTGCAGGACCCGATATAAAGTGCCTCCAGCATCTTGAGACGAAATAAAGAGTGTGACCGGGACAACACAGTGAACCCGTCCACACTAAAGTTAGCCGCACATTTTCTGTTCTTTAAGAAGCGCTTTCATATGGCGGAACCATAGATGTTTGGGATACTATATATATAGTTAGGTAATGAAAAGTTTGGCAATCCATATGGATAATCCCAAAGAGGATGTAATCCAGATAGCTCAATGTCAAATCAGAGAAAATTATTCATTCAAATTAATTAGAAAACCAACAACCTTAAGGGTCCGTTGATTATATATATATACATACATATATATATATATATATATATATATATATATATATATATATATATATATATATATATGTCGCAGTTAGCTCCTCCTCAGTTTCCTTAATCCTTCAACAGGGGTCTCTCTCCCCTGACTATAAATACTGGCTGACCCTTCTCTCTAGCACTCTTTTTTTTTTTCGACCCAGGCCTTGGGCCGCTACCTCGCACGGAGACGAGGTAAAATCGTTGTTTTTCCACTTATATGTGACCTCTCGCCGATACAGCGTTTCCCATATTCTGGAAACACGCTAAGGACAATACGCGTACGTACAGACACTCAACACACACACACACACACACACGCATATATATATATATATATATATATATATATATATATATATATATAGTGAGGTAAAATTTGCGCACCATAAAGATAATTTATTAAAAGTATAATTACATATGGACATTTTATTTAATAGTTATTTAATTGTTATATGTGGTGTTCAATATGTCATCCTTCTTTTTCAAAACACTTTTCAATTCTATGCCTGCATGATTCATTAACATGTCGGAGAGTTTCCTCCGCCATTTTACTGCATACATATTTAATCCTCTCTTCAATATTTCTTTGATAAACACCGGATTTCAAATGTCCCCACAAAGTAAGAAAATAACCAAACCAAATTAGACATTTAAAACCTGATTAATTAATTAACCCCTATGATGCGCGACTTCTGCCTCACCCTGCATATATAAGTCGTTTAGTCTTTATACATGGCTTCCATATGGCGGAACCATAGATGTTTGGGATACTATATATATAGTTAGGTAATGAAAAGTTTGGCAATCCATATGGATAATCCCAAAGAGGATGTAATCCAGAGAGCTCAATGTCAAATCAGAGAAAATTATTCATTCAAATTAATTAGAAAACCAACAACCTTAAGGGTCCGTTGATTATATATATATATATATATATATATATATATATATATATATATATATATATATATATGTCGCAGTTAGCTCCTCCTCAGTTTCCTTAATCCTTCAACAGGGGTCTCTCTCCCCTGACTATAAATCACGTCAATTGAGTAAATATGAAGTGGATTCAAGGTTAAGTAACTCTACTACACAATCACAGCAAACAGTCAAAATCAATCTCTTTGGATGGCATTAAGAACCAGGGAGCAATATCATCCTGGCCATTGGAACCAGATGTATCACAATACCTGCGCAGATGATCCCTTAGATACAGTGGTTCCCAACGTTTTTTTGGCCATGACTCACCTATGCCCCACTAAAGACCTGATGCCCCCCACTGTTGCTTATTATTCAAAAGTGATCTCTTATTCACGTGGTCAAAGTCGAAAAGGCCGTTAACCTGGCCTAAAGAAGCTTCCAAAGAACATCAGTGGAAGAGAAAATTAAAAGAACGAAAGGACATTTGAAGTACCGACGAAAAAGATACTAAGAAATTGTTAAAAATAAAATATGTATATATATATATATATATATATATATATATATATATATATATATATATATACATACATATTTTAATAATATTATTTTAAAAAATAACACACACATATATATATACATATATATATATATATATACATATATATATATATATATATATATATATATATATATATATATATATAATTTTGAATAATATTATTTTTGAAAATAACATATATATATATATATATATATATATATATATATATATATATATATATATAGATATTATTTTAACAATTTCTTGGTATCTTTCTCCCCGGTACTTCAAATGTCCTTTCATTCTTTAATTTTTTCTCTTTCACAGATTTTCTGTGAATATATATATATATATATATATATATATATATATATATATATTGGTAACTATACTCGTCTCGAAAAACCTTCGAATTCTTGATTTGCCAATAATTAAATCAATCTCGAAAGAAAAAAGTTTTAAAAAAAGAAAGAGCCAGAAACATGAAAGTCTGTCGAAAATAATCGCACAGATACAGGTTCAAAGATATCGCACAGATATAGGTTGGCTCTATATATATATATATATATATATATATATATATATATATATATATATATATATATATATATATATATATATATATATGCACAAAGTCACAAGTCATCGTGACTGTGGGATTGAAAGTGCTAGTGTTGTTCAGATTGTTGATCATAGATAACACGCTCTCTCCCAGAAAATGAATCTAAGCTCTGCTCAGCAAAGTTGCAGTATAAACCACAGGTTGGCTCTGTGGGTGTTAAACAAACAGAAATTTGCTTGAACTGCAATAGGGCTTGGCTAGTCGCCCTAATAGACGGGTATCCTCGAATACGAGTGGCAAGCTATTATTATTATTATTATTATTATTATTATTATTATTATTATTCAAAAATTATAACATCACTACAAAACTAGTCATTTTGTTTCAACACTTCTGGTGTCTTATCAAGTGATGGTGTTGCTTCTCTCTCTCTCTCTCTCTCTCTCTATCTATCTATCTATCTATTTATCTCTCTCTCTCTATATATATATATATATATATGTGCGTATATTTATATATGTGTACACTTTTTGTATATATTATTGTATATATTATTTATATTACATAATTTTTGTATATATTATTGTATATATTATTTATATATTATATATGCGCGGTACTTATTAGAAAGCTCTCAATATCAATGATAAAGTTAACATATTTAGTTTTGTGTGGATGTGAGTTTGTGATCCTGGGTTTCCCGCCTTTTGCTATCATCAGGTAATAAATCCAATATTTCAAAATTAAATTTGTCTTGTGAATCCCAGGGCCACAAATTTACATCAACACAACTAAATATATAATAGCTGGCCCCTCGTGTTCTAGTATGCCCATCTATTTGGGCGGTTAGCCAATTCCTATTGCAGTCGCTCGATCAGGCACATTTGTGTTTGTTCAACATCCACGGAGCCAAGTTTTGGTTTATACTGCAACTATGCTGAGCAGTTACATTTTCCGGCAGAGAGCGTGTTATCGAGCGTGATCAATTTGAACAAGGTCAGCACACTCAAAACCTCGGTCACGATGACTTGTGCCCCGTCTTCTGTCTACCCAATTTCTCTAACAAGGCTTGGGTCAACCTGTGGTATAGTTTTCAGGCACTTTCCAAAGGTGCCGCACGCTGAAATCGCCCCCTCCAGACCTATAGCATCCTGACAGATCAACGGTAGTGAGATTCGAACCCGGTTCTCATGGTCAGAAAACAAACGTTTTTATGTACGCATTCTGTATATGCATCGTAGGTATTAAATCGCACACACACTCATCGGCAAACAGACTCATTAGAAAAATGTCTGCTAATAATTCAATCTCGAATTGCCCCCTTAAAATATAAAATTGACCCCCACCTGTGGGGCGTGAGTCTCACATTGGGAACCACGGCATTAGACGCTTTATCTTGGTCGCTTTATCTTGGTTGCGAATCCCCAGTGTGTCTTTCCGTAGTAAACTGAAAGTCAGGATCCCGACACAGTGGACGGACTTTTGTTCACAACATGGATTCGGCAAACGTAACCTCAGGGGGAATCTCTTTCACCAACAGTTTTTTTTACTTGGATCTGAAGAAGTTCCAATTTCGGCTTAGCTACGTGTCTCAGGAAGTCTTTGAATAATGACAAAGAAACCCAGAAGATAACATGATATTAATTAAAATGTACAGGGTGGTCCGAAAGTCTTGTCACCCCCTAACTAAACAGTAATAAGAACAATAGAAGAACAAGTAATACAGTAATACAAAACACATATACTGGATCCCGTTTATTCACTTTCATTGACACTGTCACACATGGATAAAGTCTGTGTGAACACCATCATTTTCGTGTAAGAGCTCGTGTCAGCCATCTCAAATATAAAATTATATCATGTTGGGGCGCCAAGACTTTCGGACCACCCTGTAGTTTAGTATTTGAGCTTATAGTTGTCTCAAACTAGTTTATGTTTTTCACCAAATTCTAATGTTTGACAGCGGTAAACAGGAGTCTGAACTTTGAATCCTGCGTTTGCAATCATGAGGATTATTGTATAACAGTCGTCAGTGTTGGTTAGTTCCTGTTTAAACTTCTACTAACTTACGATTCCGTCTCGTTATTGTCCGTGTTTGCTGTTCGCCTACTTTGTTTGGGCTGCTAAAGCGGAACTGTTTCCTCCCTGTTAGCTTTTTACGGGCTGCTCTGTTTAATCGGCTTGCACTGTTCATACGGAAACTCAACTGGCCGGCTTATCACAGGTGATGTATTGGTACGATTTGATCGTTAATCTCACAGTTATAAAGTTATTCTTAGAAACTTGATTGACTTTTTGATAATGGATTATTTCCGAAAATTAGTCCTCCCATAAGACCACCGGAGATTATGCCTGATGTAATGGAATAACCTGCCACTCCCATGAGTGGCGGCACTATAGGTGGTAACCGCCTATAAGTATCCGTTAGGACAGTGGACAGCAGATTCGTGCTAGAATCTGCGAGAACTACCGACCTTCCGATAGCAGCACGCACACAACTGTACTGACCTGCGACGACCGTGCGCATAACTATTACTTCGTTGCTTGTGGTACTGATTTCTCCAATAAACCTGTTAATATTTATCCACCGTGTTTGTCCATTCCATATTCCTATTAGCACGGAATATAACAATGCCTTTACGTACCGCCCCCGCCACAAAAAAAAACAAAAAAATCAATACATAGCCAAATATCTTTGGTTGAGTTTTTATTCTAGAGAGATTATTCGGCTGAAGTAATCGCACGAATCTGATGGATTTGTTTTTATGAAAACAACTTCTTCTCAAGGATTTTTAGAGATAATTATTAATTCTGGCCTATGAAGAAATTTAACACTTGTCATAATTTTCGCCTGACTTGGCGAGTTTAGTAGATACCCACTTGTACTAAGTCACTAATTATCATCTAGATTCCATTCACTGACTTTCTTAATTAGTTATTTTTCTGAATTTGATTCCAATAATCATTCAATGATTTCAAGTTTCTCTTACGTTTTTCGCAGGTTCTATTTCTTAAAAGTGAGTTTTTCAATACTTAAAACAGTTTACTGACTGCTTTTGAGCCCCAATCACACCTGAGGCCTATTCACCCCCACCTCATCACAGTAGTCAAGTGATTTTTCTCGTCGTCGTCACCTTTATCTCGTTTCCAAGAATTTAATTTCTTCTTTTCTGATCGCTTTCCTTATGATGATGGCGTTGATGACTAAAGTAAACCACTTCTTGCATGGAGGAGACGATGGCATTGACTGTATGGTAATAATGACGGAGGGAGAGGATGATTTTGTCGAGCCATTCTCTTTTGTCGTTTGACTTCTTCATCTTTTGATGGCATCGATGTATTTTGGCTCTAATGGTGATTTTCCTACAACATCGATATTAAGCCAGAATCCTGTATTTGATACCAAATACAGGAAAGCGAAGAACAAAACACGAAAATAATAGTAAATTTTCTTTATTTTCAAATACCTGTTCTCGATTAAAACAAAAAAAAATCACAAAAAAACTTGAAGATTTCTCTGGTTTATGAGATGTATATACAAAAAAAAAAAAAAGAAAAAGAAAAAACTCTCTTGGAAGCCCACAACGATACCGCGAGTAAAACAAGGGCAGTAACTCCGGCATTATTAAATTGTATTAAGGTCACACAAGGTTTTGAATGTGATTTTGTTTGGAAAAATTTAAGCTGATGAAATCTTTTTTAAAATTATTTTTAGAGGAATGATTCTCGAACTTTTTTTTTTTACTGAACGCAATGTTTTATGTGATGTCGCCTGAGGGCCGATGTCTTTCGTAATTTTTAAATTTTCATGAAGTATAGAATACTTGCAGAAAGCGGATTTATGGGCGATGAGAAAAGATGGCGACACGAGATGGAGAAATTAAATTATAATGTGTGTTACAAAAGAAGAAATAATTTGGGATTTCTTAATTTTTGTGACATTGCTAAATAAATTATAAAATGGATTTTTGCGTATTTAAGTGAGGAGAAGACCTGCAAATGTGTATTACGTATACGCTTGTTAAATATTGAAGAGGAATTACAAGGGTCTAAGCATCGATGCATGAAAATTATACGGTCAGATATCAGCACAAAATCAGGCTCCCATCGCTCTCCAGTTCACTGACTATCACATATAGAGAGAAATTATCATTCACACAGAGAGATAGAGATATAGAGAGAGTGAGTGAGAAAGAAAGAAAGACAGGGAGAGAGAGAGAGAGAGAGAAAGAGAGATAAAGGGCCAAGGAATGAAAGAAAGAGAGAGAGAGAAAACGATAAAATGCCAGAGAGTGAGTGAGAGACTTTCTTTCTCATATGTGCGAAGTTTGTCTAATTTTGTCACACATAAACCGCCACAAAGAGAAAACAGCTAGACACACACACACACACACACACACTCTCTCTCTCTCTCTCTCTCTCTCACTCACACACACACACACATACATACAAACACACACACAAATTCTCTCTCAGACACCCATGCAAACAAACAAATAATATAACAGGTATAAAACACACACGCGCATACACTCACACACCGACACACACGCAAACACATAGACACGTATATATATATATATATATATATATATATATATATATATGTTTGAATTCCAGTTGAATTCATTACATCCACTTTCATGCAAAATACTCTTGAGGAACGTATGAATATATCTCTTCCCTCCCCCATCTATCTATGGATAAATAATAGCAGGACAGACTGGATTCTATAGCCTTGTTTGGCAACCGGTCTAGGAGAAGGACAACTCTGAATTCAAAGCCTGAGGAAGGTTGTTTGGGGACCTTGTCGCATTCTATATGCACCAGTTTCCTTCCGAAAAGTGTGGTTGCACATGCCTTCGCCCCCTATAATCAAATTTTGTGTGCCAGTGGTCTGGCTGTTCGGTTCTAAAACCCTCATACGCCGAAAACGATAGGAGAGTCTAGTACATTATATATATATATATATATATATATATATATATATATATATATATATATATATATATATATATATATATATATATATATATATATATATATTACAACAAAAACATGTAAGAACTGCTACACAATAGCAGACATGTTTAAACACATAACAATGCGCTTCCTCAAGCGACTGCAAATTGCTGGCGAGTGCACGCTTAATTTTGTTTCAAAAGCAAAATACATCCTCATTTTAAAAAAATAACATAAGGCTTTAGGGCTTTACCCTGATCAACCAATCGAATATGTCTTACGTTAAATTCAAACTAAGCAAGAAAGAAAAAAAATAGAAATCGTTATATCAGAAATGACCAGGAGTTGCCATCTAACAGCAGTCAGACATTAACTTAAAGACTGATACAGATGGTTACAATAAATGTACACATGCCAGACAGTCAACTTTCATAACAAATAAAAGCGGGTATTATATATTATAATTTTTACATACGGACAAAGACAACTTGCTCACTACAAAGATGCATTCTTGTTTCAATGTGGCTGCATCTCGAGTGGTGAGAAACAAAAATGCTTTATTGGTTCTCGCCAGTCGAGATGCAGCCGAATAGAAACAAGACTGCATCACATTATAATAAATAATTATTGCTCTACTCTTGGTATTGAGCCCTCTTTTTTAATTAATGCTGTGAACGTTATATTATTTTCGTTCTCATTACATTCGTATATATATATATATATATATATATATATATATATATATATATATATATCCTGTATAAATATATATATATATATATATATCCTGTATAAATATATATATATATATATATATATATATATATATATATATATATATATATATATATATATATATATATATATCAGTGTGTGTTCGTTGTATGTATGATTAAGCACACATGCATGTTTTTAATGAGTGTGTCGTTTATTGCAATAGAATATCCCTATTCTCTTATCATATCAACAGGGATCTGTTCACTATATTTGAGAACCATTTTAACAAACAGCAGACTGGGTGAGCATTACGATAAGACAACCTGTCAAACGTAGACCAAGAAATAGTTCTGATATATTTTTCTTTACCATCTGTCTTTACTGTGTTTTGTTTGTTTGTTTGTTTTTGTTTTGTCTTGATCTTAGAATTAAAGTTTTGTATATAGCCTGATTCCATCACCGTAAATGTATCTTTCTT
>OZ038506.1:60809929-60819929 GCA_964036315.1 Acanthosepion esculentum
GGGTATCAAACTGGTTTATTTACAGATTTACAGATCGCGACATCTATCAGAGAGATGAAATTTAAACTTTTATTATTCCAAAATTGTAACACTTCAGTAGATAGGTATTAATGTCAACAACTGAGCACAAATAGTTATTAATTTAAAAAAATAGTAATTAATGTGTAATATTATCCATAACTACATGTACAAGAATGTCGTTTTTGATAAAAGTTTTAAAAAATAGCCATAAATATGCGTATAACATCGAAAATTCCTTTTTCCACAATATAGTTATTTGTGCTATGTTATAATGCTTATTACCTAAACAATAATAATACTGAATATTTTTTTTTAAATATTAAAGTATATTTAATCAGTCAGTTATGAGCCATACGTGATAGACGCTTAGGCGATCATGTATCTTACATGACTGACGAGGCAGATTTTTTCTCGCAGTAGGTTGGCATTTTTTTTTTGGTAGATCAAATGCTACAGAACCCGATCTGTCCTGCTATTTTACCTATAGCTGGGGGAAAAGAAGAGGAATCATACCTTTCCCACGGTATTAGTAAATGTAATGGATTCGACCGGAATTCGATCTCGGCTCTCCTATTCCTCAATCTGAGACGCTATCCATTACTCCACCTCCTATTTTATCACATCTGTGGTCGCGATATGTTAACGCAGAAATATAATTTTTTGAACACAACTTCAACTACAAATACTTTGCACATAATTGTATACTTCCAGGACAAACGTATATCCTTTTAGACATATAGTTAGTAGATTATAAAATGTATTGTTGGTAATTTTACTATAAAAATGTATTTTTTATACTTTTGGGCTGTATTGATTCTCATTTTGATATAAAAATTTATTACTATTAGTCATTTTGTTTTTTCTTTTATATATATATTGCTGGCATTTTTACCATAATTTATTTTTATACTTTCTTAGTGAACAACTAAACAATAATTAAAACACTATTTTCCCATAGCTTGGACCCTAACAGGTGCCACCACCTCGGATGATGTTGGACCTAGGAACAACAGCAATTAAGAGGTTGTTCCATGCTCCTCAGGACTTCCTGATCAGAGGTCTTGTTGCCGGATGTCATACCCAGGACAAATAAATACTTAAGTTGCTTATGAAAATAAAAATTCACTTAACATACCTCTTGGAGACAACACACTTCGATCGCAACTATTCAAATTTGTGTTAGTAAAAGCATTTTATGTACTTATATCTTAATGTTAAGTTCGATTTCTCTAATGAACATCGTAGATTTCGGGAAAATTTTAGCTTGTCATATGACTAACATATTTTTGCTTCTGGTTTTGCATAGGTGCGTCTCCCGCATCTAGGAGAATTAGTTTGTATGATTATCTGAACCCGCTGGGTCACTGTTTCCGGACTTTCCCATCGTTGCTAGATTCACGTACATAGAAAGGGAAAATCTAAACTTTTGTTGTGGTCAGATACCTTCAGATTAGTCATACTTTCACACGAATGACACGTTATGGTATTTCATTTCCTGTTGACCGAGCGACTCCTTTACTATGAGTGTATGAGTGGATCACCAAAATGATTTTACTTATTTTAAACTTACTTTAGGTTTGCAACCATGTCAATTTTAGAGCCTTATAGCCACCTTTTCAACAATTTCATTTCTGAAAAATTTATTTATCATTTAAGAATCATACAATTCTTTTTGCTTTCGTTAAGCAATTCACTATTATCAGTATGAATTGCGATGGCTAGTTTCTCTTCTTGACAAAAATTGCAGGTGCCACCAGTTACTTTTTTGTCCGTACTCGTCGTAGGACCCTCCATTTGATCTTAAGACTTTTATGTATTTTTCTTGCGGGAGATGGGCAGAAACCACAATTTTTGTCTTTGACTCATAAGCATAAGTATGCGTATGGCGCTCCCTTCGTTAAAACGACTCTTGGTGGGAAGTCCGGACACACACACACACATATATATATATATATATATATATATATATATATATATATATATATATATATATATATATATATATATATATATATATATATATATATATATATATATATATATATATATATATATATATATATATATATATATATATATATATATATATATATATATATATATATATATATCTTCAGCTGATTTGAGCTCTCCGGGGCACTGTACAGAAAAAGTTAAAATTTTCCTTTCTCTCTGCTGCGCGACGATAGCCCAGGTGAAGAATATCAGACTGATGCCAAATCGGTCGGGTTTCGGTCCCGGCTTGAATCAATCGGCCGTCCAGCCGCACTAAAGAGCTGCGAAACTGTGTCTCTGGATGGCTCTCTCTCTATATATATGTGTGTGCGTTTAAAATAAGATATAGAATCCCGACAAAGTTTTTGAGAAAATGGGGGACTGAATCTAGATTTGATTACGCGTTTCCTCTTTTTAGGCTTCATCAAATCCAGATAAAATATTGTGTGTATGCATATATAGAGAGAGATATAGATAGATAGATAGATAGATAGATACTTGTGTGTGTAATCTCTTCAGTTCCTACAACCGAATATCTATAACAAATACGTTACATGTCTATTATATTCCAAGACTGCGAGAACGAGAAGTCCTAACAGGATTCATTATTGGCGGCTACTATCTTAACAACGCAAGATATGCAGATGACACAGTGATAGACGCAGAAAGTAAACTGAAAAAGTTCCTACAGAAAGTAACGAAGGAAAACGAGAAGAAAGAACTAAGCATCAACTGCAAGAATCTAGAATGTTAGCAAAAGGATGAGCCCAAAATGAAAATTACAAATCGGAGATACCAAACACTAACATGTACCGAAATTTAAATATCTGGGAAGTGTTTTAACAGAGGAGGGAAAATTCGATATTGAAATGCGAAGACAGATGTAGATGGCCAAAGATGCATTTCAAAAGCTAAGCAGAGTATTAAGAAACAGAAAAACTTGATTAGAAACAAAGAAAAGTGTACTGTACTGTTACGGGATATCTGTCCTCCTATATGGCATCGAATGCTGGACAGTCTCTCAAAAGATGACGAAGAGCCTTGAACCAACAGATATGTGGTTCTACAGAAGGATGCTGAGGATACCCTGAGCCGAATATGTGAGCAACGTCGAAGTTTTAGAGAAAATGGAAACAAAAAGGAAACTTATACTTAACATCAGGAAGAGACAGTTGAAATTTCTAGGGCACATACTGAGGAAAGAGAGCTTGGAAAATCTGATACTCACAGGACAGATGAAAACAACGCATTACCTACTTAGTGATCTTGAGTAAATGGTTGGTGGAACAAGCTTTTGTAGACATAACAAAAAGACAACATCTTTTAAGAGATACGAAGAACGGGAAACTGAGGAGAGCCACGATCGCTTATGTTCTGAAAGGGCAAGGCACATAAAAAAGAATGCCAAGTTTAATAAATTCAATAAAACCCACTTACCCATAGTTTGTCTCATTCTTGAACGATCGGTCATGCATTTGATGAGTTCCTGTTGGTTTGGCGTGGTTGGCGGCGTGGGTGGTCCGTGAGAACCGTTGTTGGGACTAGAGCAATTGCTGGAGTCACCATCACTCATCGGAGAGGGTGAGGAGTTCTGCAGGGTCTTTAAGATCATTCCTGGGGGCATGTGGTGCTGTCCGTCTACTCCAGACGACCCGCTGCTGACAGCTCCCTTTAGGGGCTTACGACGTCTGGGCTGGTATTTGTAATCGGGGTAATCCTTCTTATGTTGCAGGCGAAGTCGTTCTGCCTCGTCGATAAAAGGCCGCTTCTCCTTCTCGTTTAGCAACCTGCAAAAAATAAATAAATAAATAGTTATTTACCAAGATATACTTAGTCTGTCTACTAGACTTAATAAACATACATAAACTTGAAATATTTTCATCACAATTTCAATCATAACATACGGGAATTAACCCGTGAATTTGTAAAGCAAATTTTAAACAGTAATATGTCCATGAGACTCGGGTTCGAATCTCACTATGGTCATTTTATAGACATATTTTATTTTAACAAAGTACGTGTGAATATATATTCACAACCGAGATAAAATTCACAACACACACACACATCTAGATAATTGATGGCCATTCGAGGATACTCGTCTACTAGGGCGGCTACTGCCTATCCCTATTGCAGACACTCGCTCAGGCACATTTGTGTTTGTTCAAAACCCACAGAGCTCACCTGTGGTTTATACTGCAACTATGCTGAGCAGCCCTTAGTTACAGTTTCGGGGAGAGAGCGTGTTATCTAGCGTGATCATACAATCTGAACAAGGCCAGCACGCTCAAACTCTCGGCCACGATGAGTTGTGGCTTCGTGCTAACCCAGCTACCGACGGCCCACAAGAGTTCCGTCTACCCAATTTCACTCACAAGGCTTGGGCTTGGGTATGGTTTTTCAAAGGCGCCGCACGCCGGAATCGACCTCGATCCAGTCCGATAACATCATAACATTCTGACAAATCGACCATGGTAAGATTCGAACCCGGGTCTCATGGTCAGAAAGCAAACATTCTAACCACTTTGTATGTATATATATATATATATATATATATATATATATATATATATATATATATATATATATATATATATATATATATATATATATATATATATATATATATATATATATATATAATGATAATAAGAAGACGGAAACTTTAATTATCCATTTCGATTATAATTTATTTCCTGAATATCTCTGTGTTCAACTCTTCAGACAGAGGAGATTTCGTTCTGAAGAGTTGAACACCTCGGTGTTCACGAAATAAATTATAATCAAAATGGATAATTAAAGTTTCCGTCTTCTTATCATTATAATGCTCTGTAGTCTACATTGAGCTCTCTTTGGATATATATCCTCCTCGAAATTATTCCTTGCAGTCACAAACTGGTAAGACGTGTGCATATATATATATATATATATATATATATATATATATATATATATATATATATAGGGTTCTGGTGGAATTATCCGGAAGAAACATTCGGGATTCTGTAACCGAACAGTTCTGGTATCTACCAGTTGAAGTTTATAAACAGTTTTTCAAGGAATTCGGCTTCTTAAGTCCACTAAATGTTATAGTTCTTTCTCATATCGATGGGAATTTCCTTCCAAACCTCTTTTTTTTGTAATATCTTGATTATCTATTTTTGCTGTTGGAAGTAATCACGTGATGTTTTCTTTGTTTTTTTGTTTTTGTTTTTTTATTTTTTATTTTTTGCTAAACCTGTTTGTGACATTTTAGTGCAAGTCTGTAACTTATGAGGGGTGATCGTCTTTAAGCGGTTTTAAAATCTAACCATAACTATGCCGAACGGTATAGCAATTTCTGTTTTTTTTATGCATAATTTAACTCTTTAATTTGTGCATTTAATTTAGAAATATAATTAATAAGAATATTGTGAAAAATAGAATTAGATTCTGAAGGTTATTCGTAGCTTTTCGGATTCCTTGTACGTTTGTGCAATTGAGAGAATAAGAGGGAGAAGACTGTGTAGGTTTTTCGTACCTTCTCTATTTACAGTTGATTCATTGGATTTGTAGACGTCTTTTAAAACATGTTTCAGAGTACTTACGATCCCAACAATAAAGGATTGTCCCTTCTGAAGTTAAGATAAAGCGAAGAGAAAAGGAGAGGCGATATCACTTCATCAAGGGAGCAAACCCGGAAGTAGTTTGGGAAGAGAACATGAAGTATCTTTTCCGACGACAGGTGTCCAGCTGTTCGAAAGAGAGGCCGAGGGAGCGGACAACATAAGCCGCCAAATGGCGACCTCGTTCTTGTTACTCTCTTAACTGGTGAGAAACAAAAAGTGTGTCATCTCAAATGGACGAGAGCGATATCAGATGCTTTGGTAATATGCCGGTTTATATCTCCAAAGAGGGCAATAATGTTTCGCTTTCTTTTTCTTTTCTTTTTTTTCATGTTATTTATTTATTTTCTTCCTTTCTTTTTCTTTCATTCTTTTTCTTTATTTCATTTTATTTATCTATTACCTACCTTTATTTTATTTCTTTTGTTTTTGTTTTTTCTTTCTTTCTTTCTTTCTTTCTTTAATTCCTTTTCTTTCTTTTTCTTTCATTGTTTTTTCTTTCTTTTTCATTCGTTTTCCTTTTTTATTTCTTTCCTTTTTATTTATTTCTTTTTCTTTCTTTCGTTTTTCTTTATATTCTTTTTTCTTTCATCCATTCTTTTACTTTGTTTTTCTTTCATTATTTTTCTTTCTTTCTTTCTTTTATTCGTAGCTGTAACTCTTTCTTTTTTTCTTTTTCTTTGTATTTATTTAGCACAGTGAATAAGATCACAAATGTCGAGACAACATTACGGATTGAACTCATTGCAGTTGTAATATCTGCCACGCGAGCTTGCTAACTATTACTCGATAACGAGGCGCTTTTTTCTCTTACATTTTTCATTGTTTCATCCTTATCGTTCAGATCTTTTCTTCATTTACATTTTTCAATCTTCTACTTCGTCCTTCTTTTTTTCTATTTTTAAAATGTTCTATACTTTCAGTTTTCTTTTATTTACTACTCTTAACCCAGTCGGGTATAAAGATTCACCATCTATGTGATACAAACTCACATAGAACGGTTTGAGAGGCAACACAACTAAACAGCATTTTTGTTATATTAATTCATGTTAATCGCCATTTTGAAAAGTCAACATAATATTACACGTTGATCATGCCATGATTGTAGACAAAAATTTTATAACAAGAACTTAAGAGAAGCTAAAAATAAAAGCTTCCCAGACATTTACATTTTCAATAAAAAAATAAAAAATGACCATAGATGACAACAAAAATTTAGCTGAATTCATAGCCACATTGCTGTCATTTCCGAGTGGATTTTGGTGTGCAACATTAGTGCTCTACTTATGACTATTCATTGGTAACTGTTTTAAATTATGATTCATCCTTTCTTAATGTTTGTGGGTGAGGTCAGGAGTTTAGTTTGGCAAGTGTTCGACAGCCATATAGCTTTAAAAGGAATATCGTTAATAAATAATATATTTTAGTAGGAAATAGAATGAATTTACAAATTTGACGAAATTTAGCATATTCATTATTTCCAGAATAATTTAGAAGTAGGACCCTCATCATTGACATTATACACACACACACACACACACACACACGCACATATATATATATATATATATATATATATATATATATAATTAAGGTGGAGAAACTTATCCCTTAACTGAGTAGTGTTATATCAGTCATACCGACTTCGAAGTTTCGTGAGCACATTGCAGTAATCCCTTCACTGTTCAGGCCTGTTCAGGCCTCTCAATACACACACACACACACACACACACACACACACACACACATATATATATATATATATATATATGTATGTATGTATATTTAAGGGCATATCTTCATTCAAACATGAATAACATAGACATATGCTGTCTATTTATTTTATAATAATCCTGTCTTTTCTGTATTTACTTTTTTGACGTTAAGATGAAATTCGCCAAGGAAGACGCCATAGTTTTTCTTCACAAGTACTTTATATTTCCTCCAAGATCATCATCAGGGGTGAATTACAGAGAAAAACTCATTGTAACTGTGATCGTTTTGATGGTGATTTTTGAAAAGCACATTCTGTTATAATCATTTTTAAATTATATACATATATATATATATTATAATTATTATTATTATTATTATTATTATTATTATAAAACATGTTGAAATTGCTTCTTTTTTTTTAAATTTTTCTGAACTATTTTTTCAAAATAATACCGTTTGCTTGTGTTGGGAATATTCTTTAGATCGATTCAAAATTAACCAGTTTATTTCTGAAGTATAACGCTTTAAAATCTGACAGTCTTTTCAAACACACACACACACACACACACACACACGCGCACACACATATATATATATATATATATATATATATATATATAATCCCCCTTTATATATTTTTTATAAAATGTTCGTCATTTCGTAAGTTATAGAAATATGTTCATACTTATATACAGGTAGATAAATCAGTAGTTGATATAAGATATTTATTGCGTAGACCTTATCGATTTTGTAAGTGCAGGAAAGTGCTGATTGGTATCAAGATAGACAGATTGAATTGCACTAATCTTTAAATGGAAAATGCCTATCTTTCTTGAAAATTAACAGAGAAATCTGGATTTTCAATTGGACTCGAACGCGAATGTTAAAAGCAAACACTCAACCATTTCAGCAGCCGAGTTCGCCCATAGACAATTTGTGGCTGGATATTCAACTTCTACTTTTTCCCATGCTCGGGTGACACTCCTTCAACTTACATACTTACGAACCAGATTTATTCTATGGCCAGTTGGGAAACGGATATATTTCTTCCGAGAAAGATAAATTGCGTCCGTTCGTATGAAAATTCTAGTCAACTTATTTAAAACAACAACAAGCAACAACTATCTTAATTTCGTTTGCGAAAACTTTAAAGAAAGAAAAGAAAAGAAAAGAAATGAAAAGAAAAGAAAAGAAAAGAAAAGAAAAGAAAAGAAAAGAAAAAAAGAAGCAGCCACTGAAAATAGCCCCCAAATACGATATGGAGATCTTGTACCGTTAGCCATTGCTGGGAACCGTGAGAGACAAATTTTATCAGTGGCCAATCAATGTCCTGTGTAAACAAAGATTGTTCATTGTCACATGCGCTTACTTGCATTTTGTCTCTGGGACCAATAAATAAAATCAAAATGAAAGAAAAAAAATATAAGAAATATATTAGCATATGAAAAACTATACTAACATTTCAAAATAGTTAATGCTTGCTCCAAATCTCTAGAGAAGAAAAAAAAATACTTTTCGGATATGAAATAAAGCAAATACGGGCTTTCTAGAAAGTTTGAACGGGAGAATGTGCGTTCTTTAAAAGGGTAAACAGGACTTTGCAGGACTGTAGCCGAGTGGCCTAAAGCACATCGGACCATACGTTGGTTTTCCGACAAAAAAGGACGCAGGTTCAAACTGAGCATATTTTCTGTACTACGCTTTCTTGAGTGCAGGGGCCGTTAGACGCAATACACACTGTTTAAAAAAAAACGGAGCGTCTATTCAGATATATGTATTGATATTACTGTAAATGTTATTTATAGTGTATACCTAAGATTAGATACCTATGTTTGGTGTTTTCCTCTACATAGGAGGACAGGTTCGAATCCCACAGGAGGGCATATTCTCTTGATAATTTACAGACCGGAAGACGTAATTAACTCTAAAAAAACAACAACGAAGCGTTTACTCAAATAGGGGTATCCACTAAAAATAACGTTTAGAGTAATACTAAATAATGACTTAAAAATAAATTTAATTATTAATTCCTTAGAAATATATATATATATATATATATATATATATATATATATATATATATATATATATATATTTGTGTATTTAGCCAGCAATTCTTCTTTCATGCACATTTCATTGAATACGACTGACAAGGTGCTTTTTATTTAGTTTTTTATACAATTTTTCATACGATCTAATAATTTTGTTTTTCAGATGATAAATTATATAAAAACTGTCCGAATGTTCTTTTTATCCGAGCGCTTTCCGCTATACATTTAGACATTTTCAAGGATTAAATATTTTAACTATTAAATAAGAAATAGTTTGTTGCATGTATGTTTTATAAAATGTTTTCATTTTTCAAAACACGGTCAAGATATCTTGACCGTGTTTTGAAAAATGAAAACATTATATAAATACATACATGCAACAAACTATTTCTTATTTAACAGTTAAAACTATTTCTTTTTTAACAGTTAATGACAAAAATAGGGAGTTAACCACAGCTTCACAGCGGGGCAATTTTTCATTTATTTTCTAACATTATCTTTGCAATTTTCATATGGAACACATAATGAGAAATGAAGGCTTGGAGAATTTGACACACAACAGGACACACTGAAGTCAAAACGGGCAGAAAGTAGCAGCGTAAACAGTGAGGT
>OZ038506.1:60827429-60832429 GCA_964036315.1 Acanthosepion esculentum
TATATATATATATATATATATATATATATATATATATATATATATATATATAATACTAATAATTATACTCAGTTGGTAAAAATACTCGGATGCCACTAATTGGTATCCGAAGAAAAAATTGGGAAGAAAAGAAAAAACTAGAATCATCCGAACAGGGTGAAAATTCACCCAGTGCCTTACATTTCCAGTCCAAAGAATAAAATACTCAAGCGAGTTAATTGAGTTAAAAGCTGCCAGCTTCTTACCCTGAAGATCCTTTTATGCGAAACCTACTTTGGTAGTACCTGGTTCTTTAGGATTACACACACACACACACACACACACACACACACACACACACACACACACACACACACACACACACACACACACACATATATATATATATATATATAAACACTGAGTGCTGTTGTTTGAAAATAGTATTGTTTTTAATTATTTTTAATAAAGTAAATCGTGTTTTATTGAATTAGATTTTATTTATGTCAATTTACTTTATTAAAAAAATAAATTTCTTTACGATTTACTTTCATTAATTAAAAACAAAGAACTGCTTCATATTTTACAGTGCATTTTCAAAAGCCTTATTTGAAGAAAAATATTCACTAATTAAGGTTGTAATCCTTACTAAATTAGTTTTATTCGGTTATAAAAATAAAAGTTATTTTTTCTGATGCTGAGTTGTCTCGGCCCTGAGTTGTTCCGCCGCTCAGTTGGCGGTGTTGAGTCGGAGGTGTTGAGTCGGAGGTACCCCACTAGCAGACAGGCATTCCTGAAAACGAGCAATCAACTATACATTCAGAAACGCATTTTCCAAAGACAAAGCTCTTACGCAACTGTTGAATTCTCTGTCCGACAATTAATATAATCTGCGATACCCCAATGGTATAAAGAATTTAAATAATTAAGTCTCGTTGAAGCGAATAGACTGGATTCCTAACACTTAATGATCCTTTTTAGATAAGCGCTGAAATCAACCAACATGGCATGCTGGCGAAGGATCAAACGTGGCGATCAGTTGTGACTACAAACCCACAATGGCGTCAAACCCACCCAAGGTCATTGCTATACGAAACCGTGTTTTATTTATTTTTTTTTTTTTTCCTACGCGCTCATTTTTTAACACATTGGCGAATACAGATCTTGTATATTTCGGAGATACCTTTGTCAATGATAGCAAATAGCTATGTTGACGCTTCTTGTAAATATCGACCGGTTTGAAGGAAGCATAAACAGACGAGACGCCCTTTTGTTTGGTATCCGGATTAAGCGTCCGTGTCAAACGCTATGGCTCGTCAACACACACCAGTAACCTCCAACTTGGTATGCCTCCCAACCTCTACTACTAGGTAAACGAACATATGTTTGGGTGAAAGTAATTTATGCTATTTGTATTAGTTTTGGCTTTTGTTCCCCTTCTTACTTGAAAAACAAAAGTTGCAATTTTTTTTCGTGCCTTTAGTAGCGATAGTCCAGGATTAAGGTATGTTTTGAATGTAGTTTGGCACCAAAACCTTTTCCATGCGCATTATTCGAACACCAGGTGCTGGTGGTGAATGCAAACATGTTGCTGAATTGGTTACAGAAGTAATGTATTCAGGGCGCTATTGGGAGGTTGCGGGGGACTTCAGGTTACCTCTTATTGTTGAAAAAGGGGTAAACTTTGTCTTTTTGACCCCAGTCTATGACAATGCTATTGTGCTGAGCCGTATCATTTAAAATAGGGGTCCTCAAACCATTTCAATCAGAGATTCCTTTTTGTTTCTCTTCTTTCACCAACAAACCTCCGTTTAAGATATATTTGATCCTTAAAAGTTGAACTAATGTTGGCAGTTAAAATGTTAATTAAAATGTTTGAAAAGTAAAGAAATTTCGATCAGATTCAAAATCTATATTCTTTTAAAGGGCTTTTCTGCAATATCCAGTAATGATATATATATATATATATATATATATATATATATATATATATATATATATCTGTGTATATATATATATATACACATATATATATTTCTTATTACTATAAACGTTATTTTAGTAGGTATATTCATAAAACCTAAAGTAATAATAATAATAACAATGTATCTTTGAAAATCTTTAAAAAAGCTATAAAAAAACAAGGATCTTGGAATGGAAATTTCAAAAATGTGGCACATGAGGACATCAATAATTCCAGCTGTAGTTGGAGCTCTGGAATTTATCAGAAATGTTTCTATAGACTCATTGAAGGGCTTCCTGGTAGTCTATGCCTTAAATAAATACAAAAAAAAATGTAACCACAAGTACAGCTCACACTTTACGAAGAGCTTTATCTATGTAAAATATGTGTGATCTTACGTTGTTGTTCTTTTTTTCTTTTGCATTCAGGTATTTCTGAACTTAGGTATCCGGTTGGGACCCGGAAGGAAATGAGTACAAGACAGAAATCAAAGGAAATAATAATAATAATAATAATAATAATAATAATAATAATAATAATAATAATAATAATGCCATCAACTGAAATACGTAAAATTATATAATTTATATAATTCAATGTATAACAAGTCAAACAGAATTTCTACCAATTTAGCAACTGACATTTCTCTTTATATCTGTGCATGCATATAAACAAATATATGTTTTCATAGGAGCGGGCCCCTATACATATACATATATATATATATATATATATATATATATATATATATATATATATATATATATATATATATCCAGGTAAAATGAGGTGAGTACAATTCCAGCGTTCGTAAAATTTAATTTAAATGAGGACTCAATACAAAGTAGACAATTATTATTTACTTTAGGATATTACACCGAAAACATGTCAAAATCGCAATTGACATGTTTTCGATGTAATATCCTACAATAAATAATATACATATATATATATATATATATATATATATATATATATATATATATATATATATATATATTTGTGTGCACACAAAACTAATATCCTAATGACAAATGGATAATGATGAGTTACTAATTAACGTGTCTGAGGAGTAGATTGTTCGGTAAATCTCACCTGTAATGTATTCCTAAATCTCAACTTTGACGGATTCCAAAATCTCACCTTTGACGGACTCCTAAATCTCACCTTTGACAGGCTACTAAATTTCACCTTTGAGACCTTTCAACTTCTTTTCGCCCTAACGATAATATAATCAAGTGTGCCGCGGACACATAAGAAGCCCGATATATCACACATACGCAAACACATCCATGTCACCAAATCTTCAAACGGTTTGGTGGTTGTACACGTTCACATTCCCTTATGTGCAATGTCTCATCAGAAAGCTAAGAGTCTCTGACAAGTGATCAAAGACTTACCGCTCTAGTCACCAGTTGAAAGATCTTTCATTTCACCGGCCACTGATCAAGGGCTGTGAAACATTTTTTTCATTAGAGACAAGTTAAATAAATCAGTTTACAAGTTTGGATTTTGCAAAAGGAAAGAAAATGCTTCGTTTGCCTGAAACAAGGATTACCAATATCTACATATATATACACTACAGTTTAATGTTTTGGAGCTATACTCCGGATTTAAAAATTAGTAAGTTTCATACCTTGTTTGGTGTAATTAACTTCTACTAAGCTAGGATGCAGAAAGCATTTCACCCATTTAGTCCATATCATCCACTTTTTTTAGAGAGGGTTTTAACTAAAATTATAAACCTACTAACGACACAATTAACTAGCTCGATAGATTAGCCAAAAAGAGCTAATTTTTTAAGGAAACTGAAGGATAATAGGTGAAGTTTATTATTATTATTATTATTATTATTATTATTATTATTATTACTACTACTACTACTACTACTACTACTACTACTACTACTACTACTACTACTACTACTACTACTACTACTACTAAAAACCCTTCGCGAAGAGCAAGTTCATCGAACCCGAAGTCAGCTAAGAAATTAATTTTGAAAATTGCGCACAACCATCAATTTTTAGGCAATTCGCCAAAAATCCAGAGGGTAGCCCCAAATCTTTCGGTATATATATATATATATATATATATATATATATATATATATATATATATATATATACACAGTGTAACCCGGATATAAGAGAGTTGTCGGGACCGGAGAGAAATTCTCTTATATCCGAGTTTCTCTTATATCCGGGTTTGGCTTATTATATATACATTAACACAGGCTCTAATTTGGGACCAGAGAGAATCTCTCTTATATCCGGGTTTCTCTTATATCCGGGTATCTTATATCCGGGTTACACTGTATATATATATATATATATATATATATATATATATATATATATCGTTCTTCACCGTTTGGTACAACTCTGAATTTCATGTATAAAATAATATTTATTAATAGTATAAATATTAACTCCGTTATTTTATATCAAACACTGTTTCCACAAGGACTCACTGTTCAATGTGTGTGTGTGTGTGTGTGTGTGTGTGTGTGTGTGTGTGTGTGTGTGTTGTGCAAATATATAGAAAAATACGTTAGGTAAATAATCCGAAGTTCTTTAGTATTTTTGTTTTTATTTTTAAAAAAAACAGTGCTCAATACAAAAGTAGACCCTATGTATATATATATATAGTTTTATTTTGGAAAGTATATATATATATATATATATATATATATATATATATATATATATATATATATATATATATTTATATATACTTTACAAAATCAACGTATATATATATATATTTTTTGATTTTGTAAGATATATATATATATATATATATATATGCTTTACAAAATCAAACTTTTGACAAAACGAAAATGTAGTGCAATTTAAGATTTAAATTAATTACAATACTGTCATTTCTGCTACATTGGTTTATACCAATCTGGTATCACCAGGCGGCAAATCCTAAACAGACCAAAATAAAAAATGTAAACTACTCTTATCTTAAGAAAAATAAAATAAACTTAGTTTGATCTCTATCACTATCTTTTATCTCGTAGGTTTGTTGCCTTGGCTTCATGCGATGTTTG
>OZ038506.1:60837429-60839929 GCA_964036315.1 Acanthosepion esculentum
TTAAATATCAAATGAAATTAAATGCATATTTATAAATATTCATATCGACGACCACTACTTTCTAAACACAGACAAATGAGGACATTTTTTGACAAGAGCCTATATATTCGTTATTTAAAAAGAGAGGTAATTTTCGAATGGCATAAAACAGGCTAGAACCGTTAATCTTATGCGATGTATGATAGTATGACAGGCCATTAAAGATTTAATTACGTCGTATCGGGTTCACTTTTACGTCTTGCTTTCTTTTATTATCTTACCGCATAGAATTTTTTTTTTAAATATTATATACTATATTCTTTATAGGTTCAGTGATTTATACATTCGCTATCTAGAATGTTGATTTGATAAACTCTAAACAATTTAAATACACATTTCTCTGGATCAGTTATAAAAGAAAAATCTAGTATAGTAGATAAGGATGTTGAGCATATGATCCTCTGCAATCGGACGACTTTTGTTCAACATTGTGAGATGTTGGAAAATCAAAATATTGACGAGAAATTTTGAGTCCCTTAAATATCGTCATCATACGGATGTATCATGCGATTCTTGACAAAATTAAAAAAAGGGCCTGTAACGTAATCGATCCTGAACTGGCATCTCGACTTCATTCACTTTCTCACTGACGTGACTTTACTTCCCTCTGCCTTTTCTATAAATATTTTCATGGCAATTTTTCTGATGGGCCTTTAGTGCCTCGACTGCATGAATTTAAGCGCGCTACTAGATTGGTAATTAGGTTCCCTCCTTTTTACTTTTGAACTAGATAGATACAGCCGTCAAATATATTCTAATAGTTTCTTTTCTAGCACGTCTCACCTCTGGAACTCCCTTCCAATTTCTTTCTCTCCTGGCATCTACAATGTTCAAATACTTAAATGCAACGCCAATCGCCATCTTCTGTCTTCCTGAATCCCGTTCCTTTAGTGTCCTTTTTCTAACTTCTCCTCGCTATTTTTTTTTTCTTTCTATTTCACTTCCTGTAACCCCATGCGTCCTAGTTGCATTATCGCCTTGCTTGGGGTTAAAATGATTTTAAAAAATGCCATGCACGACGTTCAACTTATTCACAAAAGTGTAAAGTATCATCTGTATACAACGGGTTTTTTTTCTCTTTTAAATCAATAGTTAGAAATGGTTTCAAACGAATACATCCTTAACTAAACTTAAAGAAAACCCTACACAGATCTCAACAAAATCACAAACGAAAACCTTTGCCAAACAACAAACCATACACCATTTGAACCTTTCCAAGAGAAGAAACAACTAAAATGTAGCTGTAAAAAAAAATTATATAATTTAGATGTTGACTTTCAAACAGTGACGGCCTCAGGGTTGCTGGCACCCCGGGCAAGCTGAACTCCGGCACCCATACAAGTATAATTTTTTAAAATCTTTTCAAAGAGAAAAATGTAAGATAACGAGTTTATTACAATATGCAACTTAATACAGGCTAAAGAAAAACATTCATTATCTTACCTAAAATATTTTTCTAGTCTTTAGATCGGAAAATCTTTTTTATGGCATTTTCTACACTTATCTTCTTTACAGGATCATTTTCTGTTGATAAAACAGACAAAGAATTTAATCTGTCTTGAATCCCTAACACATGAGACGGCGGTATGATGGCGCTCATGGCCTTGATGGTGCACCGAGCGACTGCTCCAGTTGCCAGTACCTTGTGCCAGAAAACTCGCGTCAAAGAGCGATAACCGCTAGTGGACTTGAGAAAAATAATTTCCTTAAAAAATAAATATTTTAAGAAAAAAAATTGATAAATTTCAACTGACAAGAATGTTAACTAGTCAATAAATGCCGAATGTAAACCCGCATCGAGACGGTTAATTTAATCGTTACTATTAAAGTTATGTTAATCTCACCATCGAACAGAAGCCAGGTATTCAAAAAATGGCCCAGTGGAAAAAAAAGCGTTGGTTGGATCCAGTGACTTGAACGAAACAGTTGTAAGTTCAATTCCTGGCTACTGCAGTGGTGAACAAATAATAGGAGATAACCGAGACATCCGGAAGAGACATGGCATGTGGAACTAGAACAAGCTACACCGGTGGACGAAGTAAAGGGTTCAGTTTGAAATTCCAATCATCTGAAGAAGGTCGGAACGTACGATGGCCGAAGCGTCGTGAATATATCAACAAAGATGAGGACAACAATCCGAACAATACTGTAAATAATTACAATACCTCATCTCAAACATAGACAGATATTGAGAGTACACAAATACACACACACACATATATATAAACACACACATATATATATACACACACATACATATATATATACACACACACACATATATATATATATATATATACACATATATATACACACACACGCATATATATATATATGCACGCACACGCACACACACACATATATATGTGTATATGAGAGAATATCGTTTAAGGTATGCTATATTATCGATTAAAGTGCTCAATATCAAGGGAACGTATGTAAATATAAAAGTGGACATTGC
>OZ038506.1:60847429-60859929 GCA_964036315.1 Acanthosepion esculentum
TAAAGACATAGTTTTTGTAGATTTTTATACTCGTATACAATTTTTAAACATAAATTAAAGAGGACAGACATAATATCGAAAAACTGTTGTTTCTTTTCTTTTCCGAAACCGTGCTTTTCTCCAAGTGTTGAAAAATATTGGAAGAGTTACACTAGTTGTCTTGTTTATTATTATTATTATTAATATTATGTTGTTGTTGTTGTTGTTGTTCTGGACAGTTTTTAAAAGTGATATAATAATATATGTGGAAATTAAATCTAATTTACTGTGTAGCAAATTGTGCGCATGATTTACGTGAAATTATCACGCACGAATTGTTCTTTCAGAAAGAAAATCTCGCATTCATTAAACGCATGATTGCGCATATAGGAGAATTTATATTACTGATGAAAGTTCCCGAGCTTTGCCATGAATGGCACAAGATCGGATCGGACGAAAGTGATTATATGAACATTAAACATTGGTACGACAATCCGCCATTCTTCCAAATGCTAAGAGCTTGCTTACTTTGTTGAAAATCAGCATTCGAAATACTCGCTTTAACTAGAACTCGCTCACAGGAATCCGTACTGTGGGGAATACTACTTCAACCATATAGCATGCTTGTTTATAGATGCGCCTATATCTATATATATATATATATATATATATATATATATATATATATATATATTATATATATATAGCGGACACTCCCGTCGTGTGAGGGTCAAGCAGCTCAGTTCCTAGGAATCGACAGCCCAGACAACAGCACATATGGTTTGATTATAGTGGCGAACCAACCACACTTTTTGATGGCCCAAAAACAGAGACCTGGTGCAGTATATCCTACAAGCTCCCCAAACGACCATCCGCAGGTTTTGAATTCAGATTTGTCCTTCTCCTAGACCAGTTGCCATTCAAGGCCCATTCTTACCTTCTATTTACCCATAGCTGGAGGGAGATAAGGAGATTAATACCTTTCCCTTTACGTACTTATACCCTTTCCCAAGGGTATTAGCACGTAAGTGAATGCAATCGATTCTACTGGAATTCGAACTCGGCTCTCAGTCCGAGCCGCTATCCATTACTCCACCGTGCCTCTTCAACATATATATATATATATATATATATATATATATATATATATATATATATATATATATATATATATATATATATATATATATATATATATATATATATATATATATATATATATATATATATATATATATATATATGGTGCCATAGTGGGTACTAGATATCTTTCAGCCCTAACAGTTTTTGCTGTTATCGATAAATTGAACAGAAGATTAAATTTGACTTCTTGGCCTCAATTTTGGACAATGCTGTCGAGATGCGTCGGTGAACGTTAAAAATGGCACAGGGAATAAGGACACGGTAAAAATGGCACAAGTTAATTAGATTTAATTAAAAACCAACTTATTTTGCCAATAGTGTGTATTTCAATAAACTTTTTCCCTATTTTTTTCACTTGTGTTATGTTTTCTATTTTTTTTTTTTTTTTTCACTCGTGCCACCTTTTCCTATTTTTCCACCTGTGGCATTTTACCGTGCCATTATTACCTGTGACATTATTACCTAAATTAGAGACTCACCATATCATTTGTCTAAAATCATTACTGCAATTAATTTTCAAGATTGGTCCGAAATCTTCCTTTTCCGTTTTTACTTTTTTGAATTTTTCATTTCTATTTGTCTATTTTTCTAAACATTAGCATCTAAAACTTTTATATAAGTTTTATCTGCGGGAAACTTATTCTAAAAAAAATTAAGAACAAACGAAAATAAAAAAAAATAAAATAAGATTTTAAATATAAAAATTAGAATAAAATAAACATAAAAAATGTTTATTTATAATCAAATCTAATCAAAAATGCTTCGGGTAGGATAATACATCTAAAAAATATTCATTTTATGAAAGGCTCAGATTAAAAAAATATAGAATCAGAAATCCCTACACATTTTTTTATTGTATGACGCCGTGTTTTCTGATAGACAAATTCATGTTTGTATGAAAATGTATGGAATTAATTAGCCGATTTTCCTAAAAGGTAAAAGATCGAAATTGACCTTTATTTTTCCATTAACTTAAACATGTGAAGTCTGTGACATTTTGATGGATTTTAGATTTTAAAATGATTTTTTTCCTCTGTTGTAGATATTTAAACTAAATTTAATTATAATAAAAAATTCGGAGCAGTGATGTTCCTTCCTGATTAGCAGACGAGTTAAATTATTAAAAAATCATATTTATTTAAATTATTTATTTACTTACTTTCTTACTGTTGTTCACTTATTTATAATTTTTTTTTAAATTTAACATAGAGAGTGTAAACATTTGTTGAATCTTTCGTATTCATCTAATTTCACAAAGAAATATAAGTTTGTCCTGCTAGGCTTTATATTATTTACTATTAAAGGTAATTTTACAGTTCTCTCTCTCTCTCTCTCTTCTTTTCTCTCTCTCTCTCTCTGTCTTGTACACAAACTCTCTGTCTCTCTTTTTCTCTCCTTTTAATATATATATATATATATATATATTTATTTATTATAATTTTATCATATAGACAAAAACATTTTACTCACAACAAAGATGCAACTTGGTTTCAGTGCATTTTAACTGCACATCTACGGGTGAGGGTCGGAAATGGTTAATGGTTATCACTCTACTACATGTATCGAGCTCTTTTTTGATTGAATGCTGCGAACGTTAGAATTTATATATTTTATATATTACTTTCGTTCCCACCGCATCGGGTATATATATATATATATATATATATATATATATATATATATATATATATATATATATATATATATATATATATATAATAAAGAAGTTTATTTTTATATAATAATTAAGAAGTTAATGGTCAGATTTGAATTAAACCAGGAAACAATAGTATTAAAAAAGTGCTCAATGCATATGTAAAAAAGATAAAAATTTCACATGTAGTGTTCTTAAGTATCGGAAATTAGGAGATCAGCCGATTCGGCTACCTTGGTTTTAACCTTTCGGTATCTTCAGGAGATTTCGGTTAATTGATTTCCTAACTCTTTAGTTTAAAAAAAAAAAATTTATGAGCGCTATATTTAAAAAAAAAAAATTGAATAAGCGGTTTGTTTTCGCGACGTGAAGTGTGGTAGATGGTGCGATGGAGGATGTGAAAATCAGGTGTGTTGGAAATATATCTGTCGGGGATTAAATGAAATATACATACGTTCCTTTCATCCCACTTCAAATGAACTCAAAAGGAACGTTTTAGTATGTTATACAATGGGACATAATTTCCGATTTCTGGTTTAAAAAGATTTTTAATAGGTTAAAGATACCGAATCGTTGAAACCAAGGTAGCGGAATTGGCTGATTTGTTAATTTTTATATATATATATATATAATATAATTAATATATAATAATTTTATATATATATATATATATATAAATATATAACCAAGTTGCATCGTTGTAGTGAGTAAAATAGTTTTGTCTATATGATAAAATTATAATAAATAAATAATTATCGCTCAACTATCTATATCGAGCTCTTTTTTGAATTAACGCTGCGAACGTTTGAATTTATATATTACTTTCGTTCTCATCACATCGGATATATATATATATATATATATATATATATATATATATATATATATATATTTGTTGATATTAAATCTTTTAAGATGTTTGTAATGAAGGAATAAACATCTAACATTCCCTTCTTAAGAATTGAAGAGCTATCTAATCAGGCCCAATTTTATTTTGCATTTGTTTACAAACGCTAAAATTTGTTTATAAAACGTACGCCTTTTGTCTGTGCTGAAAATTGTTTCATAGTGTCGTTTTGGGAGTAGAAGTATTATTGAAATTTGTTTTGTTTTTTTGTTGTCTTAACTTCAGAAACACTTTTGTTCGATTATTGTATTTATTTTATTATTATTACATTTCGATTTCTGCTATGGTCACACTACCTACCAAGTCTGAGTGAATAACTAAGGCAGTTAGTGGTATGTTGTTATGGCTACATTTCATGATTTGTTTTTCTAACTCCCATAAAACCACTAGCGTCACATGGACAAAGCTCTTAGTGTGTGGGCTGTACTTATCAAGGCAATTTTCTGTATTTCCCTTAAGCTGGGAATTCTAGGGATTTTTTTTCAATCTTTTATTGTGTTCCTTTTTTATCATTCCAAGCGCACCTACTATGTCTGGTAATATTCTTGTTTTCAATTTCCAGATTTTTTTTCTATTTAGATTTCCAGGTCTTTATACTCCGAAAGCTTTTTCAAATTCCTTGGTTGCTATGTTACAGTCCGCTGGGCAAGCCATATCAATTAGTCGGCATTTTTACTTTCCGACTTTTGAAAATTATGTCTAGATTATTACTTCTATTATTATTATTATTATTATTATTATTATTATTATTATTATTATTATTATTATTATTATTATTTTCTTAGACGTCATTTTCTCTGCAAGACCTTTTATTCGTCCACAAAACAACATTTTATCTCGTCTCAACAGAACCTATGTTCAAATTTATAGCTAATTTTTTTCTAAATATTCACCCTCCACAAAAAGGTTAAATAGGTCGATTTTTGAAATTCCACTTTTAAAAAAAAAATTATTCTCCTTTTTATCATAATGTTAAACTGACAAATATATTTATTTCAATTTTTTAAATTTCTCTTGGAAAATTAGGGGCACTAAGACATTCGCCTTAGTGCTCCGAATTTATAAATGAAAATTAGTTTTAAAATTTTAATGAAAATAAAGACAATTTTTATATATTTTTTGAAGATGTACATCAAAAGAGTTAGCAAAGAGGGAGTTTATTTTCATTAGTTTTACTTCAAAATAAAGCATATACATTTACCATTTCTATAATACAATTTCTAAACTTATGTATTATCTATTAGTAAAAAATAAAAAACCCTTTTTTTTTTCAACGAATGTTTATGTGCGTCCACCAAAAAAATTAAAAAAATAAGAGTAAAAGTGGTCTATAGGTAAAAAAAAAAAAAGTCTGAAAACCACTGATCCAACATAACCGACTACATATTTAGTAGTGACTATCTAACATAATCGACCATATATTTTTATATGGGTTATCACGACTCTAACCACGAAACATCTGTTTTCTGTTGTTTACTTCGTGGAAAACCTTATTCACGTCAGATACGCGCTTCTCTTATCTTCTGTACCAGCACGACAGACTGAGTGTTTATTTAACAAAAATGAAATATGGATTTTTATTTTTGTTTTAATTATTACAATATTAGAAAAGTTTGGGGAAAAAAGGCTTATTTTTATTGTACTGAAAATGTTTCAAATATGATACCCAGAATTTCAATCGAAAGGAAATATTTTCAGCACCCCCTCATAGAAAATTTATATGTGACGCTTTTTTCTTTTTAATCGGTATTACCTCAGGCAAGGTAGTAAAGTCACTAAGACACAAGAAATTTACAGGGCGTGGAAGAATTAGGGACAGAGACAATAATAAAAACCGGGAAGAGGAAAAAGTAATCAGGAGGACAGTAGATAGCGATTCACATTCCGTCGACATATTTAGAGATTAAAGCTGGCTGGGGAGCATGGAGCCAGAAGGGAGTTGCACAAGCGAGAAGTGCGAGAAAAGAAACTGTTAGCAGAGAATTTACGGCTACATCCAGCCAGCTCAACTGTAAATTGATGAAATATCAACGCTTATTTCACTTTAGAAATTTAAAACAAAATAAGCGAAATTCCGATTTTAGAAATGTAGCTTTTTTTTTAAAAACGAAATAAAAAAACTAAAAAAAACTAAAAAAAAAAAAAAACTCCAAGCATAAGATCTGATGTCTAAAAAATATATTTGTTAGGGTTTCTTGGAGAAAATATAATTGGGAAATGACATCTTCGGCAATTATAAAATAAATTTATACATAAATCTAGTTGCTAAATGTCAAACCGTAAGAGAGAGACTTACTTTGGGACAGCCCACTGAACTATCTTGTAACAATAAATAAATAAATAAAACTGGCCATAATTTCGATTTAGAGAAAACAAAACGCCACCCTAATAAGAAAGGAACAAGCTTTACTACGAAGTAAATATTTAGAAGGTATACTAATAAACACTTTCCCATCGATGAACACACGCCAAACACACTTTTTCACATCACCAACTTTCATAAAACCCATACTTAAGAACACCTAAGATCCAATTACTTGCGGTCGATGTAACCTAAGTCTTTCACTCCCACGCTAAACATCCCCCCAATCAACATATGGACGCTACCAGACAGAAGAAAAAATGCCCAGTAGACACACACGCACCGACACTATCACTCAGATCCCGTACGACAAATTAGAAATATGATATACTAACACACAGAGGCGCCAACATCACACTACCATCTTCAGAAATTATAGACAATATCAGGCTGAAACAAAGATGCCACTAGAATCCAAACACGCATGCGCATTAACACCTCAAATCAAAACACGTGAGGTTTACCTGACCAATGAAAATACAGAATTAAAATTAGCGGCATTTTCTCTCCCTTAATTTATTTCCAAAATGATTTCTAAGCAAGCGTAAATAAAAGCTAAACGTGTTAAAATTTATAAACGTTTCCAATTTGTTCCTTATCCAGTCATTCTGTCGGATTCTAGTCTATATTTGATCACGATTCATACTATCGATAACGTCAAATAGCAAAATAAACTACCAGTTTCATTAAATGAATTTGTTAGCATTAAATCTGCAATCACCTCACAAACCTTACGTAATAAACGCAAAACAGCGCTTCTCTCTTAAATCACACGTTAAATAATTGGCTTCTTTGAACCGCGTGAAATTACTTTTGGCAACACGTGTCGCAGCAACAAGTGGCTTTGAGAACATGTGCTTCTTTTTGTTTGTAACTTCAAGGCATACTTTCTCTTTTCTCTCCAAGACAGATGTGCTGCTGGCTTCACCTCTACCCTACGCCTTCTGAATTCCCAGCCTGTAGCTCTAGAATTCGAAGCAGCAGGGGACGCTAATGGCGTAAAAGGTACTGGGGCACGCTAGCTACTTAGTTAATATTCGCTCGCGTCAAAGCTTTGCCATTCCACAAGTAACAGAATCCATGAAGTCGCAAGTTCCTCTCTTTTCCCGCTCTGAAAGCTGGGGCAGGAAAAGGCCTTACAGTGTGCCTTTAAAGACGCGGTGTGCTGTGTTAGATAAAACAAAACATTCCGATTTCTGGCAGTATAAAAACAAAAAGGTTGATGTTAATTCAATAAAACCACAAAAAGAATGGAAGTTTTCAAAATTCGATGTCTATTTCGTATGGTTATCAGAATAAACTATTAATGAACGGAGTAATATATATATATATATATATATATATATATATATATATATATATATATATATATATATATATGCCCGAGAGCGCCTATTTTTCTTTAATAACATTTCTCGAATATTCAGGCCGGTAGACAAAATGAAATATACTGTTTAATAAATAAACAGATAAATGTTGGTATCCACTATAAATAACATTTAAACAACAATAATAATAGTAATAATATATATATATATATATATATATATATATATATATATATATATATATATATATGAATAAAGCCAAAAGGAAAACTTATTTACTTAATTTACGTAGACTTTTCAGTTGATGAATATTTATGAGCGTTTGTTAAATTTTAAAAAATTCCCTAAAACTAACAACATTTTCACTTTTGTTTATAAATACGTGTTGGATAATAAAATCTTTACATTTGTGTTCATAAATTCCGCGTATATACATATATACATATATATATATACATATATATATATATATATATATATATATATATATGTGTGTGTGTGTGTGTGTGTGTGTGTGTGTGTGTGTGTGTGTGTGTGTGTGTGTGTGTGTGTGTGTATGTGTAAATCCGTGGCTTCCGTGTATATATGTGTACTAGGATGAATCAATAAATCCATAGAGTAGTACAGTTACTAACTGAAATTCGATTGGAAATTGTCATTGTATAATATTCGATTTATGTGATTAACGGAGAGGCCTTGAATTTTGTGCATTGCCAAAAACGAGGATTACGTCGAAAATTATGTATTTTTGGTCAAATAAACATTATTAATTATTAATAAATATTATTATTCATCATTAGGCTGTGTATATGCTGATGGACCTACGTGTATATATACACACACACACACACACACATTTATATATATATATGTATAAATGAAGACAAAAGGAAAACTTGTTTTGGCCGACGCGTTTCGTTCTCTGAGGGACTTTATCAAGGCAAATACTTTGATAAAGTCTTTCAGAGGACGAAACGTGTCGGCTATGATAATTTTTCCTTTTGTTTTTATTCATATTGTCCTTTTATAGATATACTCTATCTGAAATTTGACCTATACATATATATATATATATATATATATATATATATATATATATATATATATATATATATATATATATATATATATATATATCCTAGTATAGGATTGGTTGTATTCGGAATTAATTCCAATAACCAAAAATACCATTCTTAAAAGAGTGCTCAATAGAGTGTGGAGCAAATATAATAGATTAAACAACATCACTTGATAAGACACCAGAAGTGTTGAGACAAAGTGGTGTGCGTCTACTCAGAGAGTATCATTTCCACAGGGAGTCCTCTAATCAACAACAACATTCCTCGGAAGATTCCTCGTGTGGTTGAAAAAGGACACAGGCGTGTCCAAAAATTCCGACTTTAAAATGCTTCTCTTACTACTTCAATTTAGTCAAAAGGCTATATAATAAATATCATCAACTTTATTGCCAATCATTTTCTTGGGTTTTATTCTTCATATTTTATTAACCGTCTATTAAATCTATATTTAAATATGTGTGCCTGTATGTGTATGCGTATGTGTTTACCGTAAATAATAGTTGGTGTATATTTTTAAAAGACCGTATATACATATGCACATTATATTGAAGTGTTTGTGTATGTGTGTGAATGTATTGTAATATATATCTGTGTATAGGATTTAATATCAAACATGTACAGTCTCAGATTTATATACAGACACACCCAAACCTTCGCTGATAGGGGATGAGATGCCCATTTCTGATCAGGTCTTAAAAACGATTTGTAAACAATGTTTTAGAAGGGAGTGAAATGACACGATAGAAGCGAATCCGTCATCGACATAAAAACAGGCTGAAGTCATATCCTGTCTCGCCAGTTTGTTTTCGTTTTTTTTTTTTTCTGTTTGGCTAAAGTGTCAGCTCTTGAGTTAAAAGTCACATCAAAAAGACAAGGTGGAAGAGAGAGAGAGAGAGAGAGAGAGAGAGAGAGAGAGAGAGAGAGAAATAACAGTATGTCATGCTACAAAATAAAATGAAATAAAATAGCAATCACAAAAGCAACAATGAAAATGCAATCATAATAAGAAATACTTTTTTTTATCGACTAAGTAAAATAATTTTGTATTAACATTCTAACCCCTCCCCCCCCAAAAAAATAAATAAATAAGGTTTGTGTGTCTGTTAAAATTTAACTCGACTGTTTTTTGTGAGGGCACATAATGAGGAGAGGGGGCTTGGAAAATCTAACACTCACAGGGCGTGTTGAAGACAAGAGGGACAAGAGGAACGCCGAGAATAACCTACTGAAGGAACTTGTTGGCAGAACAGGGATTAGGAGAGACAGAAAAAGGACAGCACACTGCTAAGAGTTACAAAAGACAGGAAGTAGTGGAGAGTCATGATCACCCACTTCCTGAAAGGACACGGAAAAATAGAAGAAGAAATTATGGCAGAATGTATTATTATTATAATTAAATGAGAGTGCAGTAGGCCAATAAAATGACACTGGGGTATACATATACGAACCCCATTTTCCACAGAGCATTTTTGTAAAAAGAAAAAGAAAGAAAAAGAAAAGAAAATGACAACTTAAGATCACACATACTTTACATAGATAAAGCCCTTCGTAAGATGTGAGCTGTACTTTTGAGTACATTTTTTTTGTATTTCTTTAAGGCATGGGCTACTAGGGATATTATTATTATTATTATTATTATTATTATTATTATTATTATTATTATTATTATTATTATTCCGCGCAGTTTTTCATTTTCAACCGGAGATCTTAAGGGTGTTCTCCATCAAGTCGTAGTTCCAAGCTATGCAGATTTCTGAAGCAATAATAATAATAATAATAATAATAATAATAATAAATAATAATAATAATAATTATTATTATTATTACTATTATTATTATTTACAAATGTAATTCCATGTCTCTCTAATATCCGATATTTTCTTTTATACCATATATTTTCCGAAATCAGTCAGTCAGTTATGTGCCATGCGTGATACACGCTCAGGCGATCATGTATCTTTCGATACATGACTGACGAGGCAGATTTTTTTTCCGCACTAGGTTGCCATTTCTTTCTGCGGTAGACCAGTTGCCATCCAAGGTTACAGAACCCGGTCTGTCCTGCTATTTACCCGTTGCTAGCGGGTGTTGAAGAGGATTCATACCTTTCCCAAGGGTATTAGCACGTAAGTGAATGTACTGGATTCGACTGGAATTCGAATTCGGCTCTCCTATTCCTCAATCCGACTAGCTTAAATTATGGTGTTTGAACAATTCAGCCAGACGATTGTATTAAATACAGCAAAGACGATGAAAAAAATTCGAAGATATGGAATAATAAAAATCATTCATGGCAGAACTTCAGAAAATGTCTGGAAGCTTTCGTTATTGTTAATAAATATACACTTTTTTTTTGTTTTGTTTCGATTCTTTTTTTATATTTATTTTATTTTATTTATTTATTTTTGTGTGTGCATGTGTGTGTGTGTTTCCACTACCCGACAAAATTGAGTTTACAAAGAAACTACGTCTTTTCTGTCAACAGTTTATGAGACTTTGTCCTTTGGAGGACATCTGATCTTTTATTATGAATCTGATAGCCACGAAGGAGGTGAACGCTAATCATGTACGGTAGATTAATATATTACTACTTTTCAAACGACCAAGACTACCCCACCCAACTTAGAAAAATAATAAGAAAAATTTTCATCCCAGCATAGAATGGGGTCAACACCAAACAAGGAGGTGAATATTCAGCCGGCTATCTCTATGTTTTTTTTTTTATTATTATTTTAACCTTTCCCTAACCAATGTTGTTGAGTTTAACAAGATCATCTTGAAACTTATGAATTTTATTACTAGATGTCTGAAAAACATTTCCGTTGCGTAATATTTAAAAAAAAAGAAGATTTTCTGCTATTTATTCTGTCTTTAGTTGTTTTTTGTTTTTTAAGAAAATCTATTCCTAATAAATATTCGTACTGGTTATGACGATAAACTACATCCGGCAGCAAGGCCTTTGATCGAGAGACTGGTCGTTTTGAGGAACCACGTCTTAATTGTAGTTGTTCCCAGGTCCACCCATACTATGGGTGGTAGCACCTGTTAGGGTCCCAGATATGTGTAAATAGTGAACCACCAAACAAAAATCAACAGTATATTTTTATAAGATGACAATTTATGCAACAGTAAAAATATATATATATATATATATATATAATAATACATTTTTAAAGTAAAATTACCAACTATACATTTTATGATCTGGAAAGGATATATTAAAAAAGAAAAGAAAAGCATGACTTTGCACAAAAGTATAAAATTATGTACAAAATATATGCAGCTGAAGCCAGAAAATTGGATACAAGATAATTAGATTTCGACATTAAATAACCCATAGAGGTGTTGATATGCCGCTAAACAAAATCAACTGAACTGAATATATATATATATATATATATATATATATATATTTGTGTATTTAGGCAGCAATCCTTCTTTCAAGCACATTTCATTAAAAACAACTGACAAGGTGCTTTTATTTAGTTTTTTATATAATTTCTCGTGCGATCTAATAAAGTTTTTCTTTTCAGAGGATAAATTATATAAAAATTGTCCGAATGTTCTTTTTATCCGAGCGCTTTCGGCTATACATTTAGCCATTATCAAGGATTATATTTTAACTGTTAGAATTAGAAATAGTTTGTTATGTGTATGTTTTATAAAGACATTTTTATGTTTATACATTCTTTTTGTAGATACAAATATTTAAGTAAATGGTTTGTTTTATAATAAACAGTATTAATAACATTTACCGGCCTGAATGTCCGATAAATTTTCATACAAACTATTCGTCCTCCAAAGATTTCTCGGACATTCAGGTCGGTAAATGTTATTAATACTGTTTATTATAAAGCAGAACATTTACTTAAATATTTGTACCTATAAAAACGATGTATAAACATAAAAATGTCTTAAAATTATTGTCGGACTTTGTCCATTTCATAATATATATATATATATATATATGAATGTTCATACATTTTTCATAAATATATTTAATGTCTCATAGATCTTCGGCCGTCTTCCTTAGGCCGAGTGTCTGTTG
>OZ038506.1:60874929-60882429 GCA_964036315.1 Acanthosepion esculentum
TATATATATATATATATATATATATATATATATATATATATATATATATATATATATATATATATATATATATATATATATATCAGTCTGTTCGTATCTGTCAATCTATCTGTCTGTCCCTCTGTCAGTCTATACAGTTATTTAGTTATCTATATATCTCAGCCTGTATCGATTTATCTAACTATCTATCTATCTATCTATCTATCTATCTATACATTTTTTTTTTAGTTTTATCCTTCGTTTCCTGTTTAAGGTTTGGTTTTCGGTTGGTTTTGTGGTTTGGTTTGTTTAACGGCATATGAACATTTTATGGGCCATTTAATGCCGAAATTTTATTTTGTGAGCTTTGGTCACCCCCCCCCCCCGCATGCTCGAAATGTATTAGTGGAAATATTTTATTACTATGAAAATGTATTACTAGTATTACTAGTATTACAGCGTATTTTTATATTTGTTTTTTGACCTCAGTTTGGGTATTCACTATTTTCCCATAGGTGGGACCGTAACAGGTTCTACCACCCTCGGTCAGGGTGGATCTGGGAACGGCAGCAATTAAGAGGTGGTTCCACGCTCCTTAAAATCTCCCGATCAGAGGATGTAGTTTATTGCGGGGTGTAGTTTATTGTTAGACCCAGGGTAATTGGGTTTTCGGTTTATTCGAAAATCTACAACCCTATACTTCTTCCGAATCTGCCTAAACATTGAAATTTTATTTACTTTTTTTTTAAAACTATATTTTTTATTTATTTTACCTCAGTAGGTCGAGGTAGTTTCCGGTTCACACTGCTCCCCGGTTTTCTTAACAGGAGTAGAGGTTTATCCTTTGTTTCCGGTTCCTTCTAAAATCTTTTCATTCTTTTTCACTCCCAGTAGCCTCTTGCGTCTTAGTGGCATTGTCGTCTTGATTAACGTGGGGGTATTGATTAAAAAAATATCCTTCGCATATAACAGTAAACTATTAGTCTCAATGGTGTCTTCATCTAGTTAATATCATACCATTATGCGAAAGTTATTTCTGACAGGTATGTATGGGAGGTATTTCTGCCGCACACATCATAACGTTCGTTTCTAACATTTCAACTGTTTTCAAATTAACAATACTTGTAGTAGTTTTTATTGCTACCCAGGGATTTTCTTTGCTTGAATATTGTTTTTCGTTCTCATAGTGTTATGGTCCAGGTTCCTTGTACCGCGGTGATGGTCCAAGGTAGAACCAATGAAGAATAACTCGAACACAGGTATGGAATAACACAGATATATATAACAAATAGGAATATATACAAAGAAGTAGAAAGTGTTAGTGATAACAATCGGGTTAGGTTAGAGAGAACTTTGTTGTCTCGACCAGTATCACTATTCCAATGTCTTACAGCAATCGTCTAACGCGACTCTGTCTCTGACTGACTCACTGACTCATACGCTGACTCTGTGTCGATATTTAACAACCCTCCCACGTTGGTTGCATGTGGCACAAGGCCGGCTTAATGTGGGTTCTCCGAGCCCGTAGACTCGGCCAAAAATATGCCCATTAGAACCCTTTTTACACGGTTTCAGGGACTGTCTACCTCCCCGGACGAAAGTTCGCCCTGCGGCAAAGCCTCGTCCGAGTTCCTCTCCGCCGAGGCAGAGAGTTCGACAGCGAAGAACAGTCTAAACGACTGTTCCAGTCACTGGGTGACTGACACTGACTCTGTGTCGTTATTTAACAACCCCTCCCCCACGCACGGGTCGAATGTGGCACAAGGCCGGTTTAACGTGGGCTTACCGAGCCTGGAGGCTCGGCCAAAAATGTGCCTATTAGAACCCGTATAAACGGATTCAGGGACTGTCTACCTCCCCGGACGAAACTTTGCCCTGCGGCAAAGCCTCGTCCGAGTTCCTCTCCGCCGAGGCAGAGAGTTCGACAGCAAAGAACAGTCTAAACGACTGTTCCAACACTGACTCGGTGTCGATATTTAACAACCCCCACGGGTCGAATGCGGCACAAGGCCGGTTTAACGTGGGCTTACCGAGCCCGTAGGCTCGGCCCAAAATGTGCCCATTAGAACCCGTATACACGGGTTATGGGACTGTCTACCTCCACGGTGTCGAAAGTTACACAGTAAGAGACACACATTAAGGGGATAGGTGGGGAAGATAACGGTTGAGCCTAGACTTGACCAGGTTAAGATTGCAGTCATCGGGGGAGCATCCTCTTGGGAGTCGGTTCCACAAAATTCTTCTTCAGAGGTCTTTAAAACATTATTCGGTAAGGTAGGTAATACTCACCATTGCTGAGTGTGAATGAATATTGTCTTTCATGTTAAAAACTTTGAGAGTAATACCAATAAAATATCTCCTGTTCAAGCATTTAAAATAAATCTCTGACAACACCATTAACTTTCAACATGCAAACTTTACTACACCTTCCTTCTTATTCGTGCTGATTGACTATTTTATTTGCAGGAGGCGAAACACTATCCAAAAAGGTCCAGCCAGTTCGTTTCTAAAATTAACAACGTGGCCAATATATTTATACTAATTACATTGTTTACATTGTTCGTACTGTCATCTTTGTAGCCATATTCACGGCGTTTCCGCCATTATCAGCTCCGTCCTTCTTCAGGGGATCGGAATTTCAAACTGAACCCTTCATTTCGACCACCGAAGTAGATTGTTCTAATTTCTATCCATTTCTCCACCTTTTAATTCTTCTAAAAATCTCCTTTTGTCTCATTTTTGAAACTCTGTTTTTCTTACCAATATTTTCATTTTTCTTTGGTTTATTTCTTCTGTAATCTCTACTCCATTTTTTTTTCACAATTTCTAGCGATATGTCCACATCGATCAATGAATTACTAATCATTTTTTCCTCCTTATGGACCACGGCCATAAACATGTAGTTGAAATCGAAGAAACGAGAGAAGATTATCGATAACTATGCAGGTGTATTTGCAATATGATGAGTAACGCGCGACTTGCAGAATAAAATCGCACACGACCAAAGAAGTCATTGTAAATATTTCAAATAAGTTCAGGAATTATAAACTGAAATTCATATGATATATATATATATATATATATATATATATATATATATATATATATATATATATATATATATATATATATATATATATATACATATATATATATATCGTATAAATATATCCAGAAAAATTTACTAATTAAAACAATTTTATTGTTAACTTGAATCCGAAAATATGATTTAACGTATTTCTTCTATTCATATCTATCTATCTATCTATCTATCTATCTATCTAGTTCTCCGTCAATATCTCTCGAGTTGTCAATATCTATCTATCAAATCTATCTATCTATCTATCTATCTATCTATCTATCTATTGTATTTTAATATCTCTTTTATCTCTCTCTCTCTCTCTCTCTCTCTATCTATCTATCTATCTAGTTCTCTGTAAATTATCTATCTATCTATCTATCTATCTATCTATCTATCTATCTATCTATTGTATTTTAATATCTCTCTTTTATATCTCTTTCTCTATCTACCTCTATCTATCTATCTATTGTATTTTAATATCTCTTTTATCTCTCTCTCTCTCTCTGTCTATCTATCTATCTATCTATCTATCTAGTTCTCTGTAAATTATTTATTTATCTATCTATCTATCTATCTATCTATCTATCTATCTATCTATCTAGTTCTCCGTCAATATCTCTCGAGTTGTCAATATCTATCTATCTATCTATCTATCTATCTATCTATCTATTGTATTTTAATATCTCTTTTATCTCTCTCTCTCTCTCTCTCTCTCTCTCTATCTATCTATCTATCTATCTATCTAGTTCTCTGTAAATTATCTATCTATCTATCTATCTATCTATCTATCTATCTATCTATCTATCTATCTATCTATCTATTGTATTTTAATATCTCTCTTTTATATCTCTTTCTCTATCTACCTCTATCTATCTATCTATTGTATTTTAATATCTCTTTTATCTCTCTCTCTCTCTGTCTATCTATCTAGTTCTCTGTAAATTATTTATTTATCTGTCTATCTATCTATCTATCTATCTATCTATCTAGTTCTCCGTCAATATCTATCGAATTGTCAATATCTATCTATCTATTGTATTTTAATATCTCTCTTTTATATCTCTTTCTCTATCTATCTATCTCTATCTATCTATCTATCTATCTATCTATCTATCTATCTATCTATCTAATTATCTATTTTTTTCTTCATATTTATCTATCTTTCTGTATTTACAAAGACAGTCAAGTACTGTGTAATATGTGGCATTATTTAACATGCGAGAGATCACTGAGATCACTTTGCATTTATGATTATCCCTTTATGTAAAATAGTTTAGTGTATATATTTAGACTGATCATCTGTGTGTGTGTGTGTGTGTGTGTGTGTGTGTGTGCGCGCACGATTAAGCGGGCATGGTGTGTTTGTTTTCTATCTTTATATGTGCGTACAAAACCAGAAATTATATATCTGCAACTGTAAACACATGTAATTATTGTTACCAAAAATATAAAAGTTCACAATACTAATCAAAAACAGAATTAAAGAATTTATAAATATTGATTCATTTCACGAGACAAGCGGTAATATTGAATATTTGTTTTGTTTACATTTCTAGCGGTGAATGAATTTATATATATATATATATATATATATATATATATATATATATATATATATATATATATATATATATATATATATATATATATATACACACACACGTACACAAATGAGAGAAAGAACAGATGTAATAAAATTTTACTGTTCGTAGCATTTACTTTTAAAAATTGCTCAATACAAAGTATAGCAATATATTATTATTATTTTTATTATAAGAGATTATAATCAAAACATGTTGAAATCGCTACAGAAACATTTTCATGTTTAAATATTTTGATTGTACTTCTTCAGGGGATGGTAAGTAACCACCAGTTACTTACCATCGCCTGAAGAAGTACAATCAAAGTACTGAAATCTTTTGTGTAGGAATTTCAATGTTTTGATTATCTATCATAAGATAATAATAATAATAATAATATTATTATATATATATATATATATATATATATATATATATATATATATATATATATATATATATATATATATATATATATTATTAGAAATAAGAATAAGTCTGCCTAAGATTGTACACACGAAAAAAGAGTGCTCAATGACATAAAACCTGGCAGAGTTTTAGTATATTTTAAGTCAAATTTCAACTGGGCAGAGACCTACTACGACTACCAGTTTCACGTGCTTTCATGCAATCATCAGGCGTGAATGTGCGTGAAACTGGCAGATGTGGTCGGTCACTGACCACTCGAAATTTGACTTACATATATATAAATATATATATATGTGTGTGTGTGTGTGTGTGTGTGTGTGCGTGTGTGTGTGTAAATGATCTATTTTATTTTTAATCCGACATTATTTCTTATCACTCCAATAATGATTTTATTCGATATTCATGTTTGACGGATACAGCATTTTTTTACAGTGTGAATTAGGTCTATCGGCATCAGATTTGACAAACCTAATAAATTTGAATATTTATACGTTTATATTTCTAGACGCGAATGAATGATTACATACGTATATATATATATATATATATATATATATATATATATATATATATATATATATATATATATATATATAATTTTAGCTATCTTTTCATATTTATAAGATCCGAAATACGTATCATTTAAATTTTACAATATATATATATATATATATATATATATATATATATATATATATATATATATATATATAAGATTTAAAATTTTACTATATATATATATAAATGCCAATTGAGCACTTTATTGACAATACGGATTGATTATACTTTAAATTACATAATTTTTACGTATATTATTATTATTATTATTATTATTATTATTATTATTATTATTTTTATTTCCTTTGATATCTGGCGTTTACACATTTCTTTCCGGGTTGCCCAGGGACCTAAGGTTAGAAATGGCATCATGACACTTTCCACTGCAAAAATAAAAAATAAAAAATTAAAAAAAATAATTACATAGATAAAGCCCCTCGTAAAGTGTGGGCTGTACTTGTCAGAACAATTTTTTGTATCTCTTTGAGGCATGGACTTCCAGGGATCCCTTCAATCAGCCTACTGGAATCTTTTCCAGTCAGTCCAAAGGCTCCAACTACAACAGGAATTGTTGATGTTCCCATGTGCCACATTTTTGAGATTTCTATTTCAAGGTCCTTGTATTTTGACAGTTTTTCGAATATCTTCAAAGATACATTGCAGTCTGGAGTGACTATCAATTCAATACGGAGGCACTTATTTTGTTTGTGGTCTTTAATAACAATGTCTGGACGGTTGGCTTTGATTGTTTGATTGTTATTATTATTATTATTATTATTATTATTATTATTATTATTATTATATTTCCTTTCGTTTCTGTTGTATACTCATTTCTTTCTTAACGTCAGAAATGGCATCATGATATTTTCCACTGAGCAGTTTTGAAAAAAAAAACACATATATTTTACATAGATAAAGCCCATCGTAAGTTGTGGGCTGTACTCATGAGAACAATGTTTTGTATTTCTTTAAGGCATGGGCTACCGGGAATCCCTTCAGTGAGTCTATTGGAATCTTTTCCAATTAATCGGAGGGCTCCAACTACAACTGGAATTGTTAATGTCCTCATGCGCCACATTTTTGACATTTCGGTTTCAAGGTCCTTGTATTTTGATAGTTTTTGAAGATCTCAAAGATACATTGCAGTCTGCTGAGACAGCCATGTCAATAAGGAGGCACATTTTGTCTTTGCAGTCTCTAATCATGATGTCAGGGCGAACAGCTTTGACTCTTCTGTCTGTGTGTATTGTAAAGTCCCATAAAATTGTTACATAACTCCGTAATCTGGGTGGTGTTCATACCAATTATTTATCTATTTATTTATTTATTTATTTATTATTATTATTATTATTATTATTATTATTATTATTATTATTATTATTATTATTATTTCCTTTGATTTCTGGTGTGTACTCATTTCTTTCCTGGTCCCGCCCAGAGACCCAAGGTCAGATCATTATTATTATTATTATCATTATTATTATTATTATTATTATAAACACGTATATAATTATAAGCATACATCCCTTCATTTAAAATCATATATAAGTACATATACATGCATACACACGAGTATACATAGATATGTTTGTGTGTGTCACTTGATTTGCCCATGTTACTTTTACAATCAACAATGATGAGATCTATCCAAAATTAATAATTATAGATATTTGGTGGAAGACCACCCCCAGGACTCATGACTCCCAAACGAACATTTCAGGTATGACTTCCATGACGTTTGTAAGAGTCCAAGAGGTTCCTGTGTGTGGATTTTTTTTTTTTTTGAGTTGCAGAGAGTTAAACCAACTTTTCAACACAATCAACCATAGCACCAGTGGCACAAAAAAAAAAAAATAAAAACTAGAGATCAAG
>OZ038506.1:60889929-60897429 GCA_964036315.1 Acanthosepion esculentum
AAGCTCTTTCATACCAGCCGCAATTTTGCCAGACTGCAGCAGAGCTACTACCTGTCACAAGGCAAAAAAGCTGTCATGTGCTATTTGGCGCGAAGTTCAACTACCATTTCTACACAACTAAGATTTGCCTCTGCCGTCGTATGACCAACACAGTAAAATAGGTGACATTACTTCCGGGTAATCTTTGCGCGTGTACGTGTGTGTGTGTGCGCGTGCGCGTGGGTGTTTAGATGTATATATGTATGGGTATTTTTCAGTGCGCCCACGTCGCTACCGAATGTGACACAAGGTCAGTTGAAAGTGGGTTTAACGTTAATACTATGGAAAATTTTCCAAGACCCCTCGGCACTCCCCCCTTTAATTTTTTTTTTTTAATTTCACTGCATAAGGGGACGCCTTAGGTGCCGGGCAATAAAACACACACTTGCAAAGGAGAGGTACTGCGTGGTGGTAAAGAAACCCTGGGACTTGGGCTTAGTTTTTTTTTATTTTAATTTCACTGCATAAGCTTTCGCTTACAGATGTATTTATACACACAGATATGATGAACATGATTCGTTAAATATTTATCGGTTCAAAAGTATTTAGAATATTTCATAATTATCGTTCAGCTTATAAAAAAACACTTCAAACTAATTCTCTTCATAAGCCTGTTAAAAATATTAACGAAAAAAAATATTAAATTATTAACGAAATTCTCTCGAGTAAAGGAAACTGCTATAACAGAATTGAATTCAAATGAAAAATAAACTAATGTGTGTCGTTCATTTGGCAAATTTCAATATTAACAAGGGTTAAGAAGGAAAGTAATGTAATTCGATTGCATATTTTTTTTAAATAGATCATTCAATAAACTATTTGTCATTTTACTGTCTACAACGACCTAATATTTGGAACAGAAAAAATTAGTTCGAGGAAGAACTTCTTTACGACAATGCGACTGCCTAGTGAGAAAATCGTCTTCCCTCAAGGCGAATGTGTCTGTGTGTGCGCGCAACGGTTTTATTTGAGCAGCCCACCTGTTACATTTTAAGACTAGCTTACTATCGAAACGGAGTAATCATATCGCATCGGAAAGCAAAAACGTTTAAAAGCAAAACTACTGTTTTTTTCTTTCTTTTTTTAAACACACGGTATCAATGTTGTCTTTCTGCAAACACCTCCTATTGTCTAAATAAATGCAAAGTCGGGCTGTCTATCAAAATAGATCATCAAAAATGTCCGTGTAAAAAAGTAAAGTAGTTCTCAACAACATCTTGTTGGGAACCTCCACGTGGTGTAACGGTTAGTAAACTTGTCTCATTAGATCAATTGCAGCTGAATAGTGAGTTCGATCCACACTGAGAGCCTCATAATTTCGGTCTTATGCACATGTAAGCAACTCTTAGAAAACCACATCAACAACTACTTGTTTCAATATATTCATTAACTAGGAAGGCTATCCAGCGTTGCCCGTGTATTATATCAAAATGCAACCAATATTAAATTATAATAAATGTTGCTTACTAGCTTAAAAGCCGTCCTATCGGGTGGCATTTAATCTAAGATCTGCGGAGGGTTTTTGTTTGGCTCTTCATTGCAATAGGTAGGGAGGACTATATGCGATAGGCAACAATAAACTACAGAAGACCTCAAAATTGTTCGCTGTATTTATTAAGTATTGCCTTAATATTCAAGCTTACCTTTTAAAAGTTCAACGATAATTTTTCTGCCGACATTTAAAGATAGTTTGATGTACGTAGGTCCTTACTTTCCGTACAAACAATTATTTTTATTTCATGAGTGACTTTCGTTAAATTTTGTAATTAATTTCGATTATTCCCAAATTTATTTATAATTTTTCTGCCGACATTTAAAGATAGTTTGATGTACGTAGGTCCTTACTTTCCGTACAAACAATTATTTTTATTTCATGGGTGACTTTCGTTGGATTTTGTAATTAATTTCGATTATTCCCAAATTTATTTCCAAGTTATAAAAATTATTATTGTTAAAAAAAAAATCGTCGCAAAAATCACGTAAGAAATCTCTGAAAACAATCGAAGTGATGAAAACTTCGGATTCCAAAATTTCAGGATTGGGGGTCTGGATCCGGTCCGGAATGTTTTTAAATTTGATCACGAAGTCGGCTTGACTCCATAATGATTTGATATGTTGGGTTACGGCCTCGAGAAATAAACTTGAAAAGGTGTGACACAGTGACACGCTGACATTCGCATTTACTATATATATGATGAATACATTGCTTCGTTTTAGCTATTATTCCTCTAATACAAGTCCAGAGAGCCACTCAAGGTAGAGAGTTACTGACTGCGGTTTTTGTAGAGACGTAAAAATTGTGGGGGAGTAAGAAGTGCATATTATGCGGATATCTAGAATAGGTTGACTCAAGACTTGAAGTGGTTAAGATCGCAGTGATCCGGGAAGTATCCTCTCGGGAGTCGGTTTCACAAAGTAACAGTTCTGGGGAAAAAAAAGCAGCCTGAGTGGAACTTCCCCTTTCCAATTGGATACGAAAGGAATGCGAATGAATCGAACTTGTGTGCGTGGCAGGGCGGGTCCTAGCTGAGAGGGGCTGAACAGTGTATTCTTTTAATCTTTTCATTTTCACTGTTTCTTTTTTTTGTTTTATGTTAATTTATACCAAATAATGTAAAGTTACTTATCACAAATATTAATTCACCCCAAGAAATTATAAATTAAAATCAGTTTTTTTGTCTTCCTTTTTTATTAAATTTATCACACTCTTTTGAAATTATAAATTTAAAATCAATGTTTTTTGTCTTTTTTTTTATTAAATTTATCACACTCTTTTGAAATTATAAATTTAAAATCAATGTTTTTTTGTCTTTTTTTAATTTAATTTATCACACTCTTTTGAAATTATAAATTTTAAATCAATGTTTTTTTGTCTTCTTTTTTATTAAATTTATCGTACTTTTTTGAAATTATAAATTTTAAATTAAAATTTGTTTAGCTTGCATCGCAACAACTCCAACCCTCAGAATTAAAAATTTCTAAAAAATCAGGGAGTTATTCACATTTCATAAGTGCCGATGATATCCGAGGTACTTACAAGGAATTGTTTAATAATTTTTTTTTAAATTGTAAAAACATCCTGTATATTGTAAAAAAATTCTAAAAAAGAAAAAAAAAATCCGTTTTCGGCTTGTTTACCGGGGTGAGCGCGGATGTAGACCCCACACTTAGAAATAACACACCTGAGTTGCCTACATTTGGGCCGATTGCAAAGGTCAACCCAACCGGAGTGCAATGGAAAGGCGTCATTCTGGGAGAATTTGGTGTAAATTTTAGTAAATATAAATTCTTTTATTTTGGAATGAATTAACAGAGAGACGTATGAGTTATGTATGTAAATAAATAAAATATTTTTAATGTTTTTATTAAATGATTAGCTTTTTTATACTTTTTTTTAATATAAAATAAATAAATTAAAATTATTTATAATAAAAAATTAATTACAAAGCCTGCCGTATTTGTTCATAGATTATTCATTCATTACGCTAACATATCGCCGTATTTTTTTTTTTTTTGATACATTTTCTAATGCTATTCTTCTTTTTGTGCCGTGTCCCTCTGGGACGTAGGCAATCATGACTCTCCACCATTTTGTGTCTTTTCTAGTTCTTTTTGTTATTTTGTTATTTCTCCTGAAACTTGTTCCGTCATCCATTTACTCAAGCTCACTAAGTATGTTATACGTTGTTTTCCTTTTGTTTTGTTTCGCTTGCATTTAATCTGACCTACGAGTACAAAAGTTTCCAGGCCCTCTTTCCTCATTATGTATCGTAAAAAATCAACTGTCCCTTCTTGATGTTAAGTATATGTTTCCTTTTTGTTTCTATTGTCTCTAGAACTTTGTCAATGTTATCATCAGCATCCTTCAGAAGAAACGCATTACATGTTTTAATTCACAAATATCTTCGCTTATATAAAGTGTACAGAAATGGGTTGTTTATCAGAATCGCCATTGGAAACATGTTGAATTACAATATATATGGTTTCAGTCGCTTATGTGCCATGCGTGATACACGCTAAGGCGATCATGTGTCTTTCGATACATGACTGACGAGGCAGATTTTTTCCCGCTGTAGGTTGCCATTTCTTTCTGCGGCAAGGCTATAGAACCCGGTCCGTCTTGCTATTGGGGGGAGAAGAAGAGGATTCATACCTTTCCAAAGGATATTATCACGTAAGTGAATATAATGGATTCGGCTGGGATTCGAACTCGGCTCTCCAATTCCTCAATCCGCGCCGTAATCCATCGTGTATAGTTTACGGGCTTAAATATTGTAGTTGTGCAGGTAGTTGTAGTTGTGCAGTTTATAAACAGACGAATGCCCTTTAATACGAAATAAATAAAATTAAATCATTTTTTTTTCTTCTTTTCAGGTTAGAATATGCACAGTTTCATCAATACTCCAGTCCAATGACTCTGCATCACGACCTTCAAAGTTACAGCACTGGTCAATTGGTTCAGCCAATCACCATTCAGTTAGCTGTTCAGAACAGCCCGGCTGCTGCCTCTGCTGCCTTTGTATATACCACCACCATCATCATTCCCAGCATGCAGCACATCCTGACCCAAACCAACAAGGGCAGACAAATCCAGGTTTGATCGTAGAACTGTAGTTCTGATCTTCAGCTAACAGCAAGCGTCAGTCAGAAAATCTATATTTTTAGGGTTTTTTTTATATTTCGTATTTTTTTTATATAAAATAAATAAATGATTAATTTAATGATTTAACAAATTGTCCTTTATCAAAAAAATATTCTATACTGCATTCATTCATTAACTTTGTCATTGTTTATTTTAAAAAAAAACAACAGTTGAATGAGTTGAATGTTGGGCTTAAATTGGAAAAAATCGGGATATTACGCAAGTTTGTAAAATATCAGCGTATTTTTTTTTAAATAGTAATTATTACGTACGTTTTAATTTACAAATACATTTGCTTATACAAAGAGGACAGAAATAATTTTTTTTTTTATCAAAATCTTCCTTGGAACATACTGAATCAGATTATATATGGTTTAAGGGTCTAAATCAATGTTTCTCAACCGGTGCGTCCGGACGCACTAATGCGCTGAGAAAGCTAGCCAGATGCGTCGCAAATTATTTTTATATTTAAAAAAATCTTTATTTTTAAAAAGCTAGAGACACTGAGCACATGGCTTCATTGTCTAAGCCAAGTTTTTGTCCTTTGATATTTTGAACTGGATGCTAAATTCCTTAATCTTTAAGAAAGAGTGGATAATCCTTTCTCTTTTGGCTTCCTCAAGGAATTTAAATCGGTCATTATCGGCCACTCTAAAAAGAAAAAACAGATTCTTCATAAATCTGACAACTGCAACGCTCGATGGAGCAATGGCTAGCGGTTCGGATTGAGAAAATCGGAGAGCCAAGTTCGAATTCCAGTCGATCCATTACATTCACTTATATGCTAATACGCTTGGGAAATGTATAAACCTTCCGCTTCTTTCCGCCAGATATGGATAAATTATAGGACAGACCGTGTTCTATAGCCTTGGGTGGCAACTGGTCTACTGCAGAAAGAAATGGCACATAACTGACTAAATCTTTGGGAATGCTAATGAGAGAATATAAGGCAATAAGACTCAAAACAGATAACATCGACCATAGGTTTCACAAAAGCAGGCTTAAATATGCAAATATCTTAAAAAATAAAGATGCCTTTATTCTTGTCCCATTTTCACAGTTCCTTATTAAAATTTAAAGTGGGCCCCTGAGTTTTAGTTATTATACAAGTGCGCCCGGAAGTAAAATAAAGGTCGAGAAACAGTCAATTATGTGACATGCGTGATACACGCTTAGGCGATCATGTATCTTTCGATACATGACTGACGAGACAGATTTTTTTTCCCGCAGTAGGTTGCCATTTCTTTCTGCGGTAGACCAGCTGCCTTCAAAGTGTATAGAGCCCGGTCTGTCCTGTTATTTACCCATAGCTGGGGGAGAAGAAGAGGATTCATACCTTTCCCAAGAGTATTAGCACGTAAGTCAATGTAATGGATTAGTGTGGAATCAATCCGAGCCGCTATCCATTACTCTCTACCGTCTGACTAAATATTGCAGCTGTCGCACTTATACTTAAACGAATGTCCTTGATAAAGGATGTATTCGATCTTGCGTGTTTGTGTACCATTATTTCTCTCTAGAAATGTTTGTATCTTTGTTGATAGCGCAATTCGGGCTTGAATTGATTACTTTATAGCATGAACTTTGTCTATGTAGAAGTTTGATTTTATAGTTTGAATAACCTTAGATGTGTAGGCGGAAAAATATATGTGCACATATAACAGACAGTGGTTTTCTCTAGAAAAGGGGACGCAGTTTCGAACCTTGCTGGAAAGAATATTTTTTCTTTATTAAAACTCGAATGCATAGGCCAGTAGATGTAATTCACGCCGAAAAAAAAAAGAAAGCAGAGCGTCTACTCAAATACGTGTATCCGCTAAAATAGAACGTTTAAAGAAATGAGAAATAATATCGGATTGATAATTTAAAAGAAAAAGAAATCTGTTAATTTCTGAGAAATTATTTGGTTTCAGTTTCGGATACGAAAACAGAGTTAGCAGATATGGGCCATCGAGTCTTTCGAGTAGATATGAGCAAGAAGATGTGTATTCCTTAAAAAGGGCAAATGAATCATTGCTGGACCGTCAAGATCTCTCTGACTGGGTGATCTGAAGCACACCGGAACAGACGGAGGAGGGAACGGGGGTTCGAATCATGTTGGAGGGCACATTTACTTTATTAATCACTCTCGAATATACAGATCAGTTGATGTAATTGCCACTGTTTAAAAAAAAATTATATATATATATAATTTATATATATATATATATATATATATATATATATATAGTCTTAAAGTGTGGTATATTTATGGGATAAAGTGCTCAATATCAGAGAGAGAGCGTGTGTAAATATAGAGGTCAACACTTAGAGGCGACAGTCTGTTTCATGCTAGATGCAATCTAGGCAACTCATATATATATATATATATATATATATATATATATATATATATATATATATATATATATATATATATATACAGTGTAATCCAGATATAAGAGAGCTGTCGGGACCGGAGAAGAGGTCGTCGATAGCTGTACTAGCACGAAGTCACAAGAAGAGGGTTTGAGTGTGCTGGTATTGTTCAGATTGTTGGCCATTCTAGATAACGCGCTCTCTAATACTTTAACTAAGGTCTACTCAGCATAGTTCCTCGGCTCTGTGGGTGTTGAACAGGCACAAATGTGCCTGAGAGAGAGTCTGCAATAGGGATTGTCTAGCTGCCCAACAGACGAGTATCCTCGAATACGAGTGGCCAGCTCTTATTATTATATATATAATAAATGCGAATATCCGTATGTCACTGTGTCACACGTTTACAACTTTATTCCCAGAGACCGTAACCCAATATATGATACCATTTTTGAATCAGGCCG
>OZ038506.1:60899929-60917429 GCA_964036315.1 Acanthosepion esculentum
GTCAAACTACTAACGTCTTGACCCGCAATCTATCTATCTATCTATCTATCTATCTATCTATCTATCTATCTCTATCTTATGTTGGTCACACCACAAACTCGCTTTCACGACGCTTGACACTACATTTGAATGATAACTCTAACATTTTTAGGCATTTAAAAAACATGACTGGCCACATACACAATTCAGGAAAATCTTCGTTGAAAACACAACTATACTTAAACATGAAAACAATAAATAAAAACTAAAAATTCTTGAAGCTATATACATAAAACAGTTGAAACCTAACCTGAACAAAATAAACTATGAAATCTCCACAAATATTCTTAAATGCCTATAATTGATAACAGAAGCCACTGGTTTATACAAACGGCTTCCCATACTTAATACTTCTCGTTTTCACTCTCGCGTGGTCATGTGTGACGTCATGAGCTGCAGTGCGATTTTCGCTTCCAGCATCTCGTATGCACGAGTTTGTCGTTGCTTGTTAATCTTCCATGTAAACAAAAACAGACTATCATTATTGTTTTTGTCCGTGTATTGTTTAATATATTGAAATGTAATAGTCATCTTTGTAAGGTCTTATGTAAAAGGCGCCAATATTATGATTTTCTTTCGTCTTTTAATGATAATGTTATTAAGCTTATCAGACGATATGAAAAGAATTTACATAAAATAGACAAAACTTGTCTATATTATTTAATGAAACATGCATCAATGAAAAAATGCTGCCTAAATACACACAATTTAAATATACATGTGTGTGTGTGTGTGTGTGTGTGTGTGTGTGTGTGTGTGTGTGTGTGTGTGTGTGTGTATGTATTATTTGTTTTAGGATATTAAAACATTAAAAAATCGCTACATGATGGCAATTATGTTTCAACACCATAAATGTGTCCCATCGGGCAATGTTAAACTACATCGTCTGAGGGGACACATTTATGGTGTTGAAACATAATTGCCATCACGTAGCGACTTTTTAATGTTTTAATGTCCTAAAACAAATAATACACACACACACACACACACACACACACACACACACACACACACACACATATATATATATATATATATATATATATATATATATATATATATATATATATTTAAATTGTGTGTATTTAGGCAGTTTTAATGTCCTAAAACAAATAATATTTAGCTCTACTATGTATTGAGCCCTCTTTTAAATTAAATGTTACGTAAAATGGAATTATACTCCATTTGTTCTCATTTTACTTGGATAAGTAAACATCGGAGTCAACACCCAGAGGCGACAGACTGTTTCATGCTAAACGCAATCATCCGGGCTGATGATTGCGCTTAAACATGGAGCACTGTTTTATCGTACGGTGCTAGAATAAGGAAGGGGATTGAGTCATTTCTTGGTTGTACGCCATATTGGACTGTTGTGCATTCGCTCTCATTCGTTTGTGTTGTGTTTGCAGGAACTTATTGTCCTTCATTATGGCTCCCAGGTGTAGTGCAACTTCTTCTGATGGCGGTGCTTCCAAGAAAAGGAAAGCCAGCACAATGGAAGTGAAATTATACATTGTTAAATGCCCTGAAAAAAGGGAGAAACAGCGACAAATATTTGCCGGTTGCTTGGCCTAAGTCTTTCGTCTGTCGTGACTACGTTCCGACTTATACGGAAAATCGCGTTACAACGTATCGTAAGAAAAGAAGTCTGTCGTAAGTCGGAGACCCTCTGTATGTAGAAATTTAAATAAGGTGTAAGCGGTTAGAACATTCGCTTTCTAGCCATGAGAACCGAGTGAGAATCTCACCATCGTCGAATTATCTTGGTGGAGATTTCTTGATATAGGGAGACGATCCAAGCGCGCGTAATCTTTGGAAAGTGTCTAAAAAAAAAAAAAACAATAACAAAAAAAAACAAAACATACCACGTGTTTACTCTAGCCTTGTGAGTGGAGGTGGGTTGACGCGACCGTTAAGAAAGCGTTGGTGGTTTGCTAGCACAAAGTCACAAGGCACCGTGATCGATTCTTTGAGCGTACTAGCCGTATTCAAAAGGTTGAGGGACAGATTATACGCTCTCTGTCAGAAACTGTAACTAAGGCTTCCTGTAGCTGTGTAAAACGACAAGCAAGACTCTAGATGTTGAGCAGCCGTCTGTAATAAGGTTTTGGTAGGCACACTGGCAGAGGGGTGTACTCAGGAATTAGTACTATCCGCTCATTTATATATCATATACTCCGTGCACTTCAGCGTGCTGTAGTGGTTAACAAGCTCGTCTCGCTAGATCAATTATGACTGAGTAGTGACTTCGATTCTTACTGGGTGCTCCATACTTTCAGCCTTGTGCCATATCTAAGCAACGCTTTGAAAATCACCATGTCGGCACTCCGACGTGGTGTATTGATTAACAAGCTCGTCTCACTAGATCAATTACGCAGTCGTAATTGATGGTTCGGTCTTCACTGGGTGCTGCACACTTTCGGCCTTGTGCCATATATAATTTACGCTTAGAAAATCATTACTTGGGCAGACCGGCGTAGTGTAATAGCTAGCAAACTTTTCTCGCTAGATCAATTACGACTGAGTAGTGAGTTCGATCCTCACTGGGTGCCCCATAGCTTTGTGTCACATCTAAGCTACGCCTAGACAATCATTTGGGCACTTCGATGTGGTGTAATGGTTAACAAGCTTGTCTCGCTAGATCAATTACGACTAAGTAGTGAGTTAGATCCTCACTGGGTGCCCCATAGCTTTGTGCTACATCTAAGCTATGCCTAGACAATCCTTTGGGCACTTCGATGTGGTGTAATGGTTAACAAGCTTGTTTCGGTAGATCAGTTATGATTGAATAGTGAGTTCGATCTTCACTGAGAACTCTGTCTAAGCTACGCTTAGAAAATCACCAGAGCACTTCGACATGACGTAATGGTTAGCAAGCTCGTTACGCTAGATCACTTACGACCGATTGGCTTATGCTTTCGGTCCAGTATCACATCTCAGCTTCACATAGTAAATAACTATCACATTCTCTCACAAGCCATTTTGAGATACGACCCTGAATCGAATGACGTCTATTGGGTTAATATGAATTCCGTCCTCGGAAATTTAAAAAAACTGACCATTGGCAGAAAGCAAATAAATGCCAAGATGGAGGAAGGAAGAAAGAAAAGGAAAGAAAGAAAGAAAGAAAGAAAAAGTCGAAGAATAAAACGTCAAACAGGTATAACTGCTGCGTATCGACAATTTCTTTTGCGCCTGATTCTGTTTCATTATCTACAGCCATGAATGAATTTGAGAGGGCGGTCGAAACTCACCCACCTCCCTTCTGCTTCTCAGCTTTACGTAAGTACGGACGTCATCGGCCTGGCGATAGGAAAGCAAGGACACTTCATTCATACAGATTTTTTCTTTGATTAAACGATCAGGAAAACATCTCTGCCTGTCTCTCTCCTAAACATTAAAATATGCAAACGCGCGTGCGCAGAAAGAAACATTCACAGCCACTTGGAGAACACGCATGCACGCACTCACACGCCGACGCACATACACTGTTTCAAATTATTAAACTGTCGATGTACCTTGCTATGCGCTTAATATCAATTAGCGATGCCCAACTCCTCTTGTGTTTTTGCGTGCGTAAACATAGTATACGTTTATGAGAATATACACCTCCTAATAGAAATATAAGCAAATGACATCCGCTTGAGTAATTAACAGGGTACACATCTCCTCGAGAAGTAGAGTGAGTCGAGTAAATAACAAAATGTTTATTTGTTTCATCAGCTTGCGGCAGAAATACCTCCGACATATACCTCCCGGATAATGGTAAGACGTTAGTGGCAATGGTGTATCCATCTGGCTCTTACCATTATAAGGAAGGAATTTCTGGGAGCTATATGTGGGAGGTATTTTCGTTGTTGCCTGTATTATTAAAAAAAGAAGTCAAAATAATGATATAACTTCTGTACGGTATTACCTGTACAATTTCCAGAATATACGTGTTCTATACGTAACACGCACGTACACACAAACATATATATATATATATATATATATATATATATATATATATATATATATATGCAGAAATATAGTCTTAAAGTGTGCTATATTTATGGGGTAAAGTGCTCAATATCAGAGATAGAGCGTGTGTAAATATAAAAGTGAACATGGAAGTCAGCACTTAGAGGCGACAGTCTGTTTCATGCTAGTGCAATCGTCAGGCGATATATATATCACAGCAATAAACGTATGAAGCTTGATATTACTAAACATATTAAAAACGGGGGAAGCAACCGGTTTCGCTCCCGCTCATCAGGCTTTCTACGGGAGATTTAATTTAAATTAAAAAACACAGAAAATGTACAATAAAAGAAAATGTGGAGGAGGAGGGGAAAAAATGGGCAAAAGGAGCTAGAGGCAAATGACAGCGAGCCCCAACAAACACTCACGTTGTTTACACAAGGAAGGCTTGCGGGACCCGATGTAAAGTGCCTCCAGCACCTTAAGGTGAAATAACGAGTGTGACCGGGACAACACGGTGAACCGGTCAGCACTAAAATTAGCTGCACACGATCTGCTCTTTAATAAGTGTCTGTTCAGAGTCCTTCTTGGACGATGAGATCAATTTTGTCAAGGATACCCTATGTGGTTTAGGTTATCCACCTAACACTGTCCATTCGGTCATCCGTGACAAAATTGAGGAGTTCAGAAGTGCCAAACTCTGTGTTGTTAAAAAGTGCCCGGTTTATCTAAGATTGCCCTGGATTGGAACCAAATGTGAAAGTATGGTTAGACAAATTTCATCAAGGGTCCGTCGCTGTTTTTTCTCTACTGAAGTCCAGATAGTTTTTCAAACCCGGCCCATGGTTCGTCCAGTGTGTAAAGACGTCCTTCCTCCTCATCAAATTAATTCTATAATTTATAAATATGGTTGTAGTTGCGGGGCTGACTACATAGGAAGGACGACACAACGCCTGGACATGAGAATTAAACAGCACGTTCCTACCAAAATCAGGAACCACACATTGCCGTTGAATGGACTCGTCCCAAACACCTACGGGTCCGCCATATGTGAGCACTTATTAAAGAGCAGATCGTGTGCAGCTAATTTTAGTGCTGACCGGTTCACCGTGTTGTCCCGGTCACACTCGTTATTTCAACTTAAGGTGCTGGAGGCACTTTACATCGGGTACCGCAAGCCTTCCTTGTGTAAACAACGTGAGTGTTTGTTGGGACTGACTGTCATTTACCTCTAGTTCCTTTTGCTCCCTTTTTTCCCTACTCCTCCACATTTTCTTTTATTGTACATTTTCTGCGTTTTTAATTTAAATTAAATCTCCCGTTGAAAGCCTGATGAGCGGGAGCGAAACCGGTTGCTTCGCCCGTTTTTAATATGTCTAGTAATATCAAGCTTCATACGTTTATTGCTGATAAAATTTTGTACCTTCAAAAATATCTTTATATATATATATATATATATATATATATATATATATATATATATATATATATATATATATATATATGTTTATATATATATATATATATTACTGGCATTTAAAGGAAACGAACAAAACACCGAAAGTAAAATGGAAAATAATAAATAGAACTAGAACATGTAAAACCTGGGATGACCCATGCCCTCTGTGCCTACACGAAAAACTGCACATAATTAGATGTCTAAATAGTGAAAAGTTACTAAACCATAGACATGAGTTAACGGTGTTCTGTCGTCATCAAATGATTTTCGCATTAAATAATTAATAAATAGATTTAAACAAATTAAATCCATAATTTAAAAGCCTTAAAAAACTCAGCCCAATAATTATTGAGAAAAACCCTTTGAAAAAAAAGCCATGTAAATAAACAAGTAAACAAACAGATCAAATAGATAATAATGAAACATAACCTTCTAGTCACTCAACGACTAAAGGCAAACCCATAAATAAAAAAGACGCCGTCTGACTAGCATAAGCCAAAAACACTCTGGACATTGTAACTTGATACGCTTCTTTAGAAAGGGACTGGCCTGTAGATAAAAATTAATTCTTAATTCTTAGCCCCTTAAACCACCAAACTTCAACGGCCGAAACTAGCCGTTTCCATAGCAACAAATGTTCCAAATGATACCGTAGTTATAAACACCAGCTAACCAAAAGATAGCTTATTCCCAAATTCTCGCTTGACAAGGAAGCGGGTCCAGACGCCTTAACTCTTCATAACTTAAAAAATTATGTTAGGGGTCTCGGCTCTCGCTTTTGAAACATGAGAACTCTTATGTAGCGGAGGAATCATATTTTTAAAAACTAAAAATATTATTATATTATATATATATATATATATATATATATATATATATATATATATATAAACTGTATTTCGGCAGCAAGAAATAGCTCAAACATGTTCTGTTAAACAATACAGACAAGTTCTGTCTATAATATTTTAATTAATATAATTTTTTTTATTTAAATCTTTCAAATTTCAAAAACTTTTATTTTATCTAACTTTATATTATTTTTATATTTATTTTTCCTGAATTTGAAAGCTTCAATAAAAAGATAAATAGACAGAACTTGTCCATATTTAACAATATATATATATATATATATATATATATATATATATATATATATATATATATATATATATATATATTAATACATGTCTCATTAAATAATATAGATAAGCGTTGTCTATATATTTTATGCAAGTTTTTTTCATATAGTCTGATAATCTTAATAACATTATCATTAAATAATGAAAGAAAATCACAATATTGATACATACTTTTTTTTATTTAATCCGATCTGAGCTTTCGGCTTACATAAGCCATTATCAAAGATGACAATTACACAATATATTTATGCAATACACGAACAAGAAATTGATGATAGTATTATTTGTTTACATGGATGATTTCCAAGCAACGATAAACACGTGCATATAAAACGCTGAAAACGAAAATCGCACGACAGCTCATGACGTCACACATGACCACGCGAGAGTGAATCCGATGAGTATTGAGTATGGAAAGCCGTTGGTATGAACCAATGACTTCTGTTACTAATTATAGGCATTTAAGGATATTTTTGGAGATTTCATAGTTTATTTTGTTCAGGTTAGGTTTCAACTGTTTTATGTATATAGCTTCAAGAATTTTTAGTTTTTGTTTATTGTTTTCATGTTTAAGTATAATTGTGTTTTCGACGAGGATTTTCCGGAATTGTGTATGCGGCCAGGCATGTTGTTTTAAATGTCTAAAAATGTTAGAGTTATCATTCAAATGTAGTGTCAAGCGTCGTGAAAGCGAGTTTGTGGTGTGACCAACATAGATATTATTTAGTTCGTTGGAGATACAATCTCCCAAAGGGCACCTGAATTTGTAAACTATGTTGGTTTTTTTCAAATCGCTAACCGAATAACTAAATAATATCTATGTTGGTCACACCACAAACTCGCTTTCACGACGCTTGACACTACATTTGAATGATAACTCTAACATTTTTAGACATTTAAAACAACATGCCTGGCCGCATACACAATTCCGGAAAATCCTCGTCGAAAACACAATTATACTTAAACATGAAAACAATAAACAAAAACTAAAAATTCTTGAAGCTATATACATAAAACAGTTGAAACCTAACCTGAACAAAATAAACTATGAAATCTCCAAAAATATCCTTAAATGCCTATAATTAGTAACAGAAGTCATTGGTTCATACCAACGGCTTTCCATACTCAATACTCATCGGATTCACTCTCGCGTGGTCATGTGTGACGTCATGAGCTGTCGTGGGATTTTCGTTTTCAGCGTTTTATATGCACGTGTTTATCGTTGCTTGGAAATCATCCATGTAAACAAATAATACTATCATCAATTTCTTGTTCGTGTATTGCATAAATATATTGTGTAATTGTCATCTTTGATAATGGCTTATGTAAGCCGAAAGCTCAGATCGGATTAAATAAAAAAAAGTATGTATCAATATTGTGATTTTCTTTCATTATTTAATGATAATGTTATTAAGATTATCAGACTATATGAAAAAAACTTGCATAAAATATATAGACAACGCTTATCTATATTATTTAATGAGACATGTATTAATGAAAAAATGCTGCCTAAATACACACAATATATATATATATATATATATATATACACACACACCCTCTCTGAAAGTTTTACACACAAATACATACACGCGTGAACATTAAAATAACGTATAAACAGAAAATAATAATTTAATAATTGTCGGGATTAATCCATTTTATAATATGTTGTCAATATTTACGTTAAGGTACGATTCTTGAGCAGTCATGATCGTTCGGGAAAGATCGTCAAAGATTTGTTGTTTATAAACAGTAATATGGACTTTACTAACCAGACGTTTTTCTGTAGCTGAGTGGTGTAGCACGCCAGAACAATTAACGGTTTCGTATGGGAGACAGATTCGATTCCTGTCGGAAAACGCATATTTTCTTGAAATGTCTGGAACATTCAGGCCGGTAAATGTAATTAATTTATATTATTTATTTTTCTGTTTCAGGTTAAATGTCGTAAATGTGACAGTAAAAATTTTAAAAAATAAAATAAATATAACGAAAATAAGAAAATCAGCAGTCACTTGCTGGAACATACTGACGAGTGGACCGAATGATTAGAAAAAGGTTCGTCTACGAATCTCTGGAGTCGAGGTGCTGAATATAACATCAATCAGCTGAGTGACACATGTTACATTTGTATAAATCCTAGATAGATAGATAGATAGATAGATATACATGCGCAAGTCTACTATACCTGAATAAGTAGAAATTTTGCACCGAGCAAAGGAAAATCCTTCTGATAAAGACGAAGACGTTATTCCGTTTTCAAACAAAGGACCACAGCCATTATCTCAGAATGATTTTTACGTTTTACCGAGAAACACTGGTCTCCCTAAATATGCGGCAAAGTTCTTGGAGTTCAAATTAAAAGCAAAACAGAAACAAATACTTATATCCAGCAACAACTTCCTTTTGGTACCAAAATAAAGAATAAAAGTCAAGATGGGTCCTTGGGGCATTACACTAGATCTTTGAGGGTGTTGAAGAAAAACAAATGTGCCTGAGCAGGCATCTGCAACAGGGAATTTTTCTAGCCACCCTAGCAGACGGTTTTACTTGGAAACGAGCAAGCAAGCATTAGTTTATTATCTGCTATAATTTCATGAGTTTTGAAGATAATTTTCTATTAAAAGGGGATCTAATGAAAATACTATAAATGCATTTTGATTGTGCTTATAAGTGTAAAAATGAATACTTTTGGATATTTTGGGCTTTAACTCTGAAGACATGTTTGATATATATATACATATACATACATACATATATATATATATATATATATATATATATATATATATATATATATATATATGTATATATATATATGAAGAAATATAGTCTTAAAGTGTGCTATATTTATGGGATAAAGTGCTCAATATCAGAGATAGAGCGTGTGTAAATATAAAAGTGAACATAGAAGTCAACACTTAGAGGCGACTGTCTGTTTCATGCTAGATGCAATCGTCGTAGCCTGACGATTGCATCTAGCATGAAACAGACTGTCGCCTCTAAGTGTTGCCTTCTATGTCCACTTTTATATATATATATATATATATATATATATATATATATATATATATATATATATACAGGGTGACCCCAAAAAAAGGGAATTTTTGAAGTGCGTATTGCCAGACATGAGCAAGTCGCAACACAGCGAGACAGTAAACATTTCGCCATTTTAGTAACGAGAATGAAATTCACAGTATCCCAGCTGAGATGTTGCAGCAGTCAATGAGGAATCTCAACAGCAGATTTCAAGAATGCATTCGTACAGGAGGACGCCATCTACAGGACGTAATTTTAAAAAAATGAAAATTCCATCATTTTTTCTTAAATGGCATGTTTTAACGTTTCATTTACTATGAATTAAATATTTTTCTTCCATCACTCTTGGTTTTATTGGATTGTTAAAAAGTATATATATATATATATATATATATATATATATATATATATATATATATATATATATAGGGTGTATTAAAAAATACTTTTACACACTTTGGGGCGGGTTCCTTACATCAAAACAAGGACAAAAGTCCGTATATGTCCACAAATCCTTTGTTTTTGAGTTATTAATGTAAGTTTTAAAAATAGTTTACAGTAGATGGCGCTGTGTTTTTTCTTTTAAACTAGGTTACATTTGTCATTCGTGTACATTTGTGGATATTATGTCTTCAACGATTAATGTGTACCTATTAGTGAGTGAACTGAGAAGTGTTCCATTTAACAATTCATATCCTGAGCAGGTAGATGTGATTTTGTTTTGCACACGGCCGCGACGGAATGGTAATGGACGCAAGACTGCACGGCTAAATCCGATTGCGTCTCCAGACTGAAGGCAACCGAGTCATCGAACCTTTGCTGCTGCTTATCGCTTGGGTCGTACATTTAGCAGCATCTACTGTAAACTTTAAATTTAATAACTCAAAAACGAAGGATTTGCGGACATATATTTATGGATTTTCGTCCATATTTTGGTGTGAGGAACGCTTACCCAAAGATTGGAAAAGTGATTTTGATATGACATATATATATATATATATATATAGAGAGAGAGAGAGAGAGAGAGAGAGAGGGAGAGAGAGAGAGAGAGACAGACAGACAGACAGACAGACACACAGACAGACAGACAGACAGAGACAAGGAGAGAGAGAAAAGCACGGTGGAGTAATAGATATCGGCTTTGGATTGAGGAATCAGAGAGCCGAATTCGAATTCTACTCGAATCCATTACATTCACTTATGTGCTAATACCCTCGGGAAAGATATGCATCCTCCCAGCTTTAGGTAAATAGCAGGGCAGATTGGGTTCTATAGCCTTGGGTGGCAACCGGTCTAGGAGAAGGAAAAACTCTGAATTCAAAACCGGCGTGGAGAGGGTTGGGTTCCGTCAGGCTGTCTTGCCCAAGAAACACGACTTCTATTGTGGCTGCAGTACACATGGTGGCCATACGACTCTACGAGTCACGGGATAATACATACATACATACATACATACATATATATATATATATATATATATATATATATATATATATATATATAATATGTATGTTCATAAATATAAATATATATATGCAATTGGTATGGGATAAAGTGCTCAATATCAGAGATAGAGCGTGTGTAAATATAAACGTGAACATAGAAGTCAACATTATATATATTATTTATATATTATATATTCGCTGTACTTATTGAAAAGCGGTCAATATCAGTGATAGATCTAACATATTTAGTTGGATTGAAGTGAGTTTGTGACCCTGGGTTTCACCTCATTGCGATCGTCAGACAAACTCTGATAGAGTTCAAGTATGTGGCCAGCAGGGCCATATACGGTTTCGGATTCATTAAATCGGTTTCGTTAAATAAAAATATTACTAGGTGCAGCAAAAGATAGAAAGTTGTGGAGGGCTATGATCACCGACGTGCTGGACAGACACGGCGAAGAAGAAGAGCAGGAGGAGGAGAATAGGAAGACATTTCTTTAGAGTAAGATACATTTTTCTACTAAGGATTTCTGAGATAGATAGATAGATAGGTAGACAGATAGATAGATAGATTTGATTTTACGGCCTATCAACCCTAAAGCCAAAAATATTTTAGATTGTACGAATTTTTAGGAGATACAAATGATTTACTGATACAAGTCTTACTAATTAACCTATAGCTGTTGGGGGAAGAGGTGGATTTGTCCCTTTCCCAACGGTATTTGCAAGTGAATATAACGAACCCAACTGGAATTGGAACTCGACTATCCTATTTCCAATTCCGAGCCGTTATCCATTACACCTACTTCCGGTCTAGGTACTGTCCAGTGATCGTACCAGAACCTGTGTTTCTACGTGATATAGCAGTAAGCCTGGATGATTGATTCGTTTCCTACAGCTTATCACCCCTTTGCAGGTTATTTAAAGAGAGAAAATATTTTTAGATTGTAAGAATTTTTTCGGTGGGGAGGGGAGATAATAATGGTTTAGTAATACAAGTCTTACTAATTAACCCGGGGAGAAAAGGTAGAGTCATACCTTTCCCCGGGGTATTTGCGCAAAAGTGAATCTAACGAACCCAACTGGAACTGGAATTCGGCTCTCCGATTAATTCCGAGTCACTATCCATTAAAACACCTGGTATTCCCAAGATTACAGCACCTGATATTTCCAAGCGGTCACCCATCTAGGTACTTACCGGGCTCGATGTTGCTTAACTTCGGTGATCGTCCGAGAACCGGTGTTTCAACCTAATTTGGCCGTAAGCCTAGAGAGAGAGAGAGAGAGAGAGAGAGAGAGAGAGAGAGAGAGAGAGAGAGAGAGAGAAAGAGAGACAGACAGTGACGGAAGCTGAGAAAGGTTAAAATTATATTAGAAAGAAAACGGTTTTATGCCCCTCTATTATCGGACAATCATCTGGAAAGTAAACAGTTCGAACGTCCTGATTGCATGTCAAGTGGTTTGACAGAGATGACCTTTTCGGAAATATGACCTCACTCTGGCCTCTTGATCGGCCGTCGCGATCTCCTGTTCAAACCTGGTGGCAATAAAGTCTTTCCAACTTGGTGTTGGCGATAAAAGGTATATATTTTCATTTCCAGGTTTGTGTTTATAGTTATGACCGTGTCCCAGGGAAGCCGACGTTGATTCTTTGAATGTTCAGTTGCTGATAAAAACGAATGTAAATAAATGGAAGAACGAATGGTGTGAAACTAAAGATTCAGTGAAGAGATTTCTTTCGCAAACTCTCCATTTTTGTCACCCTTTCTATCTTATTTATACACTCAGTGTTTCTCTTACAAACGCCTTACAATACCAATTGTCTTTTCTATTCTCACTGTAGTCTCTCTTGTTCTTAATCTTTTTTTTTATCCTTGTCACTCTTCCTTTTTCTCTCTTACTCTTTTGTTTCTTCTCTCCCTTCCGGTTATTCTCCACTTGCTCTCTAGTTGCCCCACTCTCTCTTTTACTCTTTCTGTTACTTTTCTTTTCATTCTTTTCTCCCTATTACCTTCTTTCTAATTCTCTCCTTGTTGCTATTTCTTTTTGTACTCTCTAGTTTTTCACCTCTCTCTCTTTTTCTCTCTTATTGTTACCTCTCTTTCTTTCTTTCTTTCTTTCTTTCTTTCTTTCTTTCTTTCTTTCTATTGCTATTCGTATTTTTTACTCCCTTTTACCCCCTTTCGCTTCCACTTACTCTCTATTACTAATCCTCTCTCTCCCACCCTTTCTCTTCTTCTGATTCTTTTATTGCTACTACTCTCTTTCTTTCTTTCTTTCTTTCTTTCTTTCTTTCTTTCTTTCTTTCTTTCGTTCTTTCTTTCTTTCGTTCTTTCTTTCTTTCTTTCGTTCTTTCTTTCGTTCTTTCTTTCTTTCTTTCTTTCTTTCTTTCTTTCGTTCTTTCTTTCTTTCTTTCTTTCTTTCTTTCTTTCTTAATGCCTAACCACTTTCTCCTGTTTTCTTCTTACTCTTTTATTGATACTCCTCTCTATTTTTCTCCTCTTCTCTTCTTCATGCTCTTCTATTACTACCCCTCTCTCCTTTTCTTATCTTCTAATTATTATTCCTCTATTTCGACTCTCCTCCCACTTTTCCCTTTCTTTTCTTCTCATTCCTCTATTTCTTCTCACTTTCTCTTCTTCATACTCTTCTATTGTTAATCTTCTCTCTCTCTCTCTCTTCTTATTCCTCTATTTCTTCTCCTATCTCTCTCTCTCTAATTCCCCTTTCTCTTTTTTATACACTTCTACTGATACTCTGCTCTCTCTTCTCTTCCCCTTCCTCTTATACCTTTATTTCTACTCCTCCCTTTCTCTCTTTCAATTTTTCGTATTCTTATTCCTCTATTTCTACCCCCGCTTTCTTTATCTCTTTCTTCCTCCCTTATTGTTACTCATTCCTAATGATATCCTTTTCTCTGTAACTTCTCGATGGATACATGTACTTATCTTTCTTTTCCTTCCTTTCTCTGTAACACGGAGTGTCTGTTTTTTGCCCGCATTTTTGTATTGAAAGTTAATGAATTCCGGAGTCTTCCACGTCGAGTATCGCACAACATTTTTTTTTTAACAAAACTAATGCTTATTTGGGATATTTAAAAATCATAGTGATAGAAATAAAGACAAGATAAAAACAAAAAATGGTTTGGTTGGTTTGGTTTGTTTTGTTTCAACCTTAATGGGTCATTTAATGCCGACAACTTTTTTTTCCTGGTAATATTTTTGTCTTGTCAAAAATCTATTTCTGTTAATATTTTTTCCTCAAAAATGCATAGCTGGTAATATTATTTTTTTCAAAAACGTATAGCTGGTAATATTATTTTTCCAAAAACGTACAGGTGATAATATTATTTTTTCACAAACGTATAGCCGGTAATATTATTTTTTCAAAAAACGTATAGCTGGTAATATTATTTTTTCACAAACGTATAGCCGGCAACACTATTCTTTAAAAAAAAAAACCTATAGATTGTAATATTATTTTTTCAAAAACGTACAGCTGGTTTGGTTTATTTTGTTTTACGGCATATCAACCTCAATTGGTTATTTAATGCCAACAACGTTTTTAGGATAGATTCGTATGAATAGAATATGTATTCTTTGGTTTAGATTGGTTTGGTTTATTTTGTTTTACGGCATATCAACCTCAATGGGTTATTTAATGCCAACAACATTTTTTATTGCTGGTAATATTTTATTTTGTCAAATATCTGTTTCTGGTAATATTTTCCCTTCAAAATTGTATTGCTGTTAATAATTTTTTTTCAAAAAAGTATTGCTGGTAATAGTTAACTATTTGCCCATAGCTGGGACCCTAACAGGTGCTACCACCCCGGGTCTGTGTGGACTTGGGAACACCAGCAATTAAGAGGTGGTTCCACGCTCCTCAAAACCTCCTGATCAGAGGCCTTACTGCTGGATGTAGTTTATCGTCTTACCCAGGACGCGGATGTAGTTTAACGTCTTACCGACGTAGAGCTGGCAACATTATTTTTTCAAAAAACGTATTATCAGATGACGTAGTTTATCGTCTTACCCAGGACGCGGTTGTAGTTTATCGTCATACCCAGGACGAACAAAAACGAGGCTGGTCAGTCTATATATCTGTCGATAGACCTGACGCCAAAAAAAAAAAAAGAATGAAAAAAAATTAATTTTAAAGCTAATAGTCACTATATCTTTAGCCTTTCTCGATGTAGAACTGTAACTGTGTTTCTTGTATTTGGGCAGCAATCACTCTTTTATATATATTTTGTTAAGGACAACTGACAAGGTATTGCGATTAAGTTTTTTATTCAATTTTTCTTGTGTTTGTATAAGTGTTTTCTTTTCTGGGCATAGATCGTGTCTCGAAGAAGCATCAGAACGTCAATAATTTCATCATATTTGTCGCATCATTATCATAATAATATGCAATTTCACTTTTTGATTGGATGTCCTCCTAATATGGATGCCCGGGACCCTCGCACGCTCTGCACCGGCCTCTGCACCTGCGTCTGCACCTGCGTCTGTACGCTACTGATTTAATCACAATATTATGACATTTGACGGCTAGCTCGCAAATCTCGCAGCTGATCGTGTATTATCTCCTCTTCCGCTTATGACACATTCTTACAGTAATTCTTCATTTTACAACCTTTCAACTGCTTGACAGTAAGGTGGTAGGAGTATACATCAGAATTGTCAGTAGCAGTAGAGTAGTGACCTATTTAAACAACAACAAATAAGTTCCTCCACACGACGCTATACAATCCAATGACGAGGAAAATGTTCTTAAGACAGTAAAATTTACTAAAGTGACAATATACGAGGTCTGGTAAAAAAATATCGATACTGTTGCTAATGTAACGGAGGCAAAGTACGCACAGTGATCTTGAGGTCTGTCGCGTATACATACTAAGTTGTAAGTTTGTCGCTCACATCCGTTGTTTACAACAGTGCTTGAAAGGAAAGTGTGTAGAGTGTGGTCGTCTCACCGCATCACAGACTCCACCACTGACCATGGCTCCTGCAGCAGTTTTTAGCCAAGGATAGCATTCCCCAGATCCGACAACCACCATATTCCCCAAATCTCGCCCGTTGCGATATTCTCCTCTTCAAATCTCACTTGAAAGGAACAAGATTTCAAGTCGTCGCTGAAACTCAATAGAATGCGACGAAGCAGCTGATCGCTATCACAAAATAGCAGTTCCAGGAATGCTTCCATCAATGGAAACGATGCTGGATAAAATGTATGTCCAGAAAAGAAAATTCTTGTACCAATGCAAGAAAAATTTAATAAAAAAGCTTATATATATATATATATATATATATATATATATATATATATATATATATATATATATATATATATATATGTATGTATGTATATATAAATAAAAAGGAAAGAACAGTAAGATATAAAATCCGGTGTTCTTATAGATATTTTTATTTTTACACAATAGTGCTCTATGTAAATTTAAATTTACAGAGCATTAATATTATAAATTAATAGATTTAAAATATGGTTTTACCGCTACACAGTGATAACCATGTTTCAGAAATGGAAGCTAAAGCCCCTGAATTTAATTTTGTTATTAAACCAAAGACATTAGTTCCATTTCCTCATAAATTGTATAAAAACTGTCCAATTGTTCTTTTTTTCCAAGCGCTTTCCGCTATACATTTAGCCATTTTCAAGGTTGAAATATATTAATTGTTAAGAAAAAATAGATTGTTGTATGTGTGTATTTATATAATGTTTTCATTTTCAAAACACGATCAAAATATTGTGTCCATGTTCATAGTTGATATTATCAAGTGTTGGTATTTTTGTTTTTATTAATAAGGCTTCCATTATTTTTAGACCTTTTTACAGTCGATGCTATTATATATATATATATATATATATATTTATTTATTTATATATATTTATTTATTTATATATATATATATATATATTATCAGCAATCCCTCTTTTATACAAGTTTCATTAAAAACGACTGACAAGATACTGCAATTAAGCTATTTATTCAATTTTTTTTGTATTAGTATAAGTGTTTTCTTTTCTGGACATAAAGTCTATGAAAACTGTCCAAATGTTCTACATATTCGAGTACTTTCGGCTATTCTATTAGACATTATCAAGGATGTTTTATTTTTTATTTTTAATTGAATATGTAAATTAGTGATGGGTGCTTTTTTTTTCTTCTTTTTCAAAACACGGTTAGCATATTATGGCCGTTTTCTTAGTTGATTTTATTGAGTATTGGTTTTTTCTTTTTTATTATTAATTGCGCCATTATATTTCGTCCTTTTTTACATGTGGATGAGGCTATTATAGTTGTATTTTCTACGGAGTTTGGTTTCCGTGTGTGTTTACATGGGTCCTAATTGAGTTATGGTCAGAGATGTGTAACGTAAGGCTTCTTCATA
>OZ038506.1:60922429-60929929 GCA_964036315.1 Acanthosepion esculentum
CTACACGGAACCATCCTATAGCCTGATGTGCTATACCATTTAGCTACGAAGGAAGCGTCTGGTTAGCAAAGTCCGGTAAATATAGTTAATACTGTTTATTATAAACATAGCATTTACTTAAATATTTGTATCTATAAAAATAACGTAAAAACAGAAAATATATTAACATAATTGTCTGAATTAGTCCATTTCATAATTAATATATGATGTCATATGTTTACGTCAACATACGCTTCCAGCAGAATTGATCGTCCGAGAAAAATAATGGGAAATTTGCTGTTTAAAAACAGCAATTTGACTTTGCTAACCACACGCTGTATTAATATATATATATATATATATATATATATATATATATATATATATATATATATATATAAAAGTGAACATAGAAGTCAACACTTAGAGGCGACAGTCTGTTTCATGCTAGATGCAATCGTCAGGCGACTGTCGCCTCTAAATGTTGACTTCTATGTTCACTTTTATATTTACACACACTCTATCTCTGATATTGAGCACTTTATCCCATAAATATAACACACTTTAAGACTATATTTCTTCATATATATATATTGAAACCTAACCTGAACAAAATAAACTATGAAATCTCCAAAAATATCCTTAAATGCCTATGATTAGTAACAGAAGTCATTGGTTCATACCAACGGCTTTCCATACTCAATACTCATCGGATTCACTCTCGCGTGGTCATGTGTGACGTCATGAGCTGTCGTGCGATTTTCGCTTTCAGCGTTTTATATGCACGTGTTTATCGTTGCTTGGAAATCATCCATGTAAACAAATAATACTATCATCAATTTCTTGTTCGTGTATTGCATAAATATATTGTGTAATTGTCATCTTTGATAATGGCTTATGTAAGCCGAAAGCTCAGATTGGATTAAATAAAAAAAAGTATGTATCAATATTGTGATTTTCTTTCATTATTTAATGATAATGTTATTAAGATTATCAGACTATATGAAAAAAACTTACATAAACTATATAGACAACACTTATCTATATTATTTAATGAAACATGTATTAATATATATATATATATATAATATAATATACATGAGAACTCTTATGTAGCGGAGGAATCATATTTTTAAAAACTAAAAATATTATTATAATATAAGCTCTACTTCTGTATGGAGCACTGTCCTTTTGAAAATAAAGCTAAATATTAAGGAACACCGGATTATCTACCTAACGTGTTCTTTCCTATTTCACTGCACACCTGCATACATATATACATATATATATATATATATATATATATATATATATATATATATATATATGTGTGTGTGTGTGTGTGTGTGTGTGTATGTATGTATATATGTATAATTTTGCATTCGTCCAGAAAACACTTACACAAACATAAGAAAAATTAAGTAAAAGTTTAAACGCAGTATATTATCAGTAATCTTTAATGAAACTTGTATAAAAGAGCGATTTGTTTATATGTAGAAGAGACATATCTGTAATTACATTAATGGGGAAAGTTGCAGGTGTTCATGTACATGACGGTAGATTTGTAAGACATAGTTTTATCCAGCAGTATTAGCATAATTTTTGATTTGTAATTTTGATTCTCTCTCAGCCAAGGGAAAGCATTAAGTGCATTGACAAAGAAAGAGATTTTTAAAATCAGTTCACATAAAGGAAGGCGATGACACCTAGAAAACGCAATGAGGTTTCAGTATGTGAAAGAGAAGGAAAATTATTTAGAAGGTATCAGAAAACCAATAATATAAAAATCTCAGAGTTCAGGCGGAGGCGTAATAAGTATAGAACTGAAGTAAAATTTAGAAAGAACCGGAACTCAAATCCTAAACAGGAAACAAAAGTTAAACCTCTACCCCTGTTTAACAGACGGAGAGATGTGTGAACCGGAAGATAGAAGAAGCTGTCTACTCCTATTGTGGAAAATAAATTGTTATTCAGGAATAAAGTGTTACTGTCGACCCTGCAGTTTGAACATGTGTTCCAGAAAAGTTTCAATCAATGTAAACGAGGCTGGATTAAGTGTGTGTTATCAAAAGGTCCTGACTTGGTATCCCGACTCCAGTCACTTTCTCACCGACGTAATGTGCATTGACTCTGTCTTTTCTATAAATATTTTCATGGCATCTGCTCTGACGAGCTATTTTCACTGTTGCCCCGACTGCATGTATTTAAGCGTACTACTAGGTTGGCATTCCGTCCCACCATTTTACCGCCTCTTCTAATTCAACAGCTTCATCTCTCGCACTTCCCGACAGTAGAACTCCCTTCCTCTTACTTGCTTCCCTGATAATTCAAAAATTTAAATGTAATGTCAATCGACATCTTCTGTTGCCTTGATCACCGTTCTTCTTTTTACCCTTTCATCAACCCCACCCTATACCCAGTCCTTTTCCTTATTTACAACCTCTGTAGCACTTGCCTACTAGTGGCACCCTCGCCTTGCTTGGGGTGAATTGCTTAAAAAAAGGTGGGGGACTAATTTGAAGGAGATTAAATGCCTAATTGATATATGTCGTAGTTTTCTTTTTGATAACACCAGTTCTGAAACTTTTTGATCAGGCACAGTAATATCCATTTTGCAAAATATAGTTTAAGCTGTCTCACATAGAAATTTAATCTGTTTCGTTTTGATCCTATGCTAAAGTGTTCTTTTTTATTTCCATTTTCAGTAAAAATTCCTCGTTGCTCGCACTTTCTGTCCATAGTATCTTATTTTCCAAGCTCTCATTATGTGACCTAAAAAATTTCTGGTGTTAAATATAAGTGTCTTTTTAGCTTACATTTTCTCTAAAACTTCGTCGTCGCTGACATGTTTGGTACAATGGTATTGTCAGCATCCTTCTGTAGAACTACATCTCTGTTGCCCCAAGTTCATCTCTAAGGAAAAGTTCCAGCATTCAGTACCATGTAAGAAAACTGATGTCACATAGCAGCTGAGTACATTTTGCATTGTTTCTTTTTTTGCTATTCCATATTCGGATTTCGGTGTCATATTTTCCGTCATCTGTTAAAACCCTTCGCAGATATTAATTTTATCTAATCAATATTATTTCATAATTTTGCTCGTCAGGTATTTTGCAGTTTCCTTCAACTCCTCTTGCCTTCCGAGTGTCTTGTGAGTGTTAAATTCTCCAAATTTAATGCATGACATACCTGGCGAATATAAGCAAGTGGGTGACAGAACGTGGTCTGGAGGATGAAGCAAGGGGAAAAACCTCGTTGAGAGCTGCAAGGAATAGAGGAAGGTGGAGAGCCATGATCGCCTACGGCCTGAAAGGACATGACACATTAAAAGAAAGAAAAATGGCTGAAATATTGCCGGTGTTTCTGTCTATGACGGGGGATCGATAGGACAATCTGATACAGTTATTAGAAAGATTTTGATTTGTAATTTACACAGTATAATGCCAAATCTCTGTGATCCGAGGGAAAGCATTAAGTGCCTTGACAAAGAAAGAGATTATGTTGAGAAATAATATCTCTTATGCAAAATAAATGATTTAATTAAATTTTAAGTATATTTTTCTGTTATTAAGTATGTGCCGTTTTTGCTTCCATTTTCTCTAAAACTTCGTCGAAGCTCACATGTTTGGTACAATGGTATTGTCAGCATCCTTCTGTAGGACTACATCTCTGTTGCCTCAAGTTCATCTCTAAAGAAATGTTCTAGCATTCACTACCATGTAAAAAAACTGATGTCACATAGCAGCTGAATACACTTTGCTTTGTTTCTTCTTTTGCTATTCGGATTTCGGTGTCATATTTCCCGTCATCTGTTAAAATCCTTAGCAGATATTAATTTTATCTAATCAACATTATTTCATAATTTTGCTCGTCAGGTATTTTACAGTTTCCTTCAACTCTTCTTGCTTTCCAATTGTCCTGTGAGTGTTAAATTCTCCAAGCTTTCTCTTCTTATTATGGCCGGAATGTTGCCGGTGTTTCTGTCTATTACGGTGGATCGATAAAACAATCTGATACAGTTATTAGCAGGATTTTTATTTGTAATTTTCACTGTATAATGTCAAATCTTTGTTATCCAAGCAAAAGTGTTAAGTGCATTGACAAAGAAAGAGATATTGTTGAGAAATAATATATGTTATGCAAAATAAATGTTTTTATTAAATTATTTTTCATTAATATGAGATGTATTTTATCCTAGTAATCATTACTTACTACCACCCCGTCTTACATCCATATCAAAAACCTCACTAATCCTCTACCTCGAGTGGCTCTTCAGCTTATTATTGTGTGAACTTTAATAAAAAAAATAAAAAAGTTCTTTATATCTATTCCCGGAGAAAGTCGAGCGGTTTGTTTCTCTCCCCAATTACATACACACACACACATACGCGCACACATACATACGCACGCGCACACATACACACACACACTTAAGTGCGCGCATACACACAGACGCGCGCTCACACTACTACAGAAGCGCGCACACACAGAGTCGCGCACTAGCACTCGCGCGCGCGCACACACACACACGTGCGCGCTTACACACAGAGGCGTTCTCGCACTCACACAGACGCGTGCACGCACACACCCACACACAGAGGCGCTCTCGCACTCACACTGACGCGTGCACGCACACACTCGCACACAGAGGCGCTCTCGCAATCACACAGACGCGTACACGCACACACCCACACACAGAGGCGCCCTCGCACTCACACAGACGCGCGCATGCACATACCCACACACAGATTCGCCCTAACACTCACGCGTGGGCACACACTGACGCACATTGTCTCTTTTCCGTCTGAGGCGGAAAGAATATTTCCAGATGGAAATTACATAATTTCCATTCTCTCTTCAGAGATGCAATTAACCTTAATTTTTTTTTAATTCTACCATTAATTGAAAATCGATCACATTTTACACCCTTTTTGCTGATTCAGAATTTGGCCTTAATAATAACATTAATAATACAGCACTAGCCTTAAGTAAAACTAACAATTCCCTCTTAGAACCTAGTACGAATACTAGTAAGCCTTTAATACTATGACAACTAATAAAAACTAAGTTAGTTCTGTGCTATGGAATATAAAGAAACATTGTCCTTGCAACGGCTTTTTATTATCATTATTTATTTTTTTTTTTTTACTTTTTCAAGTTTTGTGATATTTTTCCGGAAGTAAAAAAATCGGTAAATGTATACCGGAAGCAATGCGACAGAGGTACTGAATGGTGTAGTATTTGCAAAGTTCTTTTAAGAAGTCAGTCAACGGGTTGAATTGCTGTTGCCTCCACAGCCTACACCGTGACCCACCACGCCACATCGGTAACGTCGTTCTACCTCCTCAAATGGTGGCGGTAGTGACAGAGGAGCTAATGTTGCTGCCAGTAGAGGGTCTATGTAGGCGCTTTTATTTTTGTTTTCGAAACTTTTTTTGTTATGTATGTAGGTATTTATTTATCGACTTGCTCTCTGCTAGTCAGCTCAGTTTTCGACATGTTTTAAGCGTGGGCGACAAATTTTGGGGTTAAACAGAATGAAAAAGAAATCAGTGAGAGAAGCAAAGAAAACATAAAATGTTGAAATGAAAAGAATTTGTAGACTAGCAAAGAAACAAAGAAACAAAGAAACAAAGAAACAAAGAAACAAAGAAAGGAAGAAGCAAACAAACAAAGAAGGAAAAGGTCGAAAACAAAGAAGTGGAAAAGAAGGAAGGGGTGGAAAAGATAGTAAAAGGAAGCGAAAGAAAAAACGAAGGCTAGAAAATAAAGAAAGAGCAGAAAAGAAAAATAGAAAGAAAAAAAAAGAAAGATAAATAACGAATGAAAGAATAAATAAGCGACATTCAAATGAAAGGAAGAAAAAGGAAATGAACGAGAAAGAAAGAAAGAAAGAAAGAAAGAAAGAAAGAAAGAAAGAAAGAAGGAAACGGTGGAAAAGGAAGACTAGAAAAAAAAGGAAAGGATCGAAAAGAAAGCAGGAGTGGGAAAATGTAAAAGGAAAGGGTAGAAAATAAAAAAGGATGGAAAAGAAAAAATAGAATAGAAAGAAAGAAAGAAAGAAAGAAATAGGCGACATTCTAATGAAAGAAAGAAAAAGGAAATGAAAGTGAAAGAAAGAAAGAAAGAAAGAAAGAAAGTATGAAAGAAAGAAAGAAAGAAAGTGATGAAAAGATAGAAAGAGTCACGGTAAAAGTGAATGAAAAAAAACGAAAGATGACAAATGTTGGAAAAGTTACAAAAAGGCGGGAAAGTAAAACAAAATCGAGCCTCAACTCACTAAGGCGAAAAATTAAAAAAAATAAAGTACAAAGAAGAAAAATTAAAACAGAAAAGATCGATCAACTAAGACAGAAAGAAAGAAAGAAAGAAAGAAAGAAAGAAAGAAAGGAAGGAAGGAAGAAAGGAAGGAAGGAAGGAAGGACGCGCAAACGGGAAAAGGAAAAAGGTAAATAGAGCAGAAGGACAAAAAGAATGAAGAGCAAAGGAGGTGGGGAACAAATCATGAAGTCGAAGGAAGTCAATGCGAAAATACAAAAAAGGACAAGAAATTTGCTCACAGAAAGAAATCAGTAAGGTGTGAATAAAAGAAGATAGAAAGAAATGTGCTTGAATGAATTTGGTTCAGATCTAATGAAGCATATGGGTTCGACCAATATAAGTCATCTGATCCGAATTCCAAATGTGACAACGGAAATGAGGTAAGAACAGAAAAAAGCGGCTAGGAATAAAAAGAAAAGAAACAGAAGTGGAGGGAGGACAAAAAATAGAAAGAAACTGAGATAGATAGATAGATAGATAGATAGATAGATAGATAGATAGATAGATAGATAGATAGATTAGCTCAGACAGATAGATAATGATTAGACATAGATAGATGGATAGATAGATAGATAGATAGATAGATATATAGATAGATAGATAGATAGACAGACATGAAGAATTGAGATAGATAGATAGATAGGAAGAATTGAGATAGATAGATAGATAGATAGATAAGCACAGACAGATAGATAATGATTAGACATAGATAGATAGATAGATAGATAGATAGATAGATAGATAGATATGAAGAATTGAGATAGATAGATAGATCGATAGATAATGATGAGACATAGATAGATATGAAGAATTGAGATAGATAGATAGATAGATAGATAGATAGATAGATAGATAAGCACAGATAGATAATGATTAGACAGATATGAAGAATTGAGATAGATAGATAGATAGATAGATAAGCACTGATAGATAATGATTAGACATAGATAGATAGATAGATAAGCACAGATAGATAATGATTAGACATAGATAGATATGAATAATTGAGATAGATCGATATATAGATAAGCACTGATAGATAATGATTAGAGATAGATAGATATGAAGAATTGAGATAGATAGATAGATAGATAGATAGATAATGATGAGACATAGATAGATATGAATAATTGAGATAGATAGATAGATAGATAGATAAGCACAGATAGATAATGATTAGACAGATATGAAGAAATGAGA